>BSBN01001811.1:0-623710 GCA_027924645.1 Cunninghamia lanceolata | reverse complement strand
GTTAGATGTGGCAATTCTTCACCACCAACTCCATGGTTGATATACAACAAGCAGATAGGAGGAAGAAAAGAGTAGGGAGAAAACAACGGGGAGAAGAGACGATGAAGGGGAAAAGGGTAGGAGGGTGGAAATAATAGGCAAAGAAAGGGCCATTAATGGTTGTATTAAACGAGGGATGAGAGGACAATCAGAGATGAGTCGAGAGGGAGGGAGTAGCACCTCGGAGTAAATGCTGAGGATAATCTTGCAGGATTGGGATTGATACATGGAGTTAAAGTTTGAGTACACTGCGCTGAAGAGGTGATGGGAGAGTACATATGAGCAGATGGGGGTGACCGTTGGTGATGTTGGACCATCTTCAAATGGCTCCCTGATAGCCGATGGTGACGTTGCCATTTCATACAATACAGTTCAACTAAAGGTGTTCATGCCAACTCATCATCGACGAATGACTCATCTTGGGTAGGAGCCTTGGTGTTTTAAGTGATTGAAAACACAATTTAATTTATGTTCGACAAAGGACTACCAAACTTTTTGTGGTTACGAGATGTGTTCGCATATAATAGCCTATCCGCCAAATTACATACTTCACAGTCATCGCATCTCTTAGAAAGGGCTGCAAAGCAACTTAAGTCCCTATTAATGATGTATTAAG
This sequence comes from Cunninghamia lanceolata, assembly GCA_027924645.1. NCBI lineage: Eukaryota > Viridiplantae > Streptophyta > Pinopsida > Cupressales > Cupressaceae > Cunninghamia > Cunninghamia lanceolata. Next base: position 623,055 of record BSBN01001811.1, on the reverse strand, counting down.
AAATAATGAATTACATATTTGCATAATATGCGTAATTCTGACAAAAGAGTAAACACCAAACTAATTGAATAATTAATGACTTGTTTTAGCACAATGTTCTTTATGATCGAACAATGAAGCCGGGCATTGCCCTTTCACTTGAGAAAGTAAAATAGCTATCATAGGATCGGATGTAGCACCCCCAATAAAGCATGTCCCTTGGATTTATATTTAATCCCATTGCGAAGATCATTGAACCTACCCCAAAAAACTATTAATTTTCTAGTTTTACATAGATTTCAATGTAAACTATTTGTGGACAATGATTTCTACATAGCTAGGAACTGATAATAGATAACATCACAACTTCTTTCCCCGCAACCCACTTGCAAAGTTCCCCACTTGATAGATTGCCAGTGTCTATGCCATAGGCTGAAGGGAAAGGTAGCATGCTTGTGTTGTTAATGTCACTATGTCCAATATGAACTAGAAACACAAGCCTCAAAACCCAACAAATATAACTCTAAAATTTCGTACATAATAAAATGTTACTTGAGTTTCAGGTTGTATAGAACAAAAATGAAACACAAATTTTCAATCCCATCTCTCTTCGTCACCATCACAGGTTAGAAAATCCTATATGCATTCGAATGAATGGCCCCTAGCCTTGACTAATCCTAGCGTTTTGTGTCCAGCTAGTGTCGACGTAGATTAAGAAAATCGTAAAATCGTAAATCGTTACGATTTCTCGAAGCTTACAGACATAGCTCCGCATGTTTTCTTTTCAATGCGATTCGTGATCGCAACACGTTGACAGAACCATAAACTTAATTACCCTCAACGGTTGTAACGAACTAAAAATTGTGTCAACGGTTTTAGTGTGGGATTGACAGGAACGCCTACGAAGTTCGATTTTACTGTTTTCAGCCAAATTCACTAGTTCTTCCCAGAAAAATGAGTATGTCAAAGTTTGGGGCCTTGCTTTTCGCCATGTGAGGATTTGTTAGTGGTTCGTGGCCTCGCTTTTCGCCATGTGATGATTAACGCTTTTCTCCATGTGATGATTAGTTATTCCTTCATTCAGACTGGGATAAACATGTCGTACTTTTTCTTAAAACTACTTAAGAGGCAGAAAATTGCATCCAATAGGAACAGTAAGAGTAAGAGTTTGGAGATTAAAGAAAAGTAATCCACCCTGAATGTAGAAAATAGCATCGAATAGAAACAGTAAGAGTTTGAATCCGTGAATGGTGGATTTGCACATGGTAGGAGTTCTCCCTGTCTGCGTTCTACGATTTCTTATTTATCTAAGTTCCATCTCTCCTATGGCTATATAAAGCAAACTGGGGGAGCATTTTTTCCCAACACAGCTTTGCGTTGTCTATGGTGTAGAGCTTCAAACGCAAAAAGAAAATGTCTTGGACCAGAAAGGTTTATGTTATGTTTGTAATGGTATTAGTTGTGCTTGGCGCGAAAGATGCATGGGCAGTCAGAAACAAAGCTCTGCTTCGCAGAACATTAATTGCTTCGAATGTGGTGGACGTTACAACGTTCGGTGCCAAGGGCGATGGAGTCACTGATGATACCAAGGTCATATTTCTATCTATTCAAACACCCTTATTTACAAATAAGTGTATATATATATTGAATTTTGCTGTGGACTGTGGATGAAACAGGCATTTCTGGCGGCATGGCAAGCAGCCTGCAACAAGGACTCGGCTACACTACACATTCCGGTTGACTACCGCTTTCTTGTTGGGCCTCTCACCTTCTCGGGACCCTGCAAATCGAACATCGTATTTCAGGTATGCTACGAGAGTCGAGACAGACATATTGGTGTTGGAATTCAAAAGAGAAGCCAAAATATATCTCAATCTTTTTTTAATTTGAGCAGGTTGATGGAAGTGTTATCGCACCGGTGAATCCAGGGGCCTGGGCATCTAAACCGTTGAAATGGATAAATTTCTCAAAACTCAACGGTATTACTATCGCCGGCAAGGGCACTTTCGACGGACAAGGGGCGGCTTGGTGGAAGCTTTCCCAACTAGAAGATGAGGTAAATCTTAATATAGAAATAAACACAACACGTCGTCTTTCTGTCTGCAATATTGTTGTTGTGTAACTGTACACCCACACCCATTCAAAAGGCGTTGGAATTTTCTATGTTTCAGGATAGCAGCAATGGGGGAAGCAGTTTACCAAGTGTGAGGCCAACGGTGAGCCATGACCGCAGAAACAAATTTTTTTAAATTCTAAACGAAAAATAAATAATTTTCGTTTATAACACTTTCTAGTGCTGCAAATTGCAATATAAACGCTGATACGTACGTAATTTCGAAATCTGGGCAGGCATTGAGATTTTACGGAAGTTATGACGTGAGCGTGCAAGACATAAGCATACAAAACAGTCCCCAATTTCATCTTAAGTTTGACTCTTGCACCTCCGTCAAAGTGGCTGGCGTGACAATCTCCTCTCCTGCAAACAGCCCAAACACAGACGGAATTCATCTCCAGAATTCTAACGAGGTCGAAATACACAGTTCCTCTATGGCATGCGGTAGGTATACACATACACAGTAAGTAGGGTCTCTTCTGTTTTATCATTTTGTCAACGTTTATGATAAGCATGTTTGATGAATGGTCCAACAGGAGACGACTGCGTGTCCATTCAAACAGGCTGCTCAGGCATTCGCATTCACAACATCAACTGCGGCCCTGGGCACGGTATCAGGTACTCTTATTAATCTCACTACCTACTTATTCTTCTTTTAATTTTAATTGACTTCAGTAACTTATTTTATGTAATTCACATCAGTATTGGAGGACTTGGAAAAGACGGAACCAAGGCCTGCGTTTCCAATGTGAGCGTCTATGACAGCAACATCCAGGATGCTTCCAACGGACTCCGGATCAAAACATGGCAGGTCTGTTAACAAATCCATTTTGAAACTTAACATAGGTCTGCCAACTGTAAAATTCAAGGCTAGATTTCGATCATGATGTGCTTCTTCGTGCCTGCTTTAAATACAGGGAGGAGCTGGACAGGTGAAAAGCGTATCCTTCTCCAACATACAGGTTTCCAACGTGCGAGTGCCCATTAAAATCGATCAATTTTACTGCGACAAAGAGGCCTGCAGCAATCAAACCTCGGGGGTATTTATATCAGACGTCACTTACCAGAAAATCACTGGCACTTACACGGAAACTCCAGTTTATTTGGCTTGCAGCGACGATGTGCCCTGCACTGATTTAAAGTTTTCAGATATTCAACTTCAACCTGCTGATACAGATGAGAAGAATCCCTTGTGTTGGAATAGCTATGGAGAACAACAATCAAGTGTCGGGTGCCTCAAACCTGGAACCCCGCCCAATGACCCTTCCCGCACTCAGTCCCGAGAAGATGCATGCTAAACCCAATTAGTGGGAAACCCGTTTTGTACATTTCATAAAACGCTACTCTCAATGTTCATTGTCGATTTTAACCCATAGGATAAGGTACAATTGGGAGCATTTGTGAATTCTATGACACACTCAAAGGGATGGCTTATAAATGACATTTCTCTCTGATAGCTTTTCATTCATCAGAAGTTCGCCCGGGAGTTCTCCTCCTCTTTGTCGTATGGTTAGGGCCCAATGATCTTTCCATCCTCCTCATCCTTATATCTTGTACTTTTCTTTCACAGCGGTCCTCTCTTGTACACTTTCTTATCCTCTCTGTCTAACAAGTGCCAACAAATGCGAGCATATTGGCCCCATGTCATCTCTAATATATCTAGTTAAAGCACCAAAGGTGCTATTAAATTGCCGACATATTTATATATTTTACTCCAAAGTCATTACATGTAGTAGTTGGTGGACAAGGCTATAAATACTATACGAAATTCAATTAGCTTTTTGCAAATAAAAATAATGCAATGGTATTAAATGAATAACCACACGAACTAAATCATAAAGGGTCACGAAGCCATGAAATGACAATATAAACATGTGTATTAAAAACATGAAAATCTATTGGTGTTTTGAATGTAATTTTTAAGAAACCATATTAGGATAGCATACTAATTAGTGAGTTACGTGAAATGAAGATCGCTTCAAATATTTCATTTTATATAAGTATAATTACATAGACACAGTTGAAAGAGAATTTATTATTGCAAGTACCAAGACCATAATATTTTTTTAACAACACAATATTTACTTATCAAAATGAACAACAAATAAATTAAAAATTCATTGGATTTTCTCTCAAAGATCAACTTAGAGACGAGGATTGCAATCGACGATCTTCATTTTTCCTATTCTTAACATAATTTTCATTTTCTATCTTAATGTACTGTTCAAATGAGAACAGTGGTGATATTCTCAAAGTTTTGAGAGATTTAACTCGAGAGATAGCAGTGAATGTTAAACTAGCCCTCCCTACATGATATTAGGATATCATATTTAACAACTCTTATTTCTAACTTCATCTACCTTTGAGGTTTCTTTTCATGGGTACCGAGCACTAGGCTCAAGCCGTTAGAGTCTCAAAAGACTATTTGCTAGATTTTGACAACAACACGATAACTCTAAGGCCCCATCCTCCATTTTAGTTCAAGTTCCTAAATCTTGGTTGGACATTTTCCAGGATGGAATTACAAAAACAAGCAAGTGGTGATATACAAACTACAAGAATTGTGAATTCCCAATTGAGAAGAAGGTTTTTGACCGCATTTCACAAAGAACACGATAACGTCAAGTCTTGGTCCTTGGTTTGAGTTCGAAGCATTGTACTCGTGCGCTAACATTACCATCTCTAAGGTGTATCAAACCAAACGTTGGCTTCATAAGTTGGAAATGGCTGTATATGTTAAATATTTTTTACATGTATAGTAGACAAAAATTCTCACTAATTACCTCTCTAGTGATTTGGAGGCGTGTTGGCTTGAAGGAAAGATGTGATCAGTTGTTTGTGTTTTAATTTCTGTTATGACCAAGAATGACTCAGAGTCTCAAACACATGAAGAATTTTGCATGTCAACTGATTTTAAGTAATTTATATTTTCCTTTGTTAAACAAATAATTCATATGAGCTATGATTGTTATGACGGGGCAGAAAATGTATTGTGAGTTTCTTGTGTTGCTATACATTACACTATTTGTTGAGAATTTTGATCACTCTTAACATGAATGCTACAACATTATATTTGTCATAAAAGTGCACTTTTATTTTTCTAGGAAGACCAACAGAAATGGAAGGATTCAACTTCCAATTAGTGATACTACTTACTGTCAATGATTCCTCTATTCAAATAATTTCTATTTATCTTGGGGAAGAATGTTTGTAATTATATATATATATATATATATATATATATATATATATATATATATATATATATATATATATATATATATATATATATATATATATATATGCATTTTTGTAATTGTAAATATATACATGTTCCTCCTCTCCCAAGCCCATCACAGGAAAAATAGAAACCAAGATACACTTTACCAAATATAAACAAGAGCGAGCTATGAGAAAATAGGACACCATTCAGTACTATATATATATATATATATATATATATATAGAAACACACACCAAGGCAAGGTAGAAGCAGCCAAGCCTATATGTGGAAACAATCGATAAATTCTGCTACACACTGATTTCTTCAAATAACAGGAGCACTTCAACAAAATTATGTACTTCTTTTAGAAAATTACAATTCTATTGAAACTGTAGCAACAAACTACTTGTGGGTAGCCAAATAGAATGTCACTAAAGTAATCTTGTTTGAAATGGTGAAAGCAATTTGATTCTCTCAGAGCTATTTCTATTGAAATAATTTTGGACAAATGGTTACAAAATGGAAGACTTGAGATATTTCAAAGGAATTCTAACACATCTGCAAGTTGTTCTAGGGGATCTTTTTAACACCTAAAATCAATCGACGATGAATTAGCACCTATCTCTCTTAACTCCAATCATTTTTGTGTAAATTCTAAATTCCTTCTGCAGCCTCTGTAACTGATGTAGCATGTTTATAAATGCCCATTAGGGGTTATTTTGTATGGTTATTATTGAATTAGACTTAATATAAATATGGGTGCTTGTCACCTTTTACTGGTTAAATAAAAGCTACGATCATATCTAGGAAATGCATTGCCAATAATTACATATGTACGACCTTCACAAGCAGTGTTCATATTTGTAAGAAATGGAATCAGGTCTTTTTGGGAAGATGTATGGAGCATTCGGGAGCAAAGGGGACACAAGAATGAACAACAATCCTTCTGTAACTGGTATGGATTTAATTAGAATTTTTTGAACAAACCAAAGTCTCAAATTTGCATTTGAATGGGTTGTGACTAATTTAGTGACCAAAATTTCTACATCAACATTCAAAAATCTAAAACTAAAAGTTCCTTCATAAATAATGTTTATGATTCGAGATTACATAAATGTAACACTGAACACCACGAATGTTGCTTTTAGTACAATTATCTATCCTCTTATTTTCTATCTCAAACCATCATAGTAGAAAATAATTACTAATAAATTCCCTTATACAAAACTTAAGGGTTGTGACACTTCAAACAAACTAGATGCCCTAATGTAGTAAAACATTTGATAAACCCTAATTCAAAAAAAAGAGAGAAGAAGATCAAGCATTGATAAACTTGGTAACAACCTATGTGCCCTCAGAGACTACATGCTTTCCAAGCTCTCGAGGAAGAGAGAGAGCCTCGCAGTTGTCTCAATCTCCCATGTATATTCATGATATTCTTCTTGTTGTGACGAGCAAAGTTGGCTACCTTACTAGAAATTTTCTCAAAGATGTCATTGATAAATTTATTCATAATTCACATAGCCTTTCTAGATCTTTTTCTTGCAGTAAAAGGTGTAACAAACCCATATATTTGTATTAAATACGATTCAAAAATAATTGCTAGAAATATTGCTATAAGGGTGCACTTCCTTGAGAATTTTAAACGAAAGGACCTTAGAGATTTGGTTGCTCTTTCTATTTTTGTTCGTACATTTTTCATCTTCAACTTTTTTGTGGATCTTCTTCTCAGTCTTGGGAACCTTCTTTCTTCTACAGATTTCTTAGCCATGGCATTTTTCTCTATGATGGGATTCTTCTCTATCATTCTTTCCATTGATAAGCACTACAAAAGGGAATATGTCATTAGAATAAATATCTATGAAACATTTTATTATGAATAAGCTTTTCGTGTATTTTAATAATAATAGTATTTTATAGAAGTATGTCATCAAGGATAGTTTGTTTTAATCACCTGCGTGCTTTAAAAACAGGTATTATCCTCAAACTTCAGGACATGGACTTATTATGAAGTAGTATTTCCACGTTGTTATATAGATTAATCTCACTAGAATATGGGGATAATCTTAGTAGGAGTAGTGTTAGACTCAAAGATCCATAACAAATTATTCAAACACCAAGTGGATTGCGCATATATTTTAGAGAAAATAGTGATCTGAATGGGATCGCTATGACTTGTAGATCAAAATGTAGCGGTTAAGGAATTTATCAATTGTAATTGCTGTTAATTGAGAAACACCGTCAATTCATGTGTATCGAGAGTGTGATAGATGAGAATTTGGAAAGTGTTTTCTTGATGCTATGTCCTATGTGATTAATAAAAACATGATAACGTGGAAACACTTCTCCCATAAGGAGATCAAAACCTTACATAGAGTAATGCAACAAAAGTAAACTAACGAAAGGAAGGATGAACTCAAATTAAGGGAAACCAAGGACTTTAATGGTGTCGAAGAGAAGTATGAGAGATAGCAGTAGGAAAGCTGTGACATAGGTAAGTGGTGCTCTATGAGAGTTAGGATATATAGTCTTAGTCTATGAGGTTTGAGCTCAAAATATATTACCTTGTTCTATGAAATTGAGATTCTAATATATTTTAGGTTTACCATAGGAGAGACCTGCTGGAGTCCAGGAGAACACTGAGCGGGGGGGGGGGGGGGAATCAGTGTTGTATAAGTTTTACAATTTTTACACCTTTTGACTTACAGGATAAAGAGAGAGAAAGACATTAACATACATATGCACAATTATAATGTTGAAGGCATGAATCATATGAACACATGAAGACACACAAGATATGAGACCAAGACACAAAAGACTATACGAGAGGAAAACCCTCCTGGGGTAGGAAAACCTCTCAAAATTGCCTCACTGGCTTAAGCAAAAACCTCACTGGTTACAATGTTTAGAAGCACCAACTTCAAGGAGCACCAACCCCTAATACGTACAAATAGGTCTCACTAACCATACAAGCCTCACTGACTACAAGATGCCTCACTGGCTACAATATGTGTCTCACTGACAAATGTAAGGTCTCACTGACCTATAAGCCTCACTGGCATACTGTGCCTCACTGACAAACACAATCACCGTTAGAAAAGATAAACAAAATCAGAGGATTACTCTGTTTTCATTCAATTCATTAATTCATTCACCTGATTATCTCTGCATAACAATTCTACAACAAGGAGATTATCATTATGGTCCTCACATCAACTCTCTCAGCTCAATTTTCGCTCTTTCAATAAACATTTGATGACCTTGTCATTCTCTGTATTTATCCCTGCAAAACATGGTCTCATACATACAAAAATCATCTGTATCTTCTCAAAGATGTCTTCAATTCACACACACTTTCTGTCAATGTACCTGCAAAACCATTATATGCAATTTAAAAACCCTTTCACATTCTCTGAAAACAAAGTTATCTTCTTCAATTCTCATCTTCCCTGTAAATTTCTCTTCAATGATTTTCTTTATCCTTCTGCAACATATCTTCAATCTTCATAAGATCTTTTCATATTCCTCTTCATTCAAAAATCCTTTCAATTTGAAAATCTTTGATTTCAAATGACCTTTTTATATTTTTGTCTTTCTTCTGCAAACTCCAATATGCAAAAACATGTTTATCTTCTTGTGCAAAAATAAAATCAATCTCCTGCAATAAAATCTTTTCATTTCTTCTTCATTCCAAAAACACATCTCTGCAATTAATAAAACAAAATCATCTCCTCAAACTGAAATAACTTCTTAAAAAAAATATAAATCTCCTCCAATTTAATGCCATGAAAAAGGCCTTTTAAAAATAGATCTTGGCTTTTAAGAAAAACAAGACTCCTTGTAAAATGGCTTGATTTGATGTCAACCATAAAAAATGGGAGTTGAAAAAATAAAGTTTCTAATATTAAAAATAAAGCCATAAGGATCGGGCTTCCACCTTAAGGAAGGATCGAAGCACATAAGGAGGGGTCGAATTTTATGTCATATATGACTTTCTAACACTTTTCCATCGGCCTTTTTCTTATTTTTATAAAACATGCTCATAGAATATAATTATTCGAACTCAAAGACGTATTTATTGGTGCTCAAATGATGACTGATGCCATTGGTTAAACACAAGGAGGGGGCCGGTCAAGTAAGTGTTATAAAGACCCTTCAAAGGGCAATTTTTAAGTTATGAACTTGCAGTAGCAGGTCACCATTGAATTATAACAAAAATGCAAGTATGAAGGCAAGTGGGTTTAGACATATGAAAATGGACTTAGTCTTGGAGTTTAGAGATTAGTATCTCAGAAGACAAAAATATTAGAACCTTAGATTTCTCCCAACAAAGCACTCCTTCTGCAATAACATATAAACTCAACCTCTACAACATGAAGTTATAACACCTCTGAAGCCATGGTGAAGATAGAAGCATGAATACTTTTTCATCTAACATCAAACACCAATAAGATAACCATGAACCTTAAACCAAGAGCACCAACCTTGGAGAAATATCATCAAAAGATCTGAATATGGAGAACACCGAAGACAACCTTGCTCAGAATTTGCATCCTCTGTTCAAGAACAACGAAGATATCAAAACCATCTAAATCATGAAAGCATTTGATCAATATTACCATGAAGCAACCAACGTACTAACATCATACTATGAAGGTCTCTTAAGTCATGATCAAAACAACAAGTCCTACAAGTCCATTATCTGCAATCAATAAGACCTCAATATTGTGAATGAATAGAGAAAAAAAAAAAATTTGCCCTCCAAAAAAAAAAAATCACTTTAGAAACTTTCCAAAAAAAATCCACCTTAGACCAAAATCATCTCCATTTAAAATCGAATAAAATCCTCCTTTTAATGCCATAAAGGATGACATTTAGGAGGGGTCAAAAAATGAAGTTTCTATTTTTGAAAAAAACTCCTCCTAAAAATTTGAATTATCTCCATTGAATGTCATATATGATAGATTGGGCTCCTAAGAGAAATTCGATGTTATTATTTTAAATAAAGCATATTTTATATTCTCCATAAAATAGGAATCGTGATCCCCCTTAAAAGAAGGCCCTTACTCATATTAATCGGGCTCATGCACCTTTTTGAAACTTAACACATAAGACATATATCATATGTTCCATATTCGATGGCTTTCTAAACGATATGCTCCTCTTTTTATTAAAACATTCGATGGCTGCTCTCCACATTCGATGCTTTATATATTATGGGCTCCTTCATACCTTTCGTGGTCAATACTATTCGTGCTTCCCAAAGATGACTTGATATGGGAGAAGTGAGCTTTAATAGCAACATTAATGTGCTTCCAGACATATGAAGAGTCACATCAATGAACAACACTGAATATTTTGCTACCCCAATTGAACATGTATGTGTGAACCTGGCCATTACTATCACCATTCATTGTGATCAACTTAATTGAAACAATTTTCTTGTCTATAAAAGTATCTTGAAGCGAAAAGACATCATTTAACTCTTCTTGACATTTCAAACTCTTGCAACATGATAAAGTCCTGCAAGCCTCACAATGGCAAGGCATGATAATGACCTTATATTCTCAAACAATAAACATATCAAAATGTAATCACTAAGATCCTCAACTTGCATCAACCTCTTGCACCATCCTGCATCAACCTCTTGCACCATCCTCAAATTGCAAACAACATGAGACCATCAAACATGTCCTGCAATCATGTGAATACCAATAATGTACACAAACAAGTTAGCATCAATAATCGATGTAACCAAACTGATCAAACAAGCCCTGTGAATACGAACAATTCAATGGATCAACCCATCATGAACAACGCCATAACAAGTTAGAACATGAGAATCCATCCTGAGGCAAACATGAAGATATCCTGATGACATCTCTTATCTATCACTGATCCTGATGACATGAACAACTCCTGTCAATACCTTTTTGACATCAATGACAATCTACTTTCATCAAGACCGATGGTATGGTATGGAGTGGGAGGGAAGGGACAAAAATAATGATTGTTGTGAACGAGAGGGACGAAAGTATGTATGCTTTTACAATGAGTTGTTGATAACCTACTTAATTAAAAAAAGCTTGAACAGATTATTGTTATGCATGGAGAGACACTAGCTATGTCAAAGTTTCTGTTGGCATAACAATGATATTACATTGTTAATTGTCGTTTATTAGGTTGCAGTTATAACTGTTATACAGCTATATTTAAAACTGTTATACAGAGTTATGTGAACTGTATCGTACTGCATCGTCCTTGCCTTGTATATATTCTCTGCATTGTATCGTTTCATGATATCAATAAAATATACTCTCTATTATTTGGTATCGGAGCGATTATGGATCCGGTCCTTGTTGAGTTGAAGGCGCTTGATTTAAAACTTTGAAAGCCTTTGTTGAGTGCCTATGTGAAGATGAGAGGCAATGCAGATCTTATCAATTGACAAGTGTTTTGGCCATATGAAAGAATGAGAAGGCCTCCCAGCATGGTAATGGATTGAGTTTGCTGTGAGGATGTTTGGCCATTCTCTGTTAGGAGCCGCTGCCATCTTGAGGAGTTGATTACTGAAAAGAAGACGTTGCTATCGCTATTGCTTAGGCTATGATCTGAGGAAGAGGCCATCTAAGTACTCTACAGACGGGCTAAAAAGGAAGATTAGGGTATGGTCATTGGTCCAGCATAAATCAGGAATAAAGGCGTTGAGGCATTGATATATATGTTTTAAATCTGGCCAGCGATAGAAGGCATAACTCTTTCCCTATTGCGTGTTGGTTTGGAGAAGTGGAGATTGAAGGAGCAAGCCGCAAATACCCTTCTTCATATATTCATTGTTTTTGAGGCGATTGAGATCACAAAAGAAAGAATAATACAGCCGAAGGAGGTTGTGGAAAAGGGTTGTCCCGATTTAGAAGATGCTGCCGAAGAGCTTCATGTGCCACGAAAAGATTTATATCCTTTCCTGAAATCGTCCCATACTACAGTTATTTCTGTATGATCGTTGGCAGCCTGTGTAGATTGCTTTTGTTTGTTGCAGTCACCGTAAGCATCTATTTCTTCTTCCCTACACCTTGGTTATGGTTGTTCAATATTGAGAGATTATTTCCTTTTGTGGTATGCAAGAATGATGATAATTATATCAATAGGAAGGTGTATTTGTTTTACTTGTTAAAAATCAGGGTGTAATCTTTTGAAATCGGAGTTGATGGTGCATGTTGACTTGAGAGAAGTTGTGTGAGGGAGTTTACCTTTTCTTAATTGATATTTAGAATTTAATTAGTAAATGGAGTAATAAGGAAATTATGGTGATATAAGTGAAGAAAAGTATTTGTCAGTTTCAAATATTATCATGTATGATCCACTGGAAAGTCGGTTACTTCAATATACTTGACGGTAATTGGTTGTGGGTTCAAATCTGATTTATTTCATATATATTTTTGGAGAGATAAGAGTATGTTTTTGCATTTGGAGGAATAAGGTTTAATGGTATATTTATACATGATTGGAGATATAAAAATTATTGTGCACTTTTGGTGGAATCCGATACCTTGTTCATTTTATTTTATCATGGCTACATCAAACATTGCTTGTGCTCTCGGGGCCATTTATACTGCACATGATGAGGCCTCCAAAGACTCATCTAGAACATCAGTTGGTTAAAGTGTAAGCATATTATATTGGAGGCTGGCGGCATCGGAGGATGGAGGATTTTCCATCATCTCAAGTTAGCTTCTCGCTTTGAGATGATGCATTGCATGAGAAGCGTTTTTGGTTTTGGTTGTTTTGCTTTTCTTTGTTGATGCTGACGGATTTGAAGAATGTATGTTTTGTGAAGATTTTGTTTTGGAGACAGGTTCTGGATTTGGTGTTGAGCTCAATATGGATTATTGTCCAGCGAGCTTCAAAGAGTATATGATCGAGAATTATACCCTTTCGCGGTCACTAGACAATGGCAGAGATCTGTCGTATCTCTCAGGGTTCATTGTCGAATAATTCAAGACTCTGTGATTTGAGAGCTTGGGACTAAAGAGCTCAAGAACACAGCTCGAAGCTACGCCTTTCTGAGGGTAGATGAGACAGCATGATGGAGCCCTGCTTGGTTCAGGATTTGTTCTTTGGGAGAAGATCTTCTATAAAATATGTATTCATATTATGTAATCAATTTTGTTGAGTATGTTAGCATTTAGGGGGGGTCCCTTGGTACTATTGCAGGAATAATGTAATAAGGGGGGGAAAGTTGGCATGACAATGATATTACATTGTTAATTGTCATTTATTAGGTTACGGTTATAACTGTTATATCGTTATATTTAAAACTGTTATACATAGTTATGTGAACTCTATCGTACTGCATCGTCCTTGCCCTGTATATATTCTCTGCATTGTATCAGTTCATGATATCAATAAAATATACTCTCTATTACTTTCCACTAGCAGGCCATGGTACTATTCCTACACTCTACTATATTTAAATTCATATTATCAAAATCCCTACTCCTTTGTTGCAGATTTCTTTGGTTTCTACAAAAAACTATATTTGTAGGGCATGACGCATTTGAAATAGCCAGGAAAATAGAAAGCCACATTACACAGGCATTATTATCTCATACAAATCCAATGGCTATTAAGAAATACTTATAGGAAAGTAAATTCATTTCTAACCCGCTAAACCAAATTGCTGGTGGGCATGCACCTATGCCAAGTGGCTTCCTCTCTTTCAGCAAATCAAAACTTCTCTCTTTTACTTCTTCTCTTTAAATCTTAGCAGAATATCATTTCCAATAGTTTCAATCGTTTATTTAACTTCAAATCCTTATATGGCAGTTACAATTTTTACAAGACTTTTGCACTGTAACAAGAATGTCAATATGATCAACACAACCAGCTACTGAATAAAATCCCTCTGAAACATTCTATGAAATAATAGTGATAAATGATTGAAAAATGTCACATTACAGTGATGGAGAATGAAGCCGAAGAAAATGTGATATGTGCGTCCAGTGTGGCGGAGGTTTATGCACCAACTTTCCATTGATAGGCTTAAGTGGTGGGTGTTGCCATTGCACATCATAACGTGTAGAACTTTATAGGCATGGTCGACACGGAGAAAAGCTCAATGAGTACAATAAAAATAATAGACCCCTTAACAAAGTGGAAGAAAAATGAAGACCAAACTGAAGAAAATGGAAGAAATTGCGAAATAACTTATTGTATGATGCGTCGGATACGCCGACAACTATTCTGCCATGTATTTTGTTGAAACTAAAACTGGTAAACACCAAAGGTGCTAAACATATTGTTTACAACAAAACATAAATTTTTGTAAAAGGATTTGAAACTTAACAAAACCCTAAAAATTTATATTTAATGCAACATAAATGATTAAAGATATCACTATAAAAACCAAATACATGTTACCGAATATGATTGAAGATGTGGTTGCTCACGTTTCCGGCATAACTCAAGCGTAAAGTTGTTATTGTCTGGTCCCCCTGATAATTGGGAGAAGTTGATTTTTATATTGTTTGGTAGAACGGTTGAGGGTGGTTGAACGAGGAAAAGTTGGTTGAACGGTAATAGTTAAAATTATTTTCAATTTTTTTCCGGATAGGTTTTGATTTAGGTTTAGGTTTTAGATAAAATAATAAATTAAGTTTATTTAATTTATTATTTACGGGAGGTTTTTAGAAAGGTAAAGAACGAATTAATTTTGTTAAATTGAATTTATTATTTACGGGAGATGGTATGAAAGATTTAATTAATTAATTAAAATTAATTAAATCTTAGGATCAAGGGTAGCTTAGGGATTAATGGAAATTAATTAATTAATTAAAATTAAATAAATTTGATGTGAAGGGAGGACTTAGGGAAAATTTGGGGATGAGGGAAATTTAATTAACTGATTAAAATTAATTAAATTTCATGTGAAGGGAAGATTTAGGGAATTGATCACTGGTTAATTTTTCCTGTCTACACATATAATGGGTGGTTTAATGTGCATTCAATTTGAAATACTAAAATATTCTCTGAGAAGGTATTTTTCTCTTACTTTTGGATAATGAAAATGGTTAATGAACTTTTAAATTTTTGGACAAAGAAACAGTTAATTTAACATAAATTTTAAATATTTTTGATGATGAAAAAGTTATTTTTTCAAATAGTAGAAGTTGTAAAACACCCATATATTTGATGAAGGGTACTCCCCTTACCAACCCAAACACAACAATAACAGAGAATAAAACAACGAATGCAAGGAAGAAACACATGCTTTCTATTATCTCAACGTAATGACATTACAATATTCAGGAAGTTTTCAAGCTACAACCACATGGGCTTTCTAATTACAAAAATCTGCAAGCCAGAGCCACCATCTACACTACTGAACTCCCTGTAATCCCCATTCGCCTCCTTTATCTGGAATGCGTAGCCGCCCCGGAATATTCTAGAAATTGTAACTCCCGCCAAGAAGATTTTTTAACTTTAGATCCGACTGTTGGATTTTCAATCATAATATATCGTTGGAAAGCTCTCGGAAAGATGCGTGTCCACAAAATGTCCCGTTGGGGTGCATTTTGATTTTCGACCAATTTTCGGGCCCATCCGGAGCCTCTAAGTGCCTCAAATTTGACTTTGAATATTTTATCAAAATTGGAAAAATGAAAATATTAATATCCCACAAATGACAAATGATATTGAAGTGATTTCTTCACCATTGGCTTCAATTCACCATTCTGGAGGTCTGTGTAAGATTTCGTGTCCGTACGTGCACAAATACCAACTTACTAAAAATAGCAACCCTACCAATTTTGGCCCTTATCCAAAAAGAAACAATATTTCTGGGTGATGCAAGATTGCTCTTACACCCTGGATGCTCCTGCATCAATATTTGTATTAAATATAATTCAATCTCAACCAGAGAAAAATTTAGCAGCCCCAACTAGGCATGTTCGGGCATGGCACACCACATAGATACACCGACAATAGCCATAATTTCTAACGAAACTACAAAAAGAACCATATTATGAAACGAACCACATTTAAAACTACATGATGCAGATGTTATACTTCACACCGTGTTCGAAGTTTCTATGGGCATCAAGTGGCACCATACGAGCTATCTTTTGATTCAGTAGGTGGAGGCGATAGGGTAGCAGGCCGAGTCGGAGGTGCAGGTGTTGGAGGTCGAGGAACCATATCCGGGGTGTGGAGTCCGAGAAACCGTCTTGCATTTAACACTTACTTTGACTTAACATCTGTATTTGATGGGAGTTGAAACTGGTGAGCGTTTAAAGTTTTATTGAGATCATTGAAGCAGTTGTTTAGTAGTCCTTTCTAGATGGCCCGAAAAATATAAGTCGCCACTAGAGAAGATCAGAGCAACTCAGTAGGAAAGAGAACTCCAATGGGTGCTTCGCCTTCAAATAGGTCATATCTATGCATCACCTTCTTCGGTCTGACCAAAGGAGTTTAAGATTGTCATGGATATAGTCGAATGCAATCATTTTCATGAATTCAACATCTTGGACAAGGTCCGTGATATTCGATAAGAAGATGGATGCCACTTCTGAATATGAGAGAGAGACGACGTGGGAAGTCACACAGTATGGACTCACCCACCACCACACATATAGGAAATTTGATCTATGGACAATCGATGTCAAAAACATGAGCGAGCTTGTCAAAGTTGTTGATACCAATTTCTAATGGTTCCCATTTCCGCATCTATAGTTAGATGTGGCAATTCTTCACCACCAACTCCATGGTTGATATACAACAAGCAGATAGGAGGAAGAAAAGAGTAGGGAGAAAACAACGGGGAGAAGAGACGATGAAGGGGAAAAGGGTAGGAGGGTGGAAATAATAGGCAAAGAAAGGGCCATTAATGGTTGTATTAAACGAGGGATGAGAGGACAATCAGAGATGAGTCGAGAGGGAGGAGTAGCACCTCGGAGTAAATGCTGAGGATAATCTTGCAGGATTGGGATTGATACATGGAGTTAAAGTTTGAGTACACTGCGCTGAAGAGGTGATGGGAGAGTACATATGAGCAGATGGGGGTGACCGTTGGTGATGTTGGACCATCTTCAAATGGCTCCCTGATAGCCGATGGTGACGTTGCCATTTCATACAATACAGTTCAACTAAAGGTGTTCATGCCAACTCATCATCGACGAATGACTCATCTTGGGTAGGAGCCTTGGTGTTTTAAGTGATTGAAAACACAATTTAATTTATGTTCGACAAAGGACTACCAAACTTTTTGTGGTTACGAGATGTGTTCGCATATAATAGCCTATCCGCCAAATTACATACTTCACAGTCATCGCATCTCTTAGAAAGGGCTGCAAAGCAACTTAAGTCCCTATTAATGATGTATTAAGAAATAATGAATTACATATTTGCATAATATGCGTAATTCTGACAAAAGAGTAAACACCAAACTAATTGAATAATTAATGACTTGTTTTAGCACAATGTTCTTTATGATCGAACAATGAAGCCGGGCATTGCCCTTTCACTTGAGAAAGTAAAATAGCTATCATAGGATCGGATGTAGCACCCCCAATAAAGCATGTCCCTTGGATTTATATTTAATCCCATTGCGAAGATCATTGAACCTACCCCAAAAAACTATTAATTTTCTAGTTTTACATAGATTTCAATGTAAACTATTTGTGGACAATGATTTCTACATAGCTAGGAACTGATAATAGATAACATCACAACTTCTTTCCCCGCAACCCACTTGCAAAGTTCCCCACTTGATAGATTGCCAGTGTCTATGCCATAGGCTGAAGGGAAAGGTAGCATGCTTGTGTTGTTAATGTCACTATGTCCAATATGAACTAGAAACACAAGCCTCAAAACCCAACAAATATAACTCTAAAATTTCGTACATAATAAAATGTTACTTGAGTTTCAGGTTGTATAGAACAAAAATGAAACACAAATTTTCAATCCCATCTCTCTTCGTCACCATCACAGGTTAGAAAATCCTATATGCATTCGAATGAATGGCCCCTAGCCTTGACTAATCCTAGCGTTTTGTGTCCAGCTAGTGTCGACGTAGATTAAGAAAATCGTAAAATCGTAAATCGTTACGATTTCTCGAAGCTTACAGACATAGCTCCGCATGTTTTCTTTTCAATGCGATTCGTGATCGCAACACGTTGACAGAACCATAAACTTAATTACCCTCAACGGTTGTAACGAACTAAAAATTGTGTCAACGGTTTTAGTGTGGGATTGACAGGAACGCCTACGAAGTTCGATTTTACTGTTTTCAGCCAAATTCACTAGTTCTTCCCAGAAAAATGAGTATGTCAAAGTTTGGGGCCTTGCTTTTCGCCATGTGAGGATTTGTTAGTGGTTCGTGGCCTCGCTTTTCGCCATGTGATGATTAACGCTTTTCTCCATGTGATGATTAGTTATTCCTTCATTCAGACTGGGATAAACATGTCGTACTTTTTCTTAAAACTACTTAAGAGGCAGAAAATTGCATCCAATAGGAACAGTAAGAGTAAGAGTTTGGAGATTAAAGAAAAGTAATCCACCCTGAATGTAGAAAATAGCATCGAATAGAAACAGTAAGAGTTTGAATCCGTGAATGGTGGATTTGCACATGGTAGGAGTTCTCCCTGTCTGCGTTCTACGATTTCTTATTTATCTAAGTTCCATCTCTCCTATGGCTATATAAAGCAAACTGGGGGAGCATTTTTTCCCAACACAGCTTTGCGTTGTCTATGGTGTAGAGCTTCAAACGCAAAAAGAAAATGTCTTGGACCAGAAAGGTTTATGTTATGTTTGTAATGGTATTAGTTGTGCTTGGCGCGAAAGATGCATGGGCAGTCAGAAACAAAGCTCTGCTTCGCAGAACATTAATTGCTTCGAATGTGGTGGACGTTACAACGTTCGGTGCCAAGGGCGATGGAGTCACTGATGATACCAAGGTCATATTTCTATCTATTCAAACACCCTTATTTACAAATAAGTGTATATATATATTGAATTTTGCTGTGGACTGTGGATGAAACAGGCATTTCTGGCGGCATGGCAAGCAGCCTGCAACAAGGACTCGGCTACACTACACATTCCGGTTGACTACCGCTTTCTTGTTGGGCCTCTCACCTTCTCGGGACCCTGCAAATCGAACATCGTATTTCAGGTATGCTACGAGAGTCGAGACAGACATATTGGTGTTGGAATTCAAAAGAGAAGCCAAAATATATCTCAATCTTTTTTTAATTTGAGCAGGTTGATGGAAGTGTTATCGCACCGGTGAATCCAGGGGCCTGGGCATCTAAACCGTTGAAATGGATAAATTTCTCAAAACTCAACGGTATTACTATCGCCGGCAAGGGCACTTTCGACGGACAAGGGGCGGCTTGGTGGAAGCTTTCCCAACTAGAAGATGAGGTAAATCTTAATATAGAAATAAACACAACACGTCGTCTTTCTGTCTGCAATATTGTTGTTGTGTAACTGTACACCCACACCCATTCAAAAGGCGTTGGAATTTTCTATGTTTCAGGATAGCAGCAATGGGGGAAGCAGTTTACCAAGTGTGAGGCCAACGGTGAGCCATGACCGCAGAAACAAATTTTTTTAAATTCTAAACGAAAAATAAATAATTTTCGTTTATAACACTTTCTAGTGCTGCAAATTGCAATATAAACGCTGATACGTACGTAATTTCGAAATCTGGGCAGGCATTGAGATTTTACGGAAGTTATGACGTGAGCGTGCAAGACATAAGCATACAAAACAGTCCCCAATTTCATCTTAAGTTTGACTCTTGCACCTCCGTCAAAGTGGCTGGCGTGACAATCTCCTCTCCTGCAAACAGCCCAAACACAGACGGAATTCATCTCCAGAATTCTAACGAGGTCGAAATACACAGTTCCTCTATGGCATGCGGTAGGTATACACATACACAGTAAGTAGGGTCTCTTCTGTTTTATCATTTTGTCAACGTTTATGATAAGCATGTTTGATGAATGGTCCAACAGGAGACGACTGCGTGTCCATTCAAACAGGCTGCTCAGGCATTCGCATTCACAACATCAACTGCGGCCCTGGGCACGGTATCAGGTACTCTTATTAATCTCACTACCTACTTATTCTTCTTTTAATTTTAATTGACTTCAGTAACTTATTTTATGTAATTCACATCAGTATTGGAGGACTTGGAAAAGACGGAACCAAGGCCTGCGTTTCCAATGTGAGCGTCTATGACAGCAACATCCAGGATGCTTCCAACGGACTCCGGATCAAAACATGGCAGGTCTGTTAACAAATCCATTTTGAAACTTAACATAGGTCTGCCAACTGTAAAATTCAAGGCTAGATTTCGATCATGATGTGCTTCTTCGTGCCTGCTTTAAATACAGGGAGGAGCTGGACAGGTGAAAAGCGTATCCTTCTCCAACATACAGGTTTCCAACGTGCGAGTGCCCATTAAAATCGATCAATTTTACTGCGACAAAGAGGCCTGCAGCAATCAAACCTCGGGGGTATTTATATCAGACGTCACTTACCAGAAAATCACTGGCACTTACACGGAAACTCCAGTTTATTTGGCTTGCAGCGACGATGTGCCCTGCACTGATTTAAAGTTTTCAGATATTCAACTTCAACCTGCTGATACAGATGAGAAGAATCCCTTGTGTTGGAATAGCTATGGAGAACAACAATCAAGTGTCGGGTGCCTCAAACCTGGAACCCCGCCCAATGACCCTTCCCGCACTCAGTCCCGAGAAGATGCATGCTAAACCCAATTAGTGGGAAACCCGTTTTGTACATTTCATAAAACGCTACTCTCAATGTTCATTGTCGATTTTAACCCATAGGATAAGGTACAATTGGGAGCATTTGTGAATTCTATGACACACTCAAAGGGATGGCTTATAAATGACATTTCTCTCTGATAGCTTTTCATTCATCAGAAGTTCGCCCGGGAGTTCTCCTCCTCTTTGTCGTATGGTTAGGGCCCAATGATCTTTCCATCCTCCTCATCCTTATATCTTGTACTTTTCTTTCACAGCGGTCCTCTCTTGTACACTTTCTTATCCTCTCTGTCTAACAAGTGCCAACAAATGCGAGCATATTGGCCCCATGTCATCTCTAATATATCTAGTTAAAGCACCAAAGGTGCTATTAAATTGCCGACATATTTATATATTTTACTCCAAAGTCATTACATGTAGTAGTTGGTGGACAAGGCTATAAATACTATACGAAATTCAATTAGCTTTTTGCAAATAAAAATAATGCAATGGTATTAAATGAATAACCACACGAACTAAATCATAAAGGGTCACGAAGCCATTGAAATGACAATATAAACATGTGTATTAAAAACATGAAAATCTATTGGTGTTTTGAATGTAATTTTTAAGAAACCATATTAGGATAGCATACTAATTAGTGAGTTACGTGAAATGAAGATCGCTTCAAATATTTCATTTTATATAAGTATAATTACATAGACACAGTTGAAAGAGAATTTATTATTGCAAGTACCAAGACCATAATATTTTTTTAACAACACAATATTTACTTATCAAAATGAACAACAAATAAATTAAAAATTCATTGGATTTTCTCTCAAAGATCAACTTAGAGACGAGGATTGCAATCGACGATCTTCATTTTTCCTATTCTTAACATAATTTTCATTTTCTATCTTAATGTACTGTTCAAATGAGAACAGTGGTGATATTCTCAAAGTTTTGAGAGATTTAACTCGAGAGATAGCAGTGAATGTTAAACTAGCCCTCCCTACATGATATTAGGATATCATATTTAACAACTCTTATTTCTAACTTCATCTACCTTTGAGGTTTCTTTTCATGGGTACCGAGCACTAGGCTCAAGCCGTTAGAGTCTCAAAAGACTATTTGCTAGATTTTGACAACAACACGATAACTCTAAGGCCCCATCCTCCATTTTAGTTCAAGTTCCTAAATCTTGGTTGGACATTTTCCAGGATGGAATTACAAAAACAAGCAAGTGGTGATATACAAACTACAAGAATTGTGAATTCCCAATTGAGAAGAAGGTTTTTGACCGCATTTCACAAAGAACACGATAACGTCAAGTCTTGGTCCTTGGTTTGAGTTCGAAGCATTGTACTCGTGCGCTAACATTACCATCTCTAAGGTGTATCAAACCAAACGTTGGCTTCATAAGTTGGAAATGGCTGTATATGTTAAATATTTTTTACATGTATAGTAGACAAAAATTCTCACTAATTACCTCTCTAGTGATTTGGAGGCGTGTTGGCTTGAAGGAAAGATGTGATCAGTTGTTTGTGTTTTAATTTCTGTTATGACCAAGAATGACTCAGAGTCTCAAACACATGAAGAATTTTGCATGTCAACTGATTTTAAGTAATTTATATTTTCCTTTGTTAAACAAATAATTCATATGAGCTATGATTGTTATGACGGGGCAGAAAATGTATTGTGAGTTTCTTGTGTTGCTATACATTACACTATTTGTTGAGAATTTTGATCACTCTTAACATGAATGCTACAACATTATATTTGTCATAAAAGTGCACTTTTATTTTTCTAGGAAGACCAACAGAAATGGAAGGATTCAACTTCCAATTAGTGATACTACTTACTGTCAATGATTCCTCTATTCAAATAATTTCTATTTATCTTGGGGAAGAATGTTTGTAATTATATATATATATATATATATATATATATATATATATATATATGCATTTTTGTAATTGTAAATATATACATGTTCCTCCTCTCCCAAGCCCATCACAGGAAAAATAGAAACCAAGATACACTTTACCAAATATAAACAAGAGCGAGCTATGAGAAAATAGGACACCATTCAGTACTATATATATATATATATATATATATATATATATAGAAACACACACCAAGGCAAGGTAGAAGCAGCCAAGCCTATATGTGGAAACAATCGATAAATTCTGCTACACACTGATTTCTTCAAATAACAGGAGCACTTCAACAAAATTATGTACTTCTTTTAGAAAATTACAATTCTATTGAAACTGTAGCAACAAACTACTTGTGGGTAGCCAAATAGAATGTCACTAAAGTAATCTTGTTTGAAATGGTGAAAGCAATTTGATTCTCTCAGAGCTATTTCTATTGAAATAATTTTGGACAAATGGTTACAAAATGGAAGACTTGAGATATTTCAAAGGAATTCTAACACATCTGCAAGTTGTTCTAGGGGATCTTTTTAACACCTAAAATCAATCGACGATGAATTAGCACCTATCTCTCTTAACTCCAATCATTTTTGTGTAAATTCTAAATTCCTTCTGCAGCCTCTGTAACTGATGTAGCATGTTTATAAATGCCCATTAGGGGTTATTTTGTATGGTTATTATTGAATTAGACTTAATATAAATATGGGTGCTTGTCACCTTTTACTGGTTAAATAAAAGCTACGATCATATCTAGGAAATGCATTGCCAATAATTACATATGTACGACCTTCACAAGCAGTGTTCATATTTGTAAGAAATGGAATCAGGTCTTTTTGGGAAGATGTATGGAGCATTCGGGAGCAAAGGGGACACAAGAATGAACAACAATCCTTCTGTAACTGGTATGGATTTAATTAGAATTTTTTGAACAAACCAAAGTCTCAAATTTGCATTTGAATGGGTTGTGACTAATTTAGTGACCAAAATTTCTACATCAACATTCAAAAATCTAAAACTAAAAGTTCCTTCATAAATAATGTTTATGATTCGAGATTACATAAATGTAACACTGAACACCACGAATGTTGCTTTTAGTACAATTATCTATCCTCTTATTTTCTATCTCAAACCATCATAGTAGAAAATAATTACTAATAAATTCCCTTATACAAAACTTAAGGGTTGTGACACTTCAAACAAACTAGATGCCCTAATGTAGTAAAACATTTGATAAACCCTAATTCAAAAAAAAGAGAGAAGAAGATCAAGCATTGATAAACTTGGTAACAACCTATGTGCCCTCAGAGACTACATGCTTTCCAAGCTCTCGAGGAAGAGAGAGAGCCTCGCAGTTGTCTCAATCTCCCATGTATATTCATGATATTCTTCTTGTTGTGACGAGCAAAGTTGGCTACCTTACTAGAAATTTTCTCAAAGATGTCATTGATAAATTTATTCATAATTCACATAGCCTTTCTAGATCTTTTTCTTGCAGTAAAAGGTGTAACAAACCCATATATTTGTATTAAATACGATTCAAAAATAATTGCTAGAAATATTGCTATAAGGGTGCACTTCCTTGAGAATTTTAAACGAAAGGACCTTAGAGATTTGGTTGCTCTTTCTATTTTTGTTCGTACATTTTTCATCTTCAACTTTTTTGTGGATCTTCTTCTCAGTCTTGGGAACCTTCTTTCTTCTACAGATTTCTTAGCCATGGCATTTTTCTCTATGATGGGATTCTTCTCTATCATTCTTTCCATTGATAAGCACTACAAAAGGGAATATGTCATTAGAATAAATATCTATGAAACATTTTATTATGAATAAGCTTTTCGTGTATTTTAATAATAATAGTATTTTATAGAAGTATGTCATCAAGGATAGTTTGTTTTAATCACCTGCGTGCTTTAAAAACAGGTATTATCCTCAAACTTCAGGACATGGACTTATTATGAAGTAGTATTTCCACGTTGTTATATAGATTAATCTCACTAGAATATGGGGATAATCTTAGTAGGAGTAGTGTTAGACTCAAAGATCCATAACAAATTATTCAAACACCAAGTGGATTGCGCATATATTTTAGAGAAAATAGTGATCTGAATGGGATCGCTATGACTTGTAGATCAAAATGTAGCGGTTAAGGAATTTATCAATTGTAATTGCTGTTAATTGAGAAACACCGTCAATTCATGTGTATCGAGAGTGTGATAGATGAGAATTTGGAAAGTGTTTTCTTGATGCTATGTCCTATGTGATTAATAAAAACATGATAACGTGGAAACACTTCTCCCATAAGGAGATCAAAACCTTACATAGAGTAATGCAACAAAAGTAAACTAACGAAAGGAAGGATGAACTCAAATTAAGGGAAACCAAGGACTTTAATGGTGTCGAAGAGAAGTATGAGAGATAGCAGTAGGAAAGCTGTGACATAGGTAAGTGGTGCTCTATGAGAGTTAGGATATATAGTCTTAGTCTATGAGGTTTGAGCTCAAAATATATTACCTTGTTCTATGAAATTGAGATTCTAATATATTTTAGGTTTACCATAGGAGAGACCTGCTGGAGTCCAGGAGAACACTGAGCGGGGGGGGGGGGGGAATCAGTGTTGTATAAGTTTTACAATTTTTACACCTTTTGACTTACAGGATAAAGAGAGAGAAAGACATTAACATACATATGCACAATTATAATGTTGAAGGCATGAATCATATGAACACATGAAGACACACAAGATATGAGACCAAGACACAAAAGACTATACGAGAGGAAAACCCTCCTGGGGTAGGAAAACCTCTCAAAATTGCCTCACTGGCTTAAGCAAAAACCTCACTGGTTACAATGTTTAGAAGCACCAACTTCAAGGAGCACCAACCCCTAATACGTACAAATAGGTCTCACTAACCATACAAGCCTCACTGACTACAAGATGCCTCACTGGCTACAATATGTGTCTCACTGACAAATGTAAGGTCTCACTGACCTATAAGCCTCACTGGCATACTGTGCCTCACTGACAAACACAATCACCGTTAGAAAAGATAAACAAAATCAGAGGATTACTCTGTTTTCATTCAATTCATTAATTCATTCACCTGATTATCTCTGCATAACAATTCTACAACAAGGAGATTATCATTATGGTCCTCACATCAACTCTCTCAGCTCAATTTTCGCTCTTTCAATAAACATTTGATGACCTTGTCATTCTCTGTATTTATCCCTGCAAAACATGGTCTCATACATACAAAAATCATCTGTATCTTCTCAAAGATGTCTTCAATTCACACACACTTTCTGTCAATGTACCTGCAAAACCATTATATGCAATTTAAAAACCCTTTCACATTCTCTGAAAACAAAGTTATCTTCTTCAATTCTCATCTTTCCCTGTAAATTTCTCTTCAATGATTTTCTTTATCCTTCTGCAACATATCTTCAATCTTCATAAGATCTTTTCATATTCCTCTTCATTCAAAAATCCTTTCAATTTGAAAATCTTTGATTTCAAATGACCTTTTTATATTTTTGTCTTTCTTCTGCAAACTCCAATATGCAAAAACATGTTTATCTTCTTGTGCAAAAATAAAATCAATCTCCTGCAATAAAATCTTTTCATTTCTTCTTCATTCCAAAAACACATCTCTGCAATTAATAAAACAAAATCATCTCCTCAAACTGAAATAACTTCTTAAAAAAAATATAAATCTCCTCCAATTTAATGCCATGAAAAAGGCCTTTTAAAAATAGATCTTGGCTTTTAAGAAAAACAAGACTCCTTGTAAAATGGCTTGATTTGATGTCAACCATAAAAAATGGGAGTTGAAAAAATAAAGTTTCTAATATTAAAAATAAAGCCATAAGGATCGGGCTTCCACCTTAAGGAAGGATCGAAGCACATAAGGAGGGGTCGAATTTTATGTCATATATGACTTTCTAACACTTTTCCATCGGCCTTTTTCTTATTTTTATAAAACATGCTCATAGAATATAATTATTCGAACTCAAAGACGTATTTATTGGTGCTCAAATGATGACTGATGCCATTGGTTAAACACAAGGAGGGGGCCGGTCAAGTAAGTGTTATAAAGACCCTTCAAAGGGCAATTTTTAAGTTATGAACTTGCAGTAGCAGGTCACCATTGAATTATAACAAAAATGCAAGTATGAAGGCAAGTGGGTTTAGACATATGAAAATGGACTTAGTCTTGGAGTTTAGAGATTAGTATCTCAGAAGACAAAAATATTAGAACCTTAGATTTCTCCCAACAAAGCACTCCTTCTGCAATAACATATAAACTCAACCTCTACAACATGAAGTTATAACACCTCTGAAGCCATGGTGAAGATAGAAGCATGAATACTTTTTCATCTAACATCAAACACCAATAAGATAACCATGAACCTTAAACCAAGAGCACCAACCTTGGAGAAATATCATCAAAAGATCTGAATATGGAGAACACCGAAGACAACCTTGCTCAGAATTTGCATCCTCTGTTCAAGAACAACGAAGATATCAAAACCATCTAAATCATGAAAGCATTTGATCAATATTACCATGAAGCAACCAACGTACTAACATCATACTATGAAGGTCTCTTAAGTCATGATCAAAACAACAAGTCCTACAAGTCCATTATCTGCAATCAATAAGACCTCAATATTGTGAATGAATAGAGAAAAAAAAAAAATTTGCCCTCCAAAAAAAAAAAATCACTTTAGAAACTTTCCAAAAAAAATCCACCTTAGACCAAAATCATCTCCATTTAAAATCGAATAAAATCCTCCTTTTAATGCCATAAAGGATGACATTTAGGAGGGGTCAAAAAATGAAGTTTCTATTTTTGAAAAAAACTCCTCCTAAAAATTTGAATTATCTCCATTGAATGTCATATATGATAGATTGGGCTCCTAAGAGAAATTCGATGTTATTATTTTAAATAAAGCATATTTTATATTCTCCATAAAATAGGAATCGTGATCCCCCTTAAAAGAAGGCCCTTACTCATATTAATCGGGCTCATGCACCTTTTTGAAACTTAACACATAAGACATATATCATATGTTCCATATTCGATGGCTTTCTAAACGATATGCTCCTCTTTTTATTAAAACATTCGATGGCTGCTCTCCACATTCGATGCTTTATATATTATGGGCTCCTTCATACCTTTCGTGGTCAATACTATTCGTGCTTCCCAAAGATGACTTGATATGGGAGAAGTGAGCTTTAATAGCAACATTAATGTGCTTCCAGACATATGAAGAGTCACATCAATGAACAACACTGAATATTTTGCTACCCCAATTGAACATGTATGTGTGAACCTGGCCATTACTATCACCATTCATTGTGATCAACTTAATTGAAACAATTTTCTTGTCTATAAAAGTATCTTGAAGCGAAAAGACATCATTTAACTCTTCTTGACATTTCAAACTCTTGCAACATGATAAAGTCCTGCAAGCCTCACAATGGCAAGGCATGATAATGACCTTATATTCTCAAACAATAAACATATCAAAATGTAATCACTAAGATCCTCAACTTGCATCAACCTCTTGCACCATCCTGCATCAACCTCTTGCACCATCCTCAAATTGCAAACAACATGAGACCATCAAACATGTCCTGCAATCATGTGAATACCAATAATGTACACAAACAAGTTAGCATCAATAATCGATGTAACCAAACTGATCAAACAAGCCCTGTGAATACGAACAATTCAATGGATCAACCCATCATGAACAACGCCATAACAAGTTAGAACATGAGAATCCATCCTGAGGCAAACATGAAGATATCCTGATGACATCTCTTATCTATCACTGATCCTGATGACATGAACAACTCCTGTCAATACCTTTTTGACATCAATGACAATCTACTTTCATCAAGACCGATGGTATGGTATGGAGTGGGAGGGAAGGGACAAAAATAATGATTGTTGTGAACGAGAGGGACGAAAGTATGTATGCTTTTACAATGAGTTGTTGATAACCTACTTAATTAAAAAAAGCTTGAACAGATTATTGTTATGCATGGAGAGACACTAGCTATGTCAAAGTTTCTGTTGGCATAACAATGATATTACATTGTTAATTGTCGTTTATTAGGTTGCAGTTATAACTGTTATACAGCTATATTTAAAACTGTTATACAGAGTTATGTGAACTGTATCGTACTGCATCGTCCTTGCCTTGTATATATTCTCTGCATTGTATCGTTTCATGATATCAATAAAATATACTCTCTATTATTTGGTATCGGAGCGATTATGGATCCGGTCCTTGTTGAGTTGAAGGCGCTTGATTTAAAACTTTGAAAGCCTTTGTTGAGTGCCTATGTGAAGATGAGAGGCAATGCAGATCTTATCAATTGACAAGTGTTTTGGCCATATGAAAGAATGAGAAGGCCTCCCAGCATGGTAATGGATTGAGTTTGCTGTGAGGATGTTTGGCCATTCTCTGTTAGGAGCCGCTGCCATCTTGAGGAGTTGATTACTGAAAAGAAGACGTTGCTATCGCTATTGCTTAGGCTATGATCTGAGGAAGAGGCCATCTAAGTACTCTACAGACGGGCTAAAAAGGAAGATTAGGGTATGGTCATTGGTCCAGCATAAATCAGGAATAAAGGCGTTGAGGCATTGATATATATGTTTTAAATCTGGCCAGCGATAGAAGGCATAACTCTTTCCCTATTGCGTGTTGGTTTGGAGAAGTGGAGATTGAAGGAGCAAGCCGCAAATACCCTTCTTCATATATTCATTGTTTTTGAGGCGATTGAGATCACAAAAGAAAGAATAATACAGCCGAAGGAGGTTGTGGAAAAGGGTTGTCCCGATTTAGAAGATGCTGCCGAAGAGCTTCATGTGCCACGAAAAGATTTATATCCTTTCCTGAAATCGTCCCATACTACAGTTATTTCTGTATGATCGTTGGCAGCCTGTGTAGATTGCTTTTGTTTGTTGCAGTCACCGTAAGCATCTATTTCTTCTTCCCTACACCTTGGTTATGGTTGTTCAATATTGAGAGATTATTTCCTTTTGTGGTATGCAAGAATGATGATAATTATATCAATAGGAAGGTGTATTTGTTTTACTTGTTAAAAATCAGGGTGTAATCTTTTGAAATCGGAGTTGATGGTGCATGTTGACTTGAGAGAAGTTGTGTGAGGGAGTTTACCTTTTCTTAATTGATATTTAGAATTTATTAGTAAATGGAGTAATAAGGAAATTATGGTGATATAAGTGAAGAAAAGTATTTGTCAGTTTCAAATATTATCATGTATGATCCACTGGAAAGTCGGTTACTTCAATATACTTGACGGTAATTGGTTGTGGGTTCAAATCTGATTTATTTCATATATATTTTTGGAGAGATAAGAGTATGTTTTTGCATTTGGAGGAATAAGGTTTAATGGTATATTTATACATGATTGGAGATATAAAAATTATTGTGCACTTTTGGTGGAATCCGATACCTTGTTCATTTTATTTTATCATGGCTACATCAAACATTGCTTGTGCTCTCGGGGCCATTTATACTGCACATGATGAGGCCTCCAAAGACTCATCTAGAACATCAGTTGGTTAAAGTGTAAGCATATTATATTGGAGGCTGGCGGCATCGGAGGATGGAGGATTTTCCATCATCTCAAGTTAGCTTCTCGCTTTGAGATGATGCATTGCATGAGAAGCGTTTTTGGTTTTGGTTGTTTTGCTTTTCTTTGTTGATGCTGACGGATTTGAAGAATGTATGTTTTGTGAAGATTTTGTTTTGGAGACAGGTTCTGGATTTGGTGTTGAGCTCAATATGGATTATTGTCCAGCGAGCTTCAAAGAGTATATGATCGAGAATTATACCCTTTCGCGGTCACTAGACAATGGCAGAGATCTGTCGTATCTCTCAGGGTTCATTGTCGAATAATTCAAGACTCTGTGATTTGAGAGCTTGGGACTAAAGAGCTCAAGAACACAGCTCGAAGCTACGCCTTTCTGAGGGTAGATGAGACAGCATGATGGAGCCCTGCTTGGTTCAGGATTTGTTCTTTGGGAGAAGATCTTCTATAAAATATGTATTCATATTATGTAATCAATTTTGTTGAGTATGTTAGCATTTAGGGGGGGTCCCTTGGTACTATTGCAGGAATAATGTAATAAGGGGGGGAAAGTTGGCATGACAATGATATTACATTGTTAATTGTCATTTATTAGGTTACGGTTATAACTGTTATATCGTTATATTTAAAACTGTTATACATAGTTATGTGAACTCTATCGTACTGCATCGTCCTTGCCCTGTATATATTCTCTGCATTGTATCAGTTCATGATATCAATAAAATATACTCTCTATTACTTTCCACTAGCAGGCCATGGTACTATTCCTACACTCTACTATATTTAAATTCATATTATCAAAATCCCTACTCCTTTGTTGCAGATTTCTTTGGTTTCTACAAAAAACTATATTTGTAGGGCATGACGCATTTGAAATAGCCAGGAAAATAGAAAGCCACATTACACAGGCATTATTATCTCATACAAATCCAATGGCTATTAAGAAATACTTATAGGAAAGTAAATTCATTTCTAACCCGCTAAACCAAATTGCTGGTGGGCATGCACCTATGCCAAGTGGCTTCCTCTCTTTCAGCAAATCAAAACTTCTCTCTTTTACTTCTTCTCTTTAAATCTTAGCAGAATATCATTTCCAATAGTTTCAATCGTTTATTTAACTTCAAATCCTTATATGGCAGTTACAATTTTTACAAGACTTTTGCACTGTAACAAGAATGTCAATATGATCAACACAACCAGCTACTGAATAAAATCCCTCTGAAACATTCTATGAAATAATAGTGATAAATGATTGAAAAATGTCACATTACAGTGATGGAGAATGAAGCCGAAGAAAATGTGATATGTGCGTCCAGTGTGGCGGAGGTTTATGCACCAACTTTCCATTGATAGGCTTAAGTGGTGGGTGTTGCCATTGCACATCATAACGTGTAGAACTTTATAGGCATGGTCGACACGGAGAAAAGCTCAATGAGTACAATAAAAATAATAGACCCCTTAACAAAGTGGAAGAAAAATGAAGACCAAACTGAAGAAAATGGAAGAAATTGCGAAATAACTTATTGTATGATGCGTCGGATACGCCGACAACTATTCTGCCATGTATTTTGTTGAAACTAAAACTGGTAAACACCAAAGGTGCTAAACATATTGTTTACAACAAAACATAAATTTTTGTAAAAGGATTTGAAACTTAACAAAACCCTAAAAATTTATATTTAATGCAACATAAATGATTAAAGATATCACTATAAAAACCAAATACATGTTACCGAATATGATTGAAGATGTGGTTGCTCACGTTTCCGGCATAACTCAAGCGTAAAGTTGTTATTGTCTGGTCCCCCTGATAATTGGGAGAAGTTGATTTTTATATTGTTTGGTAGAACGGTTGAGGGTGGTTGAACGAGGAAAAGTTGGTTGAACGGTAATAGTTAAAATTATTTTCAATTTTTTTCCGGATAGGTTTTGATTTAGGTTTAGGTTTTAGATAAAATAATAAATTAAGTTTATTTAATTTATTATTTACGGGAGGTTTTTAGAAAGGTAAAGAACGAATTAATTTTGTTAAATTGAATTTATTATTTACGGGAGATGGTATGAAAGATTTAATTAATTAATTAAAATTAATTAAATCTTAGGATCAAGGGTAGCTTAGGGATTAATGGAAATTAATTAATTAATTAAAATTAAATAAATTTGATGTGAAGGGAGGACTTAGGGAAAATTTGGGGATGAGGGAAATTTAATTAACTGATTAAAATTAATTAAATTTCATGTGAAGGGAAGATTTAGGGAATTGATCACTGGTCAATTTTTCCTGTCTACACATATAATGGGTGGTTTAATGTGCATTCAATTTGAAATACTAAAATATTCTCTGAGAAGGTATTTTTCTCTTACTTTTGGATAATGAAAATGGTTAATGAACTTTTAAATTTTTGGACAAAGAAACAGTTAATTTAACATAAATTTTAAATATTTTTGATGATGAAAAAGTTATTTTTTCAAATAGTAGAAGTTGTAAAACACCCATATATTTGATGAAGGGTACTCCCCTTACCAACCCAAACACAACAATAACAGAGAATAAAACAACGAATGCAAGGAAGAAACACATGCTTTCTATTATCTCAACGTAATGACATTACAATATTCAGGAAGTTTTCAAGCTACAACCACATGGGCTTTCTAATTACAAAAATCTGCAAGCCAGAGCCACCATCTACACTACTGAACTCCCTGTAATCCCCATTCGCCTCCTTTATCTGGAATGCGTAGCCGCCCCGGAATATTCTAGAAATTGTAACTCCCGCCAAGAAGATTTTTTAACTTTAGATCCGACTGTTGGATTTTCAATCATAATATATCGTT
Organism: Cunninghamia lanceolata; assembly: GCA_027924645.1. Lineage (NCBI taxonomy): Eukaryota > Viridiplantae > Streptophyta > Pinopsida > Cupressales > Cupressaceae > Cunninghamia > Cunninghamia lanceolata. Next base: position 589,562 of record BSBN01001811.1, on the reverse strand, counting down.
GGAAAGCTCTCGGAAAGATGCGTGTCCACAAAATGTCCCGTTGGGGTGCATTTTGATTTTCGACCAATTTTCGGGCCCATCCGGAGCCTCTAAGTGCCTCAAATTTGACTTTGAATATTTTATCAAAATTGGAAAAATGAAAATATTAATATCCCACAAATGACAAATGATATTGAAGTGATTTCTTCACCATTGGCTTCAATTCACCATTCTGGAGGTCTGTGTAAGATTTCGTGTCCGTACGTGCACAAATACCAACTTACTAAAAATAGCAACCCTACCAATTTTGGCCCTTATCCAAAAAGAAACAATATTTCTGGGTGATGCAAGATTGCTCTTACACCCTGGATGCTCCTGCATCAATATTTGTATTAAATATAATTCAATCTCAACCAGAGAAAAATTTAGCAGCCCCAACTAGGCATGTTCGGGCATGGCACACCACATAGATACACCGACAATAGCCATAATTTCTAACGAAACTACAAAAAGAACCATATTATGAAACGAACCACATTTAAAACTACATGATGCAGATGTTATACTTCACACCGTGTTCGAAGTTTCTATGGGCATCAAGTGGCACCATACGAGCTATCTTTTGATTCAGTAGGTGGAGGCGATAGGGTAGCAGGCCGAGTCGGAGGTGCAGGTGTTGGAGGTCGAGGAACCATATCCGGGGTGTGGAGTCCGAGAAACCGTCTTGCATTTAACACTTACTTTGACTTAACATCTGTATTTGATGGGAGTTGAAACTGGTGAGCGTTTAAAGTTTTATTGAGATCATTGAAGCAGTTGTTTAGTAGTCCTTTCTAGATGGCCCGAAAAATATAAGTCGCCACTAGAGAAGATCAGAGCAACTCAGTAGGAAAGAGAACTCCAATGGGTGCTTCGCCTTCAAATAGGTCATATCTATGCATCACCTTCTTCGGTCTGACCAAAGGAGTTTAAGATTGTCATGGATATAGTCGAATGCAATCATTTTCATGAATTCAACATCTTGGACAAGGTCCGTGATATTCGATAAGAAGATGGATGCCACTTCTGAATATGAGAGAGAGACGACGTGGGAAGTCACACAGTATGGACTCACCCACCACCACACATATAGGAAATTTGATCTATGGACAATCGATGTCAAAAACATGAGCGAGCTTGTCAAAGTTGTTGATACCAATTTCTAATGGTTCCCATTTCCGCATCTATAGTTAGATGTGGCAATTCTTCACCACCAACTCCATGGTTGATATACAACAAGCAGATAGGAGGAAGAAAAGAGTAGGGAGAAAACAACGGGGAGAAGAGACGATGAAGGGGAAAAGGGTAGGAGGGTGGAAATAATAGGCAAAGAAAGGGCCATTAATGGTTGTATTAAACGAGGGATGAGAGGACAATCAGAGATGAGTCGAGAGGGAGGAGTAGCACCTCGGAGTAAATGCTGAGGATAATCTTGCAGGATTGGGATTGATACATGGAGTTAAAGTTTGAGTACACTGCGCTGAAGAGGTGATGGGAGAGTACATATGAGCAGATGGGGGTGACCGTTGGTGATGTTGGACCATCTTCAAATGGCTCCCTGATAGCCGATGGTGACGTTGCCATTTCATACAATACAGTTCAACTAAAGGTGTTCATGCCAACTCATCATCGACGAATGACTCATCTTGGGTAGGAGCCTTGGTGTTTTAAGTGATTGAAAACACAATTTAATTTATGTTCGACAAAGGACTACCAAACTTTTTGTGGTTACGAGATGTGTTCGCATATAATAGCCTATCCGCCAAATTACATACTTCACAGTCATCGCATCTCTTAGAAAGGGCTGCAAAGCAACTTAAGTCCCTATTAATGATGTATTAAGAAATAATGAATTACATATTTGCATAATATGCGTAATTCTGACAAAAGAGTAAACACCAAACTAATTGAATAATTAATGACTTGTTTTAGCACAATGTTCTTTATGATCGAACAATGAAGCCGGGCATTGCCCTTTCACTTGAGAAAGTAAAATAGCTATCATAGGATCGGATGTAGCACCCCCAATAAAGCATGTCCCTTGGATTTATATTTAATCCCATTGCGAAGATCATTGAACCTACCCCAAAAAACTATTAATTTTCTAGTTTTACATAGATTTCAATGTAAACTATTTGTGGACAATGATTTCTACATAGCTAGGAACTGATAATAGATAACATCACAACTTCTTTCCCCGCAACCCACTTGCAAAGTTCCCCACTTGATAGATTGCCAGTGTCTATGCCATAGGCTGAAGGGAAAGGTAGCATGCTTGTGTTGTTAATGTCACTATGTCCAATATGAACTAGAAACACAAGCCTCAAAACCCAACAAATATAACTCTAAAATTTCGTACATAATAAAATGTTACTTGAGTTTCAGGTTGTATAGAACAAAAATGAAACACAAATTTTCAATCCCATCTCTCTTCGTCACCATCACAGGTTAGAAAATCCTATATGCATTCGAATGAATGGCCCCTAGCCTTGACTAATCCTAGCGTTTTGTGTCCAGCTAGTGTCGACGTAGATTAAGAAAATCGTAAAATCGTAAATCGTTACGATTTCTCGAAGCTTACAGACATAGCTCCGCATGTTTTCTTTTCAATGCGATTCGTGATCGCAACACGTTGACAGAACCATAAACTTAATTACCCTCAACGGTTGTAACGAACTAAAAATTGTGTCAACGGTTTTAGTGTGGGATTGACAGGAACGCCTACGAAGTTCGATTTTACTGTTTTCAGCCAAATTCACTAGTTCTTCCCAGAAAAATGAGTATGTCAAAGTTTGGGGCCTTGCTTTTCGCCATGTGAGGATTTGTTAGTGGTTCGTGGCCTCGCTTTTCGCCATGTGATGATTAACGCTTTTCTCCATGTGATGATTAGTTATTCCTTCATTCAGACTGGGATAAACATGTCGTACTTTTTCTTAAAACTACTTAAGAGGCAGAAAATTGCATCCAATAGGAACAGTAAGAGTAAGAGTTTGGAGATTAAAGAAAAGTAATCCACCCTGAATGTAGAAAATAGCATCGAATAGAAACAGTAAGAGTTTGAATCCGTGAATGGTGGATTTGCACATGGTAGGAGTTCTCCCTGTCTGCGTTCTACGATTTCTTATTTATCTAAGTTCCATCTCTCCTATGGCTATATAAAGCAAACTGGGGGAGCATTTTTTCCCAACACAGCTTTGCGTTGTCTATGGTGTAGAGCTTCAAACGCAAAAAGAAAATGTCTTGGACCAGAAAGGTTTATGTTATGTTTGTAATGGTATTAGTTGTGCTTGGCGCGAAAGATGCATGGGCAGTCAGAAACAAAGCTCTGCTTCGCAGAACATTAATTGCTTCGAATGTGGTGGACGTTACAACGTTCGGTGCCAAGGGCGATGGAGTCACTGATGATACCAAGGTCATATTTCTATCTATTCAAACACCCTTATTTACAAATAAGTGTATATATATATTGAATTTTGCTGTGGACTGTGGATGAAACAGGCATTTCTGGCGGCATGGCAAGCAGCCTGCAACAAGGACTCGGCTACACTACACATTCCGGTTGACTACCGCTTTCTTGTTGGGCCTCTCACCTTCTCGGGACCCTGCAAATCGAACATCGTATTTCAGGTATGCTACGAGAGTCGAGACAGACATATTGGTGTTGGAATTCAAAAGAGAAGCCAAAATATATCTCAATCTTTTTTTAATTTGAGCAGGTTGATGGAAGTGTTATCGCACCGGTGAATCCAGGGGCCTGGGCATCTAAACCGTTGAAATGGATAAATTTCTCAAAACTCAACGGTATTACTATCGCCGGCAAGGGCACTTTCGACGGACAAGGGGCGGCTTGGTGGAAGCTTTCCCAACTAGAAGATGAGGTAAATCTTAATATAGAAATAAACACAACACGTCGTCTTTCTGTCTGCAATATTGTTGTTGTGTAACTGTACACCCACACCCATTCAAAAGGCGTTGGAATTTTCTATGTTTCAGGATAGCAGCAATGGGGGAAGCAGTTTACCAAGTGTGAGGCCAACGGTGAGCCATGACCGCAGAAACAAATTTTTTTAAATTCTAAACGAAAAATAAATAATTTTCGTTTATAACACTTTCTAGTGCTGCAAATTGCAATATAAACGCTGATACGTACGTAATTTCGAAATCTGGGCAGGCATTGAGATTTTACGGAAGTTATGACGTGAGCGTGCAAGACATAAGCATACAAAACAGTCCCCAATTTCATCTTAAGTTTGACTCTTGCACCTCCGTCAAAGTGGCTGGCGTGACAATCTCCTCTCCTGCAAACAGCCCAAACACAGACGGAATTCATCTCCAGAATTCTAACGAGGTCGAAATACACAGTTCCTCTATGGCATGCGGTAGGTATACACATACACAGTAAGTAGGGTCTCTTCTGTTTTATCATTTTGTCAACGTTTATGATAAGCATGTTTGATGAATGGTCCAACAGGAGACGACTGCGTGTCCATTCAAACAGGCTGCTCAGGCATTCGCATTCACAACATCAACTGCGGCCCTGGGCACGGTATCAGGTACTCTTATTAATCTCACTACCTACTTATTCTTCTTTTAATTTTAATTGACTTCAGTAACTTATTTTATGTAATTCACATCAGTATTGGAGGACTTGGAAAAGACGGAACCAAGGCCTGCGTTTCCAATGTGAGCGTCTATGACAGCAACATCCAGGATGCTTCCAACGGACTCCGGATCAAAACATGGCAGGTCTGTTAACAAATCCATTTTGAAACTTAACATAGGTCTGCCAACTGTAAAATTCAAGGCTAGATTTCGATCATGATGTGCTTCTTCGTGCCTGCTTTAAATACAGGGAGGAGCTGGACAGGTGAAAAGCGTATCCTTCTCCAACATACAGGTTTCCAACGTGCGAGTGCCCATTAAAATCGATCAATTTTACTGCGACAAAGAGGCCTGCAGCAATCAAACCTCGGGGGTATTTATATCAGACGTCACTTACCAGAAAATCACTGGCACTTACACGGAAACTCCAGTTTATTTGGCTTGCAGCGACGATGTGCCCTGCACTGATTTAAAGTTTTCAGATATTCAACTTCAACCTGCTGATACAGATGAGAAGAATCCCTTGTGTTGGAATAGCTATGGAGAACAACAATCAAGTGTCGGGTGCCTCAAACCTGGAACCCCGCCCAATGACCCTTCCCGCACTCAGTCCCGAGAAGATGCATGCTAAACCCAATTAGTGGGAAACCCGTTTTGTACATTTCATAAAACGCTACTCTCAATGTTCATTGTCGATTTTAACCCATAGGATAAGGTACAATTGGGAGCATTTGTGAATTCTATGACACACTCAAAGGGATGGCTTATAAATGACATTTCTCTCTGATAGCTTTTCATTCATCAGAAGTTCGCCCGGGAGTTCTCCTCCTCTTTGTCGTATGGTTAGGGCCCAATGATCTTTCCATCCTCCTCATCCTTATATCTTGTACTTTTCTTTCACAGCGGTCCTCTCTTGTACACTTTCTTATCCTCTCTGTCTAACAAGTGACAACAAATGCGAGCATATTGGCCCCATGTCATCTCTAATATATCTAGTTAAAGCACCAAAGGTGCTATTAAATTGCCGACATATTTATATATTTTACTCCAAAGTCATTACATGTAGTAGTTGGTGGACAAGGCTATAAATACTATACGAAATTCAATTAGCTTTTTGCAAATAAAAATAATGCAATGGTATTAAATGAATAACCACACGAACTAAATCATAAAGGGTCACGAAGCCATTGAAATGACAATATAAACATGTGTATTAAAAACATGAAAATCTATTGGTGTTTTGAATGTAATTTTTAAGAAACCATATTAGGATAGCATACTAATTAGTGAGTTACGTGAAATGAAGATCGCTTCAAATATTTCATTTTATATAAGTATAATTACATAGACACAGTTGAAAGAGAATTTATTATTGCAAGTACCAAGACCATAATATTTTTTTAACAACACAATATTTACTTATCAAAATGAACAACAAATAAATTAAAAATTCATTGGATTTTCTCTCAAAGATCAACTTAGAGACGAGGATTGCAATCGACGATCTTCATTTTTCCTATTCTTAACATAATTTTCATTTTCTATCTTAATGTACTGTTCAAATGAGAACAGTGGTGATATTCTCAAAGTTTTGAGAGATTTAACTCGAGAGATAGCAGTGAATGTTAAACTAGCCCTCCCTACATGATATTAGGATATCATATTTAACAACTCTTATTTCTAACTTCATCTACCTTTGAGGTTTCTTTTCATGGGTACCGAGCACTAGGCTCAAGCCGTTAGAGTCTCAAAAGACTATTTGCTAGATTTTGACAACAACACGATAACTCTAAGGCCCCATCCTCCATTTTAGTTCAAGTTCCTAAATCTTGGTTGGACATTTTCCAGGATGGAATTACAAAAACAAGCAAGTGGTGATATACAAACTACAAGAATTGTGAATTCCCAATTGAGAAGAAGGTTTTTGACCGCATTTCACAAAGAACACGATAACGTCAAGTCTTGGTCCTTGGTTTGAGTTCGAAGCATTGTACTCGTGCGCTAACATTACCATCTCTAAGGTGTATCAAACCAAACGTTGGCTTCATAAGTTGGAAATGGCTGTATATGTTAAATATTTTTTACATGTATAGTAGACAAAAATTCTCACTAATTACCTCTCTAGTGATTTGGAGGCGTGTTGGCTTGAAGGAAAGATGTGATCAGTTGTTTGTGTTTTAATTTCTGTTATGACCAAGAATGACTCAGAGTCTCAAACACATGAAGAATTTTGCATGTCAACTGATTTTAAGTAATTTATATTTTCCTTTGTTAAACAAATAATTCATATGAGCTATGATTGTTATGACGGGGCAGAAAATGTATTGTGAGTTTCTTGTGTTGCTATACATTACACTATTTGTTGAGAATTTTGATCACTCTTAACATGAATGCTACAACATTATATTTGTCATAAAAGTGCACTTTTATTTTTCTAGGAAGACCAACAGAAATGGAAGGATTCAACTTCCAATTAGTGATACTACTTACTGTCAATGATTCCTCTATTCAAATAATTTCTATTTATCTTGGGGAAGAATGTTTGTAATTATATATATATATATATATATATATATATATATATATATATATGCATTTTTGTAATTGTAAATATATACATGTTCCTCCTCTCCCAAGCCCATCACAGGAAAAATAGAAACCAAGATACACTTTACCAAATATAAACAAGAGCGAGCTATGAGAAAATAGGACACCATTCAGTACTATATATATATATATATATATATATATATATATATAGAAACACACACCAAGGCAAGGTAGAAGCAGCCAAGCCTATATGTGGAAACAATCGATAAATTCTGCTACACACTGATTTCTTCAAATAACAGGAGCACTTCAACAAAATTATGTACTTCTTTTAGAAAATTACAATTCTATTGAAACTGTAGCAACAAACTACTTGTGGGTAGCCAAATAGAATGTCACTAAAGTAATCTTGTTTGAAATGGTGAAAGCAATTTGATTCTCTCAGAGCTATTTCTATTGAAATAATTTTGGACAAATGGTTACAAAATGGAAGACTTGAGATATTTCAAAGGAATTCTAACACATCTGCAAGTTGTTCTAGGGGATCTTTTTAACACCTAAAATCAATCGACGATGAATTAGCACCTATCTCTCTTAACTCCAATCATTTTTGTGTAAATTCTAAATTCCTTCTGCAGCCTCTGTAACTGATGTAGCATGTTTATAAATGCCCATTAGGGGTTATTTTGTATGGTTATTATTGAATTAGACTTAATATAAATATGGGTGCTTGTCACCTTTTACTGGTTAAATAAAAGCTACGATCATATCTAGGAAATGCATTGCCAATAATTACATATGTACGACCTTCACAAGCAGTGTTCATATTTGTAAGAAATGGAATCAGGTCTTTTTGGGAAGATGTATGGAGCATTCGGGAGCAAAGGGGACACAAGAATGAACAACAATCCTTCTGTAACTGGTATGGATTTAATTAGAATTTTTTGAACAAACCAAAGTCTCAAATTTGCATTTGAATGGGTTGTGACTAATTTAGTGACCAAAATTTCTACATCAACATTCAAAAATCTAAAACTAAAAGTTCCTTCATAAATAATGTTTATGATTCGAGATTACATAAATGTAACACTGAACACCACGAATGTTGCTTTTAGTACAATTATCTATCCTCTTATTTTCTATCTCAAACCATCATAGTAGAAAATAATTACTAATAAATTCCCTTATACAAAACTTAAGGGTTGTGACACTTCAAACAAACTAGATGCCCTAATGTAGTAAAACATTTGATAAACCCTAATTCAAAAAAAAGAGAGAAGAAGATCAAGCATTGATAAACTTGGTAACAACCTATGTGCCCTCAGAGACTACATGCTTTCCAAGCTCTCGAGGAAGAGAGAGAGCCTCGCAGTTGTCTCAATCTCCCATGTATATTCATGATATTCTTCTTGTTGTGACGAGCAAAGTTGGCTACCTTACTAGAAATTTTCTCAAAGATGTCATTGATAAATTTATTCATAATTCACATAGCCTTTCTAGATCTTTTTCTTGCAGTAAAAGGTGTAACAAACCCATATATTTGTATTAAATACGATTCAAAAATAATTGCTAGAAATATTGCTATAAGGGTGCACTTCCTTGAGAATTTTAAACGAAAGGACCTTAGAGATTTGGTTGCTCTTTCTATTTTTGTTCGTACATTTTTCATCTTCAACTTTTTTGTGGATCTTCTTCTCAGTCTTGGGAACCTTCTTTCTTCTACAGATTTCTTAGCCATGGCATTTTTCTCTATGATGGGATTCTTCTCTATCATTCTTTCCATTGATAAGCACTACAAAAGGGAATATGTCATTAGAATAAATATCTATGAAACATTTTATTATGAATAAGCTTTTCGTGTATTTTAATAATAATAGTATTTTATAGAAGTATGTCATCAAGGATAGTTTGTTTTAATCACCTGCGTGCTTTAAAAACATGTATTATCCTCAAACTTCAGGACATGGACTTATTATGAAGTAGTATTTCCACGTTGTTATATAGATTAATCTCACTAGAATATGGGGATAATCTTAGTAGGAGTAGTGTTAGACTCAAAGATCCATAACAAATTATTCAAACACCAAGTGGATTGCGCATATATTTTAGAGAAAATAGTGATCTGAATGGGATCGCTATGACTTGTAGATCAAAATGTAGCGGTTAAGGAATTTATCAATTGTAATTGCTGTTAATTGAGAAACACCGTCAATTCATGTGTATCGAGAGTGTGATAGATGAGAATTTGGAAAGTGTTTTCTTGATGCTATGTCCTATGTGATTAATAAAAACATGATAACGTGGAAACACTTCTCCCATAAGGAGATCAAAACCTTACATAGAGTAATGCAACAAAAGTAAACTAACGAAAGGAAGGATGAACTCAAATTAAGGGAAACCAAGGACTTTAATGGTGTCGAAGAGAAGTATGAGAGATAGCAGTAGGAAAGCTGTGACATAGGTAAGTGGTGCTCTATGAGAGTTAGGATATATAGTCTTAGTCTATGAGGTTTGAGCTCAAAATATATTACCTTGTTCTATGAAATTGAGATTCTAATATATTTTAGGTTTACCATAGGAGAGACCTGCTGGAGTCCAGGAGAACACTGAGCGGGGGGGGGGGGGGGGGAATCAGTGTTGTATAAGTTTTACAATTTTTACACCTTTTGACTTACAGGATAAAGAGAGAGAAAGACATTAACATACATATGCACAATTATAATGTTGAAGGCATGAATCATATGAACACATGAAGACACACAAGATATGAGACCAAGACACAAAAGACTATACGAGAGGAAAACCCTCCTGGGGTAGGAAAACCTCTCAAAATTGCCTCACTGGCTTAAGCAAAAACCTCACTGGTTACAATGTTTAGAAGCACCAACTTCAAGGAGCACCAACCCCTAATACGTACAAATAGGTCTCACTAACCATACAAGCCTCACTGACTACAAGATGCCTCACTGGCTACAATATGTGTCTCACTGACAAATGTAAGGTCTCACTGACCTATAAGCCTCACTGGCATACTGTGCCTCACTGACAAACACAATCACCGTTAGAAAAGATAAACAAAATCAGAGGATTACTCTGTTTTCATTCAATTCATTAATTCATTCACCTGATTATCTCTGCATAACAATTCTACAACAAGGAGATTATCATTATGGTCCTCACATCAACTCTCTCAGCTCAATTTTCGCTCTTTCAATAAACATTTGATGACCTTGTCATTCTCTGTATTTATCCCTGCAAAACATGGTCTCATACATACAAAAATCATCTGTATCTTCTCAAAGATGTCTTCAATTCACACACACTTTCTGTCAATGTACCTGCAAAACCATTATATGCAATTTAAAAACCCTTTCACATTCTCTGAAAACAAAGTTATCTTCTTCAATTCTCATCTTCCCTGTAAATTTCTCTTCAATGATTTTCTTTATCCTTCTGCAACATATCTTCAATCTTCATAAGATCTTTTCATATTCCTCTTCATTCAAAAATCCTTTCAATTTGAAAATCTTTGATTTCAAATGACCTTTTTATATTTTTGTCTTTCTTCTGCAAACTCCAATATGCAAAAACATGTTTATCTTCTTGTGCAAAAATAAAATCAATCTCCTGCAATAAAATCTTTTCATTTCTTCTTCATTCCAAAAACACATCTCTGCAATTAATAAAACAAAATCATCTCCTCAAACTGAAATAACTTCTTAAAAAAAATATAAATCTCCTCCAATTTAATGCCATGAAAAAGGCCTTTTAAAAATAGATCTTGGCTTTTAAGAAAAACAAGACTCCTTGTAAAATGGCTTGATTTGATGTCAACCATAAAAAATGGGAGTTGAAAAAATAAAGTTTCTAATATTAAAAATAAAGCCATAAGGATCGGGCTTCCACCTTAAGGAAGGATCGAAGCACATAAGGAGGGGTCGAATTTTATGTCATATATGACTTTCTAACACTTTTCCATCGGCCTTTTTCTTATTTTTATAAAACATGCTCATAGAATATAATTATTCGAACTCAAAGACGTATTTATTGGTGCTCAAATGATGACTGATGCCATTGGTTAAACACAAGGAGGGGGCCGGTCAAGTAAGTGTTATAAAGACCCTTCAAAGGGCAATTTTTAAGTTATGAACTTGCAGTAGCAGGTCACCATTGAATTATAACAAAAATGCAAGTATGAAGGCAAGTGGGTTTAGACATATGAAAATGGACTTAGTCTTGGAGTTTAGAGATTAGTATCTCAGAAGACAAAAATATTAGAACCTTAGATTTCTCCCAACAAAGCATTCCTTCTGCAATAACATATAAACTCAACCTCTACAACATGAAGTTATAACACCTCTGAAGCCATGGTGAAGATAGAAGCATGAATACTTTTTCATCTAACATCAAACACCAATAAGATAACCATGAACCTTAAACCAAGAGCACCAACCTTGGAGAAATATCATCAAAAGATCTGAATATGGAGAACACCGAAGACAACCTTGCTCAGAATTTGCATCCTCTGTTCAAGAACAACGAAGATATCAAAACCATCTAAATCATGAAAGCATTTGATCAATATTACCATGAAGCAACCAACGTACTAACATCATACTATGAAGGTCTCTTAAGTCATGATCAAAACAACAAGTCCTACAAGTCCATTATCTGCAATCAATAAGACCTCAATATTGTGAATGAATAGAGAAAAAAAAAAAATTTGCCCTCCAAAAAAAAAAAATCACTTTAGAAACTTTCCAAAAAAAATCCACCTTAGACCAAAATCATCTCCATTTAAAATCGAATAAAATCCTCCTTTTAATGCCATAAAGGATGACATTTAGGAGGGGTCAAAAAATGAAGTTTCTATTTTTGAAAAAAACTCCTCCTAAAAATTTGAATTATCTCCATTGAATGTCATATATGATAGATTGGGCTCCTAAGAGAAATTTGATGTTATTATTTTAAATAAAGCATATTTTATATTCTCCATAAAATAGGAATCGTGATCCCCCTTAAAAGAAGGCCCTTACTCATATTAATCGGGCTCATGCACCTTTTTGAAACTTAACACATAAGACATATATCATATGTTCCATATTCGATGGCTTTCTAAACGATATGCTCCTCTTTTTATTAAAACATTCGATGGCTGCTCTCCACATTCGATGCTTTATATATTATGGGCTCCTTCATACCTTTCGTGGTCAATACTATTCGTGCTTCCCAAAGATGACTTGATATGGGAGAAGTGAGCTTTAATAGCAACATTAATGTGCTTCCAGACATATGAAGAGTCACATCAATGAACAACACTGAATATTTTGCTACCCCAATTGAACATGTATGTGTGAACCTGGCCATTACTATCACCATTCATTGTGATCAACTTAATTGAAACAATTTTCTTGTCTATAAAAGTATCTTGAAGCGAAAAGACATCATTTAACTCTTCTTGACATTTCAAACTCTTGCAACATGATAAAGTCCTGCAAGCCTCACAATGGCAAGGCATGATAATGACCTTATATTCTCAAACAATAAACATATCAAAATGTAATCACTAAGATCCTCAACTTGCATCAACCTCTTGCACCATCCTGCATCAACCTCTTGCACCATCCTCAAATTGCAAACAACATGAGACCATCAAACATGTCCTGCAATCATGTGAATACCAATAATGTACACAAACAAGTTAGCATCAATAATCGATGTAACCAAACTGATCAAACAAGCCCTGTGAATACGAACAATTCAATGGATCAACCCATCATGAACAACGCCATAACAAGTTAGAACATGAGAATCCATCCTGAGGCAAACATGAAGATATCCTGATGACATCTCTTATCTATCACTGATCCTGATGACATGAACAACTCCTGTCAATACCTTTTTGACATCAATGACAATCTACTTTCATCAAGACCGATGGTATGGTATGGAGTGGGAGGGAAGGGACAAAAATAATGATTGTTGTGAACGAGAGGGACGAAAGTATGTATGCTTTTACAATGAGTTGTTGATAACCTACTTAATTAAAAAAAGCTTGAACAGATTATTGTTATGCATGGAGAGACACTAGCTATGTCAAAGTTTCTGTTGGCATAACAATGATATTACATTGTTAATTGTCGTTTATTAGGTTGCAGTTATAACTGTTATACAGCTATATTTAAAACTGTTATACAGAGTTATGTGAACTGTATCGTACTGCATCGTCCTTGCCTTGTATATATTCTCTGCATTGTATCGTTTCATGATATCAATAAAATATACTCTCTATTATTTGGTATCGGAGCGATTATGGATCCGGTCCTTGTTGAGTTGAAGGCGCTTGATTTAAAACTTTGAAAGCCTTTGTTGAGTGCCTATGTGAAGATGAGAGGCAATGCAGATCTTATCAATTGACAAGTGTTTTGGCCATATGAAAGAATGAGAAGGCCTCCCAGCATGGTAATGGATTGAGTTTGCTGTGAGGATGTTTGGCCATTCTCTGTTAGGAGCCGCTGCCATCTTGAGGAGTTGATTACTGAAAAGAAGACGTTGCTATCGCTATTGCTTAGGCTATGATCTGAGGAAGAGGCCATCTAAGTACTCTACAGACGGGCTAAAAAGGAAGATTAGGGTATGGTCATTGGTCCAGCATAAATCAGGAATAAAGGCGTTGAGGCATTGATATATATGTTTTAAATCTGGCCAGCGATAGAAGGCATAACTCTTTCCCTATTGCGTGTTGGTTTGGAGAAGTGGAGATTGAAGGAGCAAGCCGCAAATACCCTTCTTCATATATTCATTGTTTTTGAGGCGATTGAGATCACAAAAGAAAGAATAATACAGCCGAAGGAGGTTGTGGAAAAGGGTTGTCCCGATTTAGAAGATGCTGCCGAAGAGCTTCATGTGCCACGAAAAGATTTATATCCTTTCCTGAAATCGTCCCATACTACAGTTATTTCTGTATGATCGTTGGCAGCCTGTGTAGATTGCTTTTGTTTGTTGCAGTCACCGTAAGCATCTATTTCTTCTTCCCTACACCTTGGTTATGGTTGTTCAATATTGAGAGATTATTTCCTTTTGTGGTATGCAAGAATGATGATAATTATATCAATAGGAAGGTGTATTTGTTTTACTTGTTAAAAATCAGGGTGTAATCTTTTGAAATCGGAGTTGATGGTGCATGTTGACTTGAGAGAAGTTGTGTGAGGGAGTTTACCTTTTCTTAATTGATATTTAGAATTTAATTAGTAAATGGAGTAATAAGGAAATTATGGTGATATAAGTGAAGAAAAGTATTTGTCAGTTTCAAATATTATCATGTATGATCCACTGGAAAGTCGGTTACTTCAATATACTTGACGGTAATTGGTTGTGGGTTCAAATCTGATTTATTTCATATATATTTTTGGAGAGATAAGAGTATGTTTTTGCATTTGGAGGAATAAGGTTTAATGGTATATTTATACATGATTGGAGATATAAAAATTATTGTGCACTTTTGGTGGAATCCGATACCTTGTTCATTTTATTTTATCATGGCTACATCAAACATTGCTTGTGCTCTCGGGGCCATTTATACTGCACATGATGAGGCCTCCAAAGACTCATCTAGAACATCAGTTGGTTAAAGTGTAAGCATATTATATTGGAGGCTGGCGGCATCGGAGGATGGAGGATTTTCCATCATCTCAAGTTAGCTTCTCGCTTTGAGATGATGCATTGCATGAGAAGCGTTTTTGGTTTTGGTTGTTTTGCTTTTCTTTGTTGATGCTGACGGATTTGAAGAATGTATGTTTTGTGAAGATTTTGTTTTGGAGACAGGTTCTGGATTTGGTGTTGAGCTCAATATGGATTATTGTCCAGCGAGCTTCAAAGAGTATATGATCGAGAATTATACCCTTTCGCGGTCACTAGACAATGGCAGAGATCTGTCGTATCTCTCAGGGTTCATTGTCGAATAATTCAAGACTCTGTGATTTGAGAGCTTGGGACTAAAGAGCTCAAGAACACAGCTCGAAGCTACGCCTTTCCGAGGGTAGATGAGACAGCATGATGGAGCCCTGCTTGGTTCAGGATTTGTTCTTTGGGAGAAGATCTTCTATAAAATATGTATTCATATTATGTAATCAATTTTGTTGAGTATGTTAGCATTTAGGGGGGGTCCCTTGGTACTATTGCAGGAATAATGTAATAAGGGGGGGAAAGTTGGCATGACAATGATATTACATTGTTAATTGTCATTTATTAGGTTACGGTTATAACTGTTATATCGTTATATTTAAAACTGTTATACATAGTTATGTGAACTCTATCGTACTGCATCGTCCTTGCCCTGTATATATTCTCTGCATTGTATCAGTTCATGATATCAATAAAATATACTCTCTATTACTTTCCACTAGCAGGCCATGGTACTATTCCTACACTCTACTATATTTAAATTCATATTATCAAAATCCCTACTCCTTTGTTGCAGATTTCTTTGGTTTCTACAAAAAACTATATTTGTAGGGCATGACGCATTTGAAATAGCCAGGAAAATAGAAAGCCACATTACACAGGCATTATTATCTCATACAAATCCAATGGCTATTAAGAAATACTTATAGGAAAGTAAATTCATTTCTAACCCGCTAAACCAAATTGCTGGTGGGCATGCACCTATGCCAAGTGGCTTCCTCTCTTTCAGCAAATCAAAACTTCTCTCTTTTACTTCTTCTCTTTAAATCTTAGCAGAATATCATTTCCAATAGTTTCAATCGTTTATTTAACTTCAAATCCTTATATGGCAGTTACAATTTTTACAAGACTTTTGCACTGTAACAAGAATGTCAATATGATCAACACAACCAGCTACTGAATAAAATCCCTCTGAAACATTCTATGAAATAATAGTGATAAATGATTGAAAAATGTCACATTACAGTGATGGAGAATGAAGCCGAAGAAAATGTGATATGTGCGTCCAGTGTGGCGGAGGTTTATGCACCAACTTTCCATTGATAGGCTTAAGTGGTGGGTGTTGCCATTGCACATCATAACGTGTAGAACTTTATAGGCATGGTCGACACGGAGAAAAGCTCAATGAGTACAATAAAAATAATAGACCCCTTAACAAAGTGGAAGAAAAATGAAGACCAAACTGAAGAAAATGGAAGAAATTGCGAAATAACTTATTGTATGATGCGTCGGATACGCCGACAACTATTCTGCCATGTATTTTGTTGAAACTAAAACTGGTAAACACCAAAGGTGCTAAACATATTGTTTACAACAAAACATAAATTTTTGTAAAAGGATTTGAAACTTAACAAAACCCTAAAAATTTATATTTAATGCAACATAAATGATTAAAGATATCACTATAAAAACCAAATACATGTTACCGAATATGATTGAAGATGTGGTTGCTCACGTTTCCGGCATAACTCAAGCGTAAAGTTGTTATTGTCTGGTCCCCCTGATAATTGGGAGAAGTTGATTTTTATATTGTTTGGTAGAACGGTTGAGGGTGGTTGAACGAGGAAAAGTTGGTTGAACGGTAATAGTTAAAATTATTTTTAATTTTTTTCCGGATAGGTTTTGATTTAGGTTTAGGTTTTAGATAAAATAATAAATTAAGTTTATTTAATTTATTATTTACGGGAGGTTTTTAGAAAGGTAAAGAACGAATTAATTTTGTTAAATTGAATTTATTATTTACGGGAGATGGTATGAAAGATTTAATTAATTAATTAAAATTAATTAAATCTTAGGATCAAGGGTAGCTTAGGGATTAATGGAAATTAATTAATTAATTAAAATTAAATAAATTTGATGTGAAGGGAGGACTTAGGGAAAATTTGGGGATGAGGGAAATTTAATTAACTGATTAAAATTAATTAAATTTCATGTGAAGGGAAGATTTAGGGAATTGATCACTGGTCAATTTTTCCTGTCTACACATATAATGGGTGGTTTAATGTGCATTCAATTTGAAATACTAAAATATTCTCTGAGAAGGTATTTTTCTCTTACTTTTGGATAATGAAAATGGTTAATGAACTTTTAAATTTTTGGACAAAGAAACAGTTAATTTAACATAAATTTTAAATATTTTTGATGATGAAAAAGTTATTTTTTCAAATAGTAGAAGTTGTAAAACACCCATATATTTGATGAAGGGTACTCCCCTTACCAACCCAAACACAACAATAACAGAGAATAAAACAACGAATGCAAGGAAGAAACACATGCTTTCTATTATCTCAACGTAATGACATTACAATATTCAGGAAGTTTTCAAGCTACAACCACATGGGCTTTCTAATTACAAAAATCTGCAAGCCAGAGCCACCATCTACACTACTGAACTCCCTGTAATCCCCATTCGCCTCCTTTATCTGGAATGCGTAGCCGCCCCGGAATATTCTAGAAATTGTAACTCCCGCCAAGAAGATTTTTTAACTTTAGATCCGACCGTTGGATTTTCAATCATAATATATCGTTGGAAAGCTCTCGGAAAGATGCGTGTCCACAAAATGTCCCGTTGGGGTGCATTTTGATTTTCGACCAATTTTCGGGCCCATCCGGAGCCTCTAAGTGCCTCAAATTTGACTTTGAATATTTTATCAAAATTGGAAAAATGAAAATATTAATATCCCACAAATGACAAATGATATTGAAGTGATTTCTTCACCATTGGCTTCAATTCACCATTCTGGAGGTCTGTGTAAGATTTCGTGTCCGTACGTGCACAAATACCAACTTACTAAAAATAGCAACCCTACCAATTTTAGCCCTTATCCAAAAAGAAACAATATTTCTGGGTGATGCAAGATTGCTCTTACACCCTGGATGCTCCTGCATCAATATTTGTATTAAATATAATTCAATCTCAACCAGAGAAAAATTTAGCAGCCCCAACTAGGCATGTTCGGGCATGGCACACCACATAGATACACCGACAATAGCCATAATTTCTAACGAAACTACAAAAAGAACCATATTATGAAACGAACCACATTTAAAACTACATGATGCAGATGTTATACTTCACACCGTGTTCGAAGTTTCTATGGGCATCAAGTGGCACCATACGAGCTATCTTTTGATTCAGTAGGTGGAGGCGATAGGGTAGCAGGCCGAGTCGGAGGTGCAGGTGTTGGAGGTCGAGGAACCATATCCGGGGTGTGGAGTCCGAGAAACCGTCTTGCATTTAACACTTACTTTGACTTAACATCTGTATTTGATGGGAGTTGAAACTGGTGAGCGTTTAAAGTTTTATTGAGATCATTGAAGCAGTTGTTTAGTAGTCCTTTCTAGATGGCCCGAAAAATATAAGTCGCCACTAGAGAAGATCAGAGCAACTCAGTAGGAAAGAGAACTCCAATGGGTGCTTCGCCTTCAAATAGGTCATATCTATGCATCACCTTCTTCGGTCTGACCAAAGGAGTTTAAGATTGTCATGGATATAGTCGAATGCAATCATTTTCATGAATTCAACATCTTGGACAAGGTCCGTGATATTCGATAAGAAGATGGATGCCACTTCTGAATATGAGAGAGAGACGACGTGGGAAGTCACACAGTATGGACTCACCCACCACCACACATATAGGAAATTTGATCTATGGACAATCGATGTCAAAAACATGAGCGAGCTTGTCAAAGTTGTTGATACCAATTTCTAATGGTTCCCATTTCCGCATCTATAGTTAGATGTGGCAATTCTTCACCACCAACTCCATGGTTGATATACAACAAGCAGATAGGAGGAAGAAAAGAGTAGGGAGAAAACAACGGGGAGAAGAGACGATGAAGGGGAAAAGGGTAGGAGGGTGGAAATAATAGGCAAAGAAAGGGCCATTAATGGTTGTATTAAACGAGGGATGAGAGGACAATCAGAGATGAGTCGAGAGGGAGGAGTAGCACCTCGGAGTAAATGCTGAGGATAATCTTGCAGGATTGGGATTGATACATGGAGTTAAAGTTTGAGTACACTGCGCTGAAGAGGTGATGGGAGAGTACATATGAGCAGATGGGGGTGACCGTTGGTGATGTTGGACCATCTTCAAATGGCTCCCTGATAGCCGATGGTGACGTTGCCATTTCATACAATACAGTTCAACTAAAGGTGTTCATGCCAACTCATCATCGACGAATGACTCATCTTGGGTAGGAGCCTTGGTGTTTTAAGTGATTGAAAACACAATTTAATTTATGTTCGACAAAGGACTACCAAACTTTTTGTGGTTACGAGATGTGTTCGCATATAATAGCCTATCCGCCAAATTACATACTTCACAGTCATCGCATCTCTTAGAAAGGGCTGCAAAGCAACTTAAGTCCCTATTAATGATGTATTAAGAAATAATGAATTACATATTTGCATAATATGCGTAATTCTGACAAAAGAGTAAACACCAAACTAATTGAATAATTAATGACTTGTTTTAGCACAATGTTCTTTATGATCGAACAATGAAGCCGGGCATTGCCCTTTCACTTGAGAAAGTAAAATAGCTATCATAGGATCGGATGTAGCACCCCCAATAAAGCATGTCCCTTGGATTTATATTTAATCCCATTGCGAAGATCATTGAACCTACCCCAAAAAACTATTAATTTTCTAGTTTTACATAGATTTCAATGTAAACTATTTGTGGACAATGATTTCTACATAGCTAGGAACTGATAATAGATAACATCACAACTTCTTTCCCCGCAACCCACTTGCAAAGTTCCCCACTTGATAGATTGCCAGTGTCTATGCCATAGGCTGAAGGGAAAGGTAGCATGCTTGTGTTGTTAATGTCACTATGTCCAATATGAACTAGAAACACAAGCCTCAAAACCCAACAAATATAACTCTAAAATTTCGTACATAATAAAATGTTACTTGAGTTTCAGGTTGTATAGAACAAAAATGAAACACAAATTTTCAATCCCATCTCTCTTCGTCACCATCACAGGTTAGAAAATCCTATATGCATTCGAATGAATGGCCCCTAGCCTTGACTAATCCTAGCGTTTTGTGTCCAGCTAGTGTCGACGTAGATTAAGAAAATCGTAAAATCGTAAATCGTTACGATTTCTCGAAGCTTACAGACATAGCTCCGCATGTTTTCTTTTCAATGCGATTCGTGATCGCAACACGTTGACAGAACCATAAACTTAATTACCCTCAACGGTTGTAACGAACTAAAAATTGTGTCAACGGTTTTAGTGTGGGATTGACAGGAACGCCTACGAAGTTCGATTTTACTGTTTTCAGCCAAATTCACTAGTTCTTCCCAGAAAAATGAGTATGTCAAAGTTTGGGGCCTTGCTTTTCGCCATGTGAGGATTTGTTAGTGGTTCGTGGCCTCGCTTTTCGCCATGTGATGATTAACGCTTTTCTCCATGTGATGATTAGTTATTCCTTCATTCACACTGGGATAAACATGTCGTACTTTTTCTTAAAACTACTTAAGAGGCAGAAAATTGCATCCAATAGGAACAGTAAGAGTAAGAGTTTGGAGATTAAAGAAAAGTAATCCACCCTGAATGTAGAAAATAGCATCGAATAGAAACAGTAAGAGTTTGAATCCGTGAATGGTGGATTTGCACATGGTAGGAGTTCTCCCTGTCTGCGTTCTACGATTTCTTATTTATCTAAGTTCCATCTCTCCTATGGCTATATAAAGCAAACTGGGGGAGCATTTTTTCCCAACACAGCTTTGCGTTGTCTATGGTGTAGAGCTTCAAACGCAAAAAGAAAATGTCTTGGACCAGAAAGGTTTATGTTATGTTTGTAATGGTATTAGTTGTGCTTGGCGCGAAAGATGCATGGGCAGTCAGAAACAAAGCTCTGCTTCGCAGAACATTAATTGCTTCGAATGTGGTGGACGTTACAACGTTCGGTGCCAAGGGCGATGGAGTCACTGATGATACCAAGGTCATATTTCTATCTATTCAAACACCCTTATTTACAAATAAGTGTATATATATATTGAATTTTGCTGTGGACTGTGGATGAAACAGGCATTTCTGGCGGCATGGCAAGCAGCCTGCAACAAGGACTCGGCTACACTACACATTCCGGTTGACTACCGCTTTCTTGTTGGGCCTCTCACCTTCTCGGGACCCTGCAAATCGAACATCGTATTTCAGGTATGCTACGAGAGTCGAGACAGACATATTGGTGTTGGAATTCAAAAGAGAAGCCAAAATATATCTCAATCTTTTTTTAATTTGAGCAGGTTGATGGAAGTGTTATCGCACCGGTGAATCCAGGGGCCTGGGCATCTAAACCGTTGAAATGGATAAATTTCTCAAAACTCAACGGTATTACTATCGCCGGCAAGGGCACTTTCGACGGACAAGGGGCGGCTTGGTGGAAGCTTTCCCAACTAGAAGATGAGGTAAATCTTAATATAGAAATAAACACAACACGTCGTCTTTCTGTCTGCAATATTGTTGTTGTGTAACTGTACACCCACACCCATTCAAAAGGCGTTGGAATTTTCTATGTTTCAGGATAGCAGCAATGGGGGAAGCAGTTTACCAAGTGTGAGGCCAACGGTGAGCCATGACCGCAGAAACAAATTTTTTTAAATTCTAAACGAAAAATAAATAATTTTCGTTTATAACACTTTCTAGTGCTGCAAATTGCAATATAAACGCTGATACGTACGTAATTTCGAAATCTGGGCAGGCATTGAGATTTTACGGAAGTTATGACGTGAGCGTGCAAGACATAAGCATACAAAACAGTCCCCAATTTCATCTTAAGTTTGACTCTTGCACCTCCGTCAAAGTGGCTGGCGTGACAATCTCCTCTCCTGCAAACAGCCCAAACACAGACGGAATTCATCTCCAGAATTCTAACGAGGTCGAAATACACAGTTCCTCTATGGCATGCGGTAGGTATACACATACACAGTAAGTAGGGTCTCTTCTGTTTTATCATTTTGTCAACGTTTATGATAAGCATGTTTGATGAATGGTCCAACAGGAGACGACTGCGTGTCCATTCAAACAGGCTGCTCAGGCATTCGCATTCACAACATCAACTGCGGCCCTGGTCACGGTATCAGGTACTCTTATTAATCTCACTACCTACTTATTCTTCTTTTAATTTTAATTGACTTCAGTAACTTATTTTATGTAATTCACATCAGTATTGGAGGACTTGGAAAAGACGGAACCAAGGCCTGCGTTTCCAATGTGAGCGTCTATGACAGCAACATCCAGGATGCTTCCAACGGACTCCGGATCAAAACATGGCAGGTCTGTTAACAAATCCATTTTGAAACTTAACATAGGTCTGCCAACTGTAAAATTCAAGGCTAGATTTCGATCATGATGTGCTTCTTCGTGCCTGCTTTAAATACAGGGAGGAGCTGGACAGGTGAAAAGCGTATCCTTCTCCAACATACAGGTTTCCAACGTGCGAGTGCCCATTAAAATCGATCAATTTTACTGCGACAAAGAGGCCTGCAGCAATCAAACCTCGGGGGTATTTATATCAGACGTCACTTACCAGAAAATCACTGGCACTTACACGGAAACTCCAGTTTATTTGGCTTGCAGCGACGATGTGCCCTGCACTGATTTAAAGTTTTCAGATATTCAACTTCAACCTGCTGATACAGATGAGAAGAATCCCTTGTGTTGGAATAGCTATGGAGAACAACAATCAAGTGTCGGGTGCCTCAAACCTGGAACCCCGCCCAATGACCCTTCCCGCACTCAGTCCCGAGAAGATGCATGCTAAACCCAATTAGTGGGAAACCCGTTTTGTACATTTCATAAAACGCTACTCTCAATGTTCATTGTCGATTTTAACCCATAGGATAAGGTACAATTGGGAGCATTTGTGAATTCTATGACACACTCAAAGGGATGGCTTATAAATGACATTTCTCTCTGATAGCTTTTCATTCATCAGAAGTTCGCCCGGGAGTTCTCCTCCTCTTTGTCGTATGGTTAGGGCCCAATGATCTTTCCATCCTCCTCATCCTTATATCTTGTACTTTTCTTTCACAGCGGTCCTCTCTTGTACACTTTCTTATCCTCTCTGTCTAACAAGTGACAACAAATGCGAGCATATTGGCCCCATGTCATCTCTAATATATCTAGTTAAAGCACCAAAGGTGCTATTAAATTGCCGACATATTTATATATTTTACTCCAAAGTCATTACATGTAGTAGTTGGTGGACAAGGCTATAAATACTATACGAAATTCAATTAGCTTTTTGCAAATAAAAATAATGCAATGGTATTAAATGAATAACCACACGAACTAAATCATAAAGGGTCACGAAGCCATTGAAATGACAATATAAACATGTGTATTAAAAACATGAAAATCTATTGGTGTTTTGAATGTAATTTTTAAGAAACCATATTAGGATAGCATACTAATTAGTGAGTTACGTGAAATGAAGATCGCTTCAAATATTTCATTTTATATAAGTATAATTACATAGACACAGTTGAAAGAGAATTTATTATTGCAAGTACCAAGACCATAATATTTTTTTAACAACACAATATTTACTTATCAAAATGAACAACAAATAAATTAAAAATTCATTGGATTTTCTCTCAAAGATCAACTTAGAGACGAGGATTGCAATCGACGATCTTCATTTTTCCTATTCTTAACATAATTTTCATTTTCTATCTTAATGTACTGTTCAAATGAGAACAGTGGTGATATTCTCAAAGTTTTGAGAGATTTAACTCGAGAGATAGCAGTGAATGTTAAACTAGCCCTCCCTACATGATATTAGGATATCATATTTAACAACTCTTATTTCTAACTTCATCTACCTTTGAGGTTTCTTTTCATGGGTACCGAGCACTAGGCTCAAGCCGTTAGAGTCTCAAAAGACTATTTGCTAGATTTTGACAACAACACGATAACTCTAAGGCCCCATCCTCCATTTTAGTTCAAGTTCCTAAATCTTGGTTGGACATTTTCCAGGATGGAATTACAAAAACAAGCAAGTGGTGATATACAAACTACAAGAATTGTGAATTCCCAATTGAGAAGAAGGTTTTTGACCGCATTTCACAAAGAACACGATAACGTCAAGTCTTGGTCCTTGGTTTGAGTTCGAAGCATTGTACTCGTGCGCTAACATTACCATCTCTAAGGTGTATCAAACCAAACGTTGGCTTCATAAGTTGGAAATGGCTGTATATGTTAAATATTTTTTACATGTATAGTAGACAAAAATTCTCACTAATTACCTCTCTAGTGATTTGGAGGCGTGTTGGCTTGAAGGAAAGATGTGATCAGTTGTTTGTGTTTTAATTTCTGTTATGACCAAGAATGACTCAGAGTCTCAAACACATGAAGAATTTTGCATGTCAACTGATTTTAAGTAATTTATATTTTCCTTTGTTAAACAAATAATTCATATGAGCTATGATTGTTATGACGGGGCAGAAAATGTATTGTGAGTTTCTTGTGTTGCTATACATTACACTATTTGTTGAGAATTTTGATCACTCTTAACATGAATGCTACAACATTATATTTGTCATAAAAGTGCACTTTTATTTTTCTAGGAAGACCAACAGAAATGGAAGGATTCAACTTCCAATTAGTGATACTACTTACTGTCAATGATTCCTCTATTCAAATAATTTCTATTTATCTTGGGGAAGAATGTTTGTAATTATATATATATATATATATATGCATTTTTGTAATTGTAAATATATACATGTTCCTCCTCTCCCAAGCCCATCACAGGAAAAATAGAAACCAAGATACACTTTACCAAATATAAACAAGAGCGAGCTATGAGAAAATAGGACACCATTCAGTACTATATATATATATATATATAGAAACACACACCAAGGCAAGGTAGAAGCAGCCAAGCCTATATGTGGAAACAATCGATAAATTCTGCTACACACTGATTTCTTCAAATAACAGGAGCACTTCAACAAAATTATGTACTTCTTTTAGAAAATTACAATTCTATTGAAACTGTAGCAACAAACTACTTGTGGGTAGCCAAATAGAATGTCACTAAAGTAATCTTGTTTGAAATGGTGAAAGCAATTTGATTCTCTCAGAGCTATTTCTATTGAAATAATTTTGGACAAATGGTTACAAAATGGAAGACTTGAGATATTTCAAAGGAATTCTAACACATCTGCAAGTTGTTCTAGGGGATCTTTTTAACACCTAAAATCAATCGACGATGAATTAGCACCTATCTCTCTTAACTCCAATCATTTTTGTGTAAATTCTAAATTCCTTCTGCAGCCTCTGTAACTGATGTAGCATGTTTATAAATGCCCATTAGGGGTTATTTTGTATGGTTATTATTGAATTAGACTTAATATAAATATGGGTGCTTGTCACCTTTTACTGGTTAAATAAAAGCTACGATCATATCTAGGAAATGCATTGCCAATAATTACATATGTACGACCTTCACAAGCAGTGTTCATATTTGTAAGAAATGGAATCAGGTCTTTTTGGGAAGATGTATGGAGCATTCGGGAGCAAAGGGGACACAAGAATGAACAACAATCCTTCTGTAACTGGTATGGATTTAATTAGAATTTTTTGAACAAACCAAAGTCTCAAATTTGCATTTGAATGGGTTGTGACTAATTTAGTGACCAAAATTTCTACATCAACATTCAAAAATCTAAAACTAAAAGTTCCTTCATAAATAATGTTTATGATTCGAGATTACATAAATGTAACACTGAACACCACGAATGTTGCTTTTAGTACAATTATCTATCCTCTTATTTTCTATCTCAAACCATCATAGTAGAAAATAATTACTAATAAATTCCCTTATACAAAACTTAAGGGTTGTGACACTTCAAACAAACTAGATGCCCTAATGTAGTAAAACATTTGATAAACCCTAATTCAAAAAAAAGAGAGAAGAAGATCAAGCATTGATAAACTTGGTAACAACCTATGTGCCCTCAGAGACTACATGCTTTCCAAGCTCTCGAGGAAGAGAGAGAGCCTCGCAGTTGTCTCAATCTCCCATGTATATTCATGATATTCTTCTTGTTGTGACGAGCAAAGTTGGCTACCTTACTAGAAATTTTCTCAAAGATGTCATTGATAAATTTATTCATAATTCACATAGCCTTTCTAGATCTTTTTCTTGCAGTAAAAGGTGTAACAAACCCATATATTTGTATTAAATACGATTCAAAAATAATTGCTAGAAATATTGCTATAAGGGTGCACTTCCTTGAGAATTTTAAACGAAAGGACCTTAGAGATTTGGTTGCTCTTTCTATTTTTGTTCGTACATTTTTCATCTTCAACTTTTTTGTGGATCTTCTTCTCAGTCTTGGGAACCTTCTTTCTTCTACAGATTTCTTAGCCATGGCATTTTTCTCTATGATGGGATTCTTCTCTATCATTCTTTCCATTGATAAGCACTACAAAAGGGAATATGTCATTAGAATAAATATCTATGAAACATTTTATTATGAATAAGCTTTTCGTGTATTTTAATAATAATAGTATTTTATAGAAGTATGTCATCAAGGATAGTTTGTTTTAATCACCTGCGTGCTTTAAAAACAGGTATTATCCTCAAACTTCAGGACATGGACTTATTATGAAGTAGTATTTCCACGTTGTTATATAGATTAATCTCACTAGAATATGGGGATAATCTTAGTAGGAGTAGTGTTAGACTCAAAGATCCATAACAAATTATTCAAACACCAAGTGGATTGCGCATATATTTTAGAGAAAATAGTGATCTGAATGGGATCGCTATGACTTGTAGATCAAAATGTAGCGGTTAAGGAATTTATCAATTGTAATTGCTGTTAATTGAGAAACACCGTCAATTCATGTGTATCGAGAGTGTGATAGATGAGAATTTGGAAAGTGTTTTCTTGATGCTATGTCCTATGTGATTAATAAAAACATGATAACGTGGAAACACTTCTCCCATAAGGAGATCAAAACCTTACATAGAGTAATGCAACAAAAGTAAACTAACGAAAGGAAGGATGAACTCAAATTAAGGGAAACCAAGGACTTTAATGGTGTCGAAGAGAAGTATGAGAGATAGCAGTAGGAAAGCTGTGACATAGGTAAGTGGTGCTCTATGAGAGTTAGGATATATAGTCTTAGTCTATGAGGTTTGAGCTCAAAATATATTACCTTGTTCTATGAAATTGAGATTCTAATATATTTTAGGTTTACCATAGGAGAGACCTGCTGGAGTCCAGGAGAACACTGAGCGGGGGGGGGGGGAATCAGTGTTGTATAAGTTTTACAATTTTTACACCTTTTGACTTACAGGATAAAGAGAGAGAAAGACATTAACATACATATGCACAATTATAATGTTGAAGGCATGAATCATATGAACACATGAAGACACACAAGATATGAGACCAAGACACAAAAGACTATACGAGAGGAAAACCCTCCTGGGGTAGGAAAACCTCTCAAAATTGCCTCACTGGCTTAAGCAAAAACCTCACTGGTTACAATGTTTAGAAGCACCAACTTCAAGGAGCACCAACCCCTAATACGTACAAATAGGTCTCACTAACCATACAAGCCTCACTGACTACAAGATGCCTCACTGGCTACAATATGTGTCTCACTGACAAATGTAAGGTCTCACTGACCTATAAGCCTCACTGGCATACTGTGCCTCACTGACAAACACAATCACCGTTAGAAAAGATAAACAAAATCAGAGGATTACTCTGTTTTCATTCAATTCATTAATTCATTCACCTGATTATCTCTGCATAACAATTCTACAACAAGGAGATTATCATTATGGTCCTCACATCAACTCTCTCAGCTCAATTTTCGCTCTTTCAATAAACATTTGATGACCTTGTCATTCTCTGTATTTATCCCTGCAAAACATGGTCTCATACATACAAAAATCATCTGTATCTTCTCAAAGATGTCTTCAATTCACACACACTTTCTGTCAATGTACCTGCAAAACCATTATATGCAATTTAAAAACCCTTTCACATTCTCTGAAAACAAAGTTATCTTCTTCAATTCTCATCTTCCCTGTAAATTTCTCTTCAATGATTTTCTTTATCCTTCTGCAACATATCTTCAATCTTCATAAGATCTTTTCATATTCCTCTTCATTCAAAAATCCTTTCAATTTGAAAATCTTTGATTTCAAATGACCTTTTTATATTTTTGTCTTTCTTCTGCAAACTCCAATATGCAAAAACATGTTTATCTTCTTGTGCAAAAATAAAATCAATCTCCTGCAATAAAATCTTTTCATTTCTTCTTCATTCCAAAAACACATCTCTGCAATTAATAAAACAAAATCATCTCCTCAAACTGAAATAACTTCTTAAAAAAAATATAAATCTCCTCCAATTTAATGCCATGAAAAAGGCCTTTTAAAAATAGATCTTGGCTTTTAAGAAAAACAAGACTCCTTGTAAAATGGCTTGATTTGATGTCAACCATAAAAAATGGGAGTTGAAAAAATAAAGTTTCTAATATTAAAAATAAAGCCATAAGGATCGGGCTTCCACCTTAAGGAAGGATCGAAGCACATAAGGAGGGGTCGAATTTTATGTCATATATGACTTTCTAACACTTTTCCATCGGCCTTTTTCTTATTTTTATAAAACATGCTCATAGAATATAATTATTCGAACTCAAAGACGTATTTATTGGTGCTCAAATGATGACTGATGCCATTGGTTAAACACAAGGAGGGGGCCGGTCAAGTAAGTGTTATAAAGACCCTTCAAAGGGCAATTTTTAAGTTATGAACTTGCAGTAGCAGGTCACCATTGAATTATAACAAAAATGCAAGTATGAAGGCAAGTGGGTTTAGACATATGAAAATGGACTTAGTCTTGGAGTTTAGAGATTAGTATCTCAGAAGACAAAAATATTAGAACCTTAGATTTCTCCCAACAAAGCATTCCTTCTGCAATAACATATAAACTCAACCTCTACAACATGAAGTTATAACACCTCTGAAGCCATGGTGAAGATAGAAGCATGAATACTTTTTCATCTAACATCAAACACCAATAAGATAACCATGAACCTTAAACCAAGAGCACCAACCTTGGAGAAATATCATCAAAAGATCTGAATATGGAGAACACCGAAGACAACCTTGCTCAGAATTTGCATCCTCTGTTCAAGAACAACGAAGATATCAAAACCATCTAAATCATGAAAGCATTTGATCAATATTACCATGAAGCAACCAACGTACTAACATCATACTATGAAGGTCTCTTAAGTCATGATCAAAACAACAAGTCCTACAAGTCCATTATCTGCAATCAATAAGACCTCAATATTGTGAATGAATAGAGAAAAAAAAAAAATTTGCCCTCCAAAAAAAAAAAATCACTTTAGAAACTTTCCAAAAAAAATCCACCTTAGACCAAAATCATCTCCATTTAAAATCGAATAAAATCCTCCTTTTAATGCCATAAAGGATGACATTTAGGAGGGGTCAAAAAATGAAGTTTCTATTTTTGAAAAAAACTCCTCCTAAAAATTTGAATTATCTCCATTGAATGTCATATATGATAGATTGGGCTCCTAAGAGAAATTCGATGTTATTATTTTAAATAAAGCATATTTTATATTCTCCATAAAATAGGAATCGTGATCCCCCTTAAAAGAAGGCCCTTACTCATATTAATCGGGCTCATGCACCTTTTTGAAACTTAACACATAAGACATATATCATATGTTCCATATTCGATGGCTTTCTAAACGATATGCTCCTCTTTTTATTAAAACATTCGATGGCTGCTCTCCACATTCGATGCTTTATATATTATGGGCTCCTTCATACCTTTCGTGGTCAATACTATTCGTGCTTCCCAAAGATGACTTGATATGGGAGAAGTGAGCTTTAATAGCAACATTAATGTGCTTCCAGACATATGAAGAGTCACATCAATGAACAACACTGAATATTTTGCTACCCCAATTGAACATGTATGTGTGAACCTGGCCATTACTATCACCATTCATTGTGATCAACTTAATTGAAACAATTTTCTTGTCTATAAAAGTATCTTGAAGCGAAAAGACATCATTTAACTCTTCTTGACATTTCAAACTCTTGCAACATGATAAAGTCCTGCAAGCCTCACAATGGCAAGGCATGATAATGACCTTATATTCTCAAACAATAAACATATCAAAATGTAATCACTAAGATCCTCAACTTGCATCAACCTCTTGCACCATCCTGCATCAACCTCTTGCACCATCCTCAAATTGCAAACAACATGAGACCATCAAACATGTCCTGCAATCATGTGAATACCAATAATGTACACAAACAAGTTAGCATCAATAATCGATGTAACCAAACTGATCAAACAAGCCCTGTGAATACGAACAATTCAATGGATCAACCCATCATGAACAACGCCATAACAAGTTAGAACATGAGAATCCATCCTGAGGCAAACATGAAGATATCCTGATGACATCTCTTATCTATCACTGATCCTGATGACATGAACAACTCCTGTCAATACCTTTTTGACATCAATGACAATCTACTTTCATCAAGACCGATGGTATGGTATGGAGTGGGAGGGAAGGGACAAAAATAATGATTGTTGTGAACGAGAGGGACGAAAGTATGTATGCTTTTACAATGAGTTGTTGATAACCTACTTAATTAAAAAAAGCTTGAACAGATTATTGTTATGCATGGAGAGACACTAGCTATGTCAAAGTTTCTGTTGGCATAACAATGATATTACATTGTTAATTGTCGTTTATTAGGTTGCAGTTATAACTGTTATACAGCTATATTTAAAACTGTTATACAGAGTTATGTGAACTGTATCGTACTGCATCGTCCTTGCCTTGTATATATTCTCTGCATTGTATCGTTTCATGATATCAATAAAATATACTCTCTATTATTTGGTATCGGAGCGATTATGGATCCGGTCCTTGTTGAGTTGAAGGCGCTTGATTTAAAACTTTGAAAGCCTTTGTTGAGTGCCTATGTGAAGATGAGAGGCAATGCAGATCTTATCAATTGACAAGTGTTTTGGCCATATGAAAGAATGAGAAGGCCTCCCAGCATGGTAATGGATTGAGTTTGCTGTGAGGATGTTTGGCCATTCTCTGTTAGGAGCCGCTGCCATCTTGAGGAGTTGATTACTGAAAAGAAGACGTTGCTATCGCTATTGCTTAGGCTATGATCTGAGGAAGAGGCCATCTAAGTACTCTACAGACGGGCTAAAAAGGAAGATTAGGGTATGGTCATTGGTCCAGCATAAATCAGGAATAAAGGCGTTGAGGCATTGATATATATGTTTTAAATCTGGCCAGCGATAGAAGGCATAACTCTTTCCCTATTGCGTGTTGGTTTGGAGAAGTGGAGATTGAAGGAGCAAGCCGCAAATACCCTTCTTCATATATTCATTGTTTTTGAGGCGATTGAGATCACAAAAGAAAGAATAATACAGCCGAAGGAGGTTGTGGAAAAGGGTTGTCCCGATTTAGAAGATGCTGCCGAAGAGCTTCATGTGCCACGAAAAGATTTATATCCTTTCCTGAAATCGTCCCATACTACAGTTATTTCTGTATGATCGTTGGCAGCCTGTGTAGATTGCTTTTGTTTGTTGCAGTCACCGTAAGCATCTATTTCTTCTTCCCTACACCTTGGTTATGGTTGTTCAATATTGAGAGATTATTTCCTTTTGTGGTATGCAAGAATGATGATAATTATATCAATAGGAAGGTGTATTTGTTTTACTTGTTAAAAATCAGGGTGTAATCTTTTGAAATCGGAGTTGATGGTGCATGTTGACTTGAGAGAAGTTGTGTGAGGGAGTTTACCTTTTCTTAATTGATATTTAGAATTTAATTAGTAAATGGAGTAATAAGGAAATTATGGTGATATAAGTGAAGAAAAGTATTTGTCAGTTTCAAATATTATCATGTATGATCCACTGGAAAGTCGGTTACTTCAATATACTTGACGGTAATTGGTTGTGGGTTCAAATCTGATTTATTTCATATATATTTTTGGAGAGATAAGAGTATGTTTTTGCATTTGGAGGAATAAGGTTTAATGGTATATTTATACATGATTGGAGATATAAAAATTATTGTGCACTTTTGGTGGAATCCGATACCTTGTTCATTTTATTTTATCATGGCTACATCAAACATTGCTTGTGCTCTCGGGGCCATTTATACTGCACATGATGAGGCCTCCAAAGACTCATCTAGAACATCAGTTGGTTAAAGTGTAAGCATATTATATTGGAGGCTGGCGGCATCGGAGGATGGAGGATTTTCCATCATCTCAAGTTAGCTTCTCGCTTTGAGATGATGCATTGCATGAGAAGCGTTTTTGGTTTTGGTTGTTTTGCTTTTCTTTGTTGATGCTGACGGATTTGAAGAATGTATGTTTTGTGAAGATTTTGTTTTGGAGACAGGTTCTGGATTTGGTGTTGAGCTCAATATGGATTATTGTCCAGCGAGCTTCAAAGAGTATATGATCGAGAATTATACCCTTTCGCGGTCACTAGACAATGGCAGAGATCTGTCGTATCTCTCAGGGTTCATTGTCGAATAATTCAAGACTCTGTGATTTGAGAGCTTGGGACTAAAGAGCTCAAGAACACAGCTCGAAGCTACGCCTTTCCGAGGGTAGATGAGACAGCATGATGGAGCCCTGCTTGGTTCAGGATTTGTTCTTTGGGAGAAGATCTTCTATAAAATATGTATTCATATTATGTAATCAATTTTGTTGAGTATGTTAGCATTTAGGGGGGGTCCCTTGGTACTATTGCAGGAATAATGTAATAAGGGGGGGAAAGTTGGCATGACAATGATATTACATTGTTAATTGTCATTTATTAGGTTACGGTTATAACTGTTATATCGTTATATTTAAAACTGTTATACATAGTTATGTGAACTCTATCGTACTGCATCGTCCTTGCCCTGTATATATTCTCTGCATTGTATCAGTTCATGATATCAATAAAATATACTCTCTATTACTTTCCACTAGCAGGCCATGGTACTATTCCTACACTCTACTATATTTAAATTCATATTATCAAAATCCCTACTCCTTTGTTGCAGATTTCTTTGGTTTCTACAAAAAACTATATTTGTAGGGCATGACGCATTTGAAATAGCCAGGAAAATAGAAAGCCACATTACACAGGCATTATTATCTCATACAAATCCAATGGCTATTAAGAAATACTTATAGGAAAGTAAATTCATTTCTAACCCGCTAAACCAAATTGCTGGTGGGCATGCACCTATGCCAAGTGGCTTCCTCTCTTTCAGCAAATCAAAACTTCTCTCTTTTACTTCTTCTCTTTAAATCTTAGCAGAATATCATTTCCAATAGTTTCAATCGTTTATTTAACTTCAAATCCTTATATGGCAGTTACAATTTTTACAAGACTTTTGCACTGTAACAAGAATGTCAATATGATCAACACAACCAGCTACTGAATAAAATCCCTCTGAAACATTCTATGAAATAATAGTGATAAATGATTGAAAAATGTCACATTACAGTGATGGAGAATGAAGCCGAAGAAAATGTGATATGTGCGTCCAGTGTGGCGGAGGTTTATGCACCAACTTTCCATTGATAGGCTTAAGTGGTGGGTGTTGCCATTGCACATCATAACGTGTAGAACTTTATAGGCATGGTCGACACGGAGAAAAGCTCAATGAGTACAATAAAAATAATAGACCCCTTAACAAAGTGGAAGAAAAATGAAGACCAAACTGAAGAAAATGGAAGAAATTGCGAAATAACTTATTGTATGATGCGTCGGATACGCCGACAACTATTCTGCCATGTATTTTGTTGAAACTAAAACTGGTAAACACCAAAGGTGCTAAACATATTGTTTACAACAAAACATAAATTTTTGTAAAAGGATTTGAAACTTAACAAAACCCTAAAAATTTATATTTAATGCAACATAAATGATTAAAGATATCACTATAAAAACCAAATACATGTTACCGAATATGATTGAAGATGTGGTTGCTCACGTTTCCGGCATAACTCAAGCGTAAAGTTGTTATTGTCTGGTCCCCCTGATAATTGGGAGAAGTTGATTTTTATATTGTTTGGTAGAACGGTTGAGGGTGGTTGAACGAGGAAAAGTTGGTTGAACGGTAATAGTTAAAATTATTTTTAATTTTTTTCCGGATAGGTTTTGATTTAGGTTTAGGTTTTAGATAAAATAATAAATTAAGTTTATTTAATTTATTATTTACGGGAGGTTTTTAGAAAGGTAAAGAACGAATTAATTTTGTTAAATTGAATTTATTATTTACGGGAGATGGTATGAAAGATTTAATTAATTAATTAAAATTAATTAAATCTTAGGATCAAGGGTAGCTTAGGGATTAATGGAAATTAATTAATTAATTAAAATTAAATAAATTTGATGTGAAGGGAGGACTTAGGGAAAATTTGGGGATGAGGGAAATTTAATTAACTGATTAAAATTAATTAAATTTCATGTGAAGGGAAGATTTAGGGAATTGATCACTGGTCAATTTTTCCTGTCTACACATATAATGGGTGGTTTAATGTGCATTCAATTTGAAATACTAAAATATTCTCTGAGAAGGTATTTTTCTCTTACTTTTGGATAATGAAAATGGTTAATGAACTTTTAAATTTTTGGACAAAGAAACAGTTAATTTAACATAAATTTTAAATATTTTTGATGATGAAAAAGTTATTTTTTCAAATAGTAGAAGTTGTAAAACACCCATATATTTGATGAAGGGTACTCCCCTTACCAACCCAAACACAACAATAACAGAGAATAAAACAACGAATGCAAGGAAGAAACACATGCTTTCTATTATCTCAACGTAATGACATTACAATATTCAGGAAGTTTTCAAGCTACAACCACATGGGCTTTCTAATTACAAAAATCTGCAAGCCAGAGCCACCATCTACACTACTGAACTCCCTGTAATCCCCATTCGCCTCCTTTATCTGGAATGCGTAGCCGCCCCGGAATATTCTAGAAATTGTAACTCCCGCCAAGAAGATTTTTTAACTTTAGATCCGACCGTTGGATTTTCAATCATAATATATCGTTGGAAAGCTCTCGGAAAGATGCGTGTCCACAAAATGTCCCGTTGGGGTGCATTTTGATTTTCGACCAATTTTCGGGCCCATCCGGAGCCTCTAAGTGCCTCAAATTTGACTTTGAATATTTTATCAAAATTGGAAAAATGAAAATATTAATATCCCACAAATGACAAATGATATTGAAGTGATTTCTTCACCATTGGCTTCAATTCACCATTCTGGAGGTCTGTGTAAGATTTCGTGTCCGTACGTGCACAAATACCAACTTACTAAAAATAGCAACCCTACCAATTTTAGCCCTTATCCAAAAAGAAACAATATTTCTGGGTGATGCAAGATTGCTCTTACACCCTGGATGCTCCTGCATCAATATTTGTATTAAATATAATTCAATCTCAACCAGAGAAAAATTTAGCAACCCCAACTAGGCATGTTCGGGCATGGCACACCACATAGATACACCGACAATAGCCATAATTTCTAACGAAACTACAAAAAGAACCATATTATGAAACGAACCACATTTAAAACTACATGATGCAGATGTTATACTTCACACCGTGTTCGAAGTTTCTATGGGCATCAAGTGGCACCATACGAGCTATCTTTTGATTCAGTAGGTGGAGGCGATAGGGTAGCAGGCCGAGTCGGAGGTGCAGGTGTTGGAGGTCGAGGAACCATATCCGGGGTGTGGAGTCCAAGAAACCGTCTTGCATTTAACACTTACTTTGACTTAACATCTGTATTTGATGGGAGTTGAAACTGGTGAGCGTTTAAAGTTTTATTGAGATCATTGAAGCAGTTGTTTAGTAGTCCTTTCTAGATGGCCCGAAAAATATAAGTCGCCACTAGAGAAGATCAGAGCAACTCAGTAGGAAAGAGAACTCCAATGGGTGCTTCGCCTTCAAATAGGTCATATCTATGCATCACCTTCTTCGGTCTGACCAAAGGAGTTTAAGATTGTCATGGATATAGTCGAATGCAATCATTTTCATGAATTCAACATCTTGGACAAGGTCCGTGATATTCGATAAGAAGATGGATGCCACTTCTGAATATGAGAGAGAGACGACGTGGGAAGTCACACAGTATGGACTCATCCACCACCACACATATAGGAAATTTGATCTATGGACAATCGATGTCAAAAACATGAGCGAGCTTGTCAAAGTTGTTGATACCAATTTCTAATGGTTCCCATTTCCGCATCTATAGTTAGATGTGGCAATTCTTCACCACCAACTCCATGGTTGATATACAACAAGCAGATAGGAGGAAGAAAAGAGTAGGGAGAAAACAACGGGGAGAAGAGACGATGAAGGGGAAAAGGGTAGGAGGGTGGAAATAATAGGCAAAGAAAGGGCCATTAATGGTTGTATTAAACGAGGGATGAGAGGACAATCAGAGATGAGTCGAGAGGGAGGAGTAGCACCTCGGAGTAAATGCTGAGGATAATCTTGCAGGATTGGGATTGATACATGGAGTTAAAGTTTGAGTACACTGCGCTGAAGAGGTGATGGGAGAGTACATATGAGCAGATGGGGGTGACCGTTGGTGATGTTGGACCATCTTCAAATGGCTCCCTGATAGCCGATGGTGACGTTGCCATTTCATACAATACAGTTCAACTAAAGGTGTTCATGCCAACTCATCATCGACGAATGACTCATCTTGGGTAGGAGCCTTGGTGTTTTAAGTGATTGAAAACACAATTTAATTTATGTTCGACAAAGGACTACCAAACTTTTTGTGGTTACGAGATGTGTTCACATATAATAGCCTATCCGCCAAATTACATACTTCACAGTCATCGCATCTCTTAGAAAGGGCTGCAAAGCAACTTAAGTCCCTATTAATGATGTATTAAGAAATAATGAATTACATATTTGCATAATATGCGTAATTCTGACAAAAGAGTAAACACCAAACTAATTGAATAATTAATGACTTGTTTTAGCACAATGTTCTTTATGATCGAACAATGAAGCCGGGCATTGCCCTTTCACTTGAGAAAGTAAAATAGCTATCATAGGATCGGATGTAGCACCCCCAATAAAGCATGTCCCTTGGATTTATATTTAATCCCATTGCGAAGATCATTGAACCTACCCCAAAAAACTATTAATTTTCTAGTTTTACATAGATTTCAATGTAAACTATTTGTGGACAATGATTTCTACATAGCTAGGAACTGATAATAGATAACATCACAACTTCTTTCCCCGCAACCCACTTGCAAAGTTCCCCACTTGATAGATTGCCAGTGTCTATGCCATAGGCTGAAGGGAAAGGTAGCATGCTTGTGTTGTTAATGTCACTATGTCCAATATGAACTAGAAACACAAGCCTCAAAACCCAACAAATATAACTCTAAAATTTCGTACATAATAAAATGTTACTTGAGTTTCAGGTTGTATAGAACAAAAATGAAACACAAATTTTCAATCCCATCTCTCTTCGTCACCATCACAGGTTAGAAAATCCTATATGCATTCGAATGAATGGCCCCTAGCCTTGACTAATCCTAGCGTTTTGTGTCCAGCTAGTGTCGACGTAGATTAAGAAAATCGTAAAATCGTAAATCGTTACGATTTCTCGAAGCTTACAGACATAGCTCCGCATGTTTTCTTTTCAATGCGATTCGTGATCGCAACACGTTGACAGAACCATAAACTTAATTACCCTCAACGGTTGTAACGAACTAAAAATTGTGTCAACGGTTTTAGTGTGGGATTGACAGGAACGCCTACGAAGTTCGATTTTACTGTTTTCAGCCAAATTCACTAGTTCTTCCCAGAAAAATGAGTATGTCAAAGTTTGGGGCCTTGCTTTTCGCCATGTGAGGATTTGTTAGTGGTTCGTGGCCTCGCTTTTCGCCATGTGATGATTAACGCTTTTCTCCATGTGATGATTAGTTATTCCTTCATTCAGACTGGGATAAACATGTCGTACTTTTTCTTAAAACTACTTAAGAGGCAGAAAATTGCATCCAATAGGAACAGTAAGAGTAAGAGTTTGGAGATTAAAGAAAAGTAATCCACCCTGAATGTAGAAAATAGCATCGAATAGAAACAGTAAGAGTTTGAATCCGTGAATGGTGGATTTGCACATGGTAGGAGTTCTCCCTGTCTGCGTTCTACGATTTCTTATTTATCTAAGTTCCATCTCT
The DNA here is from genome assembly GCA_027924645.1 of Cunninghamia lanceolata. Lineage (NCBI taxonomy): Eukaryota > Viridiplantae > Streptophyta > Pinopsida > Cupressales > Cupressaceae > Cunninghamia > Cunninghamia lanceolata. Next base: position 551,121 of record BSBN01001811.1, on the reverse strand, counting down.
CCTATGGCTATATAAAGCAAACTGGGGGAGCATTTTTTCCCAACACAGCTTTGCGTTGTCTATGGTGTAGAGCTTCAAACGCAAAAAGAAAATGTCTTGGACCAGAAAGGTTTATGTTATGTTTGTAATGGTATTAGTTGTGCTTGGCGCGAAAGATGCATGGGCAGTCAGAAACAAAGCTCTGCTTCGCAGAACATTAATTGCTTCGAATGTGGTGGACGTTACAACGTTCGGTGCCAAGGGCGATGGAGTCACTGATGATACCAAGGTCATATTTCTATCTATTCAAACACCCTTATTTACAAATAAGTGTATATATATATTGAATTTTGCTGTGGACTGTGGATGAAACAGGCATTTCTGGCGGCATGGCAAGCAGCCTGCAACAAGGACTCGGCTACACTACACATTCCGGTTGACTACCGCTTTCTTGTTGGGCCTCTCACCTTCTCGGGACCCTGCAAATCGAACATCGTATTTCAGGTATGCTACGAGAGTCGAGACAGACATATTGGTGTTGGAATTCAAAAGAGAAGCCAAAATATATCTCAATCTTTTTTTAATTTGAGCAGGTTGATGGAAGTGTTATCGCACCGGTGAATCCAGGGGCCTGGGCATCTAAACCGTTGAAATGGATAAATTTCTCAAAACTCAACGGTATTACTATCGCCGGCAAGGGCACTTTCGACGGACAAGGGGCGGCTTGGTGGAAGCTTTCCCAACTAGAAGATGAGGTAAATCTTAATATAGAAATAAACACAACACGTCGTCTTTCTGTCTGCAATATTGTTGTTGTGTAACTGTACACCCACACCCATTCAAAAGGCGTTGGAATTTTCTATGTTTCAGGATAGCAGCAATGGGGGAAGCAGTTTACCAAGTGTGAGGCCAACGGTGAGCCATGACCGCAGAAACAAATTTTTTTAAATTCTAAACGAAAAATAAATAATTTTCGTTTATAACACTTTCTAGTGCTGCAAATTGCAATATAAACGCTGATACGTACGTAATTTCGAAATCTGGGCAGGCATTGAGATTTTACGGAAGTTATGACGTGAGCGTGCAAGACATAAGCATACAAAACAGTCCCCAATTTCATCTTAAGTTTGACTCTTGCACCTCCGTCAAAGTGGCTGGCGTGACAATCTCCTCTCCTGCAAACAGCCCAAACACAGACGGAATTCATCTCCAGAATTCTAACGAGGTCGAAATACACAGTTCCTCTATGGCATGCGGTAGGTATACACATACACAGTAAGTAGGGTCTCTTCTGTTTTATCATTTTGTCAACGTTTATGATAAGCATGTTTGATGAATGGTCCAACAGGAGACGACTGCGTGTCCATTCAAACAGGCTGCTCAGGCATTCGCATTCACAACATCAACTGCGGCCCTGGGCACGGTATCAGGTACTCTTATTAATCTCACTACCTACTTATTCTTCTTTTAATTTTAATTGACTTCAGTAACTTATTTTATGTAATTCACATCAGTATTGGAGGACTTGGAAAAGACGGAACCAAGGCCTGCGTTTCCAATGTGAGCGTCTATGACAGCAACATCCAGGATGCTTCCAACGGACTCCGGATCAAAACATGGCAGGTCTGTTAACAAATCCATTTTGAAACTTAACATAGGTCTGCCAACTGTAAAATTCAAGGCTAGATTTCGATCATGATGTGCTTCTTCGTGCCTGCTTTAAATACAGGGAGGAGCTGGACAGGTGAAAAGCGTATCCTTCTCCAACATACAGGTTTCCAACGTGCGAGTGCCCATTAAAATCGATCAATTTTACTGCGACAAAGAGGCCTGCAGCAATCAAACCTCGGGGGTATTTATATCAGACGTCACTTACCAGAAAATCACTGGCACTTACACGGAAACTCCAGTTTATTTGGCTTGCAGCGACGATGTGCCCTGCACTGATTTAAAGTTTTCAGATATTCAACTTCAACCTGCTGATACAGATGAGAAGAATCCCTTGTGTTGGAATAGCTATGGAGAACAACAATCAAGTGTCGGGTGCCTCAAACCTGGAACCCCGCCCAATGACCCTTCCCGCACTCAGTCCCGAGAAGATGCATGCTAAACCCAATTAGTGGGAAACCCGTTTTGTACATTTCATAAAACGCTACTCTCAATGTTCATTGTCGATTTTAACCCATAGGATAAGGTACAATTGGGAGCATTTGTGAATTCTATGACACACTCAAAGGGATGGCTTATAAATGACATTTCTCTCTGATAGCTTTTCATTCATCAGAAGTTCGCCCGGGAGTTCTCCTCCTCTTTGTCGTATGGTTAGGGCCCAATGATCTTTCCATCCTCCTCATCCTTATATCTTGTACTTTTCTTTCACAGCGGTCCTCTCTTGTACACTTTCTTATCCTCTCTGTCTAACAAGTGACAACAAATGCGAGCATATTGGCCCCATGTCATCTCTAATATATCTAGTTAAAGCACCAAAGGTGCTATTAAATTGCCGACATATTTATATATTTTACTCCAAAGTCATTACATGTAGTAGTTGGTGGACAAGGCTATAAATACTATACGAAATTCAATTAGCTTTTTGCAAATAAAAATAATGCAATGGTATTAAATGAATAACCACACGAACTAAATCATAAAGGGTCACGAAGCCATTGAAATGACAATATAAACATGTGTATTAAAAACATGAAAATCTATTGGTGTTTTGAATGTAATTTTTAAGAAACCATATTAGGATAGCATACTAATTAGTGAGTTACGTGAAATGAAGATCGCTTCAAATATTTCATTTTATATAAGTATAATTACATAGACACAGTTGAAAGAGAATTTATTATTGCAAGTACCAAGACCATAATATTTTTTTAACAACACAATATTTACTTATCAAAATGAACAACAAATAAATTAAAAATTCATTGGATTTTCTCTCAAAGATCAACTTAGAGACGAGGATTGCAATCGACGATCTTCATTTTTCCTATTCTTAACATAATTTTCATTTTCTATCTTAATGTACTGTTCAAATGAGAACAGTGGTGATATTCTCAAAGTTTTGAGAGATTTAACTCGAGAGATAGCAGTGAATGTTAAACTAGCCCTCCCTACATGATATTAGGATATCATATTTAACAACTCTTATTTCTAACTTCATCTACCTTTGAGGTTTCTTTTCATGGGTACCGAGCACTAGGCTCAAGCCGTTAGAGTCTCAAAAGACTATTTGCTAGATTTTGACAACAACACGATAACTCTAAGGCCCCATCCTCCATTTTAGTTCAAGTTCCTAAATCTTGGTTGGACATTTTCCAGGATGGAATTACAAAAACAAGCAAGTGGTGATATACAAACTACAAGAATTGTGAATTCCCAATTGAGAAGAAGGTTTTTGACCGCATTTCACAAAGAACACGATAACGTCAAGTCTTGGTCCTTGGTTTGAGTTCGAAGCATTGTACTCGTGCGCTAACATTACCATCTCTAAGGTGTATCAAACCAAACGTTGGCTTCATAAGTTGGAAATGGCTGTATATGTTAAATATTTTTTACATGTATAGTAGACAAAAATTCTCACTAATTACCTCTCTAGTGATTTGGAGGCGTGTTGGCTTGAAGGAAAGATGTGATCAGTTGTTTGTGTTTTAATTTCTGTTATGACCAAGAATGACTCAGAGTCTCAAACACATGAAGAATTTTGCATGTCAACTGATTTTAAGTAATTTATATTTTCCTTTGTTAAACAAATAATTCATATGAGCTATGATTGTTATGACGGGGCAGAAAATGTATTGTGAGTTTCTTGTGTTGCTATACATTACACTATTTGTTGAGAATTTTGATCACTCTTAACATGAATGCTACAACATTATATTTGTCATAAAAGTGCACTTTTATTTTTCTAGGAAGACCAACAGAAATGGAAGGATTCAACTTCCAATTAGTGATACTACTTACTGTCAATGATTCCTCTATTCAAATAATTTCTATTTATCTTGGGGAAGAATGTTTGTAATTATATATATATATATATATATGCATTTTTGTAATTGTAAATATATACATGTTCCTCCTCTCCCAAGCCCATCACAGGAAAAATAGAAACCAAGATACACTTTACCAAATATAAACAAGAGCGAGCTATGAGAAAATAGGACACCATTCAGTACTATATATATATATATATATATATATATATATATATATATATATATATATATATATATATATAGAAACACACACCAAGGCAAGGTAGAAGCAGCCAAGCCTATATGTGGAAACAATCGATAAATTCTGCTACACACTGATTTCTTCAAATAACAGGAGCACTTCAACAAAATTATGTACTTCTTTTAGAAAATTACAATTCTATTGAAACTGTAGCAACAAACTACTTGTGGGTAGCCAAATAGAATGTCACTAAAGTAATCTTGTTTGAAATGGTGAAAGCAATTTGATTCTCTCAGAGCTATTTCTATTGAAATAATTTTGGACAAATGGTTACAAAATGGAAGACTTGAGATATTTCAAAGGAATTCTAACACATCTGCAAGTTGTTCTAGGGGATCTTTTTAACACCTAAAATCAATCGACGATGAATTAGCACCTATCTCTCTTAACTCCAATCATTTTTGTGTAAATTCTAAATTCCTTCTGCAGCCTCTGTAACTGATGTAGCATGTTTATAAATGCCCATTAGGGGTTATTTTGTATGGTTATTATTGAATTAGACTTAATATAAATATGGGTGCTTGTCACCTTTTACTGGTTAAATAAAAGCTACGATCATATCTAGGAAATGCATTGCCAATAATTACATATGTACGACCTTCACAAGCAGTGTTCATATTTGTAAGAAATGGAATCAGGTCTTTTTGGGAAGATGTATGGAGCATTCGGGAGCAAAGGGGACACAAGAATGAACAACAATCCTTCTGTAACTGGTATGGATTTAATTAGAATTTTTTGAACAAACCAAAGTCTCAAATTTGCATTTGAATGGGTTGTGACTAATTTAGTGACCAAAATTTCTACATCAACATTCAAAAATCTAAAACTAAAAGTTCCTTCATAAATAATGTTTATGATTCGAGATTACATAAATGTAACACTGAACACCACGAATGTTGCTTTTAGTACAATTATCTATCCTCTTATTTTCTATCTCAAACCATCATAGTAGAAAATAATTACTAATAAATTCCCTTATACAAAACTTAAGGGTTGTGACACTTCAAACAAACTAGATGCCCTAATGTAGTAAAACATTTGATAAACCCTAATTCAAAAAAAAGAGAGAAGAAGATCAAGCATTGATAAACTTGGTAACAACCTATGTGCCCTCAGAGACTACATGCTTTCCAAGCTCTCGAGGAAGAGAGAGAGCCTCGCAGTTGTCTCAATCTCCCATGTATATTCATGATATTCTTCTTGTTGTGACGAGCAAAGTTGGCTACCTTACTAGAAATTTTCTCAAAGATGTCATTGATAAATTTATTCATAATTCACATAGCCTTTCTAGATCTTTTTCTTGCAGTAAAAGGTGTAACAAACCCATATATTTGTATTAAATACGATTCAAAAATAATTGCTAGAAATATTGCTATAAGGGTGCACTTCCTTGAGAATTTTAAACGAAAGGACCTTAGAGATTTGGTTGCTCTTTCTATTTTTGTTCGTACATTTTTCATCTTCAACTTTTTTGTGGATCTTCTTCTCAGTCTTGGGAACCTTCTTTCTTCTACAGATTTCTTAGCCATGGCATTTTTCTCTATGATGGGATTCTTCTCTATCATTCTTTCCATTGATAAGCACTACAAAAGGGAATATGTCATTAGAATAAATATCTATGAAACATTTTATTATGAATAAGCTTTTCGTGTATTTTAATAATAATAGTATTTTATAGAAGTATGTCATCAAGGATAGTTTGTTTTAATCACCTGCGTGCTTTAAAAACAGGTATTATCCTCAAACTTCAGGACATGGACTTATTATGAAGTAGTATTTCCACGTTGTTATATAGATTAATCTCACTAGAATATGGGGATAATCTTAGTAGGAGTAGTGTTAGACTCAAAGATCCATAACAAATTATTCAAACACCAAGTGGATTGCGCATATATTTTAGAGAAAATAGTGATCTGAATGGGATCGCTATGACTTGTAGATCAAAATGTAGCGGTTAAGGAATTTATCAATTGTAATTGCTGTTAATTGAGAAACACCGTCAATTCATGTGTATCGAGAGTGTGATAGATGAGAATTTGGAAAGTGTTTTCTTGATGCTATGTCCTATGTGATTAATAAAAACATGATAACGTGGAAACACTTCTCCCATAAGGAGATCAAAACCTTACATAGAGTAATGCAACAAAAGTAAACTAACGAAAGGAAGGATGAACTCAAATTAAGGGAAACCAAGGACTTTAATGGTGTCGAAGAGAAGTATGAGAGATAGCAGTAGGAAAGCTGTGACATAGGTAAGTGGTGCTCTATGAGAGTTAGGATATATAGTCTTAGTCTATGAGGTTTGAGCTCAAAATATATTACCTTGTTCTATGAAATTGAGATTCTAATATATTTTAGGTTTACCATAGGAGAGACCTGCTGGAGTCCAGGAGAACACTGAGCGGGGGGGGGGGGAATCAGTGTTGTATAAGTTTTACAATTTTTACACCTTTTGACTTACAGGATAAAGAGAGAGAAAGACATTAACATACATATGCACAATTATAATGTTGAAGGCATGAATCATATGAACACATGAAGACACACAAGATATGAGACCAAGACACAAAAGACTATACGAGAGGAAAACCCTCCTGGGGTAGGAAAACCTCTCAAAATTGCCTCACTGGCTTAAGCAAAAACCTCACTGGTTACAATGTTTAGAAGCACCAACTTCAAGGAGCACCAACCCCTAATACGTACAAATAGGTCTCACTAACCATACAAGCCTCACTGACTACAAGATGCCTCACTGGCTACAATATGTGTCTCACTGACAAATGTAAGGTCTCACTGACCTATAAGCCTCACTGGCATACTGTGCCTCACTGACAAACACAATCACCGTTAGAAAAGATAAACAAAATCAGAGGATTACTCTGTTTTCATTCAATTCATTAATTCATTCACCTGATTATCTCTGCATAACAATTCTACAACAAGGAGATTATCATTATGGTCCTCACATCAACTCTCTCAGCTCAATTTTCGCTCTTTCAATAAACATTTGATGACCTTGTCATTCTCTGTATTTATCCCTGCAAAACATGGTCTCATACATACAAAAATCATCTGTATCTTCTCAAAGATGTCTTCAATTCACACACACTTTCTGTCAATGTACCTGCAAAACCATTATATGCAATTTAAAAACCCTTTCACATTCTCTGAAAACAAAGTTATCTTCTTCAATTCTCATCTTCCCTGTAAATTTCTCTTCAATGATTTTCTTTATCCTTCTGCAACATATCTTCAATCTTCATAAGATCTTTTCATATTCCTCTTCATTCAAAAATCCTTTCAATTTGAAAATCTTTGATTTCAAATGACCTTTTTATATTTTTGTCTTTCTTCTGCAAACTCCAATATGCAAAAACATGTTTATCTTCTTGTGCAAAAATAAAATCAATCTCCTGCAATAAAATCTTTTCATTTCTTCTTCATTCCAAAAACACATCTCTGCAATTAATAAAACAAAATCATCTCCTCAAACTGAAATAACTTCTTAAAAAAAATATAAATCTCCTCCAATTTAATGCCATGAAAAAGGCCTTTTAAAAATAGATCTTGGCTTTTAAGAAAAACAAGACTCCTTGTAAAATGGCTTGATTTGATGTCAACCATAAAAAATGGGAGTTGAAAAAATAAAGTTTCTAATATTAAAAATAAAGCCATAAGGATCGGGCTTCCACCTTAAGGAAGGATCGAAGCACATAAGGAGGGGTCGAATTTTATGTCATATATGACTTTCTAACACTTTTCCATCGGCCTTTTTCTTATTTTTATAAAACATGCTCATAGAATATAATTATTCGAACTCAAAGACGTATTTATTGGTGCTCAAATGATGACTGATGCCATTGGTTAAACACAAGGAGGGGGCCGGTCAAGTAAGTGTTATAAAGACCCTTCAAAGGGCAATTTTTAAGTTATGAACTTGCAGTAGCAGGTCACCATTGAATTATAACAAAAATGCAAGTATGAAGGCAAGTGGGTTTAGACATATGAAAATGGACTTAGTCTTGGAGTTTAGAGATTAGTATCTCAGAAGACAAAAATATTAGAACCTTAGATTTCTCCCAACAAAGCATTCCTTCTGCAATAACATATAAACTCAACCTCTACAACATGAAGTTATAACACCTCTGAAGCCATGGTGAAGATAGAAGCATGAATACTTTTTCATCTAACATCAAACACCAATAAGATAACCATGAACCTTAAACCAAGAGCACCAACCTTGGAGAAATATCATCAAAAGATCTGAATATGGAGAACACCGAAGACAACCTTGCTCAGAATTTGCATCCTCTGTTCAAGAACAACGAAGATATCAAAACCATCTAAATCATGAAAGCATTTGATCAATATTACCATGAAGCAACCAACGTACTAACATCATACTATGAAGGTCTCTTAAGTCATGATCAAAACAACAAGTCCTACAAGTCCATTATCTGCAATCAATAAGACCTCAATATTGTGAATGAATAGAGAAAAAAAAAAAATTTGCCCTCCAAAAAAAAAAAATCACTTTAGAAACTTTCCAAAAAAAATCCACCTTAGACCAAAATCATCTCCATTTAAAATCGAATAAAATCCTCCTTTTAATGCCATAAAGGATGACATTTAGGAGGGGTCAAAAAATGAAGTTTCTATTTTTGAAAAAAACTCCTCCTAAAAATTTGAATTATCTCCATTGAATGTCATATATGATAGATTGGGCTCCTAAGAGAAATTCGATGTTATTATTTTAAATAAAGCATATTTTATATTCTCCATAAAATAGGAATCGTGATCCCCCTTAAAAGAAGGCCCTTACTCATATTAATCGGGCTCATGCACCTTTTTGAAACTTAACACATAAGACATATATCATATGTTCCATATTCGATGGCTTTCTAAACGATATGCTCCTCTTTTTATTAAAACATTCGATGGCTGCTCTCCACATTCGATGCTTTATATATTATGGGCTCCTTCATACCTTTCGTGGTCAATACTATTCGTGCTTCCCAAAGATGACTTGATATGGGAGAAGTGAGCTTTAATAGCAACATTAATGTGCTTCCAGACATATGAAGAGTCACATCAATGAACAACACTGAATATTTTGCTACCCCAATTGAACATGTATGTGTGAACCTGGCCATTACTATCACCATTCATTGTGATCAACTTAATTGAAACAATTTTCTTGTCTATAAAAGTATCTTGAAGCGAAAAGACATCATTTAACTCTTCTTGACATTTCAAACTCTTGCAACATGATAAAGTCCTGCAAGCCTCACAATGGCAAGGCATGATAATGACCTTATATTCTCAAACAATAAACATATCAAAATGTAATCACTAAGATCCTCAACTTGCATCAACCTCTTGCACCATCCTGCATCAACCTCTTGCACCATCCTCAAATTGCAAACAACATGAGACCATCAAACATGTCCTGCAATCATGTGAATACCAATAATGTACACAAACAAGTTAGCATCAATAATCGATGTAACCAAACTGATCAAACAAGCCCTGTGAATACGAACAATTCAATGGATCAACCCATCATGAACAACGCCATAACAAGTTAGAACATGAGAATCCATCCTGAGGCAAACATGAAGATATCCTGATGACATCTCTTATCTATCACTGATCCTGATGACATGAACAACTCCTGTCAATACCTTTTTGACATCAATGACAATCTACTTTCATCAAGACCGATGGTATGGTATGGAGTGGGAGGGAAGGGACAAAAATAATGATTGTTGTGAACGAGAGGGACGAAAGTATGTATGCTTTTACAATGAGTTGTTGATAACCTACTTAATTAAAAAAAGCTTGAACAGATTATTGTTATGCATGGAGAGACACTAGCTATGTCAAAGTTTCTGTTGGCATAACAATGATATTACATTGTTAATTGTCGTTTATTAGGTTGCAGTTATAACTGTTATACAGCTATATTTAAAACTGTTATACAGAGTTATGTGAACTGTATCGTACTGCATCGTCCTTGCCTTGTATATATTCTCTGCATTGTATCGTTTCATGATATCAATAAAATATACTCTCTATTATTTGGTATCGGAGCGATTATGGATCCGGTCCTTGTTGAGTTGAAGGCGCTTGATTTAAAACTTTGAAAGCCTTTGTTGAGTGCCTATGTGAAGATGAGAGGCAATGCAGATCTTATCAATTGACAAGTGTTTTGGCCATATGAAAGAATGAGAAGGCCTCCCAGCATGGTAATGGATTGAGTTTGCTGTGAGGATGTTTGGCCATTCTCTGTTAGGAGCCGCTGCCATCTTGAGGAGTTGATTACTGAAAAGAAGACGTTGCTATCGCTATTGCTTAGGCTATGATCTGAGGAAGAGGCCATCTAAGTACTCTACAGACGGGCTAAAAAGGAAGATTAGGGTATGGTCATTGGTCCAGCATAAATCAGGAATAAAGGCGTTGAGGCATTGATATATATGTTTTAAATCTGGCCAGCGATAGAAGGCATAACTCTTTCCCTATTGCGTGTTGGTTTGGAGAAGTGGAGATTGAAGGAGCAAGCCGCAAATACCCTTCTTCATATATTCATTGTTTTTGAGGCGATTGAGATCACAAAAGAAAGAATAATACAGCCGAAGGAGGTTGTGGAAAAGGGTTGTCCCGATTTAGAAGATGCTGCCGAAGAGCTTCATGTGCCACGAAAAGATTTATATCCTTTCCTGAAATCGTCCCATACTACAGTTATTTCTGTATGATCGTTGGCAGCCTGTGTAGATTGCTTTTGTTTGTTGCAGTCACCGTAAGCATCTATTTCTTCTTCCCTACACCTTGGTTATGGTTGTTCAATATTGAGAGATTATTTCCTTTTGTGGTATGCAAGAATGATGATAATTATATCAATAGGAAGGTGTATTTGTTTTACTTGTTAAAAATCAGGGTGTAATCTTTTGAAATCGGAGTTGATGGTGCATGTTGACTTGAGAGAAGTTGTGTGAGGGAGTTTACCTTTTCTTAATTGATATTTAGAATTTAATTAGTAAATGGAGTAATAAGGAAATTATGGTGATATAAGTGAAGAAAAGTATTTGTCAGTTTCAAATATTATCATGTATGATCCACTGGAAAGTCGGTTACTTCAATATACTTGACGGTAATTGGTTGTGGGTTCAAATCTGATTTATTTCATATATATTTTTGGAGAGATAAGAGTATGTTTTTGCATTTGGAGGAATAAGGTTTAATGGTATATTTATACATGATTGGAGATATAAAAATTATTGTGCACTTTTGGTGGAATCCGATACCTTGTTCATTTTATTTTATCATGGCTACATCAAACATTGCTTGTGCTCTCGGGGCCATTTATACTGCACATGATGAGGCCTCCAAAGACTCATCTAGAACATCAGTTGGTTAAAGTGTAAGCATATTATATTGGAGGCTGGCGGCATCGGAGGATGGAGGATTTTCCATCATCTCAAGTTAGCTTCTCGCTTTGAGATGATGCATTGCATGAGAAGCGTTTTTGGTTTTGGTTGTTTTGCTTTTCTTTGTTGATGCTGACGGATTTGAAGAATGTATGTTTTGTGAAGATTTTGTTTTGGAGACAGGTTCTGGATTTGGTGTTGAGCTCAATATGGATTATTGTCCAGCGAGCTTCAAAGAGTATATGATCGAGAATTATACCCTTTCGCGGTCACTAGACAATGGCAGAGATCTGTCGTATCTCTCAGGGTTCATTGTCAAATAATTCAAGACTCTGTGATTTGAGAGCTTGGGACTAAAGAGCTCAAGAACACAGCTCGAAGCTACGCCTTTCCGAGGGTAGATGAGACAGCATGATGGAGCCCTGCTTGGTTCAGGATTTGTTCTTTGGGAGAAGATCTTCTATAAAATATGTATTCATATTATGTAATCAATTTTGTTGAGTATGTTAGCATTTAGGGGGGGTCCCTTGGTACTATTGCAGGAATAATGTAATAAGGGGGGGAAAGTTGGCATGACAATGATATTACATTGTTAATTGTCATTTATTAGGTTACGGTTATAACTGTTATATCGTTATATTTAAAACTGTTATACATAGTTATGTGAACTCTATCGTACTGCATCGTCCTTGCCCTGTATATATTCTCTGCATTGTATCAGTTCATGATATCAATAAAATATACTCTCTATTACTTTCCACTAGCAGGCCATGGTACTATTCCTACACTCTACTATATTTAAATTCATATTATCAAAATCCCTACTCCTTTGTTGCAGATTTCTTTGGTTTCTACAAAAAACTATATTTGTAGGGCATGACGCATTTGAAATAGCCAGGAAAATAGAAAGCCACATTACACAGGCATTATTATCTCATACAAATCCAATGGCTATTAAGAAATACTTATAGGAAAGTAAATTCATTTCTAACCCGCTAAACCAAATTGCTGGTGGGCATGCACCTATGCCAAGTGGCTTCCTCTCTTTCAGCAAATCAAAACTTCTCTCTTTTACTTCTTCTCTTTAAATCTTAGCAGAATATCATTTCCAATAGTTTCAATCGTTTATTTAACTTCAAATCCTTATATGGCAGTTACAATTTTTACAAGACTTTTGCACTGTAACAAGAATGTCAATATGATCAACACAACCAGCTACTGAATAAAATCCCTCTGAAACATTCTATGAAATAATAGTGATAAATGATTGAAAAATGTCACATTACAGTGATGGAGAATGAAGCCGAAGAAAATGTGATATGTGCGTCCAGTGTGGCGGAGGTTTATGCACCAACTTTCCATTGATAGGCTTAAGTGGTGGGTGTTGCCATTGCACATCATAACGTGTAGAACTTTATAGGCATGGTCGACACGGAGAAAAGCTCAATGAGTACAATAAAAATAATAGACCCCTTAACAAAGTGGAAGAAAAATGAAGACCAAACTGAAGAAAATGGAAGAAATTGCGAAATAACTTATTGTATGATGCGTCGGATACGCCGACAACTATTCTGCCATGTATTTTGTTGAAACTAAAACTGGTAAACACCAAAGGTGCTAAACATATTGTTTACAACAAAACATAAATTTTTGTAAAAGGATTTGAAACTTAACAAAACCCTAAAAATTTATATTTAATGCAACATAAATGATTAAAGATATCACTATAAAAACCAAATACATGTTACCGAATATGATTGAAGATGTGGTTGCTCACGTTTCCGGCATAACTCAAGCGTAAAGTTGTTATTGTCTGGTCCCCCTGATAATTGGGAGAAGTTGATTTTTATATTGTTTGGTAGAACGGTTGAGGGTGGTTGAACGAGGAAAAGTTGGTTGAACGGTAATAGTTAAAATTATTTTCAATTTTTTTCCGGATAGGTTTTGATTTAGGTTTAGGTTTTAGATAAAATAATAAATTAAGTTTATTTAATTTATTATTTACGGGAGGTTTTTAGAAAGGTAAAGAACGAATTAATTTTGTTAAATTGAATTTATTATTTACGGGAGATGGTATGAAAGATTTAATTAATTAATTAAAATTAATTAAATCTTAGGATCAAGGGTAGCTTAGGGATTAATGGAAATTAATTAATTAATTAAAATTAAATAAATTTGATGTGAAGGGAGGACTTAGGGAAAATTTGGGGATGAGGGAAATTTAATTAACTGATTAAAATTAATTAAATTTCATGTGAAGGGAAGATTTAGGGAATTGATCACTGGTCAATTTTTCCTGTCTACACATATAATGGGTGGTTTAATGTGCATTCAATTTGAAATACTAAAATATTCTCTGAGAAGGTATTTTTCTCTTACTTTTGGATAATGAAAATGGTTAATGAACTTTTAAATTTTTGGACAAAGAAACAGTTAATTTAACATAAATTTTAAATATTTTTGATGATGAAAAAGTTATTTTTTCAAATAGTAGAAGTTGTAAAACACCCATATATTTGATGAAGGGTACTCCCCTTACCAACCCAAACAGAACAATAACAGAGAATAAAACAACGAATGCAAGGAAGAAACACATGCTTTCTATTATCTCAACGTAATGACATTACAATATTCAGGAAGTTTTCAAGCTACAACCACATGGGCTTTCTAATTACAAAAATCTGCAAGCCAGAGCCACCATCTACACTACTGAACTCCCTGTAATCCCCATTCGCCTCCTTTATCTGGAATGCGTAGCCGCCCCGGAATATTCTAGAAATTGTAACTCCCGCCAAGAAGATTTTTTAACTTTAGATCCGACCGTTGGATTTTCAATCATAATATATCGTTGGAAAGCTCTCGGAAAGATGCGTGTCCACAAAATGTCCCGTTGGGGTGCATTTTGATTTTCGACCAATTTTCGGGCCCATCCGGAGCCTCTAAGTGCCTCAAATTTGACTTTGAATATTTTATCAAAATTGGAAAAATGAAAATATTAATATCCCACAAATGACAAATGATATTGAAGTGATTTCTTCACCATTGGCTTCAATTCACCATTCTGGAGGTCTGTGTAAGATTTCGTGTCCGTACGTGCACAAATACCAACTTACTAAAAATAGCAACCCTACCAATTTTAGCCCTTATCCAAAAAGAAACAATATTTCTGGGTGATGCAAGATTGCTCTTACACCCTGGATGCTCCTGCATCAATATTTGTATTAAATATAATTCAATCTCAACCAGAGAAAAATTTAGCAGCCCCAACTAGGCATGTTCGGGCATGGCACACCACATAGATACACCGACAATAGCCATAATTTCTAACGAAACTACAAAAAGAACCATATTATGAAACGAACCACATTTAAAACTACATGATGCAGATGTTATACTTCACACCGTGTTCGAAGTTTCTATGGGCATCAAGTGGCACCATACGAGCTATCTTTTGATTCAGTAGGTGGAGGCGATAGGGTAGCAGGCCGAGTCGGAGGTGCAGGTGTTGGAGGTCGAGGAACCATATCCGGGGTGTGGAGTCCGAGAAACCGTCTTGCATTTAACACTTACTTTGACTTAACATCTGTATTTGATGGGAGTTGAAACTGGTGAGCGTTTAAAGTTTTATTGAGATCATTGAAGCAGTTGTTTAGTAGTCCTTTCTAGATGGCCCGAAAAATATAAGTCGCCACTAGAGAAGATCAGAGCAACTCAGTAGGAAAGAGAACTCCAATGGGTGCTTCGCCTTCAAATAGGTCATATCTATGCATCACCTTCTTCGGTCTGACCAAAGGAGTTTAAGATTGTCATGGATATAGTCGAATGCAATCATTTTCATGAATTCAACATCTTGGACAAGGTCCGTGATATTCGATAAGAAGATGGATGCCACTTCTGAATATGAGAGAGAGACGACGTGGGAAGTCACACAGTATGGACTCACCCACCACCACACATATAGGAAATTTGATCTATGGACAATCGATGTCAAAAACATGAGCGAGCTTGTCAAAGTTGTTGATACCAATTTCTAATGGTTCCCATTTCCGCATCTATAGTTAGATGTGGCAATTCTTCACCACCAACTCCATGGTTGATATACAACAAGCAGATAGGAGGAAGAAAAGAGTAGGGAGAAAACAACGGGGAGAAGAGACGATGAAGGGGAAAAGGGTAGGAGGGTGGAAATAATAGGCAAAGAAAGGGCCATTAATGGTTGTATTAAACGAGGGATGAGAGGACAATCAGAGATGAGTCGAGAGGGAGGAGTAGCACCTCGGAGTAAATGCTGAGGATAATCTTGCAGGATTGGGATTGATACATGGAGTTAAAGTTTGAGTACACTGCGCTGAAGAGGTGATGGGAGAGTACATATGAGCAGATGGGGGTGACCGTTGGTGATGTTGGACCATCTTCAAATGGCTCCCTGATAGCCGATGGTGACGTTGCCATTTCATACAATACAGTTCAACTAAAGGTGTTCATGCCAACTCATCATCGACGAATGACTCATCTTGGGTAGGAGCCTTGGTGTTTTAAGTGATTGAAAACACAATTTAATTTATGTTCGACAAAGGACTACCAAACTTTTTGTGGTTACGAGATGTGTTCACATATAATAGCCTATCCGCCAAATTACATACTTCACAGTCATCGCATCTCTTAGAAAGGGCTGCAAAGCAACTTAAGTCCCTATTAATGATGTATTAAGAAATAATGAATTACATATTTGCATAATATGCGTAATTCTGACAAAAGAGTAAACACCAAACTAATTGAATAATTAATGACTTGTTTTAGCACAATGTTCTTTATGATCGAACAATGAAGCCGGGCATTGCCCTTTCACTTGAGAAAGTAAAATAGCTATCATAGGATCGGATGTAGCACCCCCAATAAAGCATGTCCCTTGGATTTATATTTAATCCCATTGCGAAGATCATTGAACCTACCCCAAAAAACTATTAATTTTCTAGTTTTACATAGATTTCAATGTAAACTATTTGTGGACAATGATTTCTACATAGCTAGGAACTGATAATAGATAACATCACAACTTCTTTCCCCGCAACCCACTTGCAAAGTTCCCCACTTGATAGATTGCCAGTGTCTATGCCATAGGCTGAAGGGAAAGGTAGCATGCTTGTGTTGTTAATGTCACTATGTCCAATATGAACTAGAAACACAAGCCTCAAAACCCAACAAATATAACTCTAAAATTTCGTACATAATAAAATGTTACTTGAGTTTCAGGTTGTATAGAACAAAAATGAAACACAAATTTTCAATCCCATCTCTCTTCGTCACCATCACAGGTTAGAAAATCCTATATGCATTCGAATGAATGGCCCCTAGCCTTGACTAATCCTAGCGTTTTGTGTCCAGCTAGTGTCGACGTAGATTAAGAAAATCGTAAAATCGTAAATCGTTACGATTTCTCGAAGCTTACAGACATAGCTCCGCATGTTTTCTTTTCAATGCGATTCGTGATCGCAACACGTTGACAGAACCATAAACTTAATTACCCTCAACGGTTGTAACGAACTAAAAATTGTGTCAACGGTTTTAGTGTGGGATTGACAGGAACGCCTACGAAGTTCGATTTTACTGTTTTCAGCCAAATTCACTAGTTCTTCCCAGAAAAATGAGTATGTCAAAGTTTGGGGCCTTGCTTTTCGCCATGTGAGGATTTGTTAGTGGTTCGTGGCCTCGCTTTTCGCCATGTGATGATTAACGCTTTTCTCCATGTGATGATTAGTTATTCCTTCATTCAGACTGGGATAAACATGTCGTACTTTTTCTTAAAACTACTTAAGAGGCAGAAAATTGCATCCAATAGGAACAGTAAGAGTAAGAGTTTGGAGATTAAAGAAAAGTAATCCACCCTGAATGTAGAAAATAGCATCGAATAGAAACAGTAAGAGTTTGAATCCGTGAATGGTGGATTTGCACATGGTAGGAGTTCTCCCTGTCTGCGTTCTACGATTTCTTATTTATCTAAGTTCCATCTCTCCTATGGCTATATAAAGCAAACTGGGGGAGCATTTTTTCCCAACACAGCTTTGCGTTGTCTATGGTGTAGAGCTTCAAACGCAAAAAGAAAATGTCTTGGACCAGAAAGGTTTATGTTATGTTTGTAATGGTATTAGTTGTGCTTGGCGCGAAAGATGCATGGGCAGTCAGAAACAAAGCTCTGCTTCGCAGAACATTAATTGCTTCGAATGTGGTGGACGTTACAACGTTCGGTGCCAAGGGCGATGGAGTCACTGATGATACCAAGGTCATATTTCTATCTATTCAAACACCCTTATTTACAAATAAGTGTATATATATATTGAATTTTGCTGTGGACTGTGGATGAAACAGGCATTTCTGGCGGCATGGCAAGCAGCCTGCAACAAGGACTCGGCTACACTACACATTCCGGTTGACTACCGCTTTCTTGTTGGGCCTCTCACCTTCTCGGGACCCTGCAAATCGAACATCGTATTTCAGGTATGCTACGAGAGTCGAGACAGACATATTGGTGTTGGAATTCAAAAGAGAAGCCAAAATATATCTCAATCTTTTTTTAATTTGAGCAGGTTGATGGAAGTGTTATCGCACCGGTGAATCCAGGGGCCTGGGCATCTAAACCGTTGAAATGGATAAATTTCTCAAAACTCAACGGTATTACTATCGCCGGCAAGGGCACTTTCGACGGACAAGGGGCGGCTTGGTGGAAGCTTTCCCAACTAGAAGATGAGGTAAATCTTAATATAGAAATAAACACAACACGTCGTCTTTCTGTCTGCAATATTGTTGTTGTGTAACTGTACACCCACACCCATTCAAAAGGCGTTGGAATTTTCTATGTTTCAGGATAGCAGCAATGGGGGAAGCAGTTTACCAAGTGTGAGGCCAACGGTGAGCCATGACCGCAGAAACAAATTTTTTTAAATTCTAAACGAAAAATAAATAATTTTCGTTTATAACACTTTCTAGTGCTGCAAATTGCAATATAAACGCTGATACGTACGTAATTTCGAAATCTGGGCAGGCATTGAGATTTTACGGAAGTTATGACGTGAGCGTGCAAGACATAAGCATACAAAACAGTCCCCAATTTCATCTTAAGTTTGACTCTTGCACCTCCGTCAAAGTGGCTGGCGTGACAATCTCCTCTCCTGCAAACAGCCCAAACACAGACGGAATTCATCTCCAGAATTCTAACGAGGTCGAAATACACAGTTCCTCTATGGCATGCGGTAGGTATACACATACACAGTAAGTAGGGTCTCTTCTGTTTTATCATTTTGTCAACGTTTATGATAAGCATGTTTGATGAATGGTCCAACAGGAGACGACTGCGTGTCCATTCAAACAGGCTGCTCAGGCATTCGCATTCACAACATCAACTGCGGCCCTGGGCACGGTATCAGGTACTCTTATTAATCTCACTACCTACTTATTCTTCTTTTAATTTTAATTGACTTCAGTAACTTATTTTATGTAATTCACATCAGTATTGGAGGACTTGGAAAAGACGGAACCAAGGCCTGCGTTTCCAATGTGAGCGTCTATGACAGCAACATCCAGGATGCTTCCAACGGACTCCGGATCAAAACATGGCAGGTCTGTTAACAAATCCATTTTGAAACTTAACATAGGTCTGCCAACTGTAAAATTCAAGGCTAGATTTCGATCATGATGTGCTTCTTCGTGCCTGCTTTAAATACAGGGAGGAGCTGGACAGGTGAAAAGCGTATCCTTCTCCAACATACAGGTTTCCAACGTGCGAGTGCCCATTAAAATCGATCAATTTTACTGCGACAAAGAGGCCTGCAGCAATCAAACCTCGGGGGTATTTATATCAGACGTCACTTACCAGAAAATCACTGGCACTTACACGGAAACTCCAGTTTATTTGGCTTGCAGCGACGATGTGCCCTGCACTGATTTAAAGTTTTCAGATATTCAACTTCAACCTGCTGATACAGATGAGAAGAATCCCTTGTGTTGGAATAGCTATGGAGAACAACAATCAAGTGTCGGGTGCCTCAAACCTGGAACCCCGCCCAATGACCCTTCCCGCACTCAGTCCCGAGAAGATGCATGCTAAACCCAATTAGTGGGAAACCCGTTTTGTACATTTCATAAAACGCTACTCTCGATGTTCATTGTCGATTTTAACCCATAGGATAAGGTACAATTGGGAGCATTTGTGAATTCTATGACACACTCAAAGGGATGGCTTATAAATGACATTTCTCTCTGATAGCTTTTCATTCATCAGAAGTTCGCCCGGGAGTTCTCCTCCTCTTTGTCGTATGGTTAGGGCCCAATGATCTTTCCATCCTCCTCATCCTTATATCTTGTACTTTTCTTTCACAGCGGTCCTCTCTTGTACACTTTCTTATCCTCTCTGTCTAACAAGTGACAACAAATGCGAGCATATTGGCCCCATGTCATCTCTAATATATCTAGTTAAAGCACCAAAGGTGCTATTAAATTGCCGACATATTTATATATTTTACTCCAAAGTCATTACATGTAGTAGTTGGTGGACAAGGCTATAAATACTATACGAAATTCAATTAGCTTTTTGCAAATAAAAATAATGCAATGGTATTAAATGAATAACCACACGAACTAAATCATAAAGGGTCACGAAGCCATTGAAATGACAATATAAACATGTGTATTAAAAACATGAAAATCTATTGGTGTTTTGAATGTAATTTTTAAGAAACCATATTAGGATAGCATACTAATTAGTGAGTTACGTGAAATGAAGATCGCTTCAAATATTTCATTTTATATAAGTATAATTACATAGACACAGTTGAAAGAGAATTTATTATTGCAAGTACCAAGACCATAATATTTTTTTAACAACACAATATTTACTTATCAAAATGAACAACAAATAAATTAAAAATTCATTGGATTTTCTCTCAAAGATCAACTTAGAGACGAGGATTGCAATCGACGATCTTCATTTTTCCTATTCTTAACATAATTTTCATTTTCTATCTTAATGTACTGTTCAAATGAGAACAGTGGTGATATTCTCAAAGTTTTGAGAGATTTAACTCGAGAGATAGCAGTGAATGTTAAACTAGCCCTCCCTACATGATATTAGGATATCATATTTAACAACTCTTATTTCTAACTTCATCTACCTTTGAGGTTTCTTTTCATGGGTACCGAGCACTAGGCTCAAGCCGTTAGAGTCTCAAAAGACTATTTGCTAGATTTTGACAACAACACGATAACTCTAAGGCCCCATCCTCCATTTTAGTTCAAGTTCCTAAATCTTGGTTGGACATTTTCCAGGATGGAATTACAAAAACAAGCAAGTGGTGATATACAAACTACAAGAATTGTGAATTCCCAATTGAGAAGAAGGTTTTTGACCGCATTTCACAAAGAACACGATAACGTCAAGTCTTGGTCCTTGGTTTGAGTTCGAAGCATTGTACTCGTGCGCTAACATTACCATCTCTAAGGTGTATCAAACCAAACGTTGGCTTCATAAGTTGGAAATGGCTGTATATGTTAAATATTTTTTACATGTATAGTAGACAAAAATTCTCACTAATTACCTCTCTAGTGATTTGGAGGCGTGTTGGCTTGAAGGAAAGATGTGATCAGTTGTTTGTGTTTTAATTTCTGTTATGACCAAGAATGACTCAGAGTCTCAAACACATGAAGAATTTTGCATGTCAACTGATTTTAAGTAATTTATATTTTCCTTTGTTAAACAAATAATTCATATGAGCTATGATTGTTATGACGGGGCAGAAAATGTATTGTGAGTTTCTTGTGTTGCTATACATTACACTATTTGTTGAGAATTTGATCACTCTTAACATGAATGCTACAACATTATATTTGTCATAAAAGTGCACTTTTATTTTTCTAGGAAGACCAACAGAAATGGAAGGATTCAACTTCCAATTAGTGATACTACTTACTGTCAATGATTCCTCTATTCAAATAATTTCTATTTATCTTGGGGAAGAATGTTTGTAATTATATATATATATATATATATGCATTTTTGTAATTGTAAATATATACATGTTCCTCCTCTCCCAAGCCCATCACAGGAAAAATAGAAACCAAGATACACTTTACCAAATATAAACAAGAGCGAGCTATGAGAAAATAGGACACCATTCAGTACTATATATATATATATATATATATATATATATATATATATATATATATATATATATATATATATATATAGAAACACACACCAAGGCAAGGTAGAAGCAGCCAAGCCTATATGTGGAAACAATCGATAAATTCTGCTACACACTGATTTCTTCAAATAACAGGAGCACTTCAACAAAATTATGTACTTCTTTTAGAAAATTACAATTCTATTGAAACTGTAGCAACAAACTACTTGTGGGTAGCCAAATAGAATGTCACTAAAGTAATCTTGTTTGAAATGGTGAAAGCAATTTGATTCTCTCAGAGCTATTTCTATTGAAATAATTTTGGACAAATGGTTACAAAATGGAAGACTTGAGATATTTCAAAGGAATTCTAACACATCTGCAAGTTGTTCTAGGGGATCTTTTTAACACCTAAAATCAATCGACGATGAATTAGCACCTATCTCTCTTAACTCCAATCATTTTTGTGTAAATTCTAAATTCCTTCTGCAGCCTCTGTAACTGATGTAGCATGTTTATAAATGCCCATTAGGGGTTATTTTGTATGGTTATTATTGAATTAGACTTAATATAAATATGGGTGCTTGTCACCTTTTACTGGTTAAATAAAAGCTACGATCATATCTAGGAAATGCATTGCCAATAATTACATATGTACGACCTTCACAAGCAGTGTTCATATTTGTAAGAAATGGAATCAGGTCTTTTTGGGAAGATGTATGGAGCATTCGGGAGCAAAGGGGACACAAGAATGAACAACAATCCTTCTGTAACTGGTATGGATTTAATTAGAATTTTTTGAACAAACCAAAGTCTCAAATTTGCATTTGAATGGGTTGTGACTAATTTAGTGACCAAAATTTCTACATCAACATTCAAAAATCTAAAACTAAAAGTTCCTTCATAAATAATGTTTATGATTCGAGATTACATAAATGTAACACTGAACACCACGAATGTTGCTTTTAGTACAATTATCTATCCTCTTATTTTCTATCTCAAACCATCATAGTAGAAAATAATTACTAATAAATTCCCTTATACAAAACTTAAGGGTTGTGACACTTCAAACAAACTAGATGCCCTAATGTAGTAAAACATTTGATAAACCCTAATTCAAAAAAAAGAGAGAAGAAGATCAAGCATTGATAAACTTGGTAACAACCTATGTGCCCTCAGAGACTACATGCTTTCCAAGCTCTCGAGGAAGAGAGAGAGCCTCGCAGTTGTCTCAATCTCCCATGTATATTCATGATATTCTTCTTGTTGTGACGAGCAAAGTTGGCTACCTTACTAGAAATTTTCTCAAAGATGTCATTGATAAATTTATTCATAATTCACATAGCCTTTCTAGATCTTTTTCTTGCAGTAAAAGGTGTAACAAACCCATATATTTGTATTAAATACGATTCAAAAATAATTGCTAGAAATATTGCTATAAGGGTGCACTTCCTTGAGAATTTTAAACGAAAGGACCTTAGAGATTTGGTTGCTCTTTCTATTTTTGTTCGTACATTTTTCATCTTCAACTTTTTTGTGGATCTTCTTCTCAGTCTTGGGAACCTTCTTTCTTCTACAGATTTCTTAGCCATGGCATTTTTCTCTATGATGGGATTCTTCTCTATCATTCTTTCCATTGATAAGCACTACAAAAGGGAATATGTCATTAGAATAAATATCTATGAAACATTTTATTATGAATAAGCTTTTCGTGTATTTTAATAATAATAGTATTTTATAGAAGTATGTCATCAAGGATAGTTTGTTTTAATCACCTGCGTGCTTTAAAAACAGGTATTATCCTCAAACTTCAGGACATGGACTTATTATGAAGTAGTATTTCCACGTTGTTATATAGATTAATCTCACTAGAATATGGGGATAATCTTAGTAGGAGTAGTGTTAGACTCAAAGATCCATAACAAATTATTCAAACACCAAGTGGATTGCGCATATATTTTAGAGAAAATAGTGATCTGAATGGGATCGCTATGACTTGTAGATCAAAATGTAGCGGTTAAGGAATTTATCAATTGTAATTGCTGTTAATTGAGAAACACCGTCAATTCATGTGTATCGAGAGTGTGATAGATGAGAATTTGGAAAGTGTTTTCTTGATGCTATGTCCTATGTGATTAATAAAAACATGATAACGTGGAAACACTTCTCCCATAAGGAGATCAAAACCTTACATAGAGTAATGCAACAAAAGTAAACTAACGAAAGGAAGGATGAACTCAAATTAAGGGAAACCAAGGACTTTAATGGTGTCGAAGAGAAGTATGAGAGATAGCAGTAGGAAAGCTGTGACATAGGTAAGTGGTGCTCTATGAGAGTTAGGATATATAGTCTTAGTCTATGAGGTTTGAGCTCAAAATATATTACCTTGTTCTATGAAATTGAGATTCTAATATATTTTAGGTTTACCATAGGAGAGACCTGCTGGAGTCCAGGAGAACACTGAGCGGGGGGGGGGGGGAATCAGTGTTGTATAAGTTTTACAATTTTTACACCTTTTGACTTACAGGATAAAGAGAGAGAAAGACATTAACATACATATGCACAATTATAATGTTGAAGGCATGAATCATATGAACACATGAAGACACACAAGATATGAGACCAAGACACAAAAGACTATACGAGAGGAAAACCCTCCTGGGGTAGGAAAACCTCTCAAAATTGCCTCACTGGCTTAAGCAAAAACCTCACTGGTTACAATGTTTAGAAGCACCAACTTCAAGGAGCACCAACCCCTAATACGTACAAATAGGTCTCACTAACCATACAAGCCTCACTGACTACAAGATGCCTCACTGGCTACAATATGTGTCTCACTGACAAATGTAAGGTCTCACTGACCTATAAGCCTCACTGGCATACTGTGCCTCACTGACAAACACAATCACCGTTAGAAAAGATAAACAAAATCAGAGGATTACTCTGTTTTCATTCAATTCATTAATTCATTCACCTGATTATCTCTGCATAACAATTCTACAACAAGGAGATTATCATTATGGTCCTCACATCAACTCTCTCAGCTCAATTTTCGCTCTTTCAATAAACATTTGATGACCTTGTCATTCTCTGTATTTATCCCTGCAAAACATGGTCTCATACATACAAAAATCATCTGTATCTTCTCAAAGATGTCTTCAATTCACACACACTTTCTGTCAATGTACCTGCAAAACCATTATATGCAATTTAAAAACCCTTTCACATTCTCTGAAAACAAAGTTATCTTCTTCAATTCTCATCTTCCCTGTAAATTTCTCTTCAATGATTTTCTTTATCCTTCTGCAACATATCTTCAATCTTCATAAGATCTTTTCATATTCCTCTTCATTCAAAAATCCTTTCAATTTGAAAATCTTTGATTTCAAATGACCTTTTTATATTTTTGTCTTTCTTCTGCAAACTCCAATATGCAAAAACATGTTTATCTTCTTGTGCAAAAATAAAATCAATCTCCTGCAATAAAATCTTTTCATTTCTTCTTCATTCCAAAAACACATCTCTGCAATTAATAAAACAAAATCATCTCCTCAAACTGAAATAACTTCTTAAAAAAAATATAAATCTCCTCCAATTTAATGCCATGAAAAAGGCCTTTTAAAAATAGATCTTGGCTTTTAAGAAAAACAAGACTCCTTGTAAAATGGCTTGATTTGATGTCAACCATAAAAAATGGGAGTTGAAAAAATAAAGTTTCTAATATTAAAAATAAAGCCATAAGGATCGGGCTTCCACCTTAAGGAAGGATCGAAGCACATAAGGAGGGGTCGAATTTTATGTCATATATGACTTTCTAACACTTTTCCATCGGCCTTTTTCTTATTTTTATAAAAACATGCTCATAGAATATAATTATTCGAACTCAAAGACGTATTTATTGGTGCTCAAATGATGACTGATGCCATTGGTTAAACACAAGGAGGGGGCCGGTCAAGTAAGTGTTATAAAGACCCTTCAAAGGGCAATTTTTAAGTTATGAACTTGCAGTAGCAGGTCACCATTGAATTATAACAAAAATGCAAGTATGAAGGCAAGTGGGTTTAGACATATGAAAATGGACTTAGTCTTGGAGTTTAGAGATTAGTATCTCAGAAGACAAAAATATTAGAACCTTAGATTTCTCCCAACAAAGCATTCCTTCTGCAATAACATATAAACTCAACCTCTACAACATGAAGTTATAACACCTCTGAAGCCATGGTGAAGATAGAAGCATGAATACTTTTTCATCTAACATCAAACACCAATAAGATAACCATGAACCTTAAACCAAGAGCACCAACCTTGGAGAAATATCATCAAAAGATCTGAATATGGAGAACACCGAAGACAACCTTGCTCAGAATTTGCATCCTCTGTTCAAGAACAACGAAGATATCAAAACCATCTAAATCATGAAAGATCAAAACCATCTAAATCATGAAAGCATTTGATCAATATTACCATGAAGCAACCAATGTACTTACATCATACTATGAAGGTCTCTTAAGTCATGATCAAAACAACAAGTCCTACAAGTCCATTATCTGCAATCAATAAGACCTCAATATTGTGAATGAATAGAGAAAAAAAAAAAATTTGCCCTCCAAAAAAAAAAAATCACTTTAGAAACTTTCCAAAAAAAATCCACCTTAGACCAAAATCATCTCCATTTAAAATCGAATAAAATCCTCCTTTTAATGCCATAAAGGATGACATTTAGGAGGGGTCAAAAAATGAAGTTTCTATTTTTGAAAAAAACTCCTCCTAAAAATTTGAATTATCTCCATTGAATGTCATATATGATAGATTGGGCTCCTAAGAGAAATTCGATGTTAATATTTTAAATAAAGCATATTTTATATTCTCCATAAAATAGGAATCGTGATCCCCCTTAAAAGAAGGCCCTTACTCATATTAATCGGGCTCATGCACCTTTTTGAAACTTAACACATAAGACATATATCATATGTTCCATATTCGATGGCTTTCTAAACGATATGCTCCTCTTTTTATTAAAACATTCGATGGCTGCTCTCCACATTCGATGCTTTATATATTATGGGCTCCTTCATACCTTTCGTGGTCAATACTATTCGTGCTTCCCAAAGATGACTTGATATGGGAGAAGTGAGCTTTAATAGCAACATTAATGTGCTTCCAGACATATGAAGAGTCACATCAATGAACAACACTGAATATTTTGCTACCCCAATTGAACATGTATGTGTGAACCTGGCCATTACTATCACCATTCATTGTGATCAACTTAATTGAAACAATTTTCTTGTCTATAAAAGTATCTTGAAGCGAAAAGACATCATTTAACTCTTCTTGACATTTCAAACTCTTGCAACATGATAAAGTCCTGCAAGCCTCACAATGGCAAGGCATGATAATGACCTTATATTCTCAAACAATAAACATATCAAAATGTAATCACTAAGATCCTCAACTTGCATCAACCTCTTGCACCATCCTGCATCAACCTCTTGCACCATCCTCAAATTGCAAACAACATGAGACCATCAAACATGTCCTGCAATCATGTGAATACCAATAATGTACACAAACAAGTTAGCATCAATAATCGATGTAACCAAACTGATCAAACAAGCCCTGTGAATACGAACAATTCAATGGATCAACCCATCATGAACAACGCCATAACAAGTTAGAACATGAGAATCCATCCTGAGGCAAACATGAAGATATCCTGATGACATCTCTTATCTATCACTGATCCTGATGACATGAACAACTCCTGTCAATACCTTTTTGACATCAATGACAATCTACTTTCATCAAGACCGATGGTATGGTATGGAGTGGGAGGGAAGGGACAAAAATAATGATTGTTGTGAACGAGAGGGACGAAAGTATGTATGCTTTTACAATGAGTTGTTGATAACCTACTTAATTAAAAAAAGCTTGAACAGATTATTGTTATGCATGGAGAGACACTAGCTATGTCAAAGTTTCTGTTGGCATAACAATGATATTACATTGTTAATTGTCGTTTATTAGGTTGCAGTTATAACTGTTATACAGCTATATTTAAAACTGTTATACAGAGTTATGTGAACTGTATCGTACTGCATCGTCCTTGCCTTGTATATATTCTCTGCATTGTATCGTTTCATGATATCAATAAAATATACTCTCTATTATTTGGTATCGGAGCGATTATGGATCCGGTCCTTGTTGAGTTGAAGGCGCTTGATTTAAAACTTTGAAAGCCTTTGTTGAGTGCCTATGTGAAGATGAGAGGCAATGCAGATCTTATCAATTGACAAGTGTTTTGGCCATATGAAAGAATGAGAAGGCCTCCCAGCATGGTAATGGATTGAGTTTGCTGTGAGGATGTTTGGCCATTCTCTGTTAGGAGCCGCTGCCATCTTGAGGAGTTGATTACTGAAAAGAAGACGTTGCTATCGCTATTGCTTAGGCTATGATCTGAGGAAGAGGCCATCTAAGTACTCTACAGACGGGCTAAAAAGGAAGATTAGGGTATGGTCATTGGTCCAGCATAAATCAGGAATAAAGGCGTTGAGGCATTGATATATATGTTTTAAATCTGGCCAGCGATAGAAGGCATAACTCTTTCCCTATTGCGTGTTGGTTTGGAGAAGTGGAGATTGAAGGAGCAAGCCGCAAATACCCTTCTTCATATATTCATTGTTTTTGAGGCGATTGAGATCACAAAAGAAAGAATAATACAGCCGAAGGAGGTTGTGGAAAAGGGTTGTCCCGATTTAGAAGATGCTGCCGAAGAGCTTCATGTGCCACGAAAAGATTTATATCCTTTCCTGAAATCGTCCCATACTACAGTTATTTCTGTATGATCGTTGGCAGCCTGTGTAGATTGCTTTTGTTTGTTGCAGTCACCGTAAGCATCTATTTCTTCTTCCCTACACCTTGGTTATGGTTGTTCAATATTGAGAGATTATTTCCTTTTGTGGTATGCAAGAATGATGATAATTATATCAATAGGAAGGTGTATTTGTTTTACTTGTTAAAAATCAGGGTGTAATCTTTTGAAATCGGAGTTGATGGTGCATGTTGACTTGAGAGAAGTTGTGTGAGGGAGTTTACCTTTTCTTAATTGATATTTAGAATTTAATTAGTAAATGGAGTAATAAGGAAATTATGGTGATATAAGTGAAGAAAAGTATTTGTCAGTTTCAAATATTATCATGTATGATCCGCTGGAAAGTCGGTTACTTCAATATACTTGACGGTAATTGGTTGTGGGTTCAAATCTGATTTATTTCATATATATTTTTGGAGAGATAAGAGTATGTTTTTGCATTTGGAGGAATAAGGTTTAATGGTATATTTATACATGATTGGAGATATAAAAATTATTGTGCACTTTTGGTGGAATCCGATACCTTGTTCATTTTATTTTATCATGGCTACATCAAACATTGCTTGTGCTCTCGGGGCCATTTATACTGCACATGATGAGGCCTCCAAAGACTCATCTAGAACATCAGTTGGTTAAAGTGTAAGCATATTATATTGGAGGCTGGCGGCATCGGAGGATGGAGGATTTTCCATCATCTCAAGTTAGCTTCTCGCTTTGAGATGATGCATTGCATGAGAAGCGTTTTTGGTTTTGGTTGTTTTGCTTTTCTTTGTTGATGCTGACGGATTTGAAGAATGTATGTTTTGTGAAGATTTTGTTTTGGAGACAGGTTCTGGATTTGGTGTTGAGCTCAATATGGATTATTGTCCAGCGAGCTTCAAAGAGTATATGATCGAGAATTATACCCTTTCGCGGTCACTAGACAATGGCAGAGATCTGTCGTATCTCTCAGGGTTCATTGTCGAATAATTCAAGACTCTGTGATTTGAGAGCTTGGGACTAAAGAGCTCAAGAACACAGCTCGAAGCTACGCCTTTCCGAGGGTAGATGAGACAGCATGATGGAGCCCTGCTTGGTTCAGGATTTGTTCTTTGGGAGAAGATCTTCTATAAAATATGTATTCATATTATGTAATCAATTTTCTTGAGTATGTTAGCATTTAGGGGGGGTCCCTTGGTACTATTGCAGGAATAATGTAATAAGGGGGGGAAAGTTGGCATGACAATGATATTACATTGTTAATTGTCATTTATTAGGTTACGGTTATAACTGTTATATCGTTGTATTTAAAACTGTTATACATAGTTATGTGAACTCTATCGTACTGCATCGTCCTTGCCCTGTATATATTCTCTGCATTGTATCAGTTCATGATATCAATAAAATATACTCTCTATTACTTTCCACTAGCAGGCCATGGTACTATTCCTACACTCTACTATATTTAAATTCATATTATCAAAATCCCTACTCCTTTGTTGCAGATTTCTTTGGTTTCTACAAAAAACTATATTTGTAGGGCATGACGCATTTGAAATAGCCAGGAAAATAGAAAGCCACATTACACAGGCATTATTATCTCATACAAATCCAATGGCTATTAAGAAATACTTATAGGAAAGTAAATTCATTTCTAACCCGCTAAACCAAATTGCTGGTGGGCATGCACCTATGCCAAGTGGCTTCCTCTCTTTCAGCAAATCAAAACTTCTCTCTTTTACTTCTTCTCTTTAAATCTTAGCAGAATATCATTTCCAATAGTTTCAATCGTTTATTTAACTTCAAATCCTTATATGGCAGTTACAATTTTTACAAGACTTTTGCACTGTAACAAGAATGTCAATATGATCAACACAACCAGCTACTGAATAAAATCCCTCTGAAACATTCTATGAAATAATAGTGATAAATGATTGAAAAATGTCACATTACAGTGATGGAGAATGAAGCCGAAGAAAATGTGATATGTGCGTCCAGTGTGGCGGAGGTTTATGCACCAACTTTCCATTGATAGGCTTAAGTGGTGGGTGTTGCCATTGCACATCATAACGTGTAGAACTTTATAGGCATGGTCGACACGGAGAAAATCTCAATGAGTACAATAAAAATAATAGACCCCTTAACAAAGTGGAAGAAAAATGAAGACCAAACTGAAGAAAATGGAAGAAATTGCGAAATAACTTATTGTATGATGCGTCGGATACGCCGACAACTATTCTGCCATGTATTTTGTTGAAACTAAAACTGGTAAACACCAAAGGTGCTAAACATATTGTTTACAACAAAACATAAATTTTTGTAAAAGGATTTGAAACTTAACAAAACCCTAAAAATTTATATTTAATGCAACATAAATGATTAAAGATATCACTATAAAAACCAAATACATGTTACCGAATATGATTGAAGATGTGGTTGCTCACGTTTCCGGCATAACTCAAGCGTAAAGTTGTTATTGTCTGGTCCCCCTGATAATTGGGAGAAGTTGATTTTTATATTGTTTGGTAGAACGGTTGAGGGTGGTTGAACGAGGAAAAGTTGGTTGAACGGTAATAGTTAAAATTATTTTCAATTTTTTTCCGGATAGGTTTTGATTTAGGTTTAGGTTTTAGATAAAATAATAAATTAAGTTTATTTAATTTATTATTTACGGGAGGTTTTTAGAAAGGTAAAGAACGAATTAATTTTGTTAAATTGAATTTATTATTTACGGGAGATGGTATGAAAGATTTAATTAATTAATTAAAATTAATTAAATCTTAGGATCAAGGGTAGCTTAGGGATTAATGGAAATTAATTAATTAATTAAAATTAAATAAATTTGATGTGAAGGGAGGACTTAGGGAAAATTTGGGGATGAGGGAAATTTAATTAACTGATTAAAATTAATTAAATTTCATGTGAAGGGAAGATTTAGGGAATTGATCACTGGTCAATTTTTCCTGTCTACACATATAATGGGTGGTTTAATGTGCATTCAATTTGAAATACTAAAATATTCTCTGAGAAGGTATTTTTCTCTTACTTTTGGATAATGAAAATGGTTAATGAACTTTTAAATTTTTGGACAAAGAAACAGTTAATTTAACATAAATTTTAAATATTTTTGATGATGAAAAAGTTATTTTTTCAAATAGTAGAAGTTGTAAAACACCCATATATTTGATGAAGGGTACTCCCCTTACCAACCCAAACACAACAATAACAGAGAATAAAACAACGAATGCAAGGAAGAAACACATGCTTTCTATTATCTCAACGTAATGACATTACAATATTCAGGAAGTTTTCAAGCTACAACCACATGGGCTTTCTAATTACAAAAATCTGCAAGCCAGAGCCACCATCTACACTACTGAACTCCCTGTAATCCCCATTCGCCTCCTTTATCTGGAATGCGTAGCCGCCCCGGAATATTCTAGAAATTGTAACTCCCGCCAAGAAGATTTTTTAACTTTAGATCCGACCGTTGGATTTTCAATCATAATATATCGTTGGAAAGCTCTCGGAAAGATGCGTGTCCACAAAATGTCCCGTTGGGGTGCATTTTGATTTTCGACCAATTTTCGGGCCCATCCGGAGCCTCTAAGTGCCTCAAATTTGACTTTGAATATTTTATCAAAATTGGAAAAATGAAAATATTAATATCCCACAAATGACAAATGATATTGAAGTGATTTCTTCACCATTGGCTTCAATTCACCATTCTGGAGGTCTGTGTAAGATTTCGTGTCCGTACGTGCACAAATACCAACTTACTAAAAATAGCAACCCTACCAATTTTAGCCCTTATCCAAAAAGAAACAATATTTCTGGGTGATGCAAGATTGCTCTTACACCCTGGATGCTCCTGCATCAATATTTGTATTAAATATAATTCAATCTCAACCAGAGAAAAATTTAGCAGCCCCAACTAGGCATGTTCGGGCATGGCACACCACATAGATACACCGACAATAGCCATAATTTCTAACGAAACTACAAAAAGAACCATATTATGAAACGAACCACATTTAAAACTACATGATGCAGATGTTATACTTCACACCGTGTTCGAAGTTTCTATGGGCATCAAGTGGCACCATACGAGCTATCTTTTGATTCAGTAGGTGGAGGCGATAGGGTAGCAGGCCGAGTCGGAGGTGCAGGTGTTGGAGGTCGAGGAACCATATCCGGGGTGTGGAGTCCGAGAAACCGTCTTGCATTTAACACTTACTTTGACTTAACATCTGTATTTGATGGGAGTTGAAACTGGTGAGCGTTTAAAGTTTTATTGAGATCATTGAAGCAGTTGTTTAGTAGTCCTTTCTAGATGGCCCGAAAAATATAAGTCGCCACTAGAGAAGATCAGAGCAACTCAGTAGGAAAGAGAACTCCAATGGGTGCTTCGCCTTCAAATAGGTCATATCTATGCATCACCTTCTTCGGTCTGACCAAAGGAGTTTAAGATTGTCATGGATATAGTCGAATGCAATCATTTTCATGAATTCAACATCTTGGACAAGGTCCGTGATATTCGATAAGAAGATGGATGCCACTTCTGAATATGAGAGAGAGACGACGTGGGAAGTCACACAGTATGGACTCACCCACCACCACACATATAGGAAATTTGATCTATGGACAATCGATGTCAAAAACATGAGCGAGCTTGTCAAAGTTGTTGATACCAATTTCTAATGGTTCCCATTTCCGCATCTATAGTTAGATGTGGCAATTCTTCACCACCAACTCCATGGTTGATATACAACAAGCAGATAGGAGGAAGAAAAGAGTAGGGAGAAAACAACGGGGAGAAGAGACGATGAAGGGGAAAAGGGTAGGAGGGTGGAAATAATAGGCAAAGAAAGGGCCATTAATGGTTGTATTAAACGAGGGATGAGAGGACAATCAGAGATGAGTCGAGAGGGAGGAGTAGCACCTCGGAGTAAATGCTGAGGATAATCTTGCAGGATTGGGATTGATACATGGAGTTAAAGTTTGAGTACACTGCGCTGAAGAGGTGATGGGAGAGTACATATGAGCAGATGGGGGTGACCGTTGGTGATGTTGGACCATCTTCAAATGGCTCCCTGATAGCCGATGGTGACGTTGCCATTTCATACAATACAGTTCAACTAAAGGTGTTCATGCCAACTCATCATCGACGAATGACTCATCTTGGGTAGGAGCCTTGGTGTTTTAAGTGATTGAAAACACAATTTAATTTATGTTCGACAAAGGACTACCAAACTTTTTGTGGTTACGAGATGTGTTCGCATATAATAGCCTATCCGCCAAATTACATACTTCACAGTCATCGCATCTCTTAGAAAGGGCTGCAAAGCAACTTAAGTCCCTATTAATGATGTATTAAGAAATAATGAATTACATATTTGCATAATATGCGTAATTCTGACAAAAGAGTAAACACCAAACTAATTGAATAATTAATGACTTGTTTTAGCACAATGTTCTTTATGATCGAACAATGAAGCCGGGCATTGCCCTTTCACTTGAGAAAGTAAAATAGCTATCATAGGATCGGATGTAGCACCCCCAATAAAGCATGTCCCTTGGATTTATATTTAATCCCATTGCGAAGATCATTGAACCTACCCCAAAAAACTATTAATTTTCTAGTTTTACATAGATTTCAATGTAAACTATTTGTGGACAATGATTTCTACATAGCTAGGAACTGATAATAGATAACATCACAACTTCTTTCCCCGCAACCCACTTGCAAAGTTCCCCACTTGATAGATTGCCAGTGTCTATGCCATAGGCTGAAGGGAAAGGTAGCATGCTTGTGTTGTTAATGTCACTATGTCCAATATGAACTAGAAACACAAGCCTCAAAACCCAACAAATATAACTCTAAAATTTCGTACATAATAAAATGTTACTTGAGTTTCAGGTTGTATAGAACAAAAATGAAACACAAATTTTCAATCCCATCTCTCTTCGTCACCATCACAGGTTAGAAAATCCTATATGCATTCGAATGAATGGCCCCTAGCCTTGACTAATCCTAGCGTTTTGTGTCCAGCTAGTGTCGACGTAGATTAAGAAAATCGTAAAATCGTAAATCGTTACGATTTCTCGAAGCTTACAGACATAGCTCCGCATGTTTTCTTTTCAATGCGATTCGTGATCGCAACACGTTGACAGAACCATAAACTTAATTACCCTCAACGGTTGTAACGAACTAAAAATTGTGTCAACGGTTTTAGTGTGGGATTGACAGGAACGCCTACGAAGTTCGATTTTACTGTTTTCAGCCAAATTCACTAGTTCTTCCCAGAAAAATGAGTATGTCAAAGTTTGGGGCCTTGCTTTTCGCCATGTGAGGATTTGTTAGTGGTTCGTGGCCTCGCTTTTCGCCATGTGATGATTAACGCTTTTCTCCATGTGATGATTAGTTATTCCTTCATTCAGACTGGGATAAACATGTCGTACTTTTTCTTAAAACTACTTAAGAGGCAGAAAATTGCATCCAATAGGAACAGTAAGAGTAAGAGTTTGGAGATTAAAGAAAAGTAATCCACCCTGAATGTAGAAAATAGCATCGAATAGAAACAGTAAGAGTTTGAATCCGTGAATGGTGGATTTGCACATGGTAGGAGTTCTCCCTGTCTGCGTTCTACGATTTCTTATTTATCTAAGTTCCATCTCTCCTATGGCTATATAAAGCAAACTGGGGGAGCATTTTTTCCCAACACAGCTTTGCGTTGTCTATGGTGTAGAGCTTCAAACGCAAAAAGAAAATGTCTTGGACCAGAAAGGTTTATGTTATGTTTGTAATGGTATTAGTTGTGCTTGGCGCGAAAGATGCATGGGCAGTCAGAAACAAAGCTCTGCTTCGCAGAACATTAATTGCTTCGAATGTGGTGGACGTTACAACGTTCGGTGCCAAGGGCGATGGAGTCACTGATGATACCAAGGTCATATTTCTATCTATTCAAACACCCTTATTTACAAATAAGTGTATATATATATTGAATTTTGCTGTGGACTGTGGATGAAACAGGCATTTCTGGCGGCATGGCAAGCAGCCTGCAACAAGGACTCGGCTACACTACACATTCCGGTTGACTACCGCTTTCTTGTTGGGCCTCTCACCTTCTCGGGACCCTGCAAATCGAACATCGTATTTCAGGTATGCTACGAGAGTCGAGACAGACATATTGGTGTTGGAATTCAAAAGAGAAGCCAAAATATATCTCAATCTTTTTTTAATTTGAGCAGGTTGATGGAAGTGTTATCGCACCGGTGAATCCAGGGGCCTGGGCATCTAAACCGTTGAAATGGATAAATTTCTCAAAACTCAACGGTATTACTATCGCCGGCAAGGGCACTTTCGACGGACAAGGGGCGGCTTGGTGGAAGCTTTCCCAACTAGAAGATGAGGTAAATCTTAATATAGAAATAAACACAACACGTCGTCTTTCTGTCTGCAATATTGTTGTTGTGTAACTGTACACCCACACCCATTCAAAAGGCGTTGGAATTTTCTATGTTTCAGGATAGCAGCAATGGGGGAAGCAGTTTACCAAGTGTGAGGCCAACGGTGAGCCATGACCGCAGAAACAAATTTTTTTAAATTCTAAACGAAAAATAAATAATTTTCGTTTATAACACTTTCTAGTGCTGCAAATTGCAATATAAACGCTGATACGTACGTAATTTCGAAATCTGGGCAGGCATTGAGATTTTACGGAAGTTATGACGTGAGCGTGCAAGACATAAGCATACAAAACAGTCCCCAATTTCATCTTAAGTTTGACTCTTGCACCTCCGTCAAAGTGGCTGGCGTGACAATCTCCTCTCCTGCAAACAGCCCAAACACAGACGGAATTCATCTCCAGAATTCTAACGAGGTCGAAATACACAGTTCCTCTATGGCATGCGGTAGGTATACACATACACAGTAAGTAGGGTCTCTTCTGTTTTATCATTTTGTCAACGTTTATGATAAGCATGTTTGATGAATGGTCCAACAGGAGACGACTGCGTGTCCATTCAAACAGGCTGCTCAGGCATTCGCATTCACAACATCAACTGCGGCCCTGGTCACGGTATCAGGTACTCTTATTAATCTCACTACCTACTTATTCTTCTTTTAATTTTAATTGACTTCAGTAACTTATTTTATGTAATTCACATCAGTATTGGAGGACTTGGAAAAGACGGAACCAAGGCCTGCGTTTCCAATGTGAGCGTCTATGACAGCAACATCCAGGATGCTTCCAACGGACTCCGGATCAAAACATGGCAGGTCTGTTAACAAATCCATTTTGAAACTTAACATAGGTCTGCCAACTGTAAAATTCAAGGCTAGATTTCGATCATGATGTGCTTCTTCGTGCCTGCTTTAAATACAGGGAGGAGCTGGACAGGTGAAAAGCGTATCCTTCTCCAACATACAGGTTTCCAACGTGCGAGTGCCCATTAAAATCGATCAATTTTACTGCGACAAAGAGGCCTGCAGCAATCAAACCTCGGGGGTATTTATATCAGACGTCACTTACCAGAAAATCACTGGCACTTACACGGAAACTCCAGTTTATTTGGCTTGCAGCGACGATGTGCCCTGCACTGATTTAAAGTTTTCAGATATTCAACTTCAACCTGCTGATACAGATGAGAAGAATCCCTTGTGTTGGAATAGCTATGGAGAACAACAATCAAGTGTCGGGTGCCTCAAACCTGGAACCCCGCCCAATGACCCTTCCCGCACTCAGTCCCGAGAAGATGCATGCTAAACCCAATTAGTGGGAAACCCGTTTTGTACATTTCATAAAACGCTACTCTCAATGTTCATTGTCGATTTTAACCCATAGGATAAGGTACAATTGGGAGCATTTGTGAATTCTATGACACACTCAAAGGGATGGCTTATAAATGACATTTCTCTCTGATAGCTTTTCATTCATCAGAAGTTCGCCCGGGAGTTCTCCTCCTCTTTGTCGTATGGTTAGGGCCCAATGATCTTTCCATCCTCCTCATCCTTATATCTTGTACTTTTCTTTCACAGCGGTCCTCTCTTGTACACTTTCTTATCCTCTCTGTCTAACAAGTGACAACAAATGCGAGCATATTGGCCCCATGTCATCTCTAATATATCTAGTTAAAGCACCAAAGGTGCTATTAAATTGCCGACATATTTATATATTTTACTCCAAAGTCATTACATGTAGTAGTTGGTGGACAAGGCTATAAATACTATACGAAATTCAATTAGCTTTTTGCAAATAAAAATAATGCAATGGTATTAAATGAATAACCACACGAACTAAATCATAAAGGGTCACGAAGCCATTGAAATGACAATATAAACATGTGTATTAAAAACATGAAAATCTATTGGTGTTTTGAATGTAATTTTTAAGAAACCATATTAGGATAGCATACTAATTAGTGAGTTACGTGAAATGAAGATCGCTTCAAATATTTCATTTTATATAAGTATAATTACATAGACACAGTTGAAAGAGAATTTATTATTGCAAGTACCAAGACCATAATATTTTTTTAACAACACAATATTTACTTATCAAAATGAACAACAAATAAATTAAAAATTCATTGGATTTTCTCTCAAAGATCAACTTAGAGACGAGGATTGCAATCGACGATCTTCATTTTTCCTATTCTTAACATAATTTTCATTTTCTATCTTAATGTACTGTTCAAATGAGAACAGTGGTGATATTCTCAAAGTTTTGAGAGATTTAACTCGAGAGATAGCAGTGAATGTTAAACTAGCCCTCCCTACATGATATTAGGATATCATATTTAACAACTCTTATTTCTAACTTCATCTACCTTTGAGGTTTCTTTTCATGGGTACCGAGCACTAGGCTCAAGCCGTTAGAGTCTCAAAAGACTATTTGCTAGATTTTGACAACAACACGATAACTCTAAGGCCCCATCCTCCATTTTAGTTCAAGTTCCTAAATCTTGGTTGGACATTTTCCAGGATGGAATTACAAAAACAAGCAAGTGGTGATATACAAACTACAAGAATTGTGAATTCCCAATTGAGAAGAAGGTTTTTGACCGCATTTCACAAAGAACACGATAACGTCAAGTCTTGGTCCTTGGTTTGAGTTCGAAGCATTGTACTCGTGCGCTAACATTACCATCTCTAAGGTGTATCAAACCAAACGTTGGCTTCATAAGTTGGAAATGGCTGTATATGTTAAATATTTTTTACATGTATAGTAGACAAAAATTCTCACTAATTACCTCTCTAGTGATTTGGAGGCGTGTTGGCTTGAAGGAAAGATGTGATCAGTTGTTTGTGTTTTAATTTCTGTTATGACCAAGAATGACTCAGAGTCTCAAACACATGAAGAATTTTGCATGTCAACTGATTTTAAGTAATTTATATTTTCCTTTGTTAAACAAATAATTCATATGAGCTATGATTGTTATGACGGGGCAGAAAATGTATTGTGAGTTTCTTGTGTTGCTATACATTACACTATTTGTTGAGAATTTTGATCACTCTTAACATGAATGCTACAACATTATATTTGTCATAAAAGTGCACTTTTATTTTTCTAGGAAGACCAACAGAAATGGAAGGATTCAACTTCCAATTAGTGATACTACTTACTGTCAATGATTCCTCTATTCAAATAATTTCTATTTATCTTGGGGAAGAATGTTTGTAATTATATATATATATATGCATTTTTGTAATTGTAAATATATACATGTTCCTCCTCTCCCAAGCCCATCACAGGAAAAATAGAAACCAAGATACACTTTACCAAATATAAACAAGAGCGAGCTATGAGAAAATAGGACACCATTCAGTACTATCTATATATATATATATATATATATATATATATATATATATATATATATATATATAGAAACACACACCAAGGCAAGGTAGAAGCAGCCAAGCCTATATGTGGAAACAATCGATAAATTCTGCTACACACTGATTTCTTCAAATAACAGGAGCACTTCAACAAAATTATGTACTTCTTTTAGAAAATTACAATTCTATTGAAACTGTAGCAACAAACTACTTGTGGGTAGCCAAATAGAATGTCACTAAAGTAATCTTGTTTGAAATGGTGAAAGCAATTTGATTCTCTCAGAGCTATTTCTATTGAAATAATTTTGGACAAATGGTTACAAAATGGAAGACTTGAGATATTTCAAAGGAATTCTAACACATCTGCAAGTTGTTCTAGGGGATCTTTTTAACACCTAAAATCAATCGACGATGAATTAGCACCTATCTCTCTTAACTCCAATCATTTTTGTGTAAATTCTAAATTCCTTCTGCAGCCTCTGTAACTGATGTAGCATGTTTATAAATGCCCATTAGGGGTTATTTTGTATGGTTATTATTGAATTAGACTTAATATAAATATGGGTGCTTGTCACCTTTTACTGGTTAAATAAAAGCTACGATCATATCTAGGAAATGCATTGCCAATAATTACATATGTACGACCTTCACAAGCAGTGTTCATATTTGTAAGAAATGGAATCAGGTCTTTTTGGGAAGATGTATGGAGCATTCGGGAGCAAAGGGGACACAAGAATGAACAACAATCCTTCTGTAACTGGTATGGATTTAATTAGAATTTTTTGAACAAACCAAAGTCTCAAATTTGCATTTGAATGGGTTGTGACTAATTTAGTGACCAAAATTTCTACATCAACATTCAAAAATCTAAAACTAAAAGTTCCTTCATAAATAATGTTTATGATTCGAGATTACATAAATGTAACACTGAACACCACGAATGTTGCTTTTAGTACAATTATCTATCCTCTTATTTTCTATCTCAAACCATCATAGTAGAAAATAATTACTAATAAATTCCCTTATACAAAACTTAAGGGTTGTGACACTTCAAAGAAACTAGATGCCCTAATGTAGTAAAACATTTGATAAACCCTAATTCAAAAAAAAGAGAGAAGAAGATCAAGCATTGATAAACTTGGTAACAACCTATGTGCCCTCAGAGACTACATGCTTTCCAAGCTCTCGAGGAAGAGAGAGAGCCTCGCAGTTGTCTCAATCTCCCATGTATATTCATGATATTCTTCTTGTTGTGACGAGCAAAGTTGGCTACCTTACTAGAAATTTTCTCAAAGATGTCATTGATAAATTTATTCATAATTCACATAGCCTTTCTAGATCTTTTTCTTGCAGTAAAAGGTGTAACAAACCCATATATTTGTATTAAATACGATTCAAAAATAATTGCTAGAAATATTGCTATAAGGGTGCACTTCCTTGAGAATTTTAAACGAAAGGACCTTAGAGATTTGGTTGCTCTTTCTATTTTTGTTCGTACATTTTTCATCTTCAACTTTTTTGTGGATCTTCTTCTCAGTCTTGGGAACCTTCTTTCTTCTACAGATTTCTTAGCCATGGCATTTTTCTCTATGATGGGATTCTTCTCTATCATTCTTTCCATTGATAAGCACTACAAAAGGGAATATGTCATTAGAATAAATATCTATGAAACATTTTATTATGAATAAGCTTTTCGTGTATTTTAATAATAATAGTATTTTATAGAAGTATGTCATCAAGGATAGTTTGTTTTAATCACCTGCGTGCTTTAAAAACAGGTATTATCCTCAAACTTCAGGACATGGACTTATTATGAAGTAGTATTTCCACGTTGTTATATAGATTAATCTCACTAGAATATGGGGATAATCTTAGTAGGAGTAGTGTTAGACTCAAAGATCCATAACAAATTATTCAAACACCAAGTGGATTGCGCATATATTTTAGAGAAAATAGTGATCTGAATGGGATCGCTATGACTTGTAGATCAAAATGTAGCGGTTAAGGAATTTATCAATTGTAATTGCTGTTAATTGAGAAACACCGTCAATTCATGTGTATCGAGAGTGTGATAGATGAGAATTTGGAAAGTGTTTTCTTGATGCTATGTCCTATGTGATTAATAAAAACATGATAACGTGGAAACACTTCTCCCATAAGGAGATCAAAACCTTACATAGAGTAATGCAACAAAAGTAAACTAACGAAAGGAAGGATGAACTCAAATTAAGGGAAACCAAGGACTTTAATGGTGTCGAAGAGAAGTATGAGAGATAGCAGTAGGAAAGCTGTGACATAGGTAAGTGGTGCTCTATGAGAGTTAGGATATATAGTCTTAGTCTATGAGGTTTGAGCTCAAAATATATTACCTTGTTCTATGAAATTGAGATTCTAATATATTTTAGGTTTACCATAGGAGAGACCTGCTGGAGTCCAGGAGAACACTGAGCGGGGGGGGGGGGGGGGAATCAGTGTTGTATAAGTTTTACAATTTTTACACCTTTTGACTTACAGGATAAAGAGAGAGAAAGACATTAACATACATATGCACAATTATAATGTTGAAGGCATGAATCATATGAACACATGAAGACACACAAGATATGAGACCAAGACACAAAAGACTATACGAGAGGAAAACCCTCCTGGGGTAGGAAAACCTCTCAAAATTGCCTCACTGGCTTAAGCAAAAACCTCACTGGTTACAATGTT
Source organism: Cunninghamia lanceolata (assembly GCA_027924645.1). NCBI lineage: Eukaryota > Viridiplantae > Streptophyta > Pinopsida > Cupressales > Cupressaceae > Cunninghamia > Cunninghamia lanceolata. Next base: position 508,893 of record BSBN01001811.1, on the reverse strand, counting down.
TAGAAGCACCAACTTCAAGGAGCACCAACCCCTAATACGTACAAATAGGTCTCACTAACCATACAAGCCTCACTGACTACAAGATGCCTCACTGGCTACAATATGTGTCTCACTGACAAATGTAAGGTCTCACTGACCTATAAGCCTCACTGGCATACTGTGCCTCACTGACAAACACAATCACCGTTAGAAAAGATAAACAAAATCAGAGGATTACTCTGTTTTCATTCAATTCATTAATTCATTCACCTGATTATCTCTGCATAACAATTCTACAACAAGGAGATTATCATTATGGTCCTCACATCAACTCTCTCAGCTCAATTTTCGCTCTTTCAATAAACATTTGATGACCTTGTCATTCTCTGTATTTATCCCTGCAAAACATGGTCTCATACATACAAAAATCATCTGTATCTTCTCAAAGATGTCTTCAATTCACACACACTTTCTGTCAATGTACCTGCAAAACCATTATATGCAATTTAAAAACCCTTTCACATTCTCTGAAAACAAAGTTATCTTCTTCAATTCTCATCTTCCCTGTAAATTTCTCTTCAATGATTTTCTTTATCCTTCTGCAACATATCTTCAATCTTCATAAGATCTTTTCATATTCCTCTTCATTCAAAAATCCTTTCAATTTGAAAATCTTTGATTTCAAATGACCTTTTTATATTTTTGTCTTTCTTCTGCAAACTCCAATATGCAAAAACATGTTTATCTTCTTGTGCAAAAATAAAATCAATCTCCTGCAATAAAATCTTTTCATTTCTTCTTCATTCCAAAAACACATCTCTGCAATTAATAAAACAAAATCATCTCCTCAAACTGAAATAACTTCTTAAAAAAAATATAAATCTCCTCCAATTTAATGCCATGAAAAAGGCCTTTTAAAAATAGATCTTGGCTTTTAAGAAAAACAAGACTCCTTGTAAAATGGCTTGATTTGATGTCAACCATAAAAAATGGGAGTTGAAAAAATAAAGTTTCTAATATTAAAAATAAAGCCATAAGGATCGGGCTTCCACCTTAAGGAAGGATCGAAGCACATAAGGAGGGGTCGAATTTTATGTCATATATGACTTTCTAACACTTTTCCATCGGCCTTTTTCTTATTTTTATAAAACATGCTCATAGAATATAATTATTCGAACTCAAAGACGTATTTATTGGTGCTCAAATGATGACTGATGCCATTGGTTAAACACAAGGAGGGGGCCGGTCAAGTAAGTGTTATAAAGACCCTTCAAAGGGCAATTTTTAAGTTATGAACTTGCAGTAGCAGGTCACCATTGAATTATAACAAAAATGCAAGTATGAAGGCAAGTGGGTTTAGACATATGAAAATGGACTTAGTCTTGGAGTTTAGAGATTAGTATCTCAGAAGACAAAAATATTAGAACCTTAGATTTCTCCCAACAAAGCATTCCTTCTGCAATAACATATAAACTCAACCTCTACAACATGAAGTTATAACACCTCTGAAGCCATGGTGAAGATAGAAGCATGAATACTTTTTCATCTAACATCAAACACCAATAAGATAACCATGAACCTTAAACCAAGAGCACCAACCTTGGAGAAATATCATCAAAAGATCTGAATATGGAGAACACCGAAGACAACCTTGCTCAGAATTTGCATCCTCTGTTCAAGAACAACGAAGATATCAAAACCATCTAAATCATGAAAGCATTTGATCAATATTACCATGAAGCAACCAACGTACTAACATCATACTATGAAGGTCTCTTAAGTCATGATCAAAACAACAAGTCCTACAAGTCCATTATCTGCAATCAATAAGACCTCAATATTGTGAATGAATAGAGAAAAAAAAAAAATTTGCCCTCCAAAAAAAAAAAATCACTTTAGAAACTTTCCAAAAAAAATCCACCTTAGACCAAAATCATCTCCATTTAAAATCGAATAAAATCCTCCTTTTAATGCCATAAAGGATGACATTTAGGAGGGGTCAAAAAATGAAGTTTCTATTTTTGAAAAAAACTCCTCCTAAAAATTTGAATTATCTCCATTGAATGTCATATATGATAGATTGGGCTCCTAAGAGAAATTCGATGTTAATATTTTAAATAAAGCATATTTTATATTCTCCATAAAATAGGAATCGTGATCCCCCTTAAAAGAAGGCCCTTACTCATATTAATCGGGCTCATGCACCTTTTTGAAACTTAACACATAAGACATATATCATATGTTCCATATTCGATGGCTTTCTAAACGATATGCTCCTCTTTTTATTAAAACATTCGATGGCTGCTCTCCACATTCGATGCTTTATATATTATGGGCTCCTTCATACCTTTCGTGGTCAATACTATTCGTGCTTCCCAAAGATGACTTGATATGGGAGAAGTGAGCTTTAATAGCAACATTAATGTGCTTCCAGACATATGAAGAGTCACATCAATGAACAACACTGAATATTTTGCTACCCCAATTGAACATGTATGTGTGAACCTGGCCATTACTATCACCATTCATTGTGATCAACTTAATTGAAACAATTTTCTTGTCTATAAAAGTATCTTGAAGCGAAAAGACATCATTTAACTCTTCTTGACATTTCAAACTCTTGCAACATGATAAAGTCCTGCAAGCCTCACAATGGCAAGGCATGATAATGACCTTATATTCTCAAACAATAAACATATCAAAATGTAATCACTAAGATCCTCAACTTGCATCAACCTCTTGCACCATCCTGCATCAACCTCTTGCACCATCCTCAAATTGCAAACAACATGAGACCATCAAACATGTCCTGCAATCATGTGAATACCAATAATGTACACAAACAAGTTAGCATCAATAATCGATGTAACCAAACTGATCAAACAAGCCCTGTGAATACGAACAATTCAATGGATCAACCCATCATGAACAACGCCATAACAAGTTAGAACATGAGAATCCATCCTGAGGCAAACATGAAGATATCCTGATGACATCTCTTATCTATCACTGATCCTGATGACATGAACAACTCCTGTCAATACCTTTTTGACATCAATGACAATCTACTTTCATCAAGACCGATGGTATGGTATGGAGTGGGAGGGAAGGGACAAAAATAATGATTGTTGTGAACGAGAGGGACGAAAGTATGTATGCTTTTACAATGAGTTGTTGATAACCTACTTAATTAAAAAAAGCTTGAACAGATTATTGTTATGCATGGAGAGACACTAGCTATGTCAAAGTTTCTGTTGGCATAACAATGATATTACATTGTTAATTGTCATTTATTAGGTTGCAGTTATAACTGTTATACAGCTATATTTAAAACTGTTATACAGAGTTATGTGAACTGTATCGTACTGCATCGTCCTTGCCTTGTATATATTCTCTGCATTGTATCGTTTCATGATATCAATAAAATATACTCTCTATTATTTGGTATCGGAGCGATTATGGATCCGGTCCTTGTTGAGTTGAAGGCGCTTGATTTAAAACTTTGAAAGCCTTTGTTGAGTGCCTATGTGAAGATGAGAGGCAATGCAGATCTTATCAATTGACAAGTGTTTTGGCCATATGAAAGAATGAGAAGGCCTCCCAGCATGGTAATGGATTGAGTTTGCTGTGAGGATGTTTGGCCATTCTCTGTTAGGAGCCGCTGCCATCTTGAGGAGTTGATTACTGAAAAGAAGACGTTGCTATCGCTATTGCTTAGGCTATGATCTGAGGAAGAGGCCATCTAAGTACTCTACAGACGGGCTAAAAAGGAAGATTAGGGTATGGTCATTGGTCCAGCATAAATCAGGAATAAAGGCGTTGAGGCATTGATATATATGTTTTAAATCTGGCCAGCGATAGAAGGCATAACTCTTTCCCTATTGCGTGTTGGTTTGGAGAAGTGGAGATTGAAGGAGCAAGCCGCAAATACCCTTCTTCATATATTCATTGTTTTTGAGGCGATTGAGATCACAAAAGAAAGAATAATACAGCCGAAGGAGGTTGTGGAAAAGGGTTGTCCCGATTTAGAAGATGCTGCCGAAGAGCTTCGTGTGCCACGAAAAGATTTATATCCTTTCCTGAAATCGTCCCATACTACAGTTATTTCTGTATGATCGTTGGCAGCCTGTGTAGATTGCTTTTGTTTGTTGCAGTCACCGTAAGCATCTATTTCTTCTTCCCTACACCTTGGTTATGGTTGTTCAATATTGAGAGATTATTTCCTTTTGTGGTATGCAAGAATGATGATAATTATATCAATAGGAAGGTGTATTTGTTTTACTTGTTAAAAATCAGGGTGTAATCTTTTGAAATCGGAGTTGATGGTGCATGTTGACTTGAGAGAAGTTGTGTGAGGGAGTTTACCTTTTCTTAATTGATATTTAGAATTTAATTAGTAAATGGAGTAATAAGGAAATTATGGTGATATAAGTGAAGAAAAGTATTTGTCAGTTTCAAATATTATCATGTATGATCCGCTGGAAAGTCGGTTACTTCAATATACTTGACGGTAATTGGTTGTGGGTTCAAATCTGATTTATTTCATATATATTTTTGGAGAGATAAGAGTATGTTTTTGCATTTGGAGGAATAAGGTTTAATGGTATATTTATACATGATTGGAGATATAAAAATTATTGTGCACTTTTGGTGGAATCCAATACCTTGTTCATTTTATTTTATCATGGCTACATCAAACATTGCTTGTGCTCTCGGGGCCATTTATACTGCACATGATGAGGCCTCCAAAGACTCATCTAGAACATCAGTTGGTTAAAGTGTAAGCATATTATATTGGAGGCTGGCGGCATCGGAGGATGGAGGATTTTCCATCATCTCAAGTTAGCTTCTCGCTTTGAGATGATGCATTGCATGAGAAGCGTTTTTGGTTTTGGTTGTTTTGCTTTTCTTTGTTGATGCTGACGGATTTGAAGAATGTATGTTTTGTGAAGATTTTGTTTTGGAGACAGGTTCTGGATTTGGTGTTGAGCTCAATATGGATTATTGTCCAGCGAGCTTCAAAGAGTATATGATCGAGAATTATACCCTTTCGCGGTCACTAGACAATGGCAGAGATCTGTCGTATCTCTCAGGGTTCATTGTCGAATAATTCAAGACTCTGTGATTTGAGAGCTTGGGACTAAAGAGCTCAAGAACACAGCTCGAAGCTACGCCTTTCCGAGGGTAGATGAGACAGCATGATGGAGCCCTGCTTGGTTCAGGATTTGTTCTTTGGGAGAAGATCTTCTATAAAATATGTATTCATATTATGTAATCAATTTTCTTGAGTATGTTAGCATTTAGGGGGGGTCCCTTGGTACTATTGCAGGAATAATGTAATAAGGGGGGGAAAGTTGGCATGACAATGATATTACATTGTTAATTGTCATTTATTAGGTTACGGTTATAACTGTTATATCGTTATATTTAAAACTGTTATACATAGTTATGTGAACTCTATCGTACTGCATCGTCCTTGCCCTGTATATATTCTCTGCATTGTATCAGTTCATGATATCAATAAAATATACTCTCTATTACTTTCCACTAGCAGGCCATGGTACTATTCCTACACTCTACTATATTTAAATTCATATTATCAAAATCCCTACTCCTTTGTTGCAGATTTCTTTGGTTTCTACAAAAAACTATATTTGTAGGGCATGACGCATTTGAAATAGCCAGGAAAATAGAAAGCCACATTACACAGGCATTATTATCTCATACAAATCCAATGGCTATTAAGAAATACTTATAGGAAAGTAAATTCATTTCTAACCCGCTAAACCAAATTGCTGGTGGGCATGCACCTATGCCAAGTGGCTTCCTCTCTTTCAGCAAATCAAAACTTCTCTCTTTTACTTCTTCTCTTTAAATCTTAGCAGAATATCATTTCCAATAGTTTCAATCGTTTATTTAACTTCAAATCCTTATATGGCAGTTACAATTTTTACAAGACTTTTGCACTGTAACAAGAATGTCAATATGATCAACACAACCAGCTACTGAATAAAATCCCTCTGAAACATTCTATGAAATAATAGTGATAAATGATTGAAAAATGTCACATTACAGTGATGGAGAATGAAGCCGAAGAAAATGTGATATGTGCGTCCAGTGTGGCGGAGGTTTATGCACCAACTTTCCATTGATAGGCTTAAGTGGTGGGTGTTGCCATTGCACATCATAACGTGTAGAACTTTATAGGCATGGTCGACACGGAGAAAAGCTCAATGAGTACAATAAAAATAATAGACCCCTTAACAAAGTGGAAGAAAAATGAAGACCAAACTGAAGAAAATGGAAGAAATTGCGAAATAACTTATTGTATGATGCGTCGGATACGCCGACAACTATTCTGCCATGTATTTTGTTGAAACTAAAACTGGTAAACACCAAAGGTGCTAAACATATTGTTTACAACAAAACATAAATTTTTGTAAAAGGATTTGAAACTTAACAAAACCCTAAAAATTTATATTTAATGCAACATAAATGATTAAAGATATCACTATAAAAACCAAATACATGTTACCGAATATGATTGAAGATGTGGTTGCTCACGTTTCCGGCATAACTCAAGCGTAAAGTTGTTATTGTCTGGTCCCCCTGATAATTGGGAGAAGTTGATTTTTATATTGTTTGGTAGAACGGTTGAGGGTGGTTGAACGAGGAAAAGTTGGTTGAACGGTAATAGTTAAAATTATTTTCAATTTTTTTCCGGATAGGTTTTGATTTAGGTTTAGGTTTTAGATAAAATAATAAATTAAGTTTATTTAATTTATTATTTACGGGAGGTTTTTAGAAAGGTAAAGAACGAATTAATTTTGTTAAATTGAATTTATTATTTACGGGAGATGGTATGAAAGATTTAATTAATTAATTAAAATTAATTAAATCTTAGGATCAAGGGTAGCTTAGGGATTAATGGAAATTAATTAATTAATTAAAATTAAATAAATTTGATGTGAAGGGAGGACTTAGGGAAAATTTGGGGATGAGGGAAATTTAATTAACTGATTAAAATTAATTAAATTTCATGTGAAGGGAAGATTTAGGGAATTGATCACTGGTCAATTTTTCCTGTCTACACATATAATGGGTGGTTTAATGTGCATTCAATTTGAAATACTAAAATATTCTCTGAGAAGGTATTTTTCTCTTACTTTTGGATAATGAAAATGGTTAATGAACTTTTAAATTTTTGGACAAAGAAACAGTTAATTTAACATAAATTTTAAATATTTTTGATGATGAAAAAGTTATTTTTTCAAATAGTAGAAGTTGTAAAACACCCATATATTTGATGAAGGGTACTCCCCTTACCAACCCAAACACAACAATAACAGAGAATAAAACAACGAATGCAAGGAAGAAACACATGCTTTCTATTATCTCAACGTAATGACATTACAATATTCAGGAAGTTTTCAAGCTACAACCACATGGGCTTTCTAATTACAAAAATCTGCAAGCCAGAGCCACCATCTACACTACTGAACTCCCTGTAATCCCCATTCGCCTCCTTTATCTGGAATGCGTAGCCGCCCCGGAATATTCTAGAAATTGTAACTCCCGCCAAGAAGATTTTTTAACTTTAGATCCGACCGTTGGATTTTCAATCATAATATATCGTTGGAAAGCTCTCGGAAAGATGCGTGTCCACAAAATGTCCCGTTGGGGTGCATTTTGATTTTCGACCAATTTTCGGGCCCATCCGGAGCCTCTAAGTGCCTCAAATTTGACTTTGAATATTTTATCAAAATTGGAAAAATGAAAATATTAATATCCCACAAATGACAAATGATATTGAAGTGATTTCTTCACCATTGGCTTCAATTCACCATTCTGGAGGTCTGTGTAAGATTTCGTGTCCGTACGTGCACAAATACCAACTTACTAAAAATAGCAACCCTACCAATTTTAGCCCTTATCCAAAAAGAAACAATATTTCTGGGTGATGCAAGATTGCTCTTACACCCTGGATGCTCCTGCATCAATATTTGTATTAAATATAATTCAATCTCAACCAGAGAAAAATTTAGCAGCCCCAACTAGGCATGTTCGGGCATGGCACACCACATAGATACACCGACAATAGCCATAATTTCTAACGAAACTACAAAAAGAACCATATTATGAAACGAACCACATTTAAAACTACATGATGCAGATGTTATACTTCACACCGTGTTCGAAGTTTCTATGGGCATCAAGTGGCACCATACGAGCTATCTTTTGATTCAGTAGGTGGAGGCGATAGGGTAGCAGGCCGAGTCGGAGGTGCAGGTGTTGGAGGTCGAGGAACCATATCCGGGGTGTGGAGTCCGAGAAACCGTCTTGCATTTAACACTTACTTTGACTTAACATCTGTATTTGATGGGAGTTGAAACTGGTGAGCGTTTAAAGTTTTATTGAGATCATTGAAGCAGTTGTTTAGTAGTCCTTTCTAGATGGCCCGAAAAATATAAGTCGCCACTAGAGAAGATCAGAGCAACTCAGTAGGAAAGAGAACTCCAATGGGTGCTTCGCCTTCAAATAGGTCATATCTATGCATCACCTTCTTCGGTCTGACCAAAGGAGTTTAAGATTGTCATGGATATAGTCGAATGCAATCATTTTCATGAATTCAACATCTTGGACAAGGTCCGTGATATTCGATAAGAAGATGGATGCCACTTCTGAATATGAGAGAGAGACGACGTGGGAAGTCACACAGTATGGACTCACCCACCACCACACATATAGGAAATTTGATCTATGGACAATCGATGTCAAAAACATGAGCGAGCTTGTCAAAGTTGTTGATACCAATTTCTAATGGTTCCCATTTCCGCATCTATAGTTAGATGTGGCAATTCTTCACCACCAACTCCATGGTTGATATACAACAAGCAGATAGGAGGAAGAAAAGAGTAGGGAGAAAACAACGGGGAGAAGAGACGATGAAGGGGAAAAGGGTAGGAGGGTGGAAATAATAGGCAAAGAAAGGGCCATTAATGGTTGTATTAAACGAGGGATGAGAGGACAATCAGAGATGAGTCGAGAGGGAGGAGTAGCACCTCGGAGTAAATGCTGAGGATAATCTTGCAGGATTGGGATTGATACATGGAGTTAAAGTTTGAGTACACTGCGCTGAAGAGGTGATGGGAGAGTACATATGAGCAGATGGGGGTGACCGTTGGTGATGTTGGACCATCTTCAAATGGCTCCCTGATAGCCGATGGTGACGTTGCCATTTCATACAATACAGTTCAACTAAAGGTGTTCATGCCAACTCATCATCGACGAATGACTCATCTTGGGTAGGAGCCTTGGTGTTTTAAGTGATTGAAAACACAATTTAATTTATGTTCGACAAAGGACTACCAAACTTTTTGTGGTTACGAGATGTGTTCGCATATAATAGCCTATCCGCCAAATTACATACTTCACAGTCATCGCATCTCTTAGAAAGGGCTGCAAAGCAACTTAAGTCCCTATTAATGATGTATTAAGAAATAATGAATTACATATTTGCATAATATGCGTAATTCTGACAAAAGAGTAAACACCAAACTAATTGAATAATTAATGACTTGTTTTAGCACAATGTTCTTTATGATCGAACAATGAAGCCGGGCATTGCCCTTTCACTTGAGAAAGTAAAATAGCTATCATAGGATCGGATGTAGCACCCCCAATAAAGCATGTCCCTTGGATTTATATTTAATCCCATTGCGAAGATCATTGAACCTACCCCAAAAAACTATTAATTTTCTAGTTTTACATAGATTTCAATGTAAACTATTTGTGGACAATGATTTCTACATAGCTAGGAACTGATAATAGATAACATCACAACTTCTTTCCCCGCAACCCACTTGCAAAGTTCCCCACTTGATAGATTGCCAGTGTCTATGCCATAGGCTGAAGGGAAAGGTAGCATGCTTGTGTTGTTAATGTCACTATGTCCAATATGAACTAGAAACACAAGCCTCAAAACCCAACAAATATAACTCTAAAATTTCGTACATAATAAAATGTTACTTGAGTTTCAGGTTGTATAGAACAAAAATGAAACACAAATTTTCAATCCCATCTCTCTTCGTCACCATCACAGGTTAGAAAATCCTATATGCATTCGAATGAATGGCCCCTAGCCTTGACTAATCCTAGCGTTTTGTGTCCAGCTAGTGTCGACGTAGATTAAGAAAATCGTAAAATCGTAAATCGTTACGATTTCTCGAAGCTTACAGACATAGCTCCGCATGTTTTCTTTTCAATGCGATTCGTGATCGCAACACGTTGACAGAACCATAAACTTAATTACCCTCAACGGTTGTAACGAACTAAAAATTGTGTCAACGGTTTTAGTGTGGGATTGACAGGAACGCCTACGAAGTTCGATTTTACTGTTTTCAGCCAAATTCACTAGTTCTTCCCAGAAAAATGAGTATGTCAAAGTTTGGGGCCTTGCTTTTCGCCATGTGAGGATTTGTTAGTGGTTCGTGGCCTCGCTTTTCGCCATGTGATGATTAACGCTTTTCTCCATGTGATGATTAGTTATTCCTTCATTCAGACTGGGATAAACATGTCGTACTTTTTCTTAAAACTACTTAAGAGGCAGAAAATTGCATCCAATAGGAACAGTAAGAGTAAGAGTTTGGAGATTAAAGAAAAGTAATCCACCCTGAATGTAGAAAATAGCATCGAATAGAAACAGTAAGAGTTTGAATCCGTGAATGGTGGATTTGCACATGGTAGGAGTTCTCCCTGTCTGCGTTCTACGATTTCTTATTTATCTAAGTTCCATCTCTCCTATGGCTATATAAAGCAAACTGGGGGAGCATTTTTTCCCAACACAGCTTTGCGTTGTCTATGGTGTAGAGCTTCAAACGCAAAAAGAAAATGTCTTGGACCAGAAAGGTTTATGTTATGTTTGTAATGGTATTAGTTGTGCTTGGCGCGAAAGATGCATGGGCAGTCAGAAACAAAGCTCTGCTTCGCAGAACATTAATTGCTTCGAATGTGGTGGACGTTACAACGTTCGGTGCCAAGGGCGATGGAGTCACTGATGATACCAAGGTCATATTTCTATCTATTCAAACACCCTTATTTACAAATAAGTGTATATATATATTGAATTTTGCTGTGGACTGTGGATGAAACAGGCATTTCTGGCGGCATGGCAAGCAGCCTGCAACAAGGACTCGGCTACACTACACATTCCGGTTGACTACCGCTTTCTTGTTGGGCCTCTCACCTTCTCGGGACCCTGCAAATCGAACATCGTATTTCAGGTATGCTACGAGAGTCGAGACAGACATATTGGTGTTGGAATTCAAAAGAGAAGCCAAAATATATCTCAATCTTTTTTTAATTTGAGCAGGTTGATGGAAGTGTTATCGCACCGGTGAATCCAGGGGCCTGGGCATCTAAACCGTTGAAATGGATAAATTTCTCAAAACTCAACGGTATTACTATCGCCGGCAAGGGCACTTTCGACGGACAAGGGGCGGCTTGGTGGAAGCTTTCCCAACTAGAAGATGAGGTAAATCTTAATATAGAAATAAACACAACACGTCGTCTTTCTGTCTGCAATATTGTTGTTGTGTAACTGTACACCCACACCCATTCAAAAGGCGTTGGAATTTTCTATGTTTCAGGATAGCAGCAATGGGGGAAGCAGTTTACCAAGTGTGAGGCCAACGGTGAGCCATGACCGCAGAAACAAATTTTTTTAAATTCTAAACGAAAAATAAATAATTTTCGTTTATAACACTTTCTAGTGCTGCAAATTGCAATATAAACGCTGATACGTACGTAATTTCGAAATCTGGGCAGGCATTGAGATTTTACGGAAGTTATGACGTGAGCGTGCAAGACATAAGCATACAAAACAGTCCCCAATTTCATCTTAAGTTTGACTCTTGCACCTCCGTCAAAGTGGCTGGCGTGACAATCTCCTCTCCTGCAAACAGCCCAAACACAGACGGAATTCATCTCCAGAATTCTAACGAGGTCGAAATACACAGTTCCTCTATGGCATGCGGTAGGTATACACATACACAGTAAGTAGGGTCTCTTCTGTTTTATCATTTTGTCAACGTTTATGATAAGCATGTTTGATGAATGGTCCAACAGGAGACGACTGCGTGTCCATTCAAACAGGCTGCTCAGGCATTCGCATTCACAACATCAACTGCGGCCCTGGTCACGGTATCAGGTACTCTTATTAATCTCACTACCTACTTATTCTTCTTTTAATTTTAATTGACTTCAGTAACTTATTTTATGTAATTCACATCAGTATTGGAGGACTTGGAAAAGACGGAACCAAGGCCTGCGTTTCCAATGTGAGCGTCTATGACAGCAACATCCAGGATGCTTCCAACGGACTCCGGATCAAAACATGGCAGGTCTGTTAACAAATCCATTTTGAAACTTAACATAGGTCTGCCAACTGTAAAATTCAAGGCTAGATTTCGATCATGATGTGCTTCTTCGTGCCTGCTTTAAATACAGGGAGGAGCTGGACAGGTGAAAAGCGTATCCTTCTCCAACATACAGGTTTCCAACGTGCGAGTGCCCATTAAAATCGATCAATTTTACTGCGACAAAGAGGCCTGCAGCAATCAAACCTCGGGGGTATTTATATCAGACGTCACTTACCAGAAAATCACTGGCACTTACACGGAAACTCCAGTTTATTTGGCTTGCAGCGACGATGTGCCCTGCACTGATTTAAAGTTTTCAGATATTCAACTTCAACCTGCTGATACAGATGAGAAGAATCCCTTGTGTTGGAATAGCTATGGAGAACAACAATCAAGTGTCGGGTGCCTCAAACCTGGAACCCCGCCCAATGACCCTTCCCGCACTCAGTCCCGAGAAGATGCATGCTAAACCCAATTAGTGGGAAACCCGTTTTGTACATTTCATAAAACGCTACTCTCAATGTTCATTGTCGATTTTAACCCATAGGATAAGGTACAATTGGGAGCATTTGTGAATTCTATGACACACTCAAAGGGATGGCTTATAAATGACATTTCTCTCTGATAGCTTTTCATTCATCAGAAGTTCGCCCGGGAGTTCTCCTCCTCTTTGTCGTATGGTTAGGGCCCAATGATCTTTCCATCCTCCTCATCCTTATATCTTGTACTTTTCTTTCACAGCGGTCCTCTCTTGTACACTTTCTTATCCTCTCTGTCTAACAAGTGACAACAAATGCGAGCATATTGGCCCCATGTCATCTCTAATATATCTAGTTAAAGCACCAAAGGTGCTATTAAATTGCCGACATATTTATATATTTTACTCCAAAGTCATTACATGTAGTAGTTGGTGGACAAGGCTATAAATACTATACGAAATTCAATTAGCTTTTTGCAAATAAAAATAATGCAATGGTATTAAATGAATAACCACACGAACTAAATCATAAAGGGTCACGAAGCCATTGAAATGACAATATAAACATGTGTATTAAAAACATGAAAATCTATTGGTGTTTTGAATGTAATTTTTAAGAAACCATATTAGGATAGCATACTAATTAGTGAGTTACGTGAAATGAAGATCGCTTCAAATATTTCATTTTATATAAGTATAATTACATAGACACAGTTGAAAGAGAATTTATTATTGCAAGTACCAAGACCATAATATTTTTTTAACAACACAATATTTACTTATCAAAATGAACAACAAATAAATTAAAAATTCATTGGATTTTCTCTCAAAGATCAACTTAGAGACGAGGATTGCAATCGACGATCTTCATTTTTCCTATTCTTAACATAATTTTCATTTTCTATCTTAATGTACTGTTCAAATGAGAACAGTGGTGATATTCTCAAAGTTTTGAGAGATTTAACTCGAGAGATAGCAGTGAATGTTAAACTAGCCCTCCCTACATGATATTAGGATATCATATTTAACAACTCTTATTTCTAACTTCATCTACCTTTGAGGTTTCTTTTCATGGGTACCGAGCACTAGGCTCAAGCCGTTAGAGTCTCAAAAGACTATTTGCTAGATTTTGACAACAACACGATAACTCTAAGGCCCCATCCTCCATTTTAGTTCAAGTTCCTAAATCTTGGTTGGACATTTTCCAGGATGGAATTACAAAAACAAGCAAGTGGTGATATACAAACTACAAGAATTGTGAATTCCCAATTGAGAAGAAGGTTTTTGACCGCATTTCACAAAGAACACGATAACGTCAAGTCTTGGTCCTTGGTTTGAGTTCGAAGCATTGTACTCGTGCGCTAACATTACCATCTCTAAGGTGTATCAAACCAAACGTTGGCTTCATAAGTTGGAAATGGCTGTATATGTTAAATATTTTTTACATGTATAGTAGACAAAAATTCTCACTAATTACCTCTCTAGTGATTTGGAGGCGTGTTGGCTTGAAGGAAAGATGTGATCAGTTGTTTGTGTTTTAATTTCTGTTATGACCAAGAATGACTCAGAGTCTCAAACACATGAAGAATTTTGCATGTCAACTGATTTTAAGTAATTTATATTTTCCTTTGTTAAACAAATAATTCATATGAGCTATGATTGTTATGACGGGGCAGAAAATGTATTGTGAGTTTCTTGTGTTGCTATACATTACACTATTTGTTGAGAATTTTGATCACTCTTAACATGAATGCTACAACATTATATTTGTCATAAAAGTGCACTTTTATTTTTCTAGGAAGACCAACAGAAATGGAAGGATTCAACTTCCAATTAGTGATACTACTTACTGTCAATGATTCCTCTATTCAAATAATTTCTATTTATCTTGGGGAAGAATGTTTGTAATTATATATATATATATATATGCATTTTTGTAATTGTAAATATATACATGTTCCTCCTCTCCCAAGCCCATCACAGGAAAAATAGAAACCAAGATACACTTTACCAAATATAAACAAGAGCGAGCTATGAGAAAATAGGACACCATTCAGTACTATCTATATATATATATATATATATATATATATATATATATATATATATATATATATATATATATATATATATATATATATATAGAAACACACACCAAGGCAAGGTAGAAGCAGCCAAGCCTATATGTGGAAACAATCGATAAATTCTGCTACACACTGATTTCTTCAAATAACAGGAGCACTTCAACAAAATTATGTACTTCTTTTAGAAAATTACAATTCTATTGAAACTGTAGCAACAAACTACTTGTGGGTAGCCAAATAGAATGTCACTAAAGTAATCTTGTTTGAAATGGTGAAAGCAATTTGATTCTCTCAGAGCTATTTCTATTGAAATAATTTTGGACAAATGGTTACAAAATGGAAGACTTGAGATATTTCAAAGGAATTCTAACACATCTGCAAGTTGTTCTAGGGGATCTTTTTAACACCTAAAATCAATCGACGATGAATTAGCACCTATCTCTCTTAACTCCAATCATTTTTGTGTAAATTCTAAATTCCTTCTGCAGCCTCTGTAACTGATGTAGCATGTTTATAAATGCCCATTAGGGGTTATTTTGTATGGTTATTATTGAATTAGACTTAATATAAATATGGGTGCTTGTCACCTTTTACTGGTTAAATAAAAGCTACGATCATATCTAGGAAATGCATTGCCAATAATTACATATGTACGACCTTCACAAGCAGTGTTCATATTTGTAAGAAATGGAATCAGGTCTTTTTGGGAAGATGTATGGAGCATTCGGGAGCAAAGGGGACACAAGAATGAACAACAATCCTTCTGTAACTGGTATGGATTTAATTAGAATTTTTTGAACAAACCAAAGTCTCAAATTTGCATTTGAATGGGTTGTGACTAATTTAGTGACCAAAATTTCTACATCAACATTCAAAAATCTAAAACTAAAAGTTCCTTCATAAATAATGTTTATGATTCGAGATTACATAAATGTAACACTGAACACCACGAATGTTGCTTTTAGTACAATTATCTATCCTCTTATTTTCTATCTCAAACCATCATAGTAGAAAATAATTACTAATAAATTCCCTTATACAAAACTTAAGGGTTGTGACACTTCAAACAAACTAGATGCCCTAATGTAGTAAAACATTTGATAAACCCTAATTCAAAAAAAAGAGAGAAGAAGATCAAGCATTGATAAACTTGGTAACAACCTATGTGCCCTCAGAGACTACATGCTTTCCAAGCTCTCGAGGAAGAGAGAGAGCCTCGCAGTTGTCTCAATCTCCCATGTATATTCATGATATTCTTCTTGTTGTGACGAGCAAAGTTGGCTACCTTACTAGAAATTTTCTCAAAGATGTCATTGATAAATTTATTCATAATTCACATAGCCTTTCTAGATCTTTTTCTTGCAGTAAAAGGTGTAACAAACCCATATATTTGTATTAAATACGATTCAAAAATAATTGCTAGAAATATTGCTATAAGGGTGCACTTCCTTGAGAATTTTAAACGAAAGGACCTTAGAGATTTGGTTGCTCTTTCTATTTTTGTTCGTACATTTTTCATCTTCAACTTTTTTGTGGATCTTCTTCTCAGTCTTGGGAACCTTCTTTCTTCTACAGATTTCTTAGCCATGGCATTTTTCTCTATGATGGGATTCTTCTCTATCATTCTTTCCATTGATAAGCACTACAAAAGGGAATATGTCATTAGAATAAATATCTATGAAACATTTTATTATGAATAAGCTTTTCGTGTATTTTAATAATAATAGTATTTTATAGAAGTATGTCATCAAGGATAGTTTGTTTTAATCACCTGCGTGCTTTAAAAACAGGTATTATCCTCAAACTTCAGGACATGGACTTATTATGAAGTAGTATTTCCACGTTGTTATATAGATTAATCTCACTAGAATATGGGGATAATCTTAGTAGGAGTAGTGTTAGACTCAAAGATCCATAACAAATTATTCAAACACCAAGTGGATTGCGCATATATTTTAGAGAAAATAGTGATCTGAATGGGATCGCTATGACTTGTAGATCAAAATGTAGCGGTTAAGGAATTTATCAATTGTAATTGCTGTTAATTGAGAAACACCGTCAATTCATGTGTATCGAGAGTGTGATAGATGAGAATTTGGAAAGTGTTTTCTTGATGCTATGTCCTATGTGATTAATAAAAACATGATAACGTGGAAACACTTCTCCCATAAGGAGATCAAAACCTTACATAGAGTAATGCAACAAAAGTAAACTAACGAAAGGAAGGATGAACTCAAATTAAGGGAAACCAAGGACTTTAATGGTGTCGAAGAGAAGTATGAGAGATAGCAGTAGGAAAGCTGTGACATAGGTAAGTGGTGCTCTATGAGAGTTAGGATATATAGTCTTAGTCTATGAGGTTTGAGCTCAAAATATATTACCTTGTTCTATGAAATTGAGATTCTAATATATTTTAGGTTTACCATAGGAGAGACCTGCTGGAGTCCAGGAGAACACTGAGCGGGGGGGGGGGGGGGGGGGAATCAGTGTTGTATAAGTTTTACAATTTTTACACCTTTTGACTTACAGGATAAAGAGAGAGAAAGACATTAACATACATATGCACAATTATAATGTTGAAGGCATGAATCATATGAACACATGAAGACACACAAGATATGAGACCAAGACACAAAAGACTATACGAGAGGAAAACCCTCCTGGGGTAGGAAAACCTCTCAAAATTGCCTCACTGGCTTAAGCAAAAACCTCACTGGTTACAATGTTTAGAAGCACCAACTTCAAGGAGCACCAACCCCTAATACGTACAAATAGGTCTCACTAACCATACAAGCCTCACTGACTACAAGATGCCTCACTGGCTACAATATGTGTCTCACTGACAAATGTAAGGTCTCACTGACCTATAAGCCTCACTGGCATACTGTGCCTCACTGACAAACACAATCACCGTTAGAAAAGATAAACAAAATCAGAGGATTACTCTGTTTTCATTCAATTCATTAATTCATTCACCTGATTATCTCTGCATAACAATTCTACAACAAGGAGATTATCATTATGGTCCTCACATCAACTCTCTCAGCTCAATTTTCGCTCTTTCAATAAACATTTGATGACCTTGTCATTCTCTGTATTTATCCCTGCAAAACATGGTCTCATACATACAAAAATCATCTGTATCTTCTCAAAGATGTCTTCAATTCACACACACTTTCTGTCAATGTACCTGCAAAACCATTATATGCAATTTAAAAACCCTTTCACATTCTCTGAAAACAAAGTTATCTTCTTCAATTCTCATCTTCCCTGTAAATTTCTCTTCAATGATTTTCTTTATCCTTCTGCAACATATCTTCAATCTTCATAAGATCTTTTCATATTCCTCTTCATTCAAAAATCCTTTCAATTTGAAAATCTTTGATTTCAAATGACCTTTTTATATTTTTGTCTTTCTTCTGCAAACTCCAATATGCAAAAACATGTTTATCTTCTTGTGCAAAAATAAAATCAATCTCCTGCAATAAAATCTTTTCATTTCTTCTTCATTCCAAAAACACATCTCTGCAATTAATAAAACAAAATCATCTCCTCAAACTGAAATAACTTCTTAAAAAAAATATAAATCTCCTCCAATTTAATGCCATGAAAAAGGCCTTTTAAAAATAGATCTTGGCTTTTAAGAAAAACAAGACTCCTTGTAAAATGGCTTGATTTGATGTCAACCATAAAAAATGGGAGTTGAAAAAATAAAGTTTCTAATATTAAAAATAAAGCCATAAGGATCGGGCTTCCACCTTAAGGAAGGATCGAAGCACATAAGGAGGGGTCGAATTTTATGTCATATATGACTTTCTAACACTTTTCCATCGGCCTTTTTCTTATTTTTATAAAACATGCTCATAGAATATAATTATTCGAACTCAAAGACGTATTTATTGGTGCTCAAATGATGACTGATGCCATTGGTTAAACACAAGGAGGGGGCCGGTCAAGTAAGTGTTATAAAGACCCTTCAAAGGGCAATTTTTAAGTTATGAACTTGCAGTAGCAGGTCACCATTGAATTATAACAAAAATGCAAGTATGAAGGCAAGTGGGTTTAGACATATGAAAATGGACTTAGTCTTGGAGTTTAGAGATTAGTATCTCAGAAGACAAAAATATTAGAACCTTAGATTTCTCCCAACAAAGCATTCCTTCTGCAATAACATATAAACTCAACCTCTACAACATGAAGTTATAACACCTCTGAAGCCATGGTGAAGATAGAAGCATGAATACTTTTTCATCTAACATCAAACACCAATAAGATAACCATGAACCTTAAACCAAGAGCACCAACCTTGGAGAAATATCATCAAAAGATCTGAATATGGAGAACACCGAAGACAACCTTGCTCAGAATTTGCATCCTCTGTTCAAGAACAACGAAGATATCAAAACCATCTAAATCATGAAAGCATTTGATCAATATTACCATGAAGCAACCAACGTACTAACATCATACTATGAAGGTCTCTTAAGTCATGATCAAAACAACAAGTCCTACAAGTCCATTATCTGCAATCAATAAGACCTCAATATTGTGAATGAATAGAGAAAAAAAAAAAAATTGCCCTCCAAAAAAAAAAATCACTTTAGAAACTTTCCAAAAAAAATCCACCTTAGACCAAAATCATCTCCATTTAAAATCGAATAAAATCCTCCTTTTAATGTCATAAAGGATGACATTTAGGAGGGGTCAAAAAATGAAGTTTCTATTTTTGAAAAAAACTCCTCCTAAAAATTTGAATTATCTCCATTGAATGTCATATATGATAGATTGGGCTCCTAAGAGAAATTCGATGTTATTATTTTAAATAAAGCATATTTTATATTCTCCATAAAATAGGAATCGTGATCCCCCTTAAAAGAAGGCCCTTACTCATATTAATCGGGCTCATGCACCTTTTTGAAACTTAACACATAAGACATATATCATATGTTCCATATTCGATGGCTTTCTAAACGATATGCTCCTCTTTTTATTAAAACATTCGATGGCTGCTCTCCACATTCGATGCTTTATATATTATGGGCTCCTTCATACCTTTCGTGGTCAATACTATTCGTGCTTCCCAAAGATGACTTGATATGGGAGAAGTGAGCTTTAATAGCAACATTAATGTGCTTCCAGACATATGAAGAGTCACATCAATGAACAACACTGAATATTTTGCTACCCCAATTGAACATGTATGTGTGAACCTGGCCATTACTATCACCATTCATTGTGATCAACTTAATTGAAACAATTTTCTTGTCTATAAAAGTATCTTGAAGCGAAAAGACATCATTTAACTCTTCTTGACATTTCAAACTCTTGCAACATGATAAAGTCCTGCAAGCCTCACAATGGCAAGGCATGATAATGACCTTATATTCTCAAACAATAAACATATCAAAATGTAATCACTAAGATCCTCAACTTGCATCAACCTCTTGCACCATCCTGCATCAACCTCTTGCACCATCCTCAAATTGCAAAGAACATGAGACCATCAAACATGTCCTGCAATCATGTGAATACCAATAATGTACACAAACAAGTTAGCATCAATAATCGATGTAACCAAACTGATCAAACAAGCCCTGTGAATACGAACAATTCAATGGATCAACCCATCATGAACAACGCCATAACAAGTTAGAACATGAGAATCCATCCTGAGGCAAACATGAAGATATCCTGATGACATCTCTTATCTATCACTGATCCTGATGACATGAACAACTCCTGTCAATACCTTTTTGACATCAATGACAATCTACTTTCATCAAGACCGATGGTATGGTATGGAGTGGGAGGGAAGGGACAAAAATAATGATTGTTGTGAACGAGAGGGACGAAAGTATGTATGCTTTTACAATGAGTTGTTGATAACCTACTTAATTAAAAAAAGCTTGAACAGATTATTGTTATGCATGGAGAGACACTAGCTATGTCAAAGTTTCTGTTGGCATAACAATGATATTACATTGTTAATTGTCGTTTATTAGGTTGCAGTTATAACTGTTATACAGCTATATTTAAAACTGTTATACAGAGTTATGTGAACTGTATCGTACTGCATCGTCCTTGCCTTGTATATATTCTCTGCATTGTATCGTTTCATGATATCAATAAAATATACTCTCTATTATTTGGTATCGGAGCGATTATGGATCCGGTCCTTGTTGAGTTGAAGGCGCTTGATTTAAAACTTTGAAAGCCTTTGTTGAGTGCCTATGTGAAGATGAGAGGCAATGCAGATCTTATCAATTGACAAGTGTTTTGGCCATATGAAAGAATGAGAAGGCCTCCCAGCATGGTAATGGATTGAGTTTGCTGTGAGGATGTTTGGCCATTCTCTGTTAGGAGCCGCTGCCATCTTGAGGAGTTGATTACTGAAAAGAAGACGTTGCTATCGCTATTGCTTAGGCTATGATCTGAGGAAGAGGCCATCTAAGTACTCTACAGACGGGCTAAAAAGGAAGATTAGGGTATGGTCATTGGTCCAGCATAAATCAGGAATAAAGGCGTTGAGGCATTGATATATATGTTTTAAATCTGGCCAGCGATAGAAGGCATAACTCTTTCCCTACTGCGTGTTGGTTTGGAGAAGTGGAGATTGAAGGAGCAAGCCGCAAATACCCTTCTTCATATATTCATTGTTTTTGAGGCGATTGAGATCACAAAAGAAAGAATAATACAGCCGAAGGAGGTTGTGGAAAAGGGTTGTCCCGATTTAGAAGATGCTGCCGAAGAGCTTCATGTGCCACGAAAAGATTTATATCCTTTCCTGAAATCGTCCCATACTACAGTTATTTCTGTATGATCGTTGGCAGCCTGTGTAGATTGCTTTTGTTTGTTGCAGTCACCGTAAGCATCTATTTCTTCTTCCCTACACCTTGGTTATGGTTGTTCAATATTGAGAGATTATTTCCTTTTGTGGTATGCAAGAATGATGATAATTATATCAATAGGAAGGTGTATTTGTTTTACTTGTTAAAAATCAGGGTGTAATCTTTTGAAATCGGAGTTGATGGTGCATGTTGACTTGAGAGAAGTTGTGTGAGGGAGTTTACCTTTTCTTAATTGATATTTAGAATTTAATTAGTAAATGGAGTAATAAGGAAATTATGGTGATATAAGTGAAGAAAAGTATTTGTCAGTTTCAAATATTATCATGTATGATCCACTGGAAAGTCGGTTACTTCAATATACTTGACGGTAATTGGTTGTGGGTTCAAATCTGATTTATTTCATATATATTTTTGGAGAGATAAGAGTATGTTTTTGCATTTGGAGGAATAAGGTTTAATGGCATATTTATACATGATTGGAGATATAAAAATTATTGTGCACTTTTGGTGGAATCCGATACCTTGTTCATTTTATTTTATCATGGCTACATCAAACATTGCTTGTGCTCTCGGGGCCATTTATACTGCACATGATGAGGCCTCCAAAGACTCATCTAGAACATCAGTTGGTTAAAGTGCAAGCATATTATATTGGAGGCTGGCGGCATCGGAGGATGGAGGATTTTCCATCATCTCAAGTTAGCTTCTCGCTTTGAGATGATGCATTGCATGAGAAGCGTTTTTGGTTTTGGTTGTTTTGCTTTTCTTTGTTGATGCTGACGGATTTGAAGAATGTATGTTTTGTGAAGATTTTGTTTTGGAGACAGGTTCTGGATTTGGTGTTGAGCTCAATATGGATTATTGTCCAGCGAGCTTCAAAGAGTATATGATCGAGAATTATACCCTTTCGCGGTCACTAGACAATGGCAGAGATCTGTCGTATCTCTCAGGGTTCATTGTCGAATAATTCAAGACTCTGTGATTTGAGAGCTTGGGACTAAAGAGCTCAAGAACACAGCTCGAAGCTACGCCTTTCCGAGGGTAGATGAGACAGCATGATGGAGCCCTGCTTGGTTCAGGATTTGTTCTTTGGGAGAAGATCTTCTATAAAATATGTATTCATATTATGTAATCAATTTTGTTGAGTATGTTAGCATTTAGGGGGGGTCCCTTGGTACTATTGCAGGAATAATGTAATAAGGGGGGGAAAGTTGGCATGACAATGATATTACATTGTTAATTGTCATTTATTAGGTTACGGTTATAACTGTTATATCGTTATATTTAAAACTGTTATACATAGTTATGTGAACTCTATCGTACTGCATCGTCCTTGCCCTGTATATATTCTCTGCATTGTATCAGTTCATGATATCAATAAAATATACTCTCTATTACTTTCCACTAGCAGGCCATGGTACTATTCCTACACTCTACTATATTTAAATTCATATTATCAAAATCCCTACTCCTTTGTTGCAGATTTCTTTGGTTTCTACAAAAAACTATATTTGTAGGGCATGACGCATTTGAAATAGCCAGGAAAATAGAAAGCCACATTACACAGGCATTATTATCTCATACAAATCCAATGGCTATTAAGAAATACTTATAGGAAAGTAAATTCATTTCTAACCCGCTAAACCAAATTGCTGGTGGGCATGCACCTATGCCAAGTGGCTTCCTCTCTTTCAGCAAATCAAAACTTCTCTCTTTTACTTCTTCTCTTTAAATCTTAGCAGAATATCATTTCCAATAGTTTCAATCGTTTATTTAACTTCAAATCCTTATATGGCAGTTACAATTTTTACAAGACTTTTGCACTGTAACAAGAATGTCAATATGATCAACACAACCAGCTACTGAATAAAATCCCTCTGAAACATTCTATGAAATAATAGTGATAAATGATTGAAAGATGTCACATTACAGTGATGGAGAATGAAGCCGAAGAAAATGTGATATGTGCGTCCAGTGTGGCGGAGGTTTATGCACCAACTTTCCATTGATAGGCTTAAGTGGTGGGTGTTGCCATTGCACATCATAACGTGTAGAACTTTATAGGCATGGTCGACACGGAGAAAAGCTCAATGAGTACAATAAAAATAATAGACCCCTTAACAAAGTGGAAGAAAAATGAAGACCAAACTGAAGAAAATGGAAGAAATTGCGAAATAACTTATTGTATGATGCGTCGGATACGCCGACAACTATTCTGCCATGTATTTTGTTGAAACTAAAACTGGTAAACACCAAAGGTGCTAAACATATTGTTTACAACAAAACATAAATTTTTGTAAAAGGATTTGAAACTTAACAAAACCCTAAAAATTTATATTTAATGCAACATAAATGATTAAAGATATCACTATAAAAACCAAATACATGTTACCGAATATGATTGAACATGTGGTTGCTCACGTTTCCGGCATAACTCAAGCGTAAAGTTGTTATTGTCTGGTCCCCCTGATAATTGGGAGAAGTTGATTTTTATATTGTTTGGTAGAACGGTTGAGGGTGGTTGAACGAGGAAAAGTTGGTTGAACGGTAATAGTTAAAATTATTTTCAATTTTTTTCCGGATAGGTTTTGATTTAGGTTTAGGTTTTAGATAAAATAATAAATTAAGTTTATTTAATTTATTATTTACGGGAGGTTTTTAGAAAGGTAAAGAACGAATTAATTTTGTTAAATTGAATTTATTATTTACGGGAGATGGTATGAAAGATTTAATTAATTAATTAAAATTAATTAAATCTTAGGATCAAGGGTAGCTTAGGGATTAATGGAAATTAATTAATTAATTAAAATTAAATAAATTTGATGTGAAGGGAGGACTTAGGGAAAATTTGGGGATGAGGGAAATTTAATTAACTGATTAAAATTAATTAAATTTCATGTGAAGGGAAGATTTAGGGAATTGATCACTGGTCAATTTTTCCTGTCTACACATATAATGGGTGGTTTAATGTGCATTCAATTTGAAATACTAAAATATTCTCTGAGAAGGTATTTTTCTCTTACTTTTGGATAATGAAAATGGTTAATGAACTTTTAAATTTTTGGACAAAGAAACAGTTAATTTAACATAAATTTTAAATATTTTTGATGATGAAAAAGTTATTTTTTCAAATAGTAGAAGTTGTAAAACACCCATATATTTGATGAAGGGTACTCCCCTTACCAACCCAAACACAACAATAACAGAGAATAAAACAACGAATGCAAGGAAGAAACACATGCTTTCTATTATCTCAACGTAATGACATTACAATATTCAGGAAGTTTTCAAGCTACAACCACATGGGCTTTCTAATTACAAAAATCTGCAAGCCAGAGCCACCATCTACACTACTGAACTCCCTGTAACCCCCATTCGCCTCCTTTATCTGGAATGCGTAGCCGCCCCGGAATATTCTAGAAATTGTAACTCCCGCCAAGAAGATTTTTTAACTTTAGATCCGACCGTTGGATTTTCAATCATAATATATCGTTGGAAAGCTCTCGGAAAGATGCGTGTCCACAAAATGTCCCGTTGGGGTGCATTTTGATTTTCGACCAATTTTCGGGCCCATCCGGAGCCTCTAAGTGCCTCAAATTTGACTTTGAATATTTTATCAAAATTGGAAAAATGAAAATATTAATATCCCACAAATGACAAATGATATTGAAGTGATTTCTTCACCATTGGCTTCAATTCACCATTCTGGAGGTCTGTGTAAGATTTCGTGTCCGTACGTGCACAAATACCAACTTACTAAAAATAGCAACCCTACCAATTTTAGCCCTTATCCAAAAAGAAACAATATTTCTGGGTGATGCAAGATTGCTCTTACACCCTGGATGCTCCTGCATCAATATTTGTATTAAATATAATTCAATCTCAACCAGAGAAAAATTTAGCAGCCCCAACTAGGCATGTTCGGGCATGGCACACCACATAGATACACCGACAATAGCCATAATTTCTAACGAAACTACAAAAAGAACCATATTATGAAACGAACCACATTTAAAACTACATGATGCAGATGTTATACTTCACACCGTGTTCGAAGTTTCTATGGGCATCAAGTGGCACCATACGAGCTATCTTTTGATTCAGTAGGTGGAGGCGATAGGGTAGCAGGCCGAGTCGGAGGTGCAGGTGTTGGAGGTCGAGGAACCATATCCGGGGTGTGGAGTCCGAGAAACCGTCTTGCATTTAACACTTACTTTGACTTAACATCTGTATTTGATGGGAGTTGAAACTGGTGAGCGTTTAAAGTTTTATTGAGATCATTGAAGCAGTTGTTTAGTAGTCCTTTCTAGATGGCCCGAAAAATATAAGTCGCCACTAGAGAAGATCAGAGCAACTCAGTAGGAAAGAGAACTCCAATGGGTGCTTCGCCTTCAAATAGGTCATATCTATGCATCACCTTCTTCGGTCTGACCAAAGGAGTTTAAG
Source organism: Cunninghamia lanceolata (assembly GCA_027924645.1). Lineage (NCBI taxonomy): Eukaryota > Viridiplantae > Streptophyta > Pinopsida > Cupressales > Cupressaceae > Cunninghamia > Cunninghamia lanceolata. The sequence continues at coordinate 482,639 of BSBN01001811.1, read as the reverse complement.
ATTGTCATGGATATAGTCGGTTGCAATCATTTTCATGAATTCAACATCTTGGACAAGGTCCGTGATATTCGATAAGAAGATGGATGCCACTTCTGAATATGAGAGAGAGACGACGTGGGAAGTCACACAGTATGGACTCAGCCACCACCACACATATAGGAAATTTGATCTATGGACAATCGATGTCAAAAACATGAGCGAGCTTGTCAAAGTTGTTGATACCAATTTCTAATGGTTCCCATTTCCGCATCTATAGTTAGATGTGGCAATTCTTCACCACCAACTCCATGGTTGATATACAACAAGCAGATAGGAGGAAGAAAAGAGTAGGGAGAAAACAACGGGGAGAAGAGACGATGAAGGGGAAAAGGGTAGGAGGGTGGAAATAATAGGCAAAGAAAGGGCCATTAATGGTTGTATTAAACGAGGGATGAGAGGACAATCAGAGATGAGTCGAGAGGGAGGAGTAGCACCTCGGAGTAAATGCTGAGGATAATCTTGCAGGATTGGGATTGATACATGGAGTTAAAGTTTGAGTACACTGCGCTGAAGAGGTGATGGGAGAGTACATATGAGCAGATGGGGGTGACCGTTGGTGATGTTGGACCATCTTCAAATGGCTCCCTGATAGCCGATGGTGACGTTGCCATTTCATACAATACAGTTCAACTAAAGGTGTTCATGCCAACTCATCATCGACGAATGACTCATCTTGGGTAGGAGCCTTGGTGTTTTAAGTGATTGAAAACACAATTTAATTTATGTTCGACAAAGGACTGCCAAACTTTTTGTGGTTACGAGATGTGTTCACATATAATAGCCTATCCGCCAAATTACATACTTCACAGTCATCGCATCTCTTAGAAAGGGCTGCAAAGCAACTTAAGTCCCTATTAATGATGTATTAAGAAATAATGAATTACATATTTGCATAATATGCGTAATTTTGACAAAAGAGTAAACACCAAACTAATTGAATAATTAATGACTTGTTTTAGCACAATGTTCTTTATGATCGAACAATGAAGCCGGGCATTGCCCTTTCACTTGAGAAAGTAAAATAGCTATCATAGGATCGGATGTAGCACCCCCAATAAAGCATGTCCCTTGGATTTATATTTAATCCCATTGCGAAGATCATTGAACCTACCCCAAAAAACTATTAATTTTCTAGTTTTACATAGATTTCAATGTAAACTATTTGTGGACAATGATTTCTACATAGCTAGGAACTGATAATAGATAACATCACAACTTCTTTCCCCGCAACCCACTTGCAAAGTTCCCCACTTGATAGATTGCCAGTGTCTATGCCATAGGCTGAAGGGAAAGGTAGCATGCTTGTGTTGTTAATGTCACTATGTCCAATATGAACTAGAAACACAAGCCTCAAAACCCAACAAATATAACTCTAAAATTTCGTACATAATAAAATGTTACTTGAGTTTCAGGTTGTATAGAACAAAAATGAAACACAAATTTTCAATCCCATCTCTCTTCGTCACCATCACAGGTTAGAAAATCCTATATGCATTCGAATGAATGGCCCCTAGCCTTGACTAATCCTAGCGTTTTGTGTCCAGCTAGTGTCGACGTAGATTAAGAAAATCGTAAAATCGTAAATCGTTACGATTTCTTGAAGCTTACAGACATAGCTCCGCATGTTTTCTTTTCAATGCGATTCGTGATCGCAACACGTTGACAGAACCATAAACTTAATTACCCTCAACGGTTGTAACGAACTAAAAATTGTGTCAACGGTTTTAGTGTGGGATTGACAGGAACGCCTACGAAGTTCGATTTTACTGTTTTCAGCCAAATTCACTAGTTCTTCCCAGAAAAATGAGTATGTCAAAGTTTGGGGCCTTGCTTTTCGCCATGTGAGGATTTGTTAGTGGTTCGTGGCCTCGCTTTTCGCCATGTGATGATTAACGCTTTTCTCCATGTGATGATTAGTTATTCCTTCATTCACACTGGGATAAACATGTCGTACTTTTTCTTAAAACTACTTAAGAGGCAGAAAATTGCATCCAATAGGAACAGTAAGAGTAAGAGTTTGGAGATTAAAGAAAAGTAATCCACCCTGAATGTAGAAAATAGCATCGAATAGAAACAGTAAGAGTTTGAATCCGTGAATGGTGGATTTGCACATGGTAGGAGTTCTCCCTGTCTGCGTTCTACGATTTCTTATTTATCTAAGTTCCATCTCTCCTATGGCTATATAAAGCAAACTGGGGGAGCATTTTTTCCCAACACAGCTTTGCGTTGTCTATGGTGTAGAGCTTCAAACGCAAAAAGAAAATGTCTTGGACCAGAAAGGTTTATGTTATGTTTGTAATGGTATTAGTTGTGCTTGGCGCGAAAGATGCATGGGCAGTCAGAAACAAAGCTCTGCTTCGCAGAACATTAATTGCTTCGAATGTGGTGGACGTTACAACGTTCGGTGCCAAGGGCGATGGAGTCACTGATGATACCAAGGTCATATTTCTATCTATTCAAACACCCTTATTTACAAATAAGTGTATATATATATTGAATTTTGCTGTGGACTGTGGATGAAACAGGCATTTCTGGCGGCATGGCAAGCAGCCTGCAACAAGGACTCGGCTACACTACACATTCCGGTTGACTACCGCTTTCTTGTTGGGCCTCTCACCTTCTCGGGACCCTGCAAATCGAACATCGTATTTCAGGTATGCTACGAGAGTCGAGACAGACATATTGGTGTTGGAATTCAAAAGAGAAGCCAAAATATATCTCAATCTTTTTTTAATTTGAGCAGGTTGATGGAAGTGTTATCGCACCGGTGAATCCAGGGGCCTGGGCATCTAAACCGTTGAAATGGATAAATTTCTCAAAACTCAACGGTATTACTATCGCCGGCAAGGGCACTTTCGACGGACAAGGGGCGGCTTGGTGGAAGCTTTCCCAACTAGAAGATGAGGTAAATCTTAATATAGAAATAAACACAACACGTCGTCTTTCTGTCTGCAATATTGTTGTTGTGTAACTGTACACCCACACCCATTCAAAAGGCGTTGGAATTTTCTATGTTTCAGGATAGCAGCAATGGGGGAAGCAGTTTACCAAGTGTGAGGCCAACGGTGAGCCATGACCGCAGAAACAAATTTTTTTAAATTCTAAACGAAAAATAAATAATTTTCGTTTATAACACTTTCTAGTGCTGCAAATTGCAATATAAACGCTGATACGTACGTAATTTCGAAATCTGGGCAGGCATTGAGATTTTACGGAAGTTATGACGTGAGCGTGCAAGACATAAGCATACAAAACAGTCCCCAATTTCATCTTAAGTTTGACTCTTGCACCTCCGTCAAAGTGGCTGGCGTGACAATCTCCTCTCCTGCAAACAGCCCAAACACAGACGGAATTCATCTCCAGAATTCTAACGAGGTCGAAATACACAGTTCCTCTATGGCATGCGGTAGGTATACACATACACAGTAAGTAGGGTCTCTTCTGTTTTATCATTTTGTCAACGTTTATGATAAGCATGTTTGATGAATGGTCCAACAGGAGACGACTGCGTGTCCATTCAAACAGGCTGCTCAGGCATTCGCATTCACAACATCAACTGCGGCCCTGGTCACGGTATCAGGTACTCTTATTAACTTATTCTTCTTTTAATTTTAATTGACTTCAGTAACTTATTTTATGTAATTCACATCAGTATTGGAGGACTTGGAAAAGACGGAACCAAGGCCTGCGTTTCCAATGTGAGCGTCTATGACAGCAACATCCAGGATGCTTCCAACGGACTCCGGATCAAAACATGGCAGGTCTGTTAACAAATCCATTTTGAAACTTAACATAGGTCTGCCAACTGTAAAATTCAAGGCTAGATTTCGATCATGATGTGCTTCTTCGTGCCTGCTTTAAATACAGGGAGGAGCTGGACAGGTGAAAAGCGTATCCTTCTCCAACATACAGGTTTCCAACGTGCGAGTGCCCATTAAAATCGATCAATTTTACTGCGACAAAGAGGCCTGCAGCAATCAAACCTCGGGGGTATTTATATCAGACGTCACTTACCAGAAAATCACTGGCACTTACACGGAAACTCCAGTTTATTTGGCTTGCAGCGACGATGTGCCCTGCACTGATTTAAAGTTTTCAGATATTCAACTTCAACCTGCTGATACAGATGAGAAGAATCCCTTGTGTTGGAATAGCTATGGAGAACAACAATCAAGTGTCGGGTGCCTCAAACCTGGAACCCCGCCCAATGACCCTTCCCGCACTCAGTCCCGAGAAGATGCATGCTAAACCCAATTAGTGGGAAACCCGTTTTGTACATTTCATAAAACGCTACTCTCAATGTTCATTGTCGATTTTAACCCATAGGATAAGGTACAATTGGGAGCATTTGTGAATTCTATGACACACTCAAAGGGATGGCTTATAAATGACATTTCTCTCTGATAGCTTTTCATTCATCAGAAGTTCGCCCGGGAGTTCTCCTCCTCTTTGTCGTATGGTTAGGGCCCAATGATCTTTCCATCCTCCTCATCCTTATATCTTGTACTTTTCTTTCACAGCGGTCCTCTCTTGTACACTTTCTTATCCTCTCTGTCTAACAAGTGACAACAAATGCGAGCATATTGGCCCCATGTCATCTCTAATATATCTAGTTAAAGCACCAAAGGTGCTATTAAATTGCCGACATATTTATATATTTTACTCCAAAGTCATTACATGTAGTAGTTGGTGGACAAGGCTATAAATACTATACGAAATTCAATTAGCTTTTTGCAAATAAAAATAATGCAATGGTATTAAATGAATAACCACACGAACTAAATCATAAAGGGTCACGAAGCCATTGAAATGACAATATAAACATGTGTATTAAAAACATGAAAATCTATTGGTGTTTTGAATGTAATTTTTAAGAAACCATATTAGGATAGCATACTAATTAGTGAGTTACGTGAAATGAAGATCGCTTCAAATATTTCATTTTATATAAGTATAATTACATAGACACAGTTGAAAGAGAATTTATTATTGCAAGTACCAAGACCATAATATTTTTTTAACAACACAATATTTACTTATCAAAATGAACAACAAATAAATTAAAAATTCATTGGATTTTCTCTCAAAGATCAACTTAGAGACGAGGATTGCAATCGACGATCTTCATTTTTCCTATTCTTAACATAATTTTCATTTTCTATCTTAATGTACTGTTCAAATGAGAACAGTGGTGATATTCTCAAAGTTTTGAGAGATTTAACTCGAGAGATAGCAGTGAATGTTAAACTAGCCCTCCCTACATGATATTAGGATATCATATTTAACAACTCTTATTTCTAACTTCATCTACCTTTGAGGTTTCTTTTCATGGGTACCGAGCACTAGGCTCAAGCCGTTAGAGTCTCAAAAGACTATTTGCTAGATTTTGACAACAACACGATAACTCTAAGGCCCCATCCTCCATTTTAGTTCAAGTTCCTAAATCTTGGTTGGACATGTTCCAGGATGGAATTACAAAAACAAGCAAGTGGTGATATACAAACTACAAGAATTGTGAATTCCCAATTGAGAAGAAGGTTTTTGACCGCATTTCACAAAGAACACGATAACGTCAAGTCTTGGTCCTTGGTTTGAGTTTGAAGCATTGTACTCGTGCGCTAACATTACCATCTCTAAGGTGTATCAAACCAAACGTTGGCTTCATAAGTTGGAAATGGCTGTATATGTTAAATATTTTTTACATGTATAGTAGACAAAAATTCTCGCTAATTACCTCTCTAGTGATTTGGAGGCGTGTTGGCTTGAAGGAAAGATGTGATCAGTTGTTTGTGTTTTAATTTCTGTTATGACCAAGAATGACTCAGAGTCTCAAACACATGAAGAATTTTGCATGTCAACTGATTTTAAGTAATTTATATTTTCCTTTGTTAAACAAATAATTCATATGAGCTATGATTGTTATGACGGGGCAGAAAATGTATTGTGAGTTTCTTGTGTTGCTATACATTACACTATTTGTTGAGAATTTTGATCACTCTTAACATGAATGCTACAACATTATATTTGTCATAAAAGTGCACTTTTATTTTTCTAGGAAGACCAACAGAAATGGAAGGATTCAACTTCCAATTAGTGATACTACTTACTGTCAATGATTCCTCTATTCAAATAATTTCTATTTATCTTGGGGAAGAATGTTTGTAATTATATATATATATATATATATATATATATATATGCATTTTTGTAATTGTAAATATATACATGTTCCTCCTCTCCCAAGCCCATCACAGGAAAAATAGAAACCAAGATACACTTTACCAAATATAAACAAGAGCGAGCTATGAGAAAATAGGACACCATTCAGTACTATCTATATATATATATATATATATATATATATATATATATATATATATATATATATATATATATATATATATATATATATATATATATATATATATATATATATATAGAAACACACACCAAGGCAAGGTAGAAGCAGCCAAGCCTATATGTGGAAACAATCGATAAATTCTGCTACACACTGATTTCTTCAAATAACAGGAGCACTTCAACAAAATTATGTACTTCTTTTAGAAAATTACAATTCTATTGAAACTGTAGCAACAAACTACTTGTGGGTAGCCAAATAGAATGTCACTAAAGTAATCTTGTTTGAAATGGTGAAAGCAATTTGATTCTCTCAGAGCTATTTCTATTGAAATAATTTTGGACAAATGGTTACAAAATGGAAGAGTTGAGATATTTCAAAGGAATTCTAACACATCTGCAAGTTGTTCTAGGGGATCTTTTTAACACCTAAAATCAATCGACGATGAATTAGCACCTATCTCTCTTAACTCCAATCATTTTTGTGTAAATTCTAAATTCCTTCTGCAGCCTCTGTAACTGATGTAGCATGTTTATAAATGCCCATTAGGGGTTATTTTGTATGGTTATTATTGAATTAGACTTAATATAAATATGGGTGCTTGTCACCTTTTACTGGTTAAATAAAAGCTACGATCATATCTAGGAAATGCATTGCCAATAATTACATATGTACGACCTTCACAAGCAGTGTTCATATTTGTAAGAAATGGAATCAGGTCTTTTTGGGAAGATGTATGGAGCATTCGGGAGCAAAGGGGACACAAGAATGAACAACAATCCTTCTGTAACTGGTATGGATTTAATTAGAATTTTTTGAACAAACCAAAGTCTCAAATTTGCATTTGAATGGGTTGTGACTAATTTAGTGACCAAAATTTCTACATCAACATTCAAAAATCTAAAACTAAAAGTTCCTTCATAAATAATGTTTATGATTCGAGATTACATAAATGTAACACTGAACACCACGAATGTTGCTTTTAGTACAATTATCTATCCTCTTATTTTCTATCTCAAACCATCATAGTAGAAAATAATTACTAATAAATTCCCTTATACAAAACTTAAGGGTTGTGACACTTCAAACAAACTAGATGCCCTAATGTAGTAAAACATTTGATAAACCCTAATTCAAAAAAAAGAGAGAAGAAGATCAAGCATTGATAAACTTGGTAACAACCTATGTGCCCTCAGAGACTACATGCTTTCCAAGCTCTCGAGGAAGAGAGAGAGCCTCGCAGTTGTCTCAATCTCCCATGTATATTCATGATATTCTTCTTGTTGTGACGAGCAAAGTTGGCTACCTTACTAGAAATTTTCTCAAAGATGTCATTGATAAATTTATTCATAATTCACATAGCCTTTCTAGATCTTTTTCTTGCAGTAAAAGGTGTAACAAACCCATATATTTGTATTAAATACGATTCAAAAATAATTGCTAGAAATATTGCTATAAGGGTGCACTTCCTTGAGAATTTTAAACGAAAGGACCTTAGAGATTTGGTTGCTCTTTCTATTTTTGTTCGTACATTTTTCATCTTCAACTTTTTTGTGGATCTTCTTCTCAGTCTTGGGAACCTTCTTTCTTCTACAGATTTCTTAGCCATGGCATTTTTCTCTATGATGGGATTCTTCTCTATCATTCTTTCCATTGATAAGCACTACAAAAGGGAATATGTCATTAGAATAAATATCTATGAAACATTTTATTATGAATAAGCTTTTCGTGTATTTTAATAATAATAGTATTTTATAGAAGTATGTCATCAAGGATAGTTTGTTTTAATCACCTGCGTGCTTTAAAAACAGGTATTATCCTCAAACTTCAGGACATGGACTTATTATGAAGTAGTATTTCCACGTTGTTATATAGATTAATCTCACTAGAATATTGGGATAATCTTAGTAGGAGTAGTGTTAGACTCAAAGATCCATAACAAATTATTCAAACACCAAGTGGATTGCGCATATATTTTAGAGAAAATAGTGATCTGAATGGGATCGCTATGACTTGTAGATCAAAATGTAGCGGTTAAGGAATTTATCAATTGTAATTGCTGTTAATTGAGAAACACCGTCAATTCATGTGTATCGAGAGTGTGATAGATGAGAATTTGGAAAGTGTTTTCTTGATGCTATGTCCTATGTGATTAATAAAAACATGATAACGTGGAAACACTTCTCCCATAAGGAGATCAAAACCTTACATAGAGTAATGCAACAAAAGTAAACTAACGAAAGGAAGGATGAACTCAAATTAAGGGAAACCAAGGACTTTAATGGTGTCGAAGAGAAGTATGAGAGATAGCAGTAGGAAAGCTGTGACATAGGTAAGTGGTGCTCTATGAGAGTTAGGATATATAGTCTTAGTCTATGAGGTTTGAGCTCAAAATATATTACCTTGTTCTATGAAATTGAGATTCTAATATATTTTAGGTTTACCATAGGAGAGACCTGCTGGAGTCCAGGAGAACACTGAGCGGGGGGGGGGGGGGGGGGGGGAATCAGTGTTGTATAAGTTTTACAATTTTTACACCTTTTGACTTACAGGATAAAGAGAGAGAAAGACATTAACATACATATGCACAATTATAATGTTGAAGGCATGAATCATATGAACACATGAAGACACACAAGATATGAGACCAAGACACAAAAGACTATACGAGAGGAAAACCCTCCTGGGGTAGGAAAACCTCTCAAAATTGCCTCACTGGCTTAAGCAAAAACCTCACTGGTTACAATGTTTAGAAGCACCAACTTCAAGGAGCACCAACCCCTAATACGTACAAATAGGTCTCACTAACCATACAAGCCTCACTGACTACAAGATGCCTCACTGGCTACAATATGTGTCTCACTGACAAATGTAAGGTCTCACTGACCTATAAGCCTCACTGGCATACTGTGCCTCACTGACAAACACAATCACCGTTAGAAAAGATAAACAAAATCAGAGGATTACTCTGTTTTCATTCAATTCATTAATTCATTCACCTGATTATCTCTGCATAACAATTCTACAACAAGGAGATTATCATTATGGTCCTCACATCAACTCTCTCAGCTCAATTTTCGCTCTTTCAATAAACATTTGATGACCTTGTCATTCTCTGTATTTATCCCTGCAAAACATGGTCTCATACATACAAAAATCATCTGTATCTTCTCAAAGATGTCTTCAATTCACACACACTTTCTGTCAATGTACCTGCAAAACCATTATATGCAATTTAAAAACCCTTTCACATTCTCTGAAAACAAAGTTATCTTCTTCAATTCTCATCTTCCCTGTAAATTTCTCTTCAATGATTTTCTTTATCCTTCTGCAACATATCTTCAATCTTCATAAGATCTTTTCATATTCCTCTTCATTCAAAAATCCTTTCAATTTGAAAATCTTTGATTTCAAATGACCTTTTTATATTTTTGTCTTTCTTCTGCAAACTCCAATATGCAAAAACATGTTTATCTTCTTGTGCAAAAATAAAATCAATCTCCTGCAATAAAATCTTTTCATTTCTTCTTCATTCCAAAAACACATCTCTGCAATTAATAAAACAAAATCATCTCCTCAAACTGAAATAACTTCTTAAAAAAAATATAAATCTCCTCCAATTTAATGCCATGAAAAAGGCCTTTTAAAAATAGATCTTGGCTTTTAAGAAAAACAAGACTCCTTGTAAAATGGCTTGATTTGATGTCAACCATAAAAAATGGGAGTTGAAAAAATAAAGTTTCTAATATTAAAAATAAAGCCATAAGGATCGGGCTTCCACCTTAAGGAAGGATCGAAGCACATAAGGAGGGGTCGAATTTTATGTCATATATGACTTTCTAACACTTTTCCATCGGCCTTTTTCTTATTTTTATAAAACATGCTCATAGAATATAATTATTCGAACTCAAAGACGTATTTATTGGTGCTCAAATGATGACTGATGCCATTGGTTAAACACAAGGAGGGGGCCGGTCAAGTAAGTGTTATAAAGACCCTTCAAAGGGCAATTTTTAAGTTATGAACTTGCAGTAGCAGGTCACCATTGAATTATAACAAAAATGCAAGTATGAAGGCAAGTGGGTTTAGACATATGAAAATGGACTTAGTCTTGGAGTTTAGAGATTAGTATCTCAGAAGACAAAAATATTAGAACCTTAGATTTCTCCCAACAAAGCATTCCTTCTGCAATAACATATAAACTCAACCTCTACAACATGAAGTTATAACACCTCTGAAGCCATGGTGAAGATAGAAGCATGAATACTTTTTCATCTAACATCAAACACCAATAAGATAACCATGAACCTTAAACCAAGAGCACCAACCTTGGAGAAATATCATCAAAAGATCTGAATATGGAGAACACTGAAGACAACCTTGCTCAGAATTTGCATCCTCTGTTCAAGAACAACGAAGATATCAAAACCATCTAAATCATGAAAGCATTTGATCAATATTACCATGAAGCAACCAACGTACTAACATCATACTATGAAGGTCTCTTAAGTCATGATCAAAACAACAAGTCCTACAAGTCCATTATCTGCAATCAATAAGACCTCAATATTGTGAATGAATAGAGAAAAAAAAAAAAATTGCCCTCCAAAAAAAAAAATCACTTTAGAAACTTTCCAAAAAAAATCCACCTTAGACCAAAATCATCTCCAATTAAAATCGAATAAAATCCTCCTTTTAATGTCATAAAGGATGACATTTAGGAGGGGTCAAAAAATGAAGTTTCTATTTTTGAAAAAAACTCCTCCTAAAAATTTGAATTATCTCCATTGAATGTCATATATGATAGATTGGGCTCCTAAGAGAAATTCGATGTTATTATTTTAAATAAAGCATATTTTATATTCTCCATAAAATAGGAATCGTGATCCCCCTTAAAAGAAGGCCCTTACTCATATTAATCGGGCTCATGCACCTTTTTGAAACTTAACACATAAGACATATATCATATGTTCCATATTCGATGGCTTTCTAAACGATATGCTCCTCTTTTTATTAAAACATTCGATGGCTGCTCTCCACATTCGATGCTTTATATATTATGGGCTCCTTCATACCTTTCGTGGTCAATACTATTCGTGCTTCCCAAAGATGACTTGATATGGGAGAAGTGAGCTTTAATAGCAACATTAATGTGCTTCCAGACATATGAAGAGTCACATCAATGAACAACACTGAATATTTTGCTACCCCAATTGAACATGTATGTGTGAACCTGGCCATTACTATCACCATTCATTGTGATCAACTTAATTGAAACAATTTTCTTGTCTATAAAAGTATCTTGAAGCGAAAAGACATCATTTAACTCTTCTTGACATTTCAAACTCTTGCCAACATGATAAAGTCCTGCAAGCCTCACAATGGCAAGGCATGATAATGACCTTATATTCTCAAACAAATAAACATATCAAAATGTAATCACTAAGATCCTCAACTTGCATCAACCTCTTGCACCATCCTGCATCAACCTCTTGCACCATCCTCAAATTGCAAAGAACATGAGACCATCAAACATGTCCTGCAATCATGTGAATACCAATAATGTACACAAACAAGTTAGCATCAATAATCGATGTAACCAAACTGATCAAACAAGCCCTGTGAATACGAACAATTCAATGGATCAACCCATCATGAACAACGCCATAACAAGTTAGAACATGAGAATCCATCCTGAGGCAAACATGAAGATATCCTGATGACATCTCTTATCTATCACTGATCCTGATGACATGAACAACTCCTGTCAATACCTTTTTGACATCAATGACAATCTACTTTCATCAAGACCGATGGTATGGTATGGAGTGGGAGGGAAGGGACAAAAATAATGATTGTTGTGAACGAGAGGGACGAAAGTATGTATGCTTTACAATGAGTTGTTGATAACCTACTTAATTAAAAAAAGCTTGAACAGATTATTGTTATGCATGGAGAGACACCTAGCTATGTCAAAGTTTCTGTTGGCATAACAATGATATTACATTGTTAATTGTCGTTTATTAGGTTGCAGTTATAACTGTTATACAGCTATATTTAAAACTGTTATACAGAGTTATGTGAACTGTATCGTACTGCATCGTCCTTGCCTTGTATATATTCTCTGCATTGTATCGTTTCATGATATCAATAAAATATACTCTCTATTATTTGGTATCGGAGCGATTATGGATCCGGTCCTTGTTGAGTTGAAGGCGCTTGATTTAAACTTTGAAAGCCTTTGTTGAGTGCCTATGTGAAGATGAGAGGCAATGCAGATCTTATCAATTGACAAGTGTTTTGGCCATATGAAGAATGAGAAGGCCTCCCAGCATGGTAATGGATTGAGTTTGCTGTGAGGATGTTTGGCCATTCTCTGTTAGGAGCCGCTGCCATCTTGAGGAGTTGATTACTGAAAAGAAGACGTTGCTATCGCTATTGCTTAGGCTATGATCTGAGGAAGAGGCCATCTAAGTACTCTACAGACGGGCTAAAAAGGAAGATTAGGGTATGGTCATTGGTCCAGCATAAATCAGGAATAAAGGCGTTGAGGCATTGATATATATGTTTTAAATCTGGCCAGCGATAGAGGCATAACTCTTTCCCTACTGCGTGTTGGTTTGGAGAAGTGGAGATTGAAGGAGCAAGCCGCAAATACCCTTCTTCATATATTCATTGTTTTTGAGGCGATTGAGATCACAAAAGAAAGAATAATACAGCCGAAGGAGGTTGTGGAAAAGGGTTGTCCCGATTTAGAAGATGCTGCCGAAGAGCTTCATGTGCCACGAAAAGATTTATATCCTTTCCTGAAATCGTCCCATACTACAGTTATTTCTGTATGATCGTTGGCAGCCTGTGTAGATTGCTTTTGTTTGTTGCAGTCACCGTAAGCATCTATTTCTTCTTCCCTACACCTTGGTTATGGTTGTTCAATATTGAGAGATTATTTCCTTTTGTGGTATGCAAGAATGATGATAATTATATCAATAGGAAGGTGTATTTGTTTTACTTGTTAAAAATCAGGGTGTAATCTTTTGAAATCGGAGTTGATGGTGCATGTTGACTTGAGAGAAGTTGTGTGAGGGAGTTTACCTTTTCTTAATTGATATTTAGAATTTAATTAGTAAATGGAGTAATAAGGAAATTATGGTGATATAAGTGAAGAAAAGTATTTGTCAGTTTCAAATATTATCATGTATGATCCACTGGAAAGTCGGTTACTTCAATATACTTGACGGTAATTGGTTGTGGGTTCAAATCTGATTTATTTCATATATATTTTTGGAGAGATAAGAGTATGTTTTTGCATTTGGAGGAATAAGGTTTAATGGCATATTTATACATGATTGGAGATATAAAAATTATTGTGCACTTTTGGTGGAATCCGATACCTTGTTCATTTTATTTTATCATGGCTACATCAAACATTGCTTGTGCTCTCGGGGCCATTTATACTGCACATGATGAGGCCTCCAAAGACTCATCTAGAACATCAGTTGGTTAAAGTGCAAGCATATTATATTGGAGGCTGGCGGCATCGGAGGATGGAGGATTTTCCATCATCTCAAGTTAGCTTCTCGCTTTGAGATGATGCATTGCATGAGAAGCGTTTTTGGTTTTGGTTGTTTTGCTTTTCTTTGTTGATGCTGACGGATTTGAAGAATGTATGTTTTGTGAAGATTTTGTTTTGGAGACAGGTTCTGGATTTGGTGTTGAGCTCAATATGGATTATTGTCCAGCGAGCTTCAAAGAGTATATGATCGAGAATTATACCCTTTCGCGGTCACTAGACAATGGCAGAGATCTGTCGTATCTCTCAGGGTTCATTGTCGAATAATTCAAGACTCTGTGATTTGAGAGCTTGGGACTAAAGAGCTCAAGAACACAGCTCGAAGCTACGCCTTTCCGAGGGTAGATGAGACAGCATGATGGAGCCCTGCTTGGTTCAGGATTTGTTCTTTGGGAGAAGATCTTCTATAAAATATGTATTCATATTATGTAATCAATTTTGTTGAGTATGTTAGCATTTAGGGGGGGTCCCTTGGTACTATTGCAGGAATAATGTAATAAGGGGGGGAAAGTTGGCATGACAATGATATTACATTGTTAATTGTCATTTATTAGGTTACGGTTATAACTGTTATATCGTTATATTTAAAACTGTTATACATAGTTATGTGAACTCTATCGTACTGCATCGTCCTTGCCCTGTATATATTCTCTGCATTGTATCAGTTCATGATATCAATAAAATATACTCTCTATTACTTTCCACTAGCAGGCCATGGTACTATTCCTACACTCTACTATATTTAAATTCATATTATCAAAATCCCTACTCCTTTGTTGCAGATTTCTTTGGTTTCTACAAAAAACTATATTTGTAGGGCATGACGCATTTGAAATAGCCAGGAAAATAGAAAGCCACATTACACAGGCATTATTATCTCATACAAATCCAATGGCTATTAAGAAATACTTATAGGAAAGTAAATTCATTTCTAACCCGCTAAACCAAATTGCTGGTGGGCATGCACCTATGCCAAGTGGCTTCCTCTCTTTCAGCAAATCAAAACTTCTCTCTTTTACTTCTTCTCTTTAAATCTTAGCAGAATATCATTTCCAATAGTTTCAATCGTTTATTTAACTTCAAATCCTTATATGGCAGTTACAATTTTTACAAGACTTTTGCACTGTAACAAGAATGTCAATATGATCAACACAACCAGCTACTGAATAAAATCCCTCTGAAACATTCTATGAAATAATAGTGATAAATGATTGAAAGATGTCACATTACAGTGATGGAGAATGAAGCCGAAGAAAATGTGATATGTGCGTCCAGTGTGGCGGAGGTTTATGCACCAACTTTCCATTGATAGGCTTAAGTGGTGGGTGTTGCCATTGCACATCATAACGTGTAGAACTTTATAGGCATGGTCGACACGGAGAAAAGCTCAATGAGTACAATAAAAATAATAGACCCCTTAACAAAGTGGAAGAAAAATGAAGACCAAACTGAAGAAAATGGAAGAAATTGCGAAATAACTTATTGTATGATGCGTCGGATACGCCGACAACTATTCTGCCATGTATTTTGTTGAAACTAAAACTGGTAAACACCAAAGGTGCTAAACATATTGTTTACAACAAAACATAAATTTTTGTAAAAGGATTTGAAACTTAACAAAACCCTAAAAATTTATATTTAATGCAACATAAATGATTAAAGATATCACTATAAAAACCAAATACATGTTACCGAATATGATTGAAGATGTGGTTGCTCACGTTTCCGGCATAACTCAAGCGTAAAGTTGTTATTGTCTGGTCCCCCTGATAATTGGGAGAAGTTGATTTTTATATTGTTTGGTAGAACGGTTGAGGGTGGTTGAACGAGGAAAAGTTGGTTGAACGGTAATAGTTAAAATTATTTTCAATTTTTTTCCGGATAGGTTTTGATTTAGGTTTAGGTTTTAGATAAAATAATAAATTAAGTTTATTTAATTTATTATTTACGGGAGGTTTTTAGAAAGGTAAAGAACGAATTAATTTTGTTAAATTGAATTTATTATTTACGGGAGATGGTATGAAAGATTTAATTAATTAATTAAAATTAATTAAATCTTAGGATCAAGGGTAGCTTAGGGATTAATGGAAATTAATTAATTAATTAAAATTAAATAAATTTGATGTGAAGGGAGGACTTAGGGAAAATTTGGGGATGAGGGAAATTTAATTAACTGATTAAAATTAATTAAATTTCATGTGAAGGGAAGATTTAGGGAATTGATCACTGGTCAATTTTTCCTGTCTACACATATAATGGGTGGTTTAATGTGCATTCAATTTGAAATACTAAAATATTCTCTGAGAAGGTATTTTTCTCTTACTTTTGGATAATGAAAATGGTTAATGAACTTTTAAATTTTTGGACAAAGAAACAGTTAATTTAACATAAATTTTAAATATTTTTGATGATGAAAAAGTTATTTTTTCAAATAGTAGAAGTTGTAAAACACCCATATATTTGATGAAGGGTACTCCCCTTACCAACCCAAACACAACAATAACAGAGAATAAAACAACGAATGCAAGGAAGAAACACATGCTTTCTATTATCTCAACGTAATGACATTACAATATTCAGGAAGTTTTCAAGCTACAACCACATGGGCTTTCTAATTACAAAAATCTGCAAGCCAGAGCCACCATCTACACTACTGAACTCCCTGTAACCCCCATTCGCCTCCTTTATCTGGAATGCGTAGCCGCCCCGGAATATTCTAGAAATTGTAACTCCCGCCAAGAAGATTTTTTAACTTTAGATCCGACCGTTGGATTTTCAATCATAATATATCGTTGGAAAGCTCTCGGAAAGATGCGTGTCCACAAAATGTCCCGTTGGGGTGCATTTTGATTTTCGACCAATTTTCGGGCCCATCCGGAGCCTCTAAGTGCCTCAAATTTGACTTTGAATATTTTATCAAAATTGGAAAAATGAAAATATTAATATCCCACAAATGACAAATGATATTGAAGTGATTTCTTCACCATTGGCTTCAATTCACCATTCTGGAGGTCTGTGTAAGATTTCGTGTCCGTACGTGCACAAATACCAACTTACTAAAAATAGCAACCCTACCAATTTTAGCCCTTATCCAAAAAGAAACAATATTTCTGGGTGATGCAAGATTGCTCTTACACCCTGGATGCTCCTGCATCAATATTTGTATTAAATATAATTCAATCTCAACCAGAGAAAAATTTAGCAGCCCCAACTAGGCATGTTCGGGCATGGCACACCACATAGATACACCGACAATAGCCATAATTTCTAACGAAACTACAAAAAAGAACCATATTATGAAACGAACCACATTTAAAACTGCATGATGCAGATGTTATACTTCACACCGTGTTCGAAGTTTCTATGGGCATCAAGTGGCACCATACGAGCTATCTTTTGATTCAGTAGGTGGAGGCGATAGGGTAGCAGGCCGAGTCGGAGGTGCAGGTGTTGGAGGTCGAGGAACCATATCCGGGGTGTGGAGTCCGAGAAACCGTCTTGCATTTAACACTTACTTTGACTTAACATCTGTATTTGATGGGAGTTGAAACTGGTGAGCGTTTAAAGTTTTATTGAGATCATTGAAGCAGTTGTTTAGTAGTCCTTTCTAGATGGCCCGAAAAATATAAGTCGCCACTAGAGAAGATCAGAGCAACTCAGTAGGAAAGAGAACTCCAATGGGTGCTTCGCCTTCAAATAGGTCATATCTATGCATCACCTTCTTCGGTCTGACCAAAGGAGTTTAAGATTGTCATGGATATAGTCGAATGCAATCATTTTCATGAATTCAACATCTTGGACAAGGTCCGTGATATTCGATAAGAAGATGGATGCCACTTCTGAATATGAGAGAGAGACGACGTGGGAAGTCACACAGTATGGACTCACCCACCACCACACATATAGGAAATTTGATCTATGGACAATCGATGTCAAAAACATGAGCGAGCTTGTCAAAGTTGTTGATACCAATTTCTAATGGTTCCCATTTCCGCATCTATAGTTAGATGTGGCAATTCTTCACCACCAACTCCATGGTTGATATACAACAAGCAGATAGGAGGAAGAAAAGAGTAGGGAGAAAACAACGGGGAGAAGAGACGATGAAGGGGAAAAGGGTAGGAGGGTGGAAATAATAGGCAAAGAAAGGGCCATTAATGGTTGTATTAAACGAGGGATGAGAGGACAATCAGAGATGAGTCGAGAGGGAGGAGTAGCACCTCGGAGTAAATGCTGAGGATAATCTTGCAGGATTGGGATTGATACATGGAGTTAAAGTTTGAGTACACTGCGCTGAAGAGGTGATGGGAGAGTACATATGAGCAGATGGGGGTGACCGTTGGTGATGTTGGACCATCTTCAAATGGCTCCCTGATAGCCGATGGTGACGTTGCCATTTCATACAATACAGTTCAACTAAAGGTGTTCATGCCAACTCATCATCGACGAATGACTCATCTTGGGTAGGAGCCTTGGTGTTTTAAGTGATTGAAAACACAATTTAATTTATGTTCGACAAAGGACTACCAAACTTTTTGTGGTTACGAGATGTGTTCACATATAATAGCCTATCCGCCAAATTACATACTTCACAGTCATCGCATCTCTTAGAAAGGGCTGCAAAGCAACTTAAGTCCCTATTAATGATGTATTAAGAAATAATGAATTACATATTTGCATAATATGCGTAATTCTGACAAAAGAGTAAACACCAAACTAATTGAATAATTAATGACTTGTTTTAGCACAATGTTCTTTATGATCGAACAATGAAGCCGGGCATTGCCCTTTCACTTGAGAAAGTAAAATAGCTATCATAGGATCGGATGTAGCACCCCCAATAAAGCATGTCCCTTGGATTTATATTTAATCCCATTGCAAAGATCATTGAACCTACCCCAAAAAACTATTAATTTTCTAGTTTTACATAGATTTCAATGTAAACTATTTGTGGACAATGATTTCTACATAGCTAGGAACTGATAATAGATAACATCACAACTTCTTTCCCCGCAACCCACTTGCAAAGTTCCCCACTTGATAGATTGCCAGTGTCTATGCCATAGGCTGAAGGGAAAGGTAGCATGCTTGTGTTGTTAATGTCACTATGTCCAATATGAACTAGAAACACAAGCCTCAAAACCCAACAAATATAACTCTAAAATTTCGTACATAATAAAATGTTACTTGAGTTTCAGGTTGTATAGAACAAAAATGAAACACAAATTTTCAATCCCATCTCTCTTCGTCACCATCACAGGTTAGAAAATCCTATATGCATTCGAATGAATGGCCCCTAGCCTTGACTAATCCTAGCGTTTTGTGTCCAGCTAGTGTCGACGTAGATTAAGAAAATCGTAAAATCGTAAATCGTTACGATTTCTTGAAGCTTACAGACATAGCTCCGCATGTTTTCTTTTCAATGCGATTCGTGATCGCAACACGTTGACAGAACCATAAACTTAATTACCCTCAACGGTTGTAACGAACTAAAAATTGTGTCAACGGTTTTAGTGTGGGATTGACAGGAACGCCTACGAAGTTCGATTTTACTGTTTTCAGCCAAATTCACTAGTTCTTCCCAGAAAAATGAGTATGTCAAAGTTTGGGGCCTTGCTTTTCGCCATGTGAGGATTTGTTAGTGGTTCGTGGCCTCGCTTTTCGCCATGTGATGATTAACGCTTTTCTCCATGTGATGATTAGTTATTCCTTCATTCACACTGGGATAAACATGTCGTACTTTTTCTTAAAACTACTTAAGAGGCAGAAAATTGCATCCAATAGGAACAGTAAGAGTAAGAGTTTGGAGATTAAAGAAAAGTAATCCACCCTGAATGTAGAAAATAGCATCGAATAGAAACAGTAAGAGTTTGAATCCGTGAATGGTGGATTTGCACATGGTAGGAGTTCTCCCTGTCTGCGTTCTACGATTTCTTATTTATCTAAGTTCCATCTCTCCTATGGCTATATAAAGCAAACTGGGGGAGCATTTTTTCCCAACACAGCTTTGCGTTGTCTATGGTGTAGAGCTTCAAACGCAAAAAGAAAATGTCTTGGACCAGAAAGGTTTATGTTATGTTTGTAATGGTATTAGTTGTGCTTGGCGCGAAAGATGCATGGGCAGTCAGAAACAAAGCTCTGCTTCGCAGAACATTAATTGCTTCGAATGTGGTGGACGTTACAACGTTCGGTGCCAAGGGCGATGGAGTCACTGATGATACCAAGGTCATATTTCTATCTATTCAAACACCCTTATTTACAAATAAGTGTATATATATATTGAATTTTGCTGTGGACTGTGGATGAAACAGGCATTTCTGGCGGCATGGCAAGCAGCCTGCAACAAGGACTCGGCTACACTACACATTCCGGTTGACTACCGCTTTCTTGTTGGGCCTCTCACCTTCTCGGGACCCTGCAAATCGAACATCGTATTTCAGGTATGCTACGAGAGTCGAGACAGACATATTGGTGTTGGAATTCAAAAGAGAAGCCAAAATATATCTCAATCTTTTTTTAATTTGAGCAGGTTGATGGAAGTGTTATCGCACCGGTGAATCCAGGGGCCTGGGCATCTAAACCGTTGAAATGGATAAATTTCTCAAAACTCAACGGTATTACTATCGCCGGCAAGGGCACTTTCGACGGACAAGGGGCGGCTTGGTGGAAGCTTTCCCAACTAGAAGATGAGGTAAATCTTAATATAGAAATAAACACAACACGTCGTCTTTCTGTCTGCAATATTGTTGTTGTGTAACTGTACACCCACACCCATTCAAAAGGCGTTGGAATTTTCTATGTTTCAGGATAGCAGCAATGGGGGAAGCAGTTTACCAAGTGTGAGGCCAACGGTGAGCCATGACCGCAGAAACAAATTTTTTTAAATTCTAAACGAAAAATAAATAATTTTCGTTTATAACACTTTCTAGTGCTGCAAATTGCAATATAAACGCTGATACGTACGTAATTTCGAAATCTGGGCAGGCATTGAGATTTTACGGAAGTTATGACGTGAGCGTGCAAGACATAAGCATACAAAACAGTCCCCAATTTCATCTTAAGTTTGACTCTTGCACCTCCGTCAAAGTGGCTGGCGTGACAATCTCCTCTCCTGCAAACAGCCCAAACACAGACGGAATTCATCTCCAGAATTCTAACGAGGTCGAAATACACAGTTCCTCTATGGCATGCGGTAGGTATACACATACACAGTAAGTAGGGTCTCTTCTGTTTTATCATTTTGTCAACGTTTATGATAAGCATGTTTGATGAATGGTCCAACAGGAGACGACTGCGTGTCCATTCAAACAGGCTGCTCAGGCATTCGCATTCACAACATCAACTGCGGCCCTGGTCACGGTATCAGGTACTCTTATTAACTTATTCTTCTTTTAATTTTAATTGACTTCAGTAACTTATTTTATGTAATTCACATCAGTATTGGAGGACTTGGAAAAGACGGAACCAAGGCCTGCGTTTCCAATGTGAGCGTCTATGACAGCAACATCCAGGATGCTTCCAACGGACTCCGGATCAAAACATGGCAGGTCTGTTAACAAATCCATTTTGAAACTTAACATAGGTCTGCCAACTGTAAAATTCAAGGCTAGATTTCGATCATGATGTGCTTCTTCGTGCCTGCTTTAAATACAGGGAGGAGCTGGACAGGTGAAAAGCGTATCCTTCTCCAACATACAGGTTTCCAACGTGCGAGTGCCCATTAAAATCGATCAATTTTACTGCGACAAAGAGGCCTGCAGCAATCAAACCTCGGGGGTATTTATATCAGACGTCACTTACCAGAAAATCACTGGCACTTACACGGAAACTCCAGTTTATTTGGCTTGCAGCGACGATGTGCCCTGCACTGATTTAAAGTTTTCAGATATTCAACTTCAACCTGCTGATACAGATGAGAAGAATCCCTTGTGTTGGAATAGCTATGGAGAACAACAATCAAGTGTCGGGTGCCTCAAACCTGGAACCCCGCCCA
This sequence comes from Cunninghamia lanceolata, assembly GCA_027924645.1. NCBI lineage: Eukaryota > Viridiplantae > Streptophyta > Pinopsida > Cupressales > Cupressaceae > Cunninghamia > Cunninghamia lanceolata. The sequence goes on along the minus strand of BSBN01001811.1, from coordinate 460,679 downwards.
ATGACCCTTCCCGCACTCAGTCCCGAGAAGATGCATGCTAAACCCAATTAGTGGGAAACCCGTTTTGTACATTTCATAAAACGCTACTCTCAATGTTCATTGTCGATTTTAACCCATAGGATAAGGTACAATTGGGAGCATTTGTGAATTCTATGACACACTCAAAGGGATGGCTTATAAATGACATTTCTCTCTGATAGCTTTTCATTCATCAGAAGTTCGCCCGGGAGTTCTCCTCCTCTTTGTCGTATGGTTAGGGCCCAATGATCTTTCCATCCTCCTCATCCTTATATCTTGTACTTTTCTTTCACAGCGGTCCTCTCTTGTACACTTTCTTATCCTCTCTGTCTAACAAGTGACAACAAATGCGAGCATATTGGCCCCATGTCATCTCTAATATATCTAGTTAAAGCACCAAAGGTGCTATTAAATTGCCGACATATTTATATATTTTACTCCAAAGTCATTACATGTAGTAGTTGGTGGACAAGGCTATAAATACTATACGAAATTCAATTAGCTTTTTGCAAATAAAAATAATGCAATGGTATTAAATGAATAACCACACGAACTAAATCATAAAGGGTCACGAAGCCATTGAAATGACAATATAAACATGTGTATTAAAAACATGAAAATCTATTGGTGTTTTGAATGTAATTTTTAAGAAACCATATTAGGATAGCATACTAATTAGTGAGTTACGTGAAATGAAGATCGCTTCAAATATTTCATTTTATATAAGTATAATTACATAGACACAGTTGAAAGAGAATTTATTATTGCAAGTACCAAGACCATAATATTTTTTTAACAACACAATATTTACTTATCAAAATGAACAACAAATAAATTAAAAATTCATTGGATTTTCTCTCAAAGATCAACTTAGAGACGAGGATTGCAATCGACGATCTTCATTTTTCCTATTCTTAACATAATTTTCATTTTCTATCTTAATGTACTGTTCAAATGAGAACAGTGGTGATATTCTCAAAGTTTTGAGAGATTTAACTCGAGAGATAGCAGTGAATGTTAAACTAGCCCTCCCTACATGATATTAGGATATCATATTTAACAACTCTTATTTCTAACTTCATCTACCTTTGAGGTTTCTTTTCATGGGTACCGAGCACTAGGCTCAAGCCGTTAGAGTCTCAAAAGACTATTTGCTAGATTTTGACAACAACACGATAACTCTAAGGCCCCATCCTCCATTTTAGTTCAAGTTCCTAAATCTTGGTTGGACATTTTCCAGGATGGAATTACAAAAACAAGCAAGTGGTGATATACAAACTACAAGAATTGTGAATTCCCAATTGAGAAGAAGGTTTTTGACCGCATTTCACAAAGAACACGATAACATCAAGTCTTGGTCCTTGGTTTGAGTTTGAAGCATTGTACTCGTGCGCTAACATTACCATCTCTAAGGTGTATCAAACCAAACGTTGGCTTCATAAGTTGGAAATGGCTGTATATGTTAAATATTTTTTACATGTATAGTAGACAAAAATTCTCACTAATTACCTCTCTAGTGATTTGGAGGCGTGTTGGCTTGAAGGAAAGATGTGATCAGTTGTTTGTGTTTTAATTTCTGTTATGACCAAGAATGACTCAGAGTCTCAAACACATGAAGAATTTTGCATGTCAACTGATTTTAAGTAATTTATATTTTCCTTTGTTAAACAAATAATTCATATGAGCTATGATTGTTATGACGGGGCAGAAAATGTATTGTGAGTTTCTTGTGTTGCTATACATTACACTATTTGTTGAGAATTTTGATCACTCTTAACATGAATGCTACAACATTATATTTGTCATAAAAGTGCACTTTTATTTTTCTAGGAAGACCAACAGAAATGGAAGGATTCAACTTCCAATTAGTGATACTACTTACTGTCAATGATTCCTCTATTCAAATAATTTCTATTTATCTTGGGGAAGAATGTTTGTAATTATATATATATATATATATATATATGCATTTTTGTAATTGTAAATATATACATGTTCCTCCTCTCCCAAGCCCATCACAGGAAAAATAGAAACCAAGATACACTTTACCAAATATAAACAAGAGCGAGCTATGAGAAAATAGGACACCATTCAGTACTATCTATATATATATATATATATATATATATATATATATATATATATATATATATATATATATATATATATATATATATATAGAAACACACACCAAGGCAAGGTAGAAGCAGCCAAGCCTATATGTGGAAACAATCGATAAATTCTGCTACACACTGATTTCTTCAAATAACAGGAGCACTTCAACAAAATTATGTACTTCTTTTAGAAAATTACAATTCTATTGAAACTGTAGCAACAAACTACTTGTGGGTAGCCAAATAGAATGTCACTAAAGCAATCTTGTTTGAAATGGTGAAAGCAATTTGATTCTCTCAGAGCTATTTCTATTGAAATAATTTTGGACAAATGGTTACAAAATGGAAGACTTGAGATATTTCAAAGGAATTCTAACACATCTGCAAGTTGTTCTAGGGGATCTTTTTAACACCTAAAATCAATCGACGATGAATTAGCACCTATCTCTCTTAACTCCAATCATTTTTGTGTAAATTCTAAATTCCTTCTGCAGCCTCTGTAACTGATGTAGCATGTTTATAAATGCCCATTAGGGGTTATTTTGTATGGTTATTATTGAATTAGACTTAATATAAATATGGGTGCTTGTCACCTTTTACTGGTTAAATAAAAGCTACGATCATATCTAGGAAATGCATTGCCAATAATTACATATGTACGACCTTCACAAGCAGTGTTCATATTTGTAAGAAATGGAATCAGGTCTTTTTGGGAAGATGTATGGAGCATTCGGGAGCAAAGGGGACACAAGAATGAACAACAATCCTTCTGTAACTGGTATGGATTTAATTAGAATTTTTTGAACAAACCAAAGTCTCAAATTTGCATTTGAATGGGTTGTGACTAATTTAGTGACCAAAATTTCTACATCAACATTCAAAAATCTAAAACTAAAAGTTCCTTCATAAATAATGTTTATGATTCGAGATTACATAAATGTAACACTGAACACCACGAATGTTGCTTTTAGTACAATTATCTATCCTCTTATTTTCTATCTCAAACCATCATAGTAGAAAATAATTACTAATAAATTCCCTTATACAAAACTTAAGGGTTGTGACACTTCAAACAAACTAGATGCCCTAATGTAGTAAAACATTTGATAAACCCTAATTCAAAAAAAAGAGAGAAGAAGATCAAGCATTGATAAACTTGGTAACAACCTATGTGCCCTCAGAGACTACATGCTTTCCAAGCTCTCGAGGAAGAGAGAGAGCCTCGCAGTTGTCTCAATCTCCCATGTATATTCATGATATTCTTCTTGTTGTGACGAGCAAAGTTGGCTACCTTACTAGAAATTTTCTCAAAGATGTCATTGATAAATTTATTCATAATTCACATAGCCTTTCTAGATCTTTTTCTTGCAGTAAAAGGTGTAACAAACCCATATATTTGTATTAAATACGATTCAAAAATAATTACTAGAAATATTGCTATAAGGGTGCACTTCCTTGAGAATTTTAAACGAAAGGACCTTAGAGATTTGGTTGCTCTTTCTATTTTTGTTCGTACATTTTTCATCTTCAACTTTTTTGTGGATCTTCTTCTCAGTCTTGGGAACCTTCTTTCTTCTACAGATTTCTTAGCCATGGCATTTTTCTCTATGATGGGATTCTTCTCTATCATTCTTTCCATTGATAAGCACTACAAAAGGGAATATGTCATTAGAATAAATATCTATGAAACATTTTATTATGAATAAGCTTTTCATGTATTTTAATAATAATAGTATTTTATAGAAGTATGTCATCAAGGATAGTTTGTTTTAATCACCTGCGTGCTTTAAAAACAGGTATTATCCTCAAACTTCAAGACATGGACTTATTATGAAGTAGTATTTCCACGTTGTTATATAGATTAATCTCACTAGAATATGGGGATAATCTTAGTAGGAGTAGTGTTAGACTCAAAGATCCATAACAAATTATTCAAACACCAAGTGGATTGCGCATATATTTTAGAGAAAATAGTGATCTGAATGGGATCGCTATGACTTGTAGATCAAAATGTAGCGGTTAAGGAATTTATCAATTGTAATTGCTGTTAATTGAGAAACACCGTCAATTCATGTGTATCGAGAGTGTGATAGATGAGAATTTGGAAAGTGTTTTCTTGATGCTATGTCCTATGTGATTAATAAAAACATGATAACGTGGAAACACTTCTCCCATAAGGAGATCAAAACCTTACATAGAGTAATGCAACAAAAGTAAACTAACGAAAGGAAGGATGAACTCAAATTGAGGGAAACCAAGGACTTTAATGGTGTCGAAGAGAAGTATGAGAGATAGCAGTAGGAAAGCTGTGACATAGGTAAGTGGTGCTCTATGAGAGTTAGGATATATAGTCTTAGTCTATGAGGTTTGAGCTCAAAATATATTACCTTGTTCTATGAAATTGAGATTCTAATATATTTTAGGTTTACCATAGGAGAGACCTGCTGGAGTCCAGGAGAACACTGAGCGGGGGGGGGGGGGGGGAATCAGTGTTGTATAAGTTTTACAATTTTTACACCTTTTGACTTACAGGATAAAGAGAGAGAAAGACATTAACATACATATGCACAATTATAATGTTGAAGGCATGAATCATATGAACACATGAAGACACACAAGATATGAGACCAAGACACAAAAGACTATACGAGAGGAAAACCCTCCTGGGGTAGGAAAACCTCTCAAAATTGCCTCACTGGCTTAAGCAAAAACCTCACTGGTTACAATGTTTAGAAGCACCAACTTCAAGGAGCACCAACCCCTAATACGTACAAATAGGTCTCACTAACCATACAAGCCTCACTGACTACAAGATGCCTCACTGGCTACAATATGTGTCTCACTGACAAATGTAAGGTCTCACTGACCTATAAGCCTCACTGGCATACTGTGCCTCACTGACAAACACAATCACCGTTAGAAAAGATAAACAAAATCAGAGGATTACTCTGTTTTCATTCAATTCATTAATTCATTCACCTGATTATCTCTGCATAACAATTCTACAACAAGGAGATTATCATTATGGTCCTCACATCAACTCTCTCAGCTCAATTTTCGCTCTTTCAATAAACATTTGATGACCTTGTCATTCTCTGTATTTATCCCTGCAAAACATGGTCTCATACATACAAAAATCATCTGTATCTTCTCAAAGATGTCTTCAATTCACACACACTTTCTGTCAATGTACCTGCAAAACCATTATATGCAATTTAAAAACCCTTTCACATTCTCTGAAAACAAAGTTATCTTCTTCAATTCTCATCTTCCCTGTAAATTTCTCTTCAATGATTTTCTTTATCCTTCTGCAACATATCTTCAATCTTCATAAGATCTTTTCATATTCCTCTTCATTCAAAAATCCTTTCAATTTGAAAATCTTTGATTTCAAATGACCTTTTTATATTTTTGTCTTTCTTCTGCAAACTCCAATATGCAAAAACATGTTTATCTTCTTGTGCAAAAATAAAATCAATCTCCTGCAATAAAATCTTTTCATTTCTTCTTCATTCCAAAAACACATCTCTGCAATTAATAAAACAAAATCATCTCCTCAAACTGAAATAACTTCTTAAAAAAAATATAAATCTCCTCCAATTTAATGCCATGAAAAAGGCCTTTTAAAAATAGATCTTGGCTTTTAAGAAAAACAAGACTCCTTGTAAAATGGCTTGATTTGATGTCAACCATAAAAAATGGGAGTTGAAAAAATAAAGTTTCTAATATTAAAAATAAAGCCATAAGGATCGGGCTTCCACCTTAAGGAAGGATCGAAGCACATAAGGAGGGGTCGAATTTTATGTCATATATGACTTTCTAACACTTTTCCATCGGCCTTTTTCTTATTTTTATAAAACATGCTCATAGAATATAATTATTCGAACTCAAAGACGTATTTATTGGTGCTCAAATGATGACTGATGCCATTGGTTAAACACAAGGAGGGGGCCGGTCAAGTAAGTGTTATAAAGACCCTTCAAAGGGCAATTTTTAAGTTATGAACTTGCAGTAGCAGGTCACCATTGAATTATAACAAAAATGCAAGTATGAAGGCAAGTGGGTTTAGACATATGAAAATGGACTTAGTCTTGGAGTTTAGAGATTAGTATCTCAGAAGACAAAAATATTAGAACCTTAGATTTCTCCCAACAAAGCATTCCTTCTGCAATAACATATAAACTCAACCTCTACAACATGAAGTTATAACACCTCTGAAGCCATGGTGAAGATAGAAGCATGAATACTTTTTCATCTAACATCAAACACCAATAAGATAACCATGAACCTTAAACCAAGAGCACCAACCTTGGAGAAATATCATCAAAAGATCTGAATATGGAGAACACTGAAGACAACCTTGCTCAGAATTTGCATCCTCTGTTCAAGAACAACGAAGATATCAAAACCATCTAAATCATGAAAGCATTTGATCAATATTACCATGAAGCAACCAACGTACTAACATCATACTATGAAGGTCTCTTAAGTCATGATCAAAACAACAAGTCCTACAAGTCCATTATCTGCAATCAATAAGACCTCAATATTGTGAATGAATAGAGAAAAAAAAAAAAATTGCCCTCCAAAAAAAAAAAATCACTTTAGAAACTTTCCAAAAAAAATCCACCTTAGACCAAAATCATCTCCATTTAAAATCGAATAAAATCCTCCTTTTAATGTCATAAAGGATGACATTTAGGAGGGGTCAAAAAATGAAGTTTCTATTTTTGAAAAAAACTCCTCCTAAAAATTTGAATTATCTCCATTGAATGTCATATATGATAGATTGGGCTCCTAAGAGAAATTTGATGTTATTATTTTAAATAAAGCATATTTTATATTCTCCATAAAATAGGAATCGTGATCCCCCTTAAAAGAAGGCCCTTACTCATATTAATCGGGCTCATGCACCTTTTTGAAACTTAACACATAAGACATATATCATATGTTCCATATTCGATGGCTTTCTAAACGATATGCTCCTCTTTTTATTAAAACATTCGATGGCTGCTCTCCACATTCGATGCTTTATATAGTATGGGCTCCTTCATACCTTTCGTGGTCAATACTATTCGTGCTTCCCAAAGATGACTTGATATGGGAGAAGTGAGCTTTAATAGCAACATTAATGTGCTTCCAGACATATGAAGAGTCACATCAATGAACAACACTGAATATTTTGCTACCCCAATTGAACATGTATGTGTGAACCTGGCCATTACTATCACCATTCATTGTGATCAACTTAATTGAAACAATTTTCTTGTCTATAAAAGTATCTTGAAGCGAAAAGACATCATTTAACTCTTCTTGACATTTCAAACTCTTGCAACATGATAAAGTCCTGCAAGCCTCACAATGGCAAGGCATGATAATGACCTTATATTCTCAAACAATAAACATATCAAAATGTAATCACTAAGATCCTCAACTTGCATCAACCTCTTGCACCATCCTGCATCAACCTCTTGCACCATCCTCAAATTGCAAACAACATGAGACCATCAAACATGTCCTGCAATCATGTGAATACCAATAATGTACACAAACAAGTTAGCATCAATAATCGATGTAACCAAACTGATCAAACAAGCCCTGTGAATACGAACAATTCAATGGATCAACCCATCATGAACAACGCCATAACAAGTTAGAACATGAGAATCCATCCTGAGGCAAACATGAAGATATCCTGATGACATCTCTTATCTATCACTGATCCTGATGACATGAACAACTCCTGTCAATACCTTTTTGACATCAATGACAATCTACTTTCATCAAGACCGATGGTATGGTATGGAGTGGGAGGGAAGGGACAAAAATAATGATTGTTGTGAACGAGAGGGACGAAAGTATGTATGCTTTTACAATGAGTTGTTGATAACCTACTTAATTAAAAAAAGCTTGAACAGATTATTGTTATGCATGGAGAGACACTAGCTATGTCAAAGTTTCTGTTGGCATAACAATGATATTACATTGTTAATTGTCGTTTATTAGGTTGCAGTTATAACTGTTATACAGCTATATTTAAAACTGTTATACAGAGTTATGTGAACTGTATCGTACTGCATCGTCCTTGCCTTGTATATATTCTCTGCATTGTATCGTTTCATGATATCAATAAAATATACTCTCTATTATTTGGTATCGGAGCGATTATGGATCCGGTCCTTGTTGAGTTGAAGGCGCTTGATTTAAAACTTTGAAAGCCTTTGTTGAGTGCCTATGTGAAGATGAGAGGCAATGCAGATCTTATCAATTGACAAGTGTTTTGGCCATATGAAAGAATGAGAAGGCCTCCCAGCATGGTAATGGATTGAGTTTGCTGTGAGGATGTTTGGCCATTCTCTGTTAGGAGCCGCTGCCATCTTGAGGAGTTGATTACTGAAAAGAAGACGTTGCTATCGCTATTGCTTAGGCTATGATCTGAGGAAGAGGCCATCTAAGTACTCTACAGACGGGCTAAAAAGGAAGATTAGGGTATGGTCATTGGTCCAGCATAAATCAGGAATAAAGGCGTTGAGGCATTGATATATATGTTTTAAATCTGGCCAGCGATAGAAGGCATAACTCTTTCCCTACTGCGTGTTGGTTTGGAGAAGTGGAGATTGAAGGAGCAAGCCGCAAATACCCTTCTTCATATATTCATTGTTTTTGAGGCGATTGAGATCACAAAAGAAAGAATAATACAGCCGAAGGAGGTTGTGGAAAAGGGTTGTCCCGATTTAGAAGATGCTGCCGAAGAGCTTCATGTGCCACGAAAAGATTTATATCCTTTCCTGAAATCGTCCCATACTACAGTTATTTCTGTATGATCGTTGGCAGCCTGTGTAGATTGCTTTTGTTTGTTGCAGTCACCGTAAGCATCTATTTCTTCTTCCCTACACCTTGGTTATGGTTGTTCAATATTGAGAGATTATTTCCTTTTGTGGTATGCAAGAATGATGATAATTATATCAATAGGAAGGTGTATTTGTTTTACTTGTTAAAAATCAGGGTGTAATCTTTTGAAATCGGAGTTGATAGTGCATGTTGACTTGAGAGAAGTTGTGTGAGGGAGTTTACCTTTTCTTAATTGATATTTAGAATTTAATTAGTAAATGGAGTAATAAGGAAATTATGGTGATATAAGTGAAGAAAAGTATTTGTCAGTTTCAAATATTATCATGTATGATCCACTGGAAAGTCGGTTACTTCAATATACTTGACGGTAATTGGTTGTGGGTTCAAATCTGATTTATTTCATATATATTTTTGGAGAGATAAGAGTATGTTTTTGCATTTGGAGGAATAAGGTTTAATGGTATATTTATACATGATTGGAGATATAAAAATTATTGTGCACTTTTGGTGGAATCCGATACCTTGTTCATTTTATTTTATCATGGCTACATCAAACATTGCTTGTGCTCTCGGGGCCATTTATACTGCACATGATGAGGCCTCCAAAGACTCATCTAGAACATCAGTTGGTTAAAGTGTAAGCATATTATATTGGAGGCTGGCGGCATCGGAGGATGGAGGATTTTCCATCATCTCAAGTTAGCTTCTCGCTTTGAGATGATGCATTGCATGAGAAGCGTTTTTGGTTTTGGTTGTTTTGCTTTTCTTTGTTGATGCTGACGGATTTGAAGAATGTATGTTTTGTGAAGATTTTGTTTTGGAGACAGGTTCTGGATTTGGTGTTGAGCTCAATATGGATTATTGTCCAGCGAGCTTCAAAGAGTATATGATCGAGAATTATACCCTTTCGCGGTCACTAGACAATGGCAGAGATCTGTCGTATCTCTCAGGGTTCATTGTCGAATAATTCAAGACTCTGTGATTTGAGAGCTTGGGACTAAAGAGCTCAAGAACACAGCTCGAAGCTACGCCTTTCCGAGGGTAGATGAGACAGCATGATGGAGCCCTGCTTGGTTCAGGATTTGTTCTTTGGGAGAAGATCTTCTATAAAATATGTATTCATATTATGTAATCAATTTTGTTGAGTATGTTAGCATTTAGGGGGGGTCCCTTGGTACTATTGCAGGAATAATGTAATAAGGGGGGGAAAGTTGGCATGACAATGATATTACATTGTTAATTGTCATTTATTAGGTTACGGTTATAACTGTTATATCGTTATATTTAAAACTGTTATACATAGTTATGTGAACTCTATCGTACTGCATCGTCCTTGCCCTGTATATATTCTCTGCATTGTATCAGTTCATGATATCAATAAAATATACTCTCTATTACTTTCCACTAGCAGGCCATGGTACTATTCCTACACTCTACTATATTTAAATTCATATTATCAAAATCCCTACTCCTTTGTTGCAGATTTCTTTGGTTTCTACAAAAAACTATATTTGTAGGGCATGATGCATTTGAAATAGCCAGGAAAATAGAAAGCCACATTACACAGGCATTATTATCTCATACAAATCCAATGGCTATTAAGAAATACTTATAGGAAAGTAAATTCATTTCTAACCCGCTAAACCAAATTGCTGGTGGGCATGCACCTATGCCAAGTGGCTTCCTCTCTTTCAGCAAATCAAAACTTCTCTCTTTTACTTCTTCTCTTTAAATCTTAGCAGAATATCATTTCCAATAGTTTCAATCGTTTATTTAACTTCAAATCCTTATATGGCAGTTACAATTTTTACAAGACTTTTGCACTGTAACAAGAATGTCAATATGATCAACACAACCAGCTACTGAATAAAATCCCTCTGAAACATTCTATGAAATAATAGTGATAAATGATTGAAAAATGTCACATTACAGTGATGGAGAATGAAGCCGAAGAAAATGTGATATGTGCGTCCAGTGTGGCGGAGGTTTATGCACCAACTTTCCATTGATAGGCTTAAGTGGTGGGTGTTGCCATTGCACATCATAACGTGTAGAACTTTATAGGCATGGTCGACACGGAGAAAAGCTCAATGAGTACAATAAAAATAATAGACCCCTTAACAAAGTGGAAGAAAAATGAAGACCAAACTGAAGAAAATGGAAGAAATTGCGAAATAACTTATTGTATGATGCGTCGGATACGCCGACAACTATTCTGCCATGTATTTTGTTGAAACTAAAACTGGTAAACACCAAAGGTGCTAAACATATTGTTTACAACAAAACATAAATTTTTGTAAAAGGATTTGAAACTTAACAAAACCCTAAAAATTTATATTTAATGCAACATAAATGATTAAAGATATCACTATAAAAACCAAATACATGTTACCGAATATGATTGAAGATGTGGTTGCTCACGTTTCCGGCATAACTCAAGCGTAAAGTTGTTATTGTCTGGTCCCCCTGATAATTGGGAGAAGTTGATTTTTATATTGTTTGGTAGAACGGTTGAGGGTGGTTGAACGAGGAAAAGTTGGTTGAACGGTAATAGTTAAAATTATTTTCAATTTTTTTCCGAATAGGTTTTGATTTAGGTTTAGGTTTTAGATAAAATAATAAATTAAGTTTATTTAATTTATTATTTACGGGAGGTTTTTAGAAAGGTAAAGAACGAATTAATTTTGTTAAATTGAATTTATTATTTACGGGAGATGGTATGAAAGATTTAATTAATTAATTAAAATTAATTAAATCTTAGGATCAAGGGTAGCTTAGGGATTAATGGAAATTAATTAATTAATTAAAATTAAATAAATTTGATGTGAAGGGAGGACTTAGGGAAAATTTGGGGATGAGGGAAATTTAATTAACTGATTAAAATTAATTAAATTTCATGTGAAGGGAAGATTTAGGGAATTGATCACTGGTCAATTTTTCCTGTCTACACATATAATGGGTGGTTTAATGTGCATTCAATTTGAAATACTAAAATATTCTCTGAGAAGTTATTTTTCTCTTACTTTTGGATAATGAAAATGGTTAATGAACTTTTAAATTTTTGGACAAAGAAACAGTTAATTTAACATAAATTTTAAATATTTTTGATGATGAAAAAGTTATTTTTTCAAATAGTAGAAGTTGTAAAACACCCATATATTTGATGAAGGGTACTCCCCTTACCAACCCAAACACAACAATAACAGAGAATAAAACAACGAATGCAAGGAAGAAACACATGCTTTCTATTATCTCAACGTAATGACATTACAATATTCAGGAAGTTTTCAAGCTACAACCACATGGGCTTTCTAATTACAAAAATCTGCAAGCCAGAGCCACCATCTACACTACTGAACTCCCTGTAACCCCCATTCGCCTCCTTTATCTGGAATGCGTAGCCGCCCCGGAATATTCTAGAAATTGTAACTCCCGCCAAGAAGATTTTTTAACTTTAGATCCGACCGTTGGATTTTCAATCATAATATATCGTTGGAAAGCTCTCGGAAAGATGTGTGTCCACAAAATGTCCCGTTGGGGTGCATTTTGATTTTCGACCAATTTTCGGGCCCATCCGGAGCCTCTAAGTGCCTCAAATTTGACTTTGAATATTTTATCAAAATTGGAAAAATGAAAATATTAATATCCCACAAATGACAAATGATATTGAAGTGATTTCTTCACCATTGGCTTCAATTCACCATTCTGGAGGTCTGTGTAAGATTTCGTGTCCGTACGTGCACAAATACCAACTTACTAAAAATAGCAACCCTACCAATTTTAGCCCTTATCCAAAAAGAAACAATATTTCTGGGTGATGCAAGATTGCTCTTACACCCTGGATGCTCCTGCATCAATATTTGTATTAAATATAATTCAATCTCAACCAGAGAAAAATTTAGCAGCCCCAACTAGGCATGTTCGGGCATGGCACACCACATAGATACACCGACAATAGCCATAATTTCTAACGAAACTACAAAAAAGAACCATATTATGAAACGAACCACATTTAAAACTACATGATGCAGATGTTATACTTCACACCGTGTTCGAAGTTTCTATGGGCATCAAGTGGCACCATACGAGCTATCTTTTGATTCAGTAGGTGGAGGCGATAGGGTAGCAGGCCGAGTCGGAGGTGCAGGTGTTGGAGGTCGAGGAACCATATCCGGGGTGTGGAGTCCGAGAAACCGTCTTGTATTTAACACTTACTTTGACTTAACATCTGTATTTGATGGGAGTTGAAACTGGTGAGCGTTTAAAGTTTTATTGAGATCATTGAAGCAGTTGTTTAGTAGTCCTTTCTAGATGGCCCAAAAAATATAAGTCGCCACTAGAGAAGATCAGAGCAACTCAGTAGGAAAGAGAACTCCAATGGGTGCTTCGCCTTCAAATAGGTCATATCTATGCATCACCTTCTTCGGTCTGACCAAAGGAGTTTAAGATTGTCATGGATATAGTCGAATGCAATCATTTTCATGAATTCAACATCTTGGACAAGGTCCGTGATATTCGATAAGAAGATGGATGCCACTTCTGAATATGAGAGAGAGACGACGTGGGAAGTCACACAGTATGGACTCACCCACCACCACACATATAGGAAATTTGATCTATGGACAATCGATGTCAAAAACATGAGCGAGCTTGTCAAAGTTGTTGATACCAATTTCTAATGGTTCCCATTTCCGCATCTATAGTTAGATGTGGCAATTCTTCACCACCAACTCCATGGTTGATATACAACAAGCAGATAGGAGGAAGAAAAGAGTAGGGAGAAAACAACGGGGAGAAGAGACGATGAAGGGGAAAAGGGTAGGAGGGTGGAAATAATAGGCAAAGAAAGGGCCATTAATGGTTGTATTAAACGAGGGATGAGAGGACAATCAGAGATGAGTCGAGAGGGAGGAGTAGCACCTCGGAGTAAATGCTGAGGATAATCTTGCAGGATTGGGATTGATACATGGAGTTAAAGTTTGAGTACACTGCGCTGAAGAGGTGATGGGAGAGTACATATGAGCAGATGGGGGTGACCGTTGGTGATGTTGGACCATCTTCAAATGGCTCCCTGATAGCCGATGGTGACGTTGCCATTTCATACAATACAGTTCAACTAAAGGTGTTCATGCCAACTCATCATCGACGAATGACTCATCTTAGGTAGGAGCCTTGGTGTTTTAAGTGATTGAAAACACAATTTAATTTATGTTCGACAAAGGACTACCAAACTTTTTGTGGTTACGAGATGTGTTCACATATAATAGCCTATCCGCCAAATTACATACTTCACAGTCATCGCATCTCTTAGAAAGGGCTGCAAAGCAACTTAAGTCCCTATTAATGATGTATTAAGAAATAATGAATTACATATTTGCATAATATGCGTAATTCTGACAAAAGAGTAAACACCAAACTAATTGAATAATTAATGACTTGTTTTAGCACAATGTTCTTTATGATCGAACAATGAAGCCGGGCATTGCCCTTTCACTTGAGAAAGTAAAATAGCTATCATAGGATCGGATGTAGCACCCCCAATAAAGCATGTCCCTTGGATTTATATTTAATCCCATTGCGAAGATCATTGAACCTACCCCAAAAAACTATTAATTTTCTAGTTTTACATAGATTTCAATGTAAACTATTTGTGGACAATGATTTCTACATAGCTAGGAACTGATAATAGATAACATCACAACTTCTTTCCCCGCAACCCACTTGCAAAGTTCCCCACTTGATAGATTGCCAGTGTCTATGCCATAGGCTGAAGGGAAAGGTAGCATGCTTGTGTTGTTAATGTCACTATGTCCAATATGAACTAGAAACACAAGCCTCAAAACCCAACAAATATAACTCTAAAATTTCGTACATAATAAAATGTTACTTGAGTTTCAGGTTGTATAGAACAAAAATGAAACACAAATTTTCAATCCCATCTCTCTTCGTCACCATCACAGGTTAGAAAATCCTATATGCATTCGAATGAATGGCCCCTAGCCTTGACTAATCCTAGCGTTTTGTGTCCAGCTAGTGTCGACGTAGATTAAGAAAATCGTAAAATCGTAAATCGTTACGATTTCTTGAAGCTTACAGACATAGCTCCGCATGTTTTCTTTTCAATGCGATTCGTGATCGCAACACGTTGACAGAACCATAAACTTAATTACCCTCAACGGTTGTAACGAACTAAAAATTGTGTCAACGGTTTTAGTGTGGGATTGACAGGAACGCCTACGAAGTTCGATTTTACTGTTTTCAGCCAAATTCACTAGTTCTTCCCAGAAAAATGAGTATGTCAAAGTTTGGGGCCTTGCTTTTCGCCATGTGAGGATTTGTTAGTGGTTCGTGGCCTCGCTTTTCGCCATGTGATGATTAACGCTTTTCTCCATGTGACGATTAGTTATTCCTTCATTCAGACTGGGATAAACATGTCGTACTTTTTCTTAAAACTACTTAAGAGGCAGAAAATTGCATCCAATAGGAACAGTAAGAGTAAGAGTTTGGAGATTAAAGAAAAGTAATCCACCCTGAATGTAGAAAATAGCATCGAATAGAAACAGTA
Organism: Cunninghamia lanceolata; assembly: GCA_027924645.1. Classification (NCBI taxonomy): domain Eukaryota; kingdom Viridiplantae; phylum Streptophyta; class Pinopsida; order Cupressales; family Cupressaceae; genus Cunninghamia; species Cunninghamia lanceolata. Next base: position 445,130 of record BSBN01001811.1, on the reverse strand, counting down.
AGAGTTTGAATCCGTGAATGGTGGATTTGCACATGGTAGGAGTTCTCCCTGTCTGCGTTCTACGATTTCTTATTTATCTAAGTTCCATCTCTCCTATGGCTATATAAAGCAAACTGGGGGAGCATTTTTTCCCAACACAGCTTTGCGTTGTCTATGGTGTAGAGCTTCAAACGCAAAAAGAAAATGTCTTGGACCAGAAAGGTTTATGTTATGTTTGTAATGGTATTAGTTGTGCTTGGCGCGAAAGATGCATGGGCAGTCAGAAACAAAGCTCTGCTTCGCAGAACATTAATTGCTTCGAATGTGGTGGACGTTACAACGTTCGGTGCCAAGGGCGATGGAGTCACTGATGATACCAAGGTCATATTTCTATCTATTCAAACACCCTTATTTACAAATAAGTGTATATATATATTGAATTTTGCTGTGGACTGTGGATGAAACAGGCATTTCTGGCGGCATGGCAAGCAGCCTGCAACAAGGACTCGGCTACACTACACATTCCGGTTGACTACCGCTTTCTTGTTGGGCCTCTCACCTTCTCGGGACCCTGCAAATCGAACATCGTATTTCAGGTATGCTACGAGAGTCGAGACAGACATATTGGTGTTGGAATTCAAAAGAGAAGCCAAAATATATCTCAATCTTTTTTTAATTTGAGCAGGTTGATGGAAGTGTTATCGCACCGGTGAATCCAGGGGCCTGGGCATCTAAACCGTTGAAATGGATAAATTTCTCAAAACTCAACGGTATTACTATCGCCGGCAAGGGCACTTTCGACGGACAAGGGGCGGCTTGGTGGAAGCTTTCCCAACTAGAAGATGAGGTAAATCTTAATATAGAAATAAACACAACACGTCGTCTTTCTGTCTGCAATATTGTTGTTGTGTAACTGTACACCCACACCCATTCAAAAGGCGTTGGAATTTTCTATGTTTCAGGATAGCAGCAATGGGGGAAGCAGTTTACCAAGTGTGAGGCCAACGGTGAGCCATGACCGCAGAAACAAATTTTTTTAAATTCTAAACGAAAAATAAATAATTTTCGTTTATAACACTTTCTAGTGCTGCAAATTGCAATATAAACGCTGATACGTACGTAATTTCGAAATCTGGGCAGGCATTGAGATTTTACGGAAGTTATGACGTGAGCGTGCAAGACATAAGCATACAAAACAGTCCCCAATTTCATCTTAAGTTTGACTCTTGCACCTCCGTCAAAGTGGCTGGCGTGACAATCTCCTCTCCTGCAAACAGCCCAAACACAGACGGAATTCATCTCCAGAATTCTAACGAGGTCGAAATACACAGTTCCTCTATGGCATGCGGTAGGTATACACATACACAGTAAGTAGGGTCTCTTCTGTTTTATCATTTTGTCAACGTTTATGATAAGCATGTTTGATGAATGGTCCAACAGGAGACGACTGCGTGTCCATTCAAACAGGCTGCTCAGGCATTCGCATTCACAACATCAACTGCGGCCCTGGTCACGGTATCAGGTACTCTTATTAACTTATTCTTCTTTTAATTTTAATTGACTTCAGTAACTTATTTTATGTAATTCACATCAGTATTGGAGGACTTGGAAAAGACGGAACCAAGGCCTGCGTTTCCAATGTGAGCGTCTATGACAGCAACATCCAGGATGCTTCCAACGGACTCCGGATCAAAACATGGCAGGTCTGTTAACAAATCCATTTTGAAACTTAACATAGGTCTGCCAACTGTAAAATTCAAGGCTAGATTTCGATCATGATGTGCTTCTTCGTGCCTGCTTTAAATACAGGGAGGAGCTGGACAGGTGAAAAGCGTATCCTTCTCCAACATACAGGTTTCCAACGTGCGAGTGCCCATTAAAATCGATCAATTTTACTGCGACAAAGAGGCCTGCAGCAATCAAACCTCGGGGGTATTTATATCAGACGTCACTTACCAGAAAATCACTGGCACTTACACGGAAACTCCAGTTTATTTGGCTTGCAGCGACGATGTGCCCTGCACTGATTTAAAGTTTTCAGATATTCAACTTCAACCTGCTGATACAGATGAGAAGAATCCCTTGTGTTGGAATAGCTATGGAGAACAACAATCAAGTGTCGGGTGCCTCAAACCTGGAACCCCGCCCAATGACCCTTCCCGCACTCAGTCCCGAGAAGATGCATGCTAAACCCAATTAGTGGGAAACCCGTTTTGTACATTTCATAAAACGCTACTCTCAATGTTCATTGTCGATTTTAACCCATAGGATAAGGTACAATTGGGAGCATTTGTGAATTCTATGACACACTCAAAGGGATGGCTTATAAATGACATTTCTCTCTGATAGCTTTTCATTCATCAGAAGTTCGCCCGGGAGTTCTCCTCCTCTTTGTCGTATGGTTAGGGCCCAATGATCTTTCCATCCTCCTCATCCTTATATCTTGTACTTTTCTTTCACAGCGGTCCTCTCTTGTACACTTTCTTATCCTCTCTGTCTAACAAGTGACAACAAATGCGAGCATATTGGCCCCATGTCATCTCTAATATATCTAGTTAAAGCACCAAAGGTGCTATTAAATTGCCGACATATTTATATATTTTACTCCAAAGTCATTACATGTAGTAGTTGGTGGACAAGGCTATAAATACTATACGAAATTCAATTAGCTTTTTGCAAATAAAAATAATGCAATGGTATTAAATGAATAACCACACGAACTAAATCATAAAGGGTCACGAAGCCATTGAAATGACAATATAAACATGTGTATTAAAAACATGAAAATCTATTGGTGTTTTGAATGTAATTTTTAAGAAACCATATTAGGATAGCATACTAATTAGTGAGTTACGTGAAATGAAGATCGCTTCAAATATTTCATTTTATATAAGTATAATTACATAGACACAGTTGAAGGAGAATTTATTATTGCAAGTACCAAGACCATAATATTTTTTTAACAACACAATATTTACTTATCAAAATGAACAACAAATAAATTAAAAATTCATTGGATTTTCTCTCAAAGATCAACTTAGAGACGAGGATTGCAATCGACGATCTTCATTTTTCCTATTCTTAACATAATTTTCATTTTCTATCTTAATGTACTGTTCAAATGAGAACAGTGGTGATATTCTCAAAGTTTTGAGAGATTTAACTCGAGAGATAGCAGTGAATGTTAAACTAGCCCTCCCTACATGATATTAGGATATCATATTTAACAACTCTTATTTCTAACTTCATCTACCTTTGAGGTTTCTTTTCATGGGTACCGAGCACTAGGCTCAAGCCGTTAGAGTCTCAAAAGACTATTTGCTAGATTTTGACAACAACACGATAACTCTAAGGCCCCATCCTCCATTTTAGTTCAAGTTCCTAAATCTTGGTTGGACATTTTCCAGGATGGAATTACAAAAACAAGCAAGTGGTGATATACAAACTACAAGAATTGTGAATTCCCAATTGAGAAGAAGGTTTTTGACCGCATTTCACAAAGAACACGATAACGTCAAGTCTTGGTCCTTGGTTTGAGTTTGAAGCATTGTACTCGTGCGCTAACATTACCATCTCTAAGGTGTATCAAACCAAACGTTGGCTTCATAAGTTGGAAATGGCTGTATATGTTAAATATTTTTTACATGTATAGTAGACAAAAATTCTCACTAATTACCTCTCTAGTGATTTGGAGGCGTGTTGGCTTGAAGGAAAGATGTGATCAGTTGTTTGTGTTTTAATTTCTGTTATGACCAAGAATGACTCAGAGTCTCAAACACATGAAGAATTTTGCATGTCAACTGATTTTAAGTAATTTATATTTTCCTTTGTTAAACAAATAATTCATATGAGCTATGATTGTTATGACGGGGCAGAAAATGTATTGTGAGTTTCTTGTGTTGCTATACATTACACTATTTGTTGAGAATTTTGATCACTCTTAACATGAATGCTACAACATTATATTTGTCATAAAAGTGCACTTTTATTTTTCTAGGAAGACCAACAGAAATGGAAGGATTCAACTTCCAATTAGTGATACTACTTACTGTCAATGATTCCTCTATTCAAATAATTTCTATTTATCTTGGGGAAGAATGTTTGTAATTATATATATATATATATATATATATATATATATATATATATATATATATATATATATATATATATATATATATATATATATATATATATATATATATATATGCATTTTTGTAATTGTAAATATATACATGTTCCTCCTCTCCCAAGCCCATCACAGGAAAAATAGAAACCAAGATACACTTTACCAAATATAAACAAGAGCGAGCTATGAGAAAATAGGACACCATTCAGTACTATCTATATATATATATATATATATATATAGAAACACACACCAAGGCAAGGTAGAAGCAGCCAAGCCTATATGTGGAAACAATCGATAAATTCTGCTACACACTGATTTCTTCAAATAACAGGAGCACTTCAACAAAATTATGTACTTCTTTTAGAAAATTACAATTCTATTGAAACTGTAGCAACAAACTACTTGTGGGTAGCCAAATAGAATGTCACTAAAGTAATCTTGTTTGAAATGGTGAAAGCAATTTGATTCTCTCAGAGCTATTTCTATTGAAATAATTTTGGACAAATGGTTACAAAATGGAAGACTTGAGATATTTCAAAGGAATTCTAACACATCTGCAAGTTGTTCTAGGGGATCTTTTTAACACCTAAAATCAATCGACGATGAATTAGCACCTATCTCTCTTAACTCCAATCATTTTTGTGTAAATTCTAAATTCCTTCTGCAGCCTCTGTAACTGATGTAGCATGTTTATAAATGCCCATTAGGGGTTATTTTGTATGGTTATTATTGAATTAGACTTAATATAAATATGGGTGCTTGTCACCTTTTACTGGTTAAATAAAAGCTACGATCATATCTAGGAAATGCATTGCCAATAATTACATATGTACGACCTTCACAAGCAGTGTTCATATTTGTAAGAAATGGAATCAGGTCTTTTTGGGAAGATGTATGGAGCATTCGGGAGCAAAGGGGACACAAGAATGAACAACAATCCTTCTGTAACTGGTATGGATTTAATTAGAATTTTTTGAACAAACCAAAGTCTCAAATTTGCATTTGAATGGGTTGTGACTAATTTAGTGACCAAAATTTCTACATCAACATTCAAAAATCTAAAACTAAAAGTTCCTTCATAAATAATGTTTATGATTCGAGATTACATAAATGTAACACTGAACACCACGAATGTTGCTTTTAGTACAATTATCTATCCTCTTATTTTCTATCTCAAACCATCATAGTAGAAAATAATTACTAATAAATTCCCTTATACAAAACTTAAGGGTTGTGACACTTCAAACAAACTAGATGCCCTAATGTAGTAAAACATTTGATAAACCCTAATTCAAAAAAAAGAGAGAAGAAGATCAAGCATTGATAAACTTGGTAACAACCTATGTGCCCTCAGAGACTACATGCTTTCCAAGCTCTCGAGGAAGAGAGAGAGCCTCGCAGTTGTCTCAATCTCCCATGTATATTCATGATATTCTTCTTGTTGTGACGAGCAAAGTTGGCTACCTTACTAGAAATTTTCTCAAAGATGTCATTGATAAATTTATTCATAATTCACATAGCCTTTCTAGATCTTTTTCTTGCAGTAAAAGGTGTAACAAACCCATATATTTGTATTAAATACGATTCAAAAATAATTACTAGAAATATTGCTATAAGGGTGCACTTCCTTGAGAATTTTAAACGAAAGGACCTTAGAGATTTGGTTGCTCTTTCTATTTTTGTTCGTACATTTTTCATCTTCAACTTTTTTGTGGATCTTCTTCTCAGTCTTGGGAACCTTCTTTCTTCTACAGATTTCTTAGCCATGGCATTTTTCTCTATGATGGGATTCTTCTCTATCATTCTTTCCATTGATAAGCACTACAAAAGGGAATATGTCATTAGAATAAATATCTATGAAACATTTTATTATGAATAAGCTTTTCATGTATTTTAATAATAATAGTATTTTATAGAAGTATGTCATCAAGGATAGTTTGTTTTAATCACCTGCGTGCTTTAAAAACAGGTATTATCCTCAAACTTCAAGACATGGACTTATTATGAAGTAGTATTTCCACGTTGTTATATAGATTAATCTCACTAGAATATGGGGATAATCTTAGTAGGAGTAGTGTTAGACTCAAAGATCCATAACAAATTATTCAAACACCAAGTGGATTGCGCATATATTTTAGAGAAAATAGTGATCTGAATGGGATCGCTATGACTTGTAGATCAAAATGTAGCGGTTAAGGAATTTATCAATTGTAATTGCTGTTAATTGAGAAACACCGTCAATTCATGTGTATCGAGAGTGTGATAGATGAGAATTTGGAAAGTGTTTTCTTGATGCTATGTCCTATGTGATTAATAAAAACATGATAACGTGGAAACACTTCTCCCATAAGGAGATCAAAACCTTACATAGAGTAATGCAACAAAAGTAAACTAACGAAAGGAAGGATGAACTCAAATTGAGGGAAACCAAGGACTTTAATGGTGTCGAAGAGAAGTATGAGAGATAGCAGTAGGAAAGCTGTGACATAGGTAAGTGGTGCTCTATGAGAGTTAGGATATATAGTCTTAGTCTATGAGGTTTGAGCTCAAAATATATTACCTTGTTCTATGAAATTGAGATTCTAATATATTTTAGGTTTACCATAGGAGAGACCTGCTGGAGTCCAGGAGAACACTGAGCGGGGGGGGGGGGGAATCAGTGTTGTATAAGTTTTACAATTTTTACACCTTTTGACTTACAGGATAAAGAGAGAGAAAGACATTAACATACATATGCACAATTATAATGTTGAAGGCATGAATCATATGAACACATGAAGACACACAAGATATGAGACCAAGACACAAAAGACTATACGAGAGGAAAACCCTCCTGGGGTAGGAAAACCTCTCAAAATTGCCTCACTGGCTTAAGCAAAAACCTCACTGGTTACAATGTTTAGAAGCACCAACTTCAAGGAGCACCAACCCCTAATACGTACAAATAGGTCTCACTAACCATACAAGCCTCACTGACTACAAGATGCCTCACTGGCTACAATATGTGTCTCACTGACAAATGTAAGGTCTCACTGACCTATAAGCCTCACTGGCATACTGTGCCTCACTGACAAACACAATCACCGTTAGAAAAGATAAACAAAATCAGAGGATTACTCTGTTTTCATTCAATTCATTAATTCATTCACCTGATTATCTCTGCATAACAATTCTACAACAAGGAGATTATCATTATGGTCCTCACATCAACTCTCTCAGCTCAATTTTCGCTCTTTCAATAAACATTTGATGACCTTGTCATTCTCTGTATTTATCCCTGCAAAACATGGTCTCATACATACAAAAATCATCTGTATCTTCTCAAAGATGTCTTCAATTCACACACACTTTCTGTCAATGTACCTGCAAAACCATTATATGCAATTTAAAAACCCTTTCACATTCTCTGAAAACAAAGTTATCTTCTTCAATTCTCATCTTCCCTGTAAATTTCTCTTCAATGATTTTCTTTATCCTTCTGCAACATATCTTCAATCTTCATAAGATCTTTTCATATTCCTCTTCATTCAAAAATCCTTTCAATTTGAAAATCTTTGATTTCAAATGACCTTTTTATATTTTTGTCTTTCTTCTGCAAACTCCAATATGCAAAAACATGTTTATCTTCTTGTGCAAAAATAAAATCAATCTCCTGCAATAAAATCTTTTCATTTCTTCTTCATTCCAAAAACACATCTCTGCAATTAATAAAACAAAATCATCTCCTCAAACTGAAATAACTTCTTAAAAAAAATATAAATCTCCTCCAATTTAATGCCATGAAAAAGGCCTTTTAAAAATAGATCTTGGCTTTTAAGAAAAACAAGACTCCTTGTAAAATGGCTTGATTTGATGTCAACCATAAAAAATGGGAGTTGAAAAAATAAAGTTTCTAATATTAAAAATAAAGCCATAAGGATCGGGCTTCCACCTTAAGGAAGGATCGAAGCACATAAGGAGGGGTCGAATTTTATGTCATATATGACTTTCTAACACTTTTCCATCGGCCTTTTTCTTATTTTTATAAAACATGCTCATAGAATATAATTATTCGAACTCAAAGACGTATTTATTGGTGCTCAAATGATGACTGATGCCATTGGTTAAACACAAGGAGGGGGCCGGTCAAGTAAGTGTTATAAAGACCCTTCAAAGGGCAATTTTTAAGTTATGAACTTGCAGTAGCAGGTCACCATTGAATTATAACAAAAATGCAAGTATGAAGGCAAGTGGGTTTAGACATATGAAAATGGACTTAGTCTTGGAGTTTAGAGATTAGTATCTCAGAAGACAAAAATATTAGAACCTTAGATTTCTCCCAACAAAGCATTCCTTCTGCAATAACATATAAACTCAACCTCTACAACATGAAGTTATAACACCTCTGAAGCCATGGTGAAGATAGAAGCATGAATACTTTTTCATCTAACATCAAACACCAATAAGATAACCATGAACCTTAAACCAAGAGCACCAACCTTGGAGAAATATCATCAAAAGATCTGAATATGGAGAACACTGAAGACAACCTTGCTCAGAATTTGCATCCTCTGTTCAAGAACAACGAAGATATCAAAACCATCTAAATCATGAAAGCATTTGATCAATATTACCATGAAGCAACCAACGTACTAACATCATACTATGAAGGTCTCTTAAGTCATGATCAAAACAACAAGTCCTACAAGTCCATTATCTGCAATCAATAAGACCTCAATATTGTGAATGAATAGAGAAAAAAAAAAAATTTGCCCTCCAAAAAAAAAAAATCACTTTAGAAACTTTCCAAAAAAAATCCACCTTAGACCAAAATCATCTCCATTTAAAATCGAATAAAATCCTCCTTTTAATGTCATAAAGGATGACATTTAGGAGGGGTCAAAAAATGAAGTTTCTATTTTTGAAAAAAACTCCTCCTAAAAATTTGAATTATCTCCATTGAATGTCATATATGATAGATTGGGCTCCTAAGAGAAATTTGATGTTATTATTTTAAATAAAGCATATTTTATATTCTCCATAAAATAGGAATCGTGATCCCCCTTAAAAGAAGGCCCTTACTCATATTAATCGGGCTCATGCACCTTTTTGAAACTTAACACATAAGACATATATCATATGTTCCATATTCGATGGCTTTCTAAACGATATGCTCCTCTTTTTATTAAAACATTCGATGGCTGCTCTCCACATTCGATGCTTTATATAGTATGGGCTCCTTCATACCTTTCGTGGTCAATACTATTCGTGCTTCCCAAAGATGACTTGATATGGGAGAAGTGAGCTTTAATAGCAACATTAATGTGCTTCCAGACATATGAAGAGTCACATCAATGAACAACACTGAATATTTTGCTACCCCAATTGAACATGTATGTGTGAACCTGGCCATTACTATCACCATTCATTGTGATCAACTTAATTGAAACAATTTTCTTGTCTATAAAAGTATCTTGAAGCGAAAAGACATCATTTAACTCTTCTTGACATTTCAAACTCTTGCAACATGATAAAGTCCTGCAAGCCTCACAATGGCAAGGCATGATAATGACCTTATATTCTCAAACAATAAACATATCAAAATGTAATCACTAAGATCCTCAACTTGCATCAACCTCTTGCACCATCCTGCATCAACCTCTTGCACCATCCTCAAATTGCAAACAACATGAGACCATCAAACATGTCCTGCAATCATGTGAATACCAATAATGTACACAAACAAGTTAGCATCAATAATCGATGTAACCAAACTGATCAAACAAGCCCTGTGAATACGAACAATTCAATGGATCAACCCATCATGAACAACGCCATAACAAGTTAGAACATGAGAATCCATCCTGAGGCAAACATGAAGATATCCTGATGACATCTCTTATCTATCACTGATCCTGATGACATGAACAACTCCTGTCAATACCTTTTTGACATCAATGACAATCTACTTTCATCAAGACCGATGGTATGGTATGGAGTGGGAGGGAAGGGACAAAAATAATGATTGTTGTGAACGAGAGGGACGAAAGTATGTATGCTTTTACAATGAGTTGTTGATAACCTACTTAATTAAAAAAAGCTTGAACAGATTATTGTTATGCATGGAGAGACACTAGCTATGTCAAAGTTTCTGTTGGCATAACAATGATATTACATTGTTAATTGTCGTTTATTAGGTTGCAGTTATAACTGTTATACAGCTATATTTAAAACTGTTATACAGAGTTATGTGAACTGTATCGTACTGCATCGTCCTTGCCTTGTATATATTCTCTGCATTGTATCGTTTCATGATATCAATAAAATATACTCTCTATTATTTGGTATCGGAGCGATTATGGATCCGGTCCTTGTTGAGTTGAAGGCGCTTGATTTAAAACTTTGAAAGCCTTTGTTGAGTGCCTATGTGAAGATGAGAGGCAATGCAGATCTTATCAATTGACAAGTGTTTTGGCCATATGAAAGAATGAGAAGGCCTCCCAGCATGGTAATGGATTGAGTTTGCTGTGAGGATGTTTGGCCATTCTCTGTTAGGAGCCGCTGCCATCTTGAGGAGTTGATTACTGAAAAGAAGACGTTGCTATCGCTATTGCTTAGGCTATGATCTGAGGAAGAGGCCATCTAAGTACTCTACAGACGGGCTAAAAAGGAAGATTAGGGTATGGTCATTGGTCCAGCATAAATCAGGAATAAAGGCGTTGAGGCATTGATATATATGTTTTAAATCTGGCCAGCGATAGAAGGCATAACTCTTTCCCTACTGCGTGTTGGTTTGGAGAAGTGGAGATTGAAGGAGCAAGCCGCAAATACCCTTCTTCATATATTCATTGTTTTTGAGGCGATTGAGATCACAAAAGAAAGAATAATACAGCCGAAGGAGGTTGTGGAAAAGGGTTGTCCCGATTTAGAAGATGTTGCCGAAGAGCTTCATGTGCCACGAAAAGATTTATATCCTTTCCTGAAATCGTCCCATACTACAGTTATTTCTGTATGATCGTTGGCAGCCTGTGTAGATTGCTTTTGTTTGTTGCAGTCACCGTAAGCATCTATTTCTTCTTCCCTACACCTTGGTTATGGTTGTTCAATATTGAGAGATTATTTCCTTTTGTGGTATGCAAGAATGATGATAATTATATCAATAGGAAGGTGTATTTGTTTTACTTGTTAAAAATCAGGGTGTAATCTTTTGAAATCGGAGTTGATAGTGCATGTTGACTTGAGAGAAGTTGTGTGAGGGAGTTTACCTTTTCTTAATTGATATTTAGAATTTAATTAGTAAATGGAGTAATAAGGAAATTATGGTGATATAAGTGAAGAAAAGTATTTGTCAGTTTCAAATATTATCATGTATGATCCACTGGAAAGTCGTTTACTTCAATATACTTGACGGTAATTGGTTGTGGGTTCAAATCTGATTTATTTCATATATATTTTTGGAGAGATAAGAGTATGTTTTTGCATTTGGAGGAATAAGGTTTAATGGTATATTTATACATGATTGGAGATATAAAAATTATTGTGCACTTTTGGTGGAATCCGATACCTTGTTCATTTTATTTTATCATGGCTACATCAAACATTGCTTGTGCTCTCGGGGCCATTTATACTGCACATGATGAGGCCTCCAAAGACTCATCTAGAACATCAGTTGGTTAAAGTGTAAGCATATTATATTGGAGGCTGGCGGCATCGGAGGATGGAGGATTTTCCATCATCTCAAGTTAGCTTCTCGCTTTGAGATGATGCATTGCATGAGAAGCGTTTTTGGTTTTGGTTGTTTTGCTTTTCTTTGTTGATGCTGACGGATTTGAAGAATGTATGTTTTGTGAAGATTTTGTTTTGGAGACAGGTTCTGGATTTGGTGTTGAGCTCAATATGGATTATTGTCCAGCGAGCTTCAAAGAGTATATGATCGAGAATTATACCCTTTCGCGGTCACTAGACAATGGCAGAGATCTGTCGTATCTCTCAGGGTTCATTGTCGAATAATTCAAGACTCTGTGATTTGAGAGCTTGGGACTAAAGAGCTCAAGAACACAGCTCGAAGCTACGCCTTTCCGAGGGTAGATGAGACAGCATGATGGAGCCCTGCTTGGTTCAGGATTTGTTCTTTGGGAGAAGATCTTCTATAAAATATGTATTCATATTATGTAATCAATTTTGTTGAGTATGTTAGCATTTAGGGGGGGTCCCTTGGTACTATTGCAGGAATAATGTAATAAGGGGGGGAAAGTTGGCATGACAATGATATTACATTGTTAATTGTCATTTATTAGGTTACGGTTATAACTGTTATATCGTTATATTTAAAACTGTTATACATAGTTATGTGAACTCTATCGTACTACATCGTCCTTGCCCTGTATATATTCTCTGCATTGTATCAGTTCATGATATCAATAAAATATACTCTCTATTACTTTCCACTAGCAGGCCATGGTACTATTCCTACACTCTACTATATTTAAATTCATATTATCAAAATCCCTACTCCTTTGTTGCAGATTTCTTTGGTTTCTACAAAAAACTATATTTGTAGGGCATGATGCATTTGAAATAGCCAGGAAAATAGAAAGCCACATTACACAGGCATTATTATCTCATACAAATCCAATGGCTATTAAGAAATACTTATAGGAAAGTAAATTCATTTCTAACCCGCTAAACCAAATTGCTGGTGGGCATGCACCTATGCCAAGTGGCTTCCTCTCTTTCAGCAAATCAAAACTTCTCTCTTTTACTTCTTCTCTTTAAATCTTAGCAGAATATCATTTCCAATAGTTTCAATCGTTTATTTAACTTCAAATCCTTATATGGCAGTTACAATTTTTACAAGACTTTTGCACTGTAACAAGAATGTCAATATGATCAACACAACCAGCTACTGAATAAAATCCCTCTGAAACATTCTATGAAATAATAGTGATAAATGATTGAAAAATGTCACATTACAGTGATGGAGAATGAAGCCGAAGAAAATGTGATATGTGCGTCCAGTGTGGCGGAGGTTTATGCACCAACTTTCCATTGATAGGCTTAAGTGGTGGGTGTTGCCATTGCACATCATAACGTGTAGAACTTTATAGGCATGGTCGACACGGAGAAAAGCTCAATGAGTACAATAAAAATAATAGACCCCTTAACAAAGTGGAAGAAAAATGAAGACCAAACTGAAGAAAATGGAAGAAATTGCGAAATAACTTATTGTATGATGCGTCGGATACGCCGACAACTATTCTGCCATGTATTTTGTTGAAACTAAAACTGGTAAACACCAAAGGTGCTAAACATATTGTTTACAACAAAACATAAATTTTTGTAAAAGGATTTGAAACTTAACAAAACCCTAAAAATTTATATTTAATGCAACATAAATGATTAAAGATATCACTATAAAAACCAAATACATGTTACCGAATATGATTGAAGATGTGGTTGCTCACGTTTCCGGCATAACTCAAGCGTAAAGTTGTTATTGTCTGGTCCCCCTGATAATTGGGAGAAGTTGATTTTTATATTGTTTGGTAGAACGGTTGAGGGTGGTTGAACGAGGAAAAGTTGGTTGAACGGTAATAGTTAAAATTATTTTCAATTTTTTTCCGAATAGGTTTTGATTTAGGTTTAGGTTTTAGATAAAATAATAAATTAAGTTTATTTAATTTATTATTTACGGGAGGTTTTTAGAAAGGTAAAGAACGAATTAATTTTGTTAAATTGAATTTATTATTTACGGGAGATGGTATGAAAGATTTAATTAATTAATTAAAATTAATTAAATCTTAGGATCAAGGGTAGCTTAGGGATTAATGGAAATTAATTAATTAATTAAAATTAAATAAATTTGATGTGAAGGGAGGACTTAGGGAAAATTTGGGGATGAGGGAAATTTAATTAACTGATTAAAATTAATTAAATTTCATGTGAAGGGAAGATTTAGGGAATTGATCACTGGTCAATTTTTCCTGTCTACACATATAATGGGTGGTTTAATGTGCATTCAATTTGAAATACTAAAATATTCTCTGAGAAGTTATTTTTCTCTTACTTTTGGATAATGAAAATGGTTAATGAACTTTTAAATTTTTGGACAAAGAAACAGTTAATTTAACATAAATTTTAAATATTTTTGATGATGAAAAAGTTATTTTTTCAAATAGTAGAAGTTGTAAAACACCCATATATTTGATGAAGGGTACTCCCCTTACCAACCCAAACACAACAATAACAGAGAATAAAACAACGAATGCAAGGAAGAAACACATGCTTTCTATTATCTCAACGTAATGACATTACAATATTCAGGAAGTTTTCAAGCTACAACCACATGGGCTTTCTAATTACAAAAATCTGCAAGCCAGAGCCACCATCTACACTACTGAACTCCCTGTAACCCCCATTCGCCTCCTTTATCTGGAATGCGTAGCCGCCCCGGAATATTCTAGAAATTGTAACTCCCGCCAAGAAGATTTTTTAACTTTAGATCCGACCGTTGGATTTTCAATCATAATATATCGTTGGAAAGCTCTCGGAAAGATGTGTGTCCACAAAATGTCCCGTTGGGGTGCATTTTGATTTTCGACCAATTTTCGGGCCCATCCGGAGCCTCTAAGTGCCTCAAATTTGACTTTGAATATTTTATCAAAATTGGAAAAATGAAAATATTAATATCCCACAAATGACAAATGATATTGAAGTGATTTCTTCACCATTGGCTTCAATTCACCATTCTGGAGGTCTGTGTAAGATTTCGTGTCCGTACGTGCACAAATACCAACTTACTAAAAATAGCAACCCTACCAATTTTAGCCCTTATCCAAAAAGAAACAATATTTCTGGGTGATGCAAGATTGCTCTTACACCCTGGATGCTCCTGCATCAATATTTGTATTAAATATAATTCAATCTCAACCAGAGAAAAATTTAGCAGCCCCAACTAGGCATGTTCGGGCATGGCACACCACATAGATACACCGACAATAGCCATAATTTCTAACGAAACTACAAAAAAGAACCATATTATGAAACGAACCACATTTAAAACTACATGATGCAGATGTTATACTTCACACCGTGTTCGAAGTTTCTATGGGCATCAAGTGGCACCATACGAGCTATCTTTTGATTCAGTAGGTGGAGGCGATAGGGTAGCAGGCCGAGTCGGAGGTGCAGGTGTTGGAGGTCGAGGAACCATATCCGGGGTGTGGAGTCCGAGAAACCGTCTTGTATTTAACACTTACTTTGACTTAACATCTGTATTTGATGGGAGTTGAAACTGGTGAGCGTTTAAAGTTTTATTGAGATCATTGAAGCAGTTGTTTAGTAGTCCTTTCTAGATGGCCCAAAAAATATAAGTCGCCACTAGAGAAGATCAGAGCAACTCAGTAGGAAAGAGAACTCCAATGGGTGCTTCGCCTTCAAATAGGTCATATCTATGCATCACCTTCTTCGGTCTGACCAAAGGAGTTTAAGATTGTCATGGATATAGTCGAATGCAATCATTTTCATGAATTCAACATCTTGGACAAGGTCCGTGATATTCGATAAGAAGATGGATGCCACTTCTGAATATGAGAGAGAGACGACGTGGGAAGTCACACAGTATGGACTCACCCACCACCACACATATAGGAAATTTGATCTATGGACAATCGATGTCAAAAACATGAGCGAGCTTGTCAAAGTTGTTGATACCAATTTCTAATGGTTCCCATTTCCGCATCTATAGTTAGATGTGGCAATTCTTCACCACCAACTCCATGGTTGATATACAACAAGCAGATAGGAGGAAGAAAAGAGTAGGGAGAAAACAACGGGGAGAAGAGACGATGAAGGGGAAAAGGGTAGGAGGGTGGAAATAATAGGCAAAGAAAGGGCCATTAATGGTTGTATTAAACGAGGGATGAGAGGACAATCAGAGATGAGTCGAGAGGGAGGAGTAGCACCTCGGAGTAAATGCTGAGGATAATCTTGCAGGATTGGGATTGATACATGGAGTTAAAGTTTGAGTACACTGCGCTGAAGAGGTGATGGGAGAGTACATATGAGCAGATGGGGGTGACCGTTGGTGATGTTGGACCATCTTCAAATGGCTCCCTGATAGCCGATGGTGACGTTGCCATTTCATACAATACAGTTCAACTAAAGGTGTTCATGCCAACTCATCATCGACGAATGACTCATCTTGGGTAGGAGCCTTGGTGTTTTAAGTGATTGAAAACACAATTTAATTTATGTTCGACAAAGGACTACCAAACTTTTTGTGGTTACGAGATGTGTTCACATATAATAGCCTATCCGCCAAATTACATACTTCACAGTCATCGCATCTCTTAGAAAGGGCTGCAAAGCAACTTAAGTCCCTATTAATGATGTATTAAGAAATAATGAATTACATATTTGCATAATATGCGTAATTTTGACAAAAGAGTAAACACCAAACTAATTGAATAATTAATGACTTGTTTTAGCACAATGTTCTTTATGATCGAACAATGAAGCCGGGCATTGCCCTTTCACTTGAGAAAGTAAAATAGCTATCATAGGATCGGATGTAGCACCCCCAATAAAGCATGTCCCTTGGATTTATATTTAATCCCATTGCGAAGATCATTGAACCTACCCCAAAAAACTATTAATTTTCTAGTTTTACATAGATTTCAATGTAAACTATTTGTGGACAATGATTTCTACATAGCTAGGAACTGATAATAGATAACATCACAACTTCTTTCCCCGCAACCCACTTGCAAAGTTCCCCACTTGATAGATTGCCAGTGTCTATGCCATAGGCTGAAGGGAAAGGTAGCATGCTTGTGTTGTTAATGTCACTATGTCCAATATGAACTAGAAACACAAGCCTCAAAACCCAACAAATATAACTCTAAAATTTCGTACATAATAAAATGTTACTTGAGTTTCAGGTTGTATAGAACAAAAATGAAACACAAATTTTCAATCCCATCTCTCTTCGTCACCATCACAGGTTAGAAAATCCTATATGCATTCGAATGAATGGCCCCTAGCCTTGACTAATCCTAGCGTTTTGTGTCCAGCTAGTGTCGACGTAGATTAAGAAAATCGTAAAAGCGTAAATCGTTACGATTTCTCGAAGCTTACAGACATAGCTCCGCATGTTTTCTTTTCAATGCGATTCGTGATCGCAACACGTTGACAGAACCATAAACTTAATTACCCTCAACGGTTGTAACGAACTAAAAATTGTGTCAACGGTTTTAGTGTGGGATTGACAGGAACGCCTACGAAGTTCGATTTTACTGTTTTCAGCCAAATTCACTAGTTCTTCCCAGAAAAATGAGTATGTCAAAGTTTGGGGCCTTGCTTTTCGCCATGTGAGGATTTGTTAGTGGTTCGTGGCCTCGCTTTTCGCCATGTGATGATTAACGCTTTTCTCCATGTGATGATTAGTTATTCCTTCATTCAGACTGGGATAAACATGTCGTACTTTTTCTTAAAACTACTTAAGAGGCAGAAAATTGCATCCAATAGGAACAGTAAGAGTAAGAGTTTGGAGATTAAAGAAAAGTAATCCACCCTGAATGTAGAAAATAGCATCGAATAGAAACAGTAAGAGTTTGAATCCGTGAATGGTGGATTTGCACATGGTAGGAGTTCTCCCTGTCTGCGTTCTACGATTTCTTATTTATCTAAGTTCCATCTCTCCTATGGCTATATAAAGCAAACTGGGGGAGCATTTTTTCCCAACACAGCTTTGCGTTGTCTATGGTGTAGAGCTTCAAACGCAAAAAGAAAATGTCTTGGACCAGAAAGGTTTATGTTATGTTTGTAATGGTATTAGTTGTGCTTGGCGCGAAAGATGCATGGGCAGTCAGAAACAAAGCTCTGCTTCGCAGAACATTAATTGCTTCGAATGTGGTGGACGTTACAACGTTCGGTGCCAAGGGCGATGGAGTCACTGATGATACCAAGGTCATATTTCTATCTATTCAAACACCCTTATTTACAAATAAGTGTATATATATATTGAATTTTGCTGTGGACTGTGGATGAAACAGGCATTTCTGGCGGCATGGCAAGCAGCCTGCAACAAGGACTCGGCTACACTACACATTCCGGTTGACTACCGCTTTCTTGTTGGGCCTCTCACCTTCTCGGGACCCTGCAAATCGAACATCGTATTTCAGGTATGCTACGAGAGTCGAGACAGACATATTGGTGTTGGAATTCAAAAGAGAAGCCAAAATATATCTCAATCTTTTTTTAATTTGAGCAGGTTGATGGAAGTGTTATCGCACCGGTGAATCCAGGGGCCTGGGCATCTAAACCGTTGAAATGGATAAATTTCTCAAAACTCAACGGTATTACTATCGCCGGCAAGGGCACTTTCGACGGACAAGGGGCGGCTTGGTGGAAGCTTTCCCAACTAGAAGATGAGGTAAATCTTAATATAGAAATAAACACAACACGTCGTCTTTCTGTCTGCAATATTGTTGTTGTGTAACTGTACACCCACACCCATTCAAAAGGCGTTGGAATTTTCTATGTTTCAGGATAGCAGCAATGGGGGAAGCAGTTTACCAAGTGTGAGGCCAACGGTGAGCCATGACCGCAGAAACAAATTTTTTTAAATTCTAAACGAAAAATAAATAATTTTCGTTTATAACACTTTCTAGTGCTGCAAATTGCAATATAAACGCTGATACGTACGTAATTTCGAAATCTGGGCAGGCATTGAGATTTTACGGAAGTTATGACGTGAGCGTGCAAGACATAAGCATACAAAACAGTCCCCAATTTCATCTTAAGTTTGACTCTTGCACCTCCGTCAAAGTGGCTGGCGTGACAATCTCCTCTCCTGCAAACAGCCCAAACACAGACGGAATTCATCTCCAGAATTCTAACGAGGTCGAAATACACAGTTCCTCTATGGCATGCGGTAGGTATACACATACACAGTAAGTAGGGTCTCTTCTGTTTTATCATTTTGTCAACGTTTATGATAAGCATGTTTGATGAATGGTCCAACAGGAGACGACTGCGTGTCCATTCAAACAGGCTGCTCAGGCATTCGCATTCACAACATCAACTGCGGCCCTGGTCACGGTATCAGGTACTCTTATTAACTTATTCTTCTTTTAATTTTAATTGACTTCAGTAACTTATTTTATGTAATTCACATCAGTATTGGAGGACTTGGAAAAGACGGAACCAAGGCCTGCGTTTCCAATGTGAGCGTCTATGACAGCAACATCCAGGATGCTTCCAACGGACTCCGGATCAAAACATGGCAGGTCTGTTAACAAATCCATTTTGAAACTTAACATAGGTCTGCCAACTGTAAAATTCAAGGCTAGATTTCGATCATGATGTGCTTCTTCGTGCCTGCTTTAAATACAGGGAGGAGCTGGACAGGTGAAAAGCGTATCCTTCTCCAACATACAGGTTTCCAACGTGCGAGTGCCCATTAAAATCGATCAATTTTACTGCGACAAAGAGGCCTGCAGCAATCAAACCTCGGGGGTATTTATATCAGACGTCACTTACCAGAAAATCACTGGCACTTACACGGAAACTCCAGTTTATTTGGCTTGCAGCGACGATGTGCCCTGCACTGATTTAAAGTTTTCAGATATTCAACTTCAACCTGCTGATACAGATGAGAAGAATCCCTTGTGTTGGAATAGCTATGGAGAACAACAATCAAGTGTCGGGTGCCTCAAACCTGGAACCCCGCCCAATGACCCTTCCCGCACTCAGTCCCGAGAAGATGCATGCTAAACCCAATTAGTGGGAAACCCGTTTTGTACATTTCATAAAACGCTACTCTCAATGTTCATTGTCGATTTTAACCCATAGGATAAGGTACAATTGGGAGCATTTGTGAATTCTATGACACACTCAAAGGGATGGCTTATAAATGACATTTCTCTCTGATAGCTTTTCATTCATCAGAAGTTCGCCCGGGAGTTCTCCTCCTCTTTGTCGTATGGTTAGGGCCCAATGATCTTTCCATCCTCCTCATCCTTATATCTTGTACTTTTCTTTCACAGCGGTCCTCTCTTGTACACTTTCTTATCCTCTCTGTCTAACAAGTGACAACAAATGCGAGCATATTGGCCCCATGTCATCTCTAATATATCTAGTTAAAGCACCAAAGGTGCTATTAAATTGCCGACATATTTATATATTTTACTCCAAAGTCATTACATGTAGTAGTTGGTGGACAAGGCTATAAATACTATACGAAATTCAATTAGCTTTTTGCAAATAAAAATAATGCAATGGTATTAAATGAATAACCACACGAACTAAATCATAAAGGGTCACGAAGCCATTGAAATGACAATATAAACATGTGTATTAAAAACATGAAAATCTATTGGTGTTTTGAATGTAATTTTTAAGAAACCATATTAGGATAGCATACTAATTAGTGAGTTACGTGAAATGAAGATCGCTTCAAATATTTCATTTTATATAAGTATAATTACATAGACACAGTTGAAAGAGAATTTATTATTGCAAGTACCAAGACCATAATATTTTTTTAACAACACAATATTTACTTATCAAAATGAACAACAAATAAATTAAAAATTCATTGGATTTTCTCTCAAAGATCAACTTAGAGACGAGGATTGCAATCGACGATCTTCATTTTTCCTATTCTTAACATAATTTTCATTTTCTATCTTAATGTACTGTTCAAATGAGAACAGTGGTGATATTCTCAAAGTTTTGAGAGATTTAACTCGAGAGATAGCAGTGAATGTTAAACTAGCCCTCCCTACATGATATTAGGATATCATATTTAACAACTCTTATTTCTAACTTCATCTACCTTTGAGGTTTCTTTTCATGGGTACCGAGCACTAGGCTCAAGCCGTTAGAGTCTCAAAAGACTATTTGCTAGATTTTGACAACAACACGATAACTCTAAGGCCCCATCCTCCATTTTAGTTCAAGTTCCTAAATCTTGGTTGGACATTTTCCAGGATGGAATTACAAAAACAAGCAAGTGGTGATATACAAACTACAAGAATTGTGAATTCCCAATTGAGAAGAAGGTTTTTGACCGCATTTCACAAAGAACACGATAACGTCAAGTCTTGGTCCTTGGTTTGAGTTTGAAGCATTGTACTCGTGCGCTAACATTACCATCTCTAAGGTGTATCAAACCAAACATTGGCTTCATAAGTTGGAAATGGCTGTATATGTTAAATATTTTTTACATGTATAGTAGACAAAAATTCTCACTAATTACCTCTCTAGTGATTTGGAGGCGTGTTGGCTTGAAGGAAAGATGTGATCAGTTGTTTGTGTTTTAATTTCTGTTATGACCAAGAATGACTCAGAGTCTCAAACACATGAAGAGTTTTGCATGTCAACTGATTTTAAGTAATTTATATTTTCCTTTGTTAAACAAATAATTCATATGAGCTATGATTGTTATGACGGGGCAGAAAATGTATTGTGAGTTTCTTGTGTTGCTATACATTACACTATTTGTTGAGAATTTTGATCACTCTTAACATGAATGCTACAACATTATATTTGTCATAAAAGTGCACTTTTATTTTTCTAGGAAGACCAACAGAAATGGAAGGATTCAACTTCCAATTAGTGATACTACTTACTGTCAATGATTCCTCTATTCAAATAATTTCTATTTATCTTGGGGAAGAATGTTTGTAATTATATATATATATATGCATTTTTGTAATTGTAAATATATACATGTTCCTCCTCTCCCAAGCCCATCACAGGAAAAATAGAAACCAAGATACACTTTACCAAATATAAACAAGAGCGAGCTATGAGAAAATAGGACACCATTCAGTACTATCTATATATATATAGAAACATACACCAAGGCAAGGTAGAAGCAGCCAAGCCTATATGTGGAAACAATCAATAAATTCTACTACACACTGATTTCTTCAAATAACAGGAGCACTTCAACAAAATTATGTACTTCTTTTAGAAAATTACAATTCTATTGAAACTGTAGCAACAAACTACTTGTGGGTAGCCAAATAGAATGTCACTAAAGTAATCTTGTTTGAAATGGTGAAAGCAATTTGATTCTCTCACAGCTATTTCTATTGAAATAATTTTGGACAAATGGTTACAAAATGGAAGACTTGAGATATTTCAAAGGAATTCTAACACATCTGCAAGTTGTTCTAGGGGATCTTTTTAACACCTAAAATCAATCGACGGTGAATTAGCACCTATCTCTCTTAACTCCAATCATTTTTGTGTAAATTCTAAATTCCTTCTGCAGCCTCTGTAACTGATGTAGCATGTTTATAAATGCCCATTAGGGGTTATTTTGTATGGTTATTATTGAATTAGACTTAATATAAATATGGGTGCTTGTCACCTTTTACTGGTTAAATAAAAGCTACGACCATATCTAGGAAATGCATTGCCAATAATTACATATGTACGACCTTCACAAGGAGTGTTCATATTTGTAAGAAATGGAATCAGGTCTTTTTGGGAAGATGTATGGAGCATTCGGGAGCAAAGGGGACACAAGAATGAACAACAATCCTTCTGTAACTGGTATGGATTTAATTAGAATTTTTTGAACAAACCAAAGTCTCAAATTTGCATTTGAATGGGTTGTGACTAATTTAGTGACCAAAATTTCTACATCAACATTCAAAAATCTAAAACTAAAAGTTCCTTCATAAATAATGTTTATGATTCGAGATTACATAAATGTAACACTGAACACCACGAATGTTGCTTTTAGTACAATTATCTATCCTCTTATTTTCTATCTCAAACCATCATAGTAGAAAATAATTACTAATAAATTCCCTTATACAAAACTTAAGGGTTGTGACACTTCAAACAAACTAGATGCCCTAATGTAGTAAAACATTTGATAAACCCTAATTCAAAAAAAAGAGAGAAGAAGATCAAGCATTGATAAACTTGGTAACAACCTATGTGCCCTCAGAGACTACATGCTTTCCAAGCTCTCGAGGAAGAGAGAGAGCCTCGCAGTTGTCTCAATCTCCCATGTATATTCATGATATTCTTCTTGTTGTGACGAGCAAAGTTGGCTACCTTACTAGAAATTTTCTCAAAGATGTCATTGATAAATTTATTCATAATTCACATAGCCTTTCTAGATCTTTTTCTTGCAGTAAAAGGTGTAACAAACCCATATATTTGTATTAAATACGATTCAAAAATAATTGCTAGAAATATTGCTATAAGGGTGCACTTCCTTGAGAATTTTAAACGAAAGGACCTTAGAGATTTGGTTGCTCTTTCTATTTTTGTTCGTACATTTTTCATCTTCAACTTTTTTGTGGATCTTCTTCTCAGTCTTGGGAACCTTCTTTCTTCTACAGATTTCTTAGCCATGGCATTTTTCTCTATGATGGGATTCTTCTCTATCTTTCTTTCCATTGATAAGCACTACAAAAGGGAATATGTCATTAGAATAAATATCTATGAAACATTTTATTATGAATAAGCTTTTCGTGTATTTTAATAATAATAGTATTTTATAGAAGTATGTCATCAAGGATAGTTTGTTTTAATCACCTGCGTGCTTTAAAAACAGGTATTATCCTCAAACTTCAGGACATGGACTTATTATGAAGTAGTATTTCCACGTTGTTATATAGATTAATCTCACTAGAATATGGGGATAATCTTAGTAGGAGTAGTGTTAGACTCAAAGATCCATAACAAATTATTCAAACACCAAGTGGATTGCGCATATATTTTAGAGAAAATAGTGATCTGAATGGGATCGCTATGACTTGTAGATCAAAATGTAGCGGTTAAGGAATTTATCAATTGTGATTGCTGTTAATTGAGAAACACCGTCAATTCATGTGTATCGAGAGTGTGATAGATGAGAATTTGGAAAGTGTTTTCTTGATGCTATGTCCTATGTGATTAATAAAAACATGATAACGTGGAAACACTTCTCCCATAAGGAGATCAAAACCTTACATAGAGTAATGCAACAAAAGTAAACTAACGAAAGGAAGGATGAACTCAAATTAAGGGAAACCAAGGACTTTAATGGTGTCGAAGAGAAGTATGAGAGATAGCAGTAGGAAAGCTGTGACATAGGTAAGTGGTGCTCTATGAGAGTTAGGATATATAGTCTTAGTCTATGAGGTTTGAGCTCAAAATATATTACCTTGATCTATGAAATTGAGATTCTAATATATTTTAGGTTTACCATAGGAGAGACCTGCTGGAGTCCAGGAGAACACTGAGCGGGGGGGGGGGGAATCAGTGTTGTATAAATTTTACAATTTTTACACCTTTTGACTTACAGGATAAAGAGAGAGAAAGACATTAACATACATATGCACAATTATAATGTTGAAGGCATGAATCATATGAACACATGAAGACACACAAGATATGAGACCAAGACACAAAAGACTATACGAGAGGAAAACCCTCCTGGGGTAGGAAAACCTCTCAAAATTGCCTCACTGGCTTAAGCAAAAACCTCACTGGTTACAATGTTTAGAAGCACCAACTTCAAGGAGCACCAACCCCTAATACATACAAATAGGTCTCACTAACCATACAAGCCTCGCTGACTACAAGATGCCTCACTGGCTACAATATGTGTCTCACTGACAAATGTAAGGTCTCACTGACCTATAAGCCTCACTGGCATACTGTGCCTCACTGACAAACACAATCACCGTTAGAAAAGATAAATAAAATCAGAGGATTACTCTGTTTTCATTCAATTCATTAATTCATTCACCTGATTTTCTTTGCATAACAATTCTACAACAAGGAGATTATCATTATGGTCCTCACATCAACTCTCTCAGCTCAATTTTCGCTCTTTCAATAAACATTTGATGACCTTGTCATTCTCTGTATTTATCCCTGCAAAACATGGTCTCATACATACAAAAATTATTTGTATCTTCTCAAAGATGTCTTCAATTCACACACACTTTCTGTCAATGTACCTGCAAAACCATTATATGCAATTTAAAAACCCTTTCACATTCTCTGAAAACAAAGTTATCTTCTTCAATTCTCATCTTCCCTGTAAATTTCTCTTCAATGATTTTCTTTATCCTTCTGCAAAATATCTTGAATCTTCATGAGATCTTTTCATATTCCTCTTCATTCAAAAATCCTTTCAATTTGAAAATCTTTGATTTCAAACGACCTTTTTATATTTTTGTCTTTCTTCTGCAAACTCCAATATGCAAAAACATGTTTATCTTCTTGTGCAAAAATAAAATCAATCTCCTGCAATAAAATCTTTTCATTTCTTCTTCATTCCAAAAACACATCTCTGCAATTAATAAAACAAAATCATCTCCTCAAACTGAAATAACTTCTTAAAAAAAATATAAATCTCCTCCAATTTAATGCCATGAAAAAGGCCTTTTAAAAATAGATCTTGGCTTTTAAGAAAAACAAGACTCCTTATAAAATGGCTTGATTTGATGTCAACCATAAAAAATGGGAGTTAAAAAAATAAAGTTTCTAATATTAAAAATAAAGCCATAAAGATCGGGCTTCCACCTTAAGGAAGGATCGAAGCACATAAGGAGGGGTCGAATTTTATGTCATATATGACTTTTTAACACTTTTCCATCGGTCTTTTTCTTATTTTTATGAAACATGCTCATAGAATATAATTATTCGAACTCAAAGACATATTTATTGGTGCTCAAATGACGACTGATGCCATTGGTTAAACACAAGGAGGGGGCCGGTCAAGTAAGTGTTATAAAGACCCTTCAAAGGGCAATTTTTAAGTTATGAACTTGTAGTAGCAGGTCACCATTGAATTATAACAAAAATGCAAGTATGAAGGCAAGTGGGTTTAGACATATGAAAATGGACTTAGTCTTGGAGCTTAGAGATTAGTATCTCAGAAGAGAAAAATATTAGAACCTTAGATTTCTCCCAACAAAGCATTCCTTCTGCAATAACATATAAACTCAACCTCTACAACATGAAGTTATAACACCTCTGAAGCCATGGTGAAGATAGAAGCATGAATACTTTTTCATCTAACATCAAACACCAATAAGATAACCATGAACCTTAAACCAAGAGCACCAACCTTGGAGAAATATCATCAAAAGATCTGAATATGAAGAACACTGAAGACAACCTTGCTCAGAATTTGCATCCTCTCTTCAAGAATAATGAAGATATCAAAACCATCTAAATCATGAAAGCATTTGATCAATATTACCATGAAGCAACCAACGTACTAACATCATACTATGAAGGTCTCTTAAGTCATGATCAAAACAACAAGTCCTGCAAGTCCATTATCTGCAATCAATAAAACTTCAATATCGTGAATGAATAGAGAAAAAAACAATTTGCCCTCCAAAAAAGAAAATCACTTTAGAAACTTTCCAAAAAAAATCCACCTTAGACCAAAATCATCTCCATTTAAAATCGAATAAAATCCTCCTTTTAATGTCATAAAGGATGACATTTAGGAGGGGTCAAAAAATGAAGTTTCTATTTCTGAAAAAAACTCCTCCTAAAAATTTGAATTATCTCCATTGAATGTCATATATGATAGATTGGGCTCCTAAGAGAAATTCGATGTTATTATTTTAAATAAAGTATATTTTATATTCTCCATAAAACATGAATCGTGATCCCCCTTAAAAGAAGGCCCTTACTCATATTAATCGGGCTCATGCACCTTTTTGAAACTTAACACATAAGGCATATATCATATGCTCCATATTCGATGGCTTTCTAAACGATATGCTCCTCTTTTTATTAAAACATTCGATGGCTGCTCTCCGCATTCGATGCTTTATATATTATGGGCTCCTTCATACCTTTCGTGGTCAATACTATTCGTGCTTCCCAAAGATGACTTGATATGAGAGAAGTGAGCTTTAATAGCAACATTAATGTGCTTCCAAACATATGAAGAGTCACATCAATGAACAACACTGAATATTTTGCTACCCCAATTGAACATGTATGTGTGAACCTGATCATTACTATCACCATTCATTGTGATCAACTTAATTGAAACAATTTTCTTGTCTATAAAAGTATCTTGAAGTGAAAAGACATCATTTAACTCTTCTTGACATTTCAAACTCCTGCAACATGATAAAGTCCTGCAATCCTCACAATGGCAAGGCATGATAATGACCTTATATTCTCAAACAACAAACATATCAACATGTAATCACTAAGATCCTCAACTTGCATCAACCTCTTGCACCATCCTGCATCAACCTCTTGCACCATCCTCAAATTGCAAACAACATGAGACCATCAAACATGTCCTGCAATCATGTGAATACCAATAATGTACACAAACAAGTTAGCATCAATAATTGATGTAACCAAACTGATCAAACAAGCCCTGCGAATATGAACAATTCAATGGATCAACCCATCATGAACAACGCCATAACAAGTTAGAACATGAGAATCCATCCTAAGGCAAACATGAAGATATCCTGATGACATCTCTTATCTATCACTGATCCTGATGACATGAGCAACTCCTGTCAATACCTTTTTGACATCAATGACAATCTACTTTCATCAAGACCGATGGTATGGTATGGAGTGGGAGGGAAGGGACAAAAATAATGATTGTTGTGAACGAGAGGGACGAAAGTATGTATGCTTTTACAATGAGTTGTTGATAACCTACTTAACTAAAAAAAGCTTGAACAAATTATTGTTATGCATGGAGAGACACTAGCTATGTCAAAGTTTCTGTTGGCATAACAATGATATTACATTGTTAATTGTCGTTTATTAGGTTGCAGTTATAACTGTTATACAACTATATTTAAAACTGTTATACACAGTTATGTGAACTGTATCGTACTGCATCGTCCTTGCCTTGTATATATTCTCTGCATTGTATCGTTTCATGATATCAATAAAATATACTCTCTATTATTTGGTATCGGAGCGATTATGGATCCGGTCCTTGTTGAGTTGAAGGCGCTTGATTTAAAACTTTGAAAGCCTTTGTTGAGTGCCTATGTGAAGATGAGAGACAATGCAGATCTTATCAATTGACAAGTGTTTTGACCATATGAAAGAATGAGAAGGCCTCCCAGCATGGTAATGGATTGAGTTTGCTGTGAGGATGTTTGGCCATTCTCTGTTAGGAGCCGTTGCCATCTTGAGGAGTTGATTACTGAAAAGAAGACGTTGCTATCGCTATTGCTTAGGCTATGATCTGAGGAAGAGGCCATCTAAGTACTCTACAGACGGGCTAAAAAGGAAGATTAGGGTATGGTCATTGGTCCAGCATAAATCAGAAATAAAGGCATTGAGGCATTGATATATATGTTTTAAGTCTGGCCAGCCATAGAAGGCATAACTCTTTCCCTACTGTGTGTTGGTTTGGAGAAGTGGAGATTGAAGGAGCAAGTCGCAAATACCGTTCTTCATATATTCATTGTTTTTGAGGCGATTAAGATCACAAAAGAAAGAATAATACAGCTGAAGGAGGTTGTGTAAAAGGGTTGTCCCGATTTAGAAGATGCTGCCGAAGAGCTTCATGTGCCACGAAAAGATTTATATCCTTTCCTGAAATTGTCCAATACTACAGTTATTTCTGTATGATCGTTGGCAGCCTGTGTAGATTGCTTTTGTTTGTTGCAGTCGCCGTAGGCATCTATTTCTTCTTCCCTACACCTTGGTTATGGTTGTTCAATATTGAGAGATTCTTTCCTTTTGTGGTATGCAAGAATGATGATAATTATATCAATAGGAAGGTGTATTTGTTTTACTTGTTAAAAATCAGGGTGTAATCTTTTGAAATCGGAGTTGATGGTGCATGTTGACTTGAGAGAAGTTGTGTGAGGGAGTTTACCTTTTCTTAATTGATATTTAGAATTTAATTAGTAAATGGAGTAATAAGGAAATTATGGTGATATAAGTGAAGAAAAGTATTTGTCAGTTGAATATTATCATGTATGATCCACTGGAAAGTCGGTTACTTCAATATACTTGATGGTAATTGGTTGTGGGTTCAAATCTGATTTATTTCATATATTTTTTTTGGAGAGATAAGAGTATGTTTTTGCATTTGGAGGAATAAGGTTTAATGGTATATTTATACATGATTGGAGATATAAAAATTATTGTGCACTTTTGGTGGAATCCGTTACCTTGTTCATTTTATTTTATCATGGCTACATCAAACATTGCTCGTGCTCTCGGGGCCATTTATACTGCACCTGATGAGGCCTCCAAAGACTCATCTAGAACATCAGTTGGTTAAAGTGTAAGCATATTATATTGGAGGCTGGTGGCATCAAAGGATGGAGGATTTTCCATTATCTCAAGTTAGCTTCTCGCTTTGAGATGATGCATTGCATGAGAAGCGTTTTTAGTTTTGGTTGCTTTGCTTTTCTTTGTTGATGCTGACGGATTTGAAGAATGTATGTTTTGTGAAGATTTTGTTTTCGAGACAGGTTTTGGATTTGGTGTTGAGCTCAATATGGATTATTGTCCAGCGAGCTTCAAAGAGTATATGATCGAGAATTATACGCTTTCGCGGTCACTAGACAATGGCAGAGATCTGTCGTATCTCTCAGGGTTCATTGTCGAATAATTCAAGACTCTGTGATTTGAGAGCTTGGGACTAAAGAGCTCAAGAACACAGCTCGAAGCTACGCCTTTCCCCGAGGGTAGATGAGACAGCATGATGGAGCCCCGCTTGGTTCAGGATTTGTTCTTTGGGAGCAGATCTTCTATAAAATATGTATTCATATTATGTAATCAATTTTGTTGAGTATGTTAGCATTTAGGGGGGTCCCTCGGTACTATTGCAGGAACAATGTAATAAGGGGGGGAAAGTTGGCATAACAATGATATTACATTGTTAATTGTCATTTATTAGGTTACGGTTATAACTGTTATACAGTTATATTTAAAACTGTTATACATAGTTATGTGAACTCTATCGTACTGCATCGTCCTTGCCCTGTATATATTCTCTGCATTGTATCAGTTCATGATATCAATAAAATATACTCTCTATTACTTTCCACTAGCAGGCCATGGTACTATTCCTACACTCTACTATATTTAAATTCATATTATCAAAATCCCTACTCCTTTGTTGCAGATTTCTTTGGTTTCTACAAAAAAATACATTTGTAGGGCATGATGCATTTGAAATAGCCAGGAAAATAGAAAGCCACATTACACAGACATTATTATCTCATACAAATCCAATGGCCATTAAGAAATACTTATAGGAAAGTAAATTCATTTCTAACCCGCTAAACCAAATTGCTGGTGGGCATGCACCTATGCCAAGTGGCTTCCTCTCTTTCAGCAAATCAAAACTTCTCTCTTTTACTTCTTCTCTTTAAATCTTAGCAGAATATCATTTCCAATAGTTTCAATCGTTTATTTAACTTCAAATCCTTATATGGCAGTTACAATTTTTACAAGACTTTTGCACTGTAACAAGAATGTCAATATGATCAACACAACCAGCTACTGAATAAAATCCCTCTGAATCATTCTATGAAATAATAGTGATAAATGATTGAAAAATGTCACATTACAGTGATGGAGAATGAAGCCGAAGAAAATGTGATATGTGCGTCCAGTGCGGCGGAGGTTTATGCACCAACTTTCCATTGATAGGCTTAAGTGGTGGGTGTTGCCATTGCACATCATAACGCGTAGAACTTTATAGGCATGGTCGACATGGAGAAAAGCTCAATGAGTACAATAAAAATAATAGACCCCTTAACAAAGTGGAAGAAAAATGAAGACCAAACTGAAGAAAATGGAAGAAATTGCGAAATAACTTATTGTATGATGCGTCGGATATGCCGGAAACTATTCTGCCATGTATTTTGTTGAAACTAAAACTGGTAAACACCAAAGGTGCTAAACATATTGTTTGCAACAAAACATAAATTTTTGTAAAAGGATTTGAGACTTAACAAAACCCTAAAAATTTATATTTAATGCAACATAAATGATTAAAGATATCACTATAAAAACCAAATACATGTTACCGAATATGATTGAAGATGTGGTTGCTCACGTTTCCGGCATAACTCATGCGTAAAGTTGTTATTGTGTGGTCCCCCTGATAATTGGGAGAAGTTGATTTTTATATTGTTTGGTAGAACGGTTGAGGGTGGTTGAACGAGGAAAAGTTGGTTGAACGGTAATAGTTAAAATTATTTTTAATTTTTTTACGAATAGGTTTTGATTTAGGTTTAGGTTTTAGATAAAATAATAAATTAAGTTTATTTAATTTATTATTTACGAGAGGTTTTTAGATTGGTAAAGAACGAATTAATTTTGTTAAATTGAATTTATTATTTACGGGAGATGGTATGAAAGAATTAATTAATTAATTAAAATTAATTAAATCTTAGGATCAAGGGTAGCTTAGGGATTAATGGAAATTAATTAATTAATTAAAATTAAATAAATTTGATGTGAAGCGAGGACTTAGGGAAAATTTGGGGATGAGGGAAATTTAATTAACTGATTAAAATTAATTAAATTTCATGTGAAGGGAAGATTTAGAGAATTGATCACTGGTCAATTTTTCCTGTCTACACATATAATGGGTGGTTTAATGTGCATTCAATTTGAAATACTAAAATATTCTCCGAGAAGGTATTTTTCTCTTACTTTTGGATAATGAAAATAGTTAACGAACTTTTAAATTTTTGGACAAAGAAACAGTTAATTTAACATAAATTTTAAATATTTTTGATGATGAAAAAGTTGTTTTTTCAAATAGTAGAAGTTGTAAAACACCCATATATTTGATGAAGGGTACTCCCCTTACCAACCCAAACACAACAATAACAGAGAATAAAACAACGAATGCAAGAAAGAAACACACGCTTTCTATTATCTCAACGTAATGACATTACAATATTCAGGAATTTTTCAAGCTACAACCACATGGGCTTTCTAATTACAAAAATCTGCAAGCCAGAGCCACCATCTGTACTACTGAACTCCCTGTAACCCCCATTCGCCTCCTTTATCTGGAATGCATAGCCGCCCCGGAATATTCTAGAAATTGTAACTCCCGCCAAGAAGATTTTTTAACTTTAGATCCGACCGTTGGATTTTCAATCATAATATATCGTTGGAAAGCTCTCGGAAAGATGCGTGTCCACAAAATGGCCCGTTGGGGTGCATTTTAATTTTCGACCAATTTTCGGGCCCATCCGGAGCCTCTAAGTGCCTCAAATTTGACTTTGAATATTTTATCAAAATTGGAAAAATGAAAATATTAATATCCCACATATGACAAATGATATTGAAGTGATTTCTTCACCATTGGCTTCAATTCACCATTCTGGAGGTCTGTGTAAGATTTCGTGTCCGTACGTGCACAAATACCAACTTACTAAAAATAGCAACCCTACCAATTTTAGCCCTTATCCAAAAAGAAACAATATTTCTGGGTGATGCAAGATTGCTCTTACACCCTGGATGCTCCTGCATCAATATTTGTATTAAATATAATTCAATCTCAACCAGAGAAAAATTTAGCAGCCCCAACTAGGCATGTTCGGGCATGGCACACCACATAGATACACCGACAATAGCCATAATTTCTAACGAAACTACAAAAAGAACCATATTATGAAACGAACCACATTTAAAACTACATGATGCAGATGTTATACTTCACACCGTGTTGGAAGTTTCTATGGGCATCAAGTGGCACCATACGAGCTATCTTTTGATTCAGTAGGTGGAGGCGATAGGGTAGTAGGCCGAGTCGGAGGTGCAGGTGTTGGAGGTCGAGGAACCATATCCGGGGTGTGGAGTCCGAGAAACCGTCTTGCATTTAACACTTACTTTGACTTAACATCTGTATCTGATGGGAGTTGAAACTGGTGAGCGTTTAAAGTTTTATTGAGATCATTGAAGCAGTTGTTTAGTAGTCCTTTCTAGATGGCCCGAAAAATATAAGTCGCCACTAGAGAAGATCAGAGCAACTCAGTAGGAAAGAGACCTCCAATGGGTGCTTCGCCTTCAAATAGGTCATATCTATGCATCACCTTCTTCGGTCTGACCAAAGGAGTTTAAGATTGTCATGGATATAGTTGAATGCAATCATTTTCATGAATTCAACGTCTTGGACAAGGTCCATGATATTCGATAAGAAGATGGATGCCACTTCTGAATATGAGAGAGAGACGACGTGGGAAGTCACACAGTATGGACTCACCCACCACCACACATATAGGAAATTTGATCTATGGACAATCGATGTCAAAAACATGAGCGAGCTTGTCAAAGTTGTTGATACCAATTTCTAATGGTTCCCATTTCCGCATCTATAGTTAGATGTGGCAGTTCTTCACCACCAACTCCATGGTTGATATACAACAAGTAGATAGGAGGAAGAAAAGAGTAGGGAGAAAACAACAGAGAGAAGAGACGATGAAGGAGAAAATGGTAGGAGGGTGGAAATAATAGGCAAAGAAAGGGCCATTAATGGTTGTATTAAACGAGGGATGAGAGGACAATCAGAGATGAGTCGAGAGGGAGGAGTAGCACCTCGGAGTAAATGCTGAGGATAATCTTGCAGGATTGGGATTGATACATGGAGTTAAAGTTTGAGTACACTGCGCTGAAGAGGTGATGGGAGAGTACATATGAGTAGATGGGGGTGACCGTTGGTGATGTTGGACCATCTTCAAATGGCTCCCTGATAGCCGATGGTGACGTTGCCATTTCATACAATACAGTTCAACTAAAGGTGTTCATGCCAACTCATCATCGATGAATGACTCATCTTGGGTAGGAGCCTTGGTGTTTTAAGTGATTGAAAACACAATTTAATTTATGTTCGACAAAGGACTACCAAACTTTTTGTGGTTACGAGATGTGTTCACATATAATAGCCTATCTGCCAAATTACATACTTCACAGTCATCGCATCTCTTAGAAAGGGCTGCAAAGCAACTTAAGTCCCTATTAATGATGTATTAAGAAATAATGAATTACATATTTGCATAATATGCGTAATTTTGACAAAAGAGTAAACACCAAACTAATTGAATAATTAATGACTTCTTTTAGCACAATGTTCTTTATGATCGAACAATGAAGCCGGACATTGCCCTTTCACTCGAGAAAGTAAAATAGCTATCATAGGATTGGATGTAGCACCCCCAATAAAGCATGTCCCTTGGATTTATATTTAATCCCATTGTGAAGATCATTGAACCTACCTCAAAAAACTATTAATTTTCTAGTTTTACATAGATTTCAATGTAAACTATTTGTGGACAATGATTTCTATATAGCTAGGAACTGATAATAGATAACATCACAACTTCTTTCCCTGCCACCCACTTGCAAAGTTCCCCACTTGATAGATTGCCAGTGTCTATGCCATAGGCTGAAGGGAAAGGTAGCATGCTTGTGTTGTTAATATCACTATGTCCAATATGAACTAGAAACACAAGCCTCAAAACCCAACAAATATAACTCTAAAATTTCGTACATAATAAAATGTTACTTGAGTTTCAGGTTGTATAGAACAAAAATGAAACACAAATTTTCAATCCCATCTCTCTTCGTCACCATCACAGGTTAGAAAATCCTATATGCATTCGAATGAATGGCCCCTAGCCTTGACTAATCCTAGCGTTTTGTGTCCAGCTAGTGTCGACGTAGATTAAGAAAATCGTAAAATCGTAAATCGTTACGATTTCTTGAAGCTTACAGACATAGCTCCGCATGTTTTCTTTTCAATGCGATTCGTGATCGCAACACGTTGACAGAACCATAAACTTAATTACCCTCAACGGTTGTAACGAACTAAAAATTGTCTCGACGGTTTTAGTGTGGGATTGACAGGAACGCCTACGAAGTTTGATTTTACTGTTTTCAGCCAAATTCACTAGTTCTTCCCAGAAAAATGAGTATGTCAAAGTTTGGGGCCTTGCTTTTCGCCATGTGAGGATTTGTTATTGGTTCGTGGCCTTGCTTTTCGCCATGTGATGATTAACGCTTTTCTCCATGTGATGATTAGTTATTCCTTCATTCAGACTGGGATAAACATGTCGTACTTTTTCTTAAAACTACTTAAGAGGCAGAAAATTGCATCCAATAGAAACAGTAAGAGTAAGAGTTTGGAGATTAAAGAAAAGTAATCCACCCTGAATGTAGAAAATAGCATCGAATAGAAACAGTAAGAGTTTGAATCCGTGAATGGTGGATTTGCACATGGTAGGAGTTCTCCCTGTCTTGGTTCTACGATTTCTTATTTATCTAAGTTCCATCTCTCCTCTAGGCTATGGCTATATAAAGCAAACTGGGGGAGCATTTTTTCCCAACACAGCTTTGCGTTGTCTATGGTGTAGAGCTTCAAACGCAAAAAGAAAATGTCTTGGACCAGAATGTTGGGCACGTGGCATCTAGGTGAAGCCCAATGTGTAACCGATCTGCAGTTCTTCTGTATCCTCTGTCTTATTCTCTTCTGTACCCTCAGTCTTATTCCTTCTGGCAACCGCTGTTATAACTGCCATCTTCTTGGCAATGGTTGGACCTATCTATCTGCAGAAGAAAACGTATGAGGCTGTTGGTGAGAGAATATAGAATGAACTTGCATTGCTGCTGTGAAGAGATACAATCATACACAGTGATGTATGGGATATTCTGTAAACTAGAGAGAGATGTATTGTTGATAATAAGATCACCCTTCGTTGTGGATGTAGCCAACATTGGCGAACCACGTTAAACTGTCTTCTTGCTCTGTGTGTTTGCTGTTTTGTTTCTTTCATTCAGAGTTCTTGTTTTAATATTGCTGTTCTTTCCTAGTTTTTCAATTCTGTTTTTAGTATTTACAATTGGTATCAGAGCTTGTGTATAGCTCAGTTCAGGAGACGGTGAAATTCTTTTTTTTTGGGAACCTGCACAGCAATCAGAATGGATGACTCAGAGAAATGGAAAATAGAAAAGTTTACAGGCCAGAACTTCGGTCTTTGGAAAGTGCACATGGAGTCTCTTCTCATCAAACAGGATTTGTCTCTTGCCTTACAGGGGAAAGCCAAAGGACAAGGTACTATGACAGATGAAGACTGGGAAAAACTAGATTCAAAAGCGAAGGCAACAATATTCCTCTCATTATCAAGCAATGTTTTATTTAATGTCTCAAATGAGATCAATACGAAAGCGCTTTGGGAAAAGCTCTCTAGTATGTATGCAATTGCTTCGGCCTCAAATAAGGTTTTTATTATGAAGAAATTATATAACCTGAAAATGAGAGAAGGTGGGTGATGTCCAATCATCTGAATGAGTTTAACACCTTAGTCTCTTAATTAGCTACGGTGGGCATCAAATTAGATCCTGAGATTAAAGCGATTCTGCTGTTGTGTTCCTTACCACATAGCTGGGAAGGTGTTGTCATGGCTGTGAGCACTTCTGTAGCAGCCAAGAGTACATTAGTTTTTGATGAAGTTGCAGCTACTCTTCTCAGCGAAGACATGCGAAGGAAACATCAGGAACCTTCAGCCGGTGATGCTCTAACAGCTGTCAGTATAAACAATAGGGGAAGAAGCAATGACAGAGGTAGATTCAACAACTGGAGAAGGTCACAATCTGGTCCACGATCGAAGTCTAGGGGCAGAACCGGTTCATGTTGGTTTTGTGGAAAACCTGGACACAATAAGAAAAATTGCTGGAACTATAAGAAAGCTCAAGGCAACGTGAGCACAAATAATCAAGCAAACACTGCAAGTGATGGTGTTTTGGTTCTATCAGCAAGTGATACAAATGCAGATTCATGGGTCCTTGATTCCGGCGCCTCTTTTCATGCAACTTCATGCCGTCAAGCTTTCACGAATTTTCAAGAAGGCATATTCGGTAAGGTATTTCTGGGTGACAATAAAGAATGTGAGATTTTAGGAAAAGGAGATGTAACATTAAATCAGAAAAATGGTGACAAACTAACTTTGACGGATGTTAGATATGTGCCTCTATTAAAAAGAAATCTAATTTCTGTCAGTCAGCTTATAGGCAATGGATGCAATGTTAAATTTTCTCTTGACTCATGGAAAATTACAAAAGGGCTTTTAGTAATAGCAAGAGGAAAGAAGCAAGGTAATCTATACATTCTGGACTGTTTCAGTGAAGTGGGAGCTACTTTGCCGGCCATGGATAGTGGGTCTGAAATATGGCACAAGAGGCTCGGTCATATGAGCCAAAAAGGTCTTCAAGTTATGCTTCAGCGCAATCAGCTTCCAGGCCTCAACTCCATCGATTTAGAATTCTGTGAACATTGCCTTTATGGCAAACAGTGCCGCACTAGTTTCGTGAGAACGGGGCATGGCAAGAAAACCAGTCCGTTGGAACTTGTTCATTCTGATGTCTTCGGTCCAACTCAGGTAACTTCTTTCGGTGGAGCAAATTATTTTGTCACTTTTTTAGATGACTGCACTCGCAAAATCTGGATTTATATGTTGAACAGAAAATCTGAAGTTTTTTCAAAATTTAAGATTTTTAAAGCTTCAGTTGAAAACCAGATTGGGCATAAAATTAAATGCCTTCTAACAGACAATGGTGGAGAATATTGCTCTTCGGAGTTTGATTCTTTTTGTGCAGACCATGGTATTCGACGGATTAAAACCGTCCCTTATACACCTCAGGAAAATGGTGCAGCTGAAAGGCTTAATCGCACGATCCTTGAGCGAGCTCGATGTATGCTCTCCAATGCCGGATTGGGCAAAGAGTTTTGGGCAGAGGCATGTAACACTGCTGTGTATTTAATCAATCGAGCTCCTTCGTCTAGGCTGGATTTTGACATACCTGAGGAGACATGGCTCGGAAAGCGAATTTCCTATCAGCATTTGCGGGTATTTGGCTGTGCCGCTTTTGTTCACATTCCAAAAGAGCAGAGGACTAAGTTAGACTTCAAGTCAAAACGGTGTGTTTTTCTCAGCTATGGTGAAGATCAGTTTGGTTTTCGTCTTTGGGATCTTGTTGCAAAGACTATCATTCGTAGCCGCGATGTTGTGTTTAACGAGAGGGAGTTTCCAGGCTTGCACTCTTGCACTTCACCTCTGCCAGAATATATTGATGTGGATTTGTTCGATAATGGAAAGGTGAGGCAATCCACCATTACATTTTCCCAGCCACTTGTTACTACTATACATTCTTATATATCTGGAGCTCCTATTACTTTAGCTACTTTACCTTCAGTTGGATGCCCTTTACCATCTCAGCCTTCATCAGGTTCGATGCCTTCCATTGTTTCCACACAGTCAGTGGATTGTTCAACTCTGCCCCCATTGCCGCCTTTGTCACATGAATCACTTCCTTTATTACCTCATTCGCTGCCCTCCCAAGATACTATGTTACCATCACTAAGTCAAATGCTGACTTCTACACTGCCAACGCAACCTCCCTTAGGACTGACGCTGCCCCTTGCTAAATCTACGCTGCCTTCCTTACCTGAAGCGCAGCCTTCACTAAGTCAAACGCTGCCTTCTCACTTACCAGCGCAAAACTTGTTTGATGTTTCGCTGAGCCTTCCCACTCAGCCCACGCTGCCATCTACATGTCCATCGTTGTCTGCCTTTAGACATACGTTGCATTCACCACAGTCCACGCAGCCTTTACCCAGTCATTTGGAGTCTTCAAATAGCTATACGTTGCCCTATAATACCTCAGCACAGCATTCAAAAGATCTTGTACTGCCTGAACAGAGTAGTTTGACTCAGCAAAGCACTAAAGGTGCACAGAGCACAATACAGAGGCAAGGGAGTCTTCCGCAGGGGCCTCTACAAACAGAGGTTGATGATGTTCAACACTTACTCCAGAGACTCAATCTGGATTCCAATATCCAGCCAGAGCAAGGTACACAATTGAGGAGGTCTACCCGTGCAAAGAGGAGACCGGTGAAATACGATGACTATGAGTTATTGCTCTCTGATTATGCAGAGCCGACAACTTATAAACAAGCCTGCAAGCATGAAAATGCACAGAACTGGATGGCCGCCATGAACGAAGAGATGGAGTTGTTGAACGTCAATCAAACCTGGGATTTGGTTCCTCTTCCGCCAAATCGAAAGGCTCTTAAGAACAAATGGATTTATCGCTTGAAAGACGAAGACGGAGGACGTAAACGATACAGGGCCAGATTAGTCATCAAGGGGTTTGATCAGCAAAAAGGTATTGATTTTTCTGAAATCTTTTCTCCAGTTGTCAGAATGGACACCATTCATGCTGTCTTGGGTTTAGTTGCCATTTGGGATTTAGAACTTGAACAACTCGATGTGAAAACAGCGTTTTTGCACGGAGATATAGATGAGGATTTATACATGGAGCAGCCTGAAGGTTTTGCTCAACCAGGCAAGGAGCATTTATTTTGCAAGTTGAAGCGGAGTTTGTATGGGCTGAAGCAAGCTCCAAGACAATGGTATTTAAAATTTGACCGCTTCATGACTGATAACCACTTTATTCGGTGCGAATCAGATCCTTGTGTTTACTACAAGAGGCTCCATACTGGTGAGTTTGTCATACTATTGCTCTATGTTGACGATATGTTAGTAGCTGGTACTAGTGTTCAGATTATTGCTCAGCTGAAGCAACAGTTGGCTCTTCGTTTTGCCATGAAAGATCTCGGACCAGCCAAAAGAATACTTGGGATGCACATATTCAGAAATAGAAATAAAAGAGAACTCAGGTTGTCCCAAGCAAGCTACATTGCCAAAGTGTTGGACAGATTTAATTTGTCTCATGCTAAACCGGTCTCTACTCCTTTGGCTGATCATTTCCGCTTATCTTCAGCTATGTGTCCGAAAAATTAGGAAGAAGAAGAACATATGAGGTCTGTTCCCTATACCTCTGCAGTCAGTAGTCTCATGTATGCAATGGTGTGCACTCGTCCAGACATAGCACAAGCTGTTGCTGTTGTGAGCAGATTCATGAGTAATCTGGGCAAACTTCACTGGCAGGCAGTTCAGTGGATTCTTCGATATTTGAAAGGTACTTCACATTTCTGTTTATGTTTTGGAGGTACTGACTTTCAGCTCCGTGGTTATGTAGATTCTGATATGGCCGGAGATTTAGACAAACGCCGGTCTACCACTGGTTATGTTTTTACATTTGCCGGGGCAGCCATTACTTGGGTCTCTCGTTTGCAACAAACTGTAGCTCTGTCATCAACAGAGGCTGAATACATAGCGCTCTCGGAAGGAGCCAAAGAAATGATCTGGCTTGAGCGTTTGTTGACGGAACTGGGCTGTCCAAAATCTGTATTTCCATTATTTTGTGATAGCCAAAGTGCTATTCACTTGTCAAGAAATGCAGCGTTCCACAGTCGAACAAAACATATTGACCTTCGTTACCATTTTATCCGCCATCTCATTGACGAAGGCAAGTTGCAGGTCACAAAGATTGACACTAAGGTTAATCCGGCGGATGCATTAACAAAGATTGTTCCTCGAGAGAAGTTCGAATTCTGTAGATCTTCTCTCGGTCTTGTTCCTCTGTGACACTAATTTTCATCGAAGGGGATCTCTCTCTGAGCAGCTTCATTGCCGATCCCATTGGTCTTCAAGTGGGAGATTGTTGGGCACGTGGCATCTAGGTGAAGCCCAATGTGTAACCGATCTGCAGTTCTTCTGTATCCTCTGTCTTATTCTCTTCTGTACCCTCAGTCTTATTCCTTCTGGCAACCGCTGTTATAACTGCCATCTTCTTGGCAATGGTTGGACCTATCTATCTGCAGAAGAAAACGTATGAGGCTGTTGGTGAGAGAATATAGAATGAACTTGCATTGCTGCTGTGAAGAGATACAGTCATACACAGTGATGTATGAGATACTCTGTAAACTGGAGAGAGATGTATTGTTGATAATAAGATCACCCTTCGTTGTGGATGTAGCTAACATTGGCGAACCACGTTAAACTGTCTTCTTGCTCTGTGTGTTTGCTGTTCTGTTTCTTTCATTCAGAGTTCTTGTTTTAATATTGCTGTTCTTTCCTGGTTTTTCAATTCTGTTTTTAGTATTTACACAGAAAGGTTTATGTTATGTTTGTAATGGTATTAGTTGTGCTTGGCGCGAAAGATGCATGGGCAGTCAGAAACAAAGCTCTGCTTCGCAGAACATTAATTGCTTCGAATGTGGTGGACGTTACAACGTTCGGTGCCAAGGGCGATGGAGTCACTGATGATACCAAGGTCATATTTCTATCCATTCAAACACCCTTATTTACAAATAAGTGTATATATATTGAATTTTGCTGTGGACTGTGGATGAAACAGGCATTTCTGGCGGCATGGCAAGCAGCCTGCAACAAGGACTCGGCTACACTACACATTCCGGTTGACTACCGCTTTCTTGTTGGGCCTCTCACCTTCTCGGGACCCTGCAAATCGAACATCGTATTTCAGGTATGCTACGAGAGTCGAGACAGACATATTAGTGTTGGAATTCAAAAGAGAAGCCAAAATATATCTCAATCTTTTTTTAATTTGAGCAGGTTGATGGAAGTGTTATCGCACCGGTGAATCCAGGGGCCTGGGCATCTAAACCGTTGAAATCGATAAATTTCTCAAAACTCAACGGTATTACTATCGCCGGCAAGGGCACTTTCGACGGACAAGGGGCGGCTTGGTGGAAGCTTTCCCAACTAGAAGATGAGGTAAATCTTAATATAGAAATAAACACAACACGTCGTCTTTCTGTCTGCAATATTGTTGTTGTGTAACTGTACACCCACACCCATTCAAAAGGCGTTGGAATTTTCTATGTTTCAGGATAGCAGCAATGGGGGAAGCAGTTTACCAAGTGTGAGGCCAACGGTGAGCCATGACCGACCGCAGAAACAATTTTTTTTAAATTCTAAACTAAAAATAAATAATTTTCGTTTATAACCAAATTGCAATATAAACGCTGATACGTACGTAATTTCGAAATCTGGGCAGGCATTGAGATTTTACGGAAGTTATGACGTGAGCGTGCAAGACATAACCATACAAAACAGTCCCCAATTTCATCTTAAGTTTGACTCTTGCACCTCCGTCAAAGTGGCTGGCGTGACAATCTCCTCTCCTGCAAACAGCCCAAACACAGACGGAATTCATCTCCAGAATTCTAACGAGGTCGAAATACACAGTTCCTCTATGGCATGCGGTAGGTATACACATACACAGTAAGTAGGGTCTCTTCTGTTTTATCATTTTGTCAACGTTTATGATAAGCATGTTTGATGAATGGTCCAACAGGAGACGACTGCGTGTCCATTCAAACAGGCTGCTCAGGCATTCGCATTCACAACATCAACTGCGGCCCTGGTCACGGTATCAGGTACTCTTATTAACTTATTCTTCTTTTAATTTTAATTGACTTCAGTAACTTATTTTATGTAATTCACATCAGTATTGGAGGACTTGGAAAAGACGGAACCAAGGCCTGCGTTTCCAATGTGAGCGTCTATGACAGCAACATCCAGGATGCTTCCAACGGACTCCGGATCAAAACATGGCAGGTCTGTTAACAAATCCATTTTGAAACTTAACATAGGTCTGCCAATTGTAAAATTCAAGGCTAGATTTCGATCATGATGTGCTTCTTCGTGCCTACTTTAAATACAGGGAGGAGCTGGACAGGTGAAAAGCGTATCCTTCTCCAACATACAGGTTTCCAACGTGCGAGTGCCCATTAAAATCGATCAATTTTACTGTGACAAAGAGGCCTGCAGCAATCAAACCTCGGGGGTATTTATATCAGACGTCACTTACCAGAAAATCACTGGCACTTACACGGAAACTCCAGTTTATTTGGCTTGCAGCGACGATGTGCCCTGCACTGATTTAAAGTTTTCAGATATTCAACTTCAGCCTGCTGATACAGATGAGAAGAATCCCTTGTGTTGGAATAGCTATGGAGAACAACAATCAAGTGTCGGGTGCCTCAAACCTGGAACCCCGCCCAATGACCCTTCCCGCACTCAGTCCCGAGAAGATGCATGCTAAACCCAATTAGTGGGAAACCCGTTTTGTACATTTCATAAAACGCTACTCTCAATGTTCATTGTCGATTTTAACCCATAGGATAAGGTACAATTGGGAGCATTTGTGAATTCTATGACACACTCAAAGGGATGGCTTATAAATGACATTTCTCTCTGATAGCTTTTCATTCATCAGAAGTTCGCCCGGGAGTTCTCCTCCTCTTTGTCGTATGGTTAGGGCCCAATGATCTTTCCATCCTCCTCATCCTTATATCTTGTACTTTTCTTTCACAGCGGTCCTCTCTTGTACACTTTCTTATCCTCTCTGTCTAACAAGTGACAACAAATGCGAGCATATTGGCCCCATGTCATCTCTAATATATCTAGTTAAAGCACCAAAGGTGCTATTAAATTGCCGACATATTTATATATTTTACTCCAAAGTCATTACATGTAGTAGTTGGTGGACAAGGCTATAAATACTATACGAAATTCAATTAGCTTTTTGCAAATAAAAATAATGCAATGGTATTAAATGAATAACCACACGAACTGAATCATAAAGGGTCACGAAGCCATTGAAATGACAATATAAACATGTGTATTAAAAACATGAAAATCTATTGGTGTTTTGAATGTAATTTTTAAGAAACCATATTAGGATAGCATACTAATTAGTGAGTTACGTGAAATGAAGATCGCTTCAAATATTTCATTTTATATAAGTATAATTACATAGACACAGTTGAAAGAGAATTTATTATTGCAAGTACCAAGACCATAATATTTTTTTAACAACACAATATTTACTTATCAAAATGAACAACAAATAAATTAAAAATTCATTGGATTTTCTCTCAAAGATCAACTTAGAGACGAGGATTGCAATCGACGATCTTCATTTTTCCTATTCTTAACATAATTTTCATTTTCTATCTTAATGTACTGTTCAAATGAGAACAGTGGTGATATTCTCAAAGTTTTGAGAGATTTAACTCGAGAGATAGCAGTGAATGTTAAACTAGCCCTCCCTGCATGATATTAGGATATCGTATTTAACAACTCTTATTTCTGACTTCATCTACCTTTGAGGTTTCTTTTCATGGGTACCGAGCACTAGGCTCAAGCCGTTAGAGTCTCAAAAGACTATTTGCTAGATTTTGACAACAACACGATAACTCTAAGGCCCCATCCTCCATTTTAGTTCAAGTTCCTAAATCTTGGTTGGACATTTTCCAAGATGGAATTACAAAAACAAGCAAGTGGTGATATACAAACTACAAGAATTGTGAATTCCCAATTGAGAAGAAGGTTTTTGACCGCATTTCACAAAGAACACGATAACGTCAAGTCTCGGTCCTTGGTTTGAGTTTGAAGCATTGTACT
Organism: Cunninghamia lanceolata; assembly: GCA_027924645.1. Classification (NCBI taxonomy): domain Eukaryota; kingdom Viridiplantae; phylum Streptophyta; class Pinopsida; order Cupressales; family Cupressaceae; genus Cunninghamia; species Cunninghamia lanceolata. Next base: position 400,688 of record BSBN01001811.1, on the reverse strand, counting down.
CGTGCGCTAACATTACCATCTCTAAGGTGTATCAAACCAAACGTTGGCTTCATAAGTTGGAAATGGCTGTATATGTTAAATATTTTTTACATGTATAGTAGACAAAAATTCTCACTGATTACCTCTCTAGTGATTTGGAGGCGTGTTGGCTTGAAGGAAAGATGTGATCAGTTGTTTGTGTTTTAGTTTCTGTTATGACCAAGAATGACTCAGAGTCTCAAACACATGAATAATTTTGCGTGTCAACCGATTTTAAGTAATTTATATTTTCCTTTGTTAAACAAATAATTCATATGAGCTTTGATTGTTATGACGGGGCAGAAAATGTATTGTGAGTTTCTTGTGTTGCTATACATTACACTATTTGTTGAGAATTTTGATCACTCTTAACATGAATGCTACAACATTATATTTGTCATAAAAGTGCACTTTTATTTTTCTAGGAAGACCAACAGAAATGGAAGGATTCAACTTCCAATTAGTGATACTACTTACTGTCAATGATTCCTCTATTCAAATAATTTCTATTTATCTTGGGGAAGAATGTTTGTAATTATATATATATATGCATTTTTGTAATTGTAAATATATACATGTTCCTCCTCTCCCAAGCCCATCACAGGAAAAATAGAAACCAAGATACACTTTAGCAAATATAAACAAGAGCGAGCTATGAGAAAATAGGACGCCATTCAGTACTATATATATATAGAAACACACACCAAGGCAAGGTAGAAGCAGCCAAGCCTATATGTGGAAACAATCGATAAATTTTGCTACACACTGATTTCTTCAAATAACAGAAGCACTTCAACAAAATTATGTACTTCTTTTAGAAAATTACAATTCTATTGAAACTGTAGCAACAAACTACTTGTGGGTAGCCAAATAGAATGTCACTAAAGTAATCTTGTTTGAAATGGTGAAAGCAATTTGATTCTCTCACAGCTATTTCTATTGAAATAATTTTGGACAAATGGTTACAAAATGGAAGACTTGAGATATTTCAAAGGAATTCTAACACATCTGCAAGTTGTTCTAGGGGATCTTTTTAACACCTAAAATCAATCGACGGTGAATTAGCACCTATCTCTCTTAAATCCAATCATTTTTGTGTAAATTCTAAATTCCTTCTGCAGCCTCTGTAACTGATGTAGCATGTTTATAAATGCCCATTAGGGGTTATTTTGTATGGTTATTATTGAATTAGACTTAATATAAATATGGGTGCTTGTCACCTTTTACTGGTTAAATAAAAGCTACAATCATGTCTAGGAAATGCATTGCCAATAATTACATATGTACGACCTTCACAAGCAGTGTTCATATTTGCAAGAAATGGAATCAGGTATTTCTGGGAAGATGTATGGAGGATTCGGGAGCAAAGGGGACACAAGAATGAACAACAATCCTTCTGTAACTGGTATGGATTTAATTAGAATTTTTTGAACAAACCAAAGTCTCAAATTTGCATTTGAATGGGTTGTGACTAATTTAGTGACCAAAATTTCTACATCAACATTCAAAAATCTAAAACTAAAAGTTCCTTCATAAATAATGTTTATGAGTCGAGATTACATAAATGTACCACTGAACACCACGAATGTTGCTTTTAGTACAATTATCTATCCTCTTATTTTCTATCTCAAACCATCATAGTAGAAAATAATTACTAATAAATTCCCTTATACAAAACTTAAGGGTTGTGACACTTCAAACAAACTAGATGCCCTAATGTAGTAAAACATTTGATAAACCCTAATTCAAAAAAAAGAGAGAAGAAGATCAAGCATTGATAAACTTGGTAACAACCTATGTGCCCTCAGAGACTACATGCTTTCCAAGCTCTCGAGGAAGAGAGAGAGCCTCGCAGTTGTCTCAATCTCCCATGTATATTCATGATATTCTTCTTGTTGTGACGAGCAAAGTTGGCTACCTTACTGGAAATTTTCTCAAAGATGTCATTGATAAATTTATTCATAATTCCCATAGCCTTTCTAGATCTTTTTCTTGCAGTAAAAGGTGTAACAAACCCATATATTTGTATTAAATACGATTCAAAAATAATTGCTAGAAATATTGCTATAAGGGCGCACTTCCTTGAGAATTTTAAACGAAAGGACCTTAGAGATTTGGTTGCTCTTTCTATTTTTGTTCGTACATTTTTCATCTTCAACTTTTTTGTGGATCTTCTTCTCAGTCTTGGGAACCTTCTTTCTTCTACAGATTTCTTAGCCATGGCATTTTTCTCTATGATGGGATTCTTCTCTATCTTTCTTTCCATTGATAAGCACTACAAAAGGGAATATGTCATTAGAATGAATATCTATGAAACATTTTATTATGAATAAGCTTTTCGTGTATTTTAATAATAATAGTATTTTATAGAAGTATGTCATCAAGGATAGTTTGTTTTAATCACCTGCGTGCTTTAAAAACAGGTATTATCCTCAAACTTCAGGACATGGACTTATTATGAAGTAGTATTTCCACGTTGTTATATAGATTAATCTCACTAGAATATGGGGATAATCTTAGTAGGAGTAGTGTTAGACTCAAAGATCCATAACAAATTATTCAAACACCAAGTGGATTGCGCATATATTTTAGAGAAAATAGTGATCTGAATGGGATCGCTATGACTTGTAGATCAAAATGTAGCGGTTAAGGAATTTATCAATTGTAATTGCTGTTAATTGAGAAACACTGTCAATTCATGTGTATCGAGAGTGTGATAGATGAGAATTTGGAAAGTGTTTTCTTGATGCTATGTCCTATGTGATTAATAAAAATATGATAACGTGGAAACACTTCTCCCATAAGGAGATCAAAACCTTACATAGAGTAATGCAACAAAAGTAAACTAACGAAAGGAAGGATGAACTCAAATTAAGGGAAACCAAGGACTTTAATGGTGTCGAAGAGAAGTATGAGAGATAGCAGTAGGAAAGCTGTGACATAGGTAAGTGGTGCTCTATGAGAGTTAGGATATATAGTCTTAGTCTATGAGGTTTGACCTCAAAATATATTACCTTGTTCTATGAAATTGAGATTCTAGTATATTTTAGGTTTACCATAGGAGAGACCTGCTGGAGTCCAGGAGAACACTGAGCGGGGGGGGGGGGGAATCAGTGTTGTATAAATTTTACAATTTTTACACCTTTTGACTTACAGGATAAAGAGAGAGAAAGACATTAACATACATATGCACAATTATAATGTTGAAGGCATGAATCATATGAACACATGAAGACACACAAGATATGAGACCAAGACACAAAAGACTATACGAGAGGAAAACCCTCCTGGGGTAGGAAAACCTCTCAAAATTGCCTCACTGGCTTAAGCAAAAACCTCACTGGTTACAATGTTTAGAAGCACCAACTTCAAGGAGCACCAACCCCTAATACGTACAAATAGGTCTCACTAACCATACAAGCCTCACTGACTACAAGATGCCTCACTGGCTACAATATGTGTCTCACTGACAAATGTAAGGTCTCACTGACCTATAAGCCTCACTGGCATACTGTGCCTCACTGAGAAACACAATCACCGTTAGAAAAGATAAACAAAATTAGAGGATTACTCTGTTTTCATTCAATTCATTAATTCATTCACCTAATTATCTCTGCATAACAATTCTACAACAAGGAGATTATCATTATGGTCCTCACATCAACTCTCTCAGCTCAATTTTTGCTCTTTCAATAAACATTTGATGACCTTGTCATTCTCTGTATTTATCCCTGCAAAACATGGTCTCATACATACAAAAATTATCTGTATCTTCTCAAAGATGTCTTCAATTCACACACACTTTCTGTCAATGTACCTGCAAAACCATTATATGCAATTTAAAAACCCTTTCACATTCTCTGAAAACAAAGTTATCTTCTTCAATTCTCATCTTCCCTGTAAATTTTTCTTCAATGATTTTCTTTATCCTTCTGCAAAATATCTTCAATCTTCATAAGATCTTTTCATATTCCTCTTCATTCAAAAATCCTTTCAATTTGAAAATCTTTGATTTCAAACGACCTTTTTATATTTTTGTCTTTCTTCTGCAAACTCCAATATGCAAAAACATGTTTATCTTCTTGTGCAAAAATAAAATCAATCTCCTGCAATAAAATCTTTTCATTTCTTCTTCATTCCAAAAACACATCTCCGCAATTAATAAAACAAAATCATCTCCTCAAACTGAAATAACTTCTTAAAAAAAATATAAATCTCCTCCAATTTAATGCCATGAAAAAGGCCTTTTAAAAATAGATCTTGGCTTTTAAGAAAAACAAGACTCCTTGTAAAATGGCTTGATTTGATGTCAACCATAAAAAATGGGAGTTGAAAAAATAAAGTTTCTAATATTAAAAATAAAGCCATAAGGATCGGGCTTCCACCTTAAGGAAGGATCGAAGCACATAAGAAGGGGTCAAATTTTATGTCATATATGACTTTCTAACACTTTTCCATCGGCCTTTTTCTTATTTTTATAAAACATGCTCATAGAATATAATTATTCGAACTCAAAGACATATTTATTGGTGCTCAAATGAGGACTGATGCCATTGGTTAAACACAAGGAGGGGGCCGGTCAAGTAAGTGTTATAAAGACCCTTCAAAGGGCAATTTTTAAGTTATGAACTTGCAGTAGCAGGTCACCATTGAATTATAACAAAAATGCAAGTATGAAGGCAAGTGGGTTTAGACATATGAAAATGGACTTAGTCTTGGAGTTTAGAGATTAGTATCTCAGAAGACAAAAATATTAGAACCTTAGATTTCTCCCAACAAAGCATTCCTTTTGCAATAACATATAAACTCAACCTCTACAACATGAAGTTATAACACCTCTGAAGCCATCGTGAAGATAGAAGCATGAATACTTTTTCATCTAACATCAAACACCAATAAGATAACCATGAACCTTAAACCAAGAGCACCAACCTTGGAGAAATATCATCAAAAGATCTGAATATGGAGAACACTGAAGACAACCTTGCTCAGAATTTGCATCCTCTGTTCAAGAACAACGAAGATATCAAAACCATCTAAATCATGAAAGCATTTGATCAATATTACCATGAAGCAACCAACGTACTAACATCATACTATGAAGGTCTCTTAAGTCATGATCAAAACAACAAGTCCTACAAGTCCATTATCTGCAATCAATAAGACCTCAATATTGTGAATGAATAGAGAAAAAAAAAAATTTGCCCTCCAAAAAAAAAAAATCACTTTAGAAACTTTCCAAAAAAAATCCACCTTAGACCAAAATCATCTCCATTTAAAATCGAATAAAATCCTCCTTTTAATGTCATAAAGGATGACATTTAGGAGGGGTCAAAAAATGAAGTTTCTATTTTTAAAAAAAACTCCTCCTAAAAATTTGAATTATCTCCATTGAATGTCATATATGATAGATTGGGCTCCTAAGAGAAATTCGATGTTATTATTTTAAATAAAGCATATTTTATATTCTCCATAAAATAGGAATCGTGATCCCCCTTAAAAGAAGGCCCTTACTCATATTAATCGGGCTCATGCACCTTTTTGAAACTTAACACATAAGACATATATCATATGTTCCATATTCGATGGCTTTCTAAACGATATGCTCCTCTTTTTATTAAAACATTCGATGGCTGCTCTCCACATTCGATGCTTTATATATTATGGGCTCCTTCATACCTTTCGTGGTCAATACTATTCGTGCTTCCCAAAGATGACTTGATATGGGAGAAGTGAGCTTTAATAGCAACATTAATGTGCTTCCAGACATATGAAGAGTCACATCAATGAACAACACTGAATATTTTGCTACCCCAATTGAACATGTATGTGTGAACCTGGCCATTACTATCACCATTCATTGTGATCAACTTAATTGAAACAATTTTCTTGTCTATAAAAGTATCTTGAAGTGAAAAGACATCATTTAACTCTTCTTGACATTTCAAACTCTTGCAACATGATAAAGTCCTGCAAGCCTCACAATGGCAAGGCATGATAATGACCTTATATTCTCAAACAATAAACATATCAAAATGTAATCACTAAGATCCTCAACTTGCATCAACCTCTTGCACCATCCTGCATCAACCTCTTGCACCATCCTCAAATTGCAAACAACATGAGACCATCAAACATGTCCTGCAATCATGTGAATACCAAGAATGTACACAAACAAGTTAGCATCAATAATCGATGTAACCAAACTGATCAAACAAGCCCTATGAATACGAACAATTCAATGGATCAACCCATCATGAACAACGCCATAACAAGTTAGAACATGAGAATCCATCCTGAGGCAAACATGAAGATATCCTGATGACATCTCTTATCTATCACTGATCCTGATGACATGAATAACTCCTGTCAATACCTTTTTGACATCAATGACAATCTACTTTCATCAAGACCGATGGTATGGTATGGAGTGGGAGGGAAGGGACAAAAATAATGATTGTTGTGAACGAGAGGGACGAAAGTATGTATGCTTTTACAATGAGTTGTTGATAACCTACTTAATTAAAAAAAGCTTGAACAGATTATTGTTATGCATGGAGAGACACTAGCTATGTCAAAGTTTTTGTTGGCATAACAATGATATTACATTGTTAATTGTCGTTTATTAGGTTGCAGTTATAACTGTTATACAGTTATATTTAAAACTGTTATACACAGTTATGTGAACTGTATCGTACTGCATCGTCCTTGCCTTGTATATATTCTCTGCATTGTATCGTTTCATGATATCAATAAAATATACTCTCTATTATTTGGTATCGGAGCGATTATGGATCCGGTCCTTGTTGAGTTGAAGGCGCTTGATTTAAAACTTTGAAAGCCTTTGTTGAGTGCCTATGTGAAGATGAGAGGCAATGCAGATCTTATCAATTGACAAGTGTTTTGGCCATATGAAAGAATGAGAAGGCCTCCCAACATGGTAATGGATTGAGTTTGCTGTGAGGATGTTTGGCCATTCTCTGTTAGGAGCCGCTGCCATCTTGAGGAGTTGATTACTGAAAAGAAGACGTTGCTATCGCTATTGCTTAGGCTATGATCTGGAAGAGGCCATCTAAGTACTCTACAGACGGGCTAAAAAGGAAGATTAGGGTATGGTCATTGGTCCAGCATAAATCAGGAATAAAGGCGTTGAGGCATTGATATATATGTTTTAAATCTGGCTAGCGATAGAAGGCATAACTCTTTCCCTACTGCGTGTTGGTTTGGAGAAGTGAAGATTGAAGGAGCAAGCCTGGTGCAGGAGCACCTACCTGACAGCTGGCCTCCATGAGGCAGTTAGTTAGTTTAAGTCTTGTTAATATTTCCAAGAAGGTCTTGTAAGACCAATGCATGTAATAAGGTCATGTTGACCATACTTTACTATTTTTAGCTAGTTTGTTAAGACAGCTGTTATGCTGTAGGTCCGGTTGGATCTCCCAGCCGCCTGGAGAGATTTCCCAGCCGCTTGGAATCGAGTGGTAGTACTCGCAAGAGATCCTATTTATGCATGAGGATCGGTTGGTTTTAGAGATAGATGTTGAGAAGCTATATTGCATTGAGCAGAGGAGTTAGATTGCAGAGAGAGACTGAATATTGTAATTGCATCTTTTGAAATCAATAAAGAGATCCTGTTGTGTCAATTCTCTGTTTGGATTCCATTGTGTGATCAATTTGCTGTTTTGGTGGTTTCATGGATTCGCTGATCCATTCCACCGGTTGATTTGTCGAATCGGTGGAATGGCTATGTACAGTAGTGTAGGATTTAGTTTGCATTTTGTGTTTGTTCATGTGCATGTTTGCAGGATCGTGATCGAGATGTGTTGAGAACCCTAGCATGGGTATGTGCTAGGTCGTGCTGGTTGTTAGAGTCTGGAAAGTTGTCCAGGAAGCGGATCGGGTCACCTCAGGAGGTTCGGCGGATCAAAATTCGCTAAGGTTGGAAAATCCATCGCAACGGCATCATCAAGATATTTCTGTGTATATCCTGCAGGTACTTCAGGCGTCATCCGAGTAAGTGGAGATGAGCATGATGCAATCGTTTGCATAAGGTGAATGTGTTTTGGGGTGATCATCATCAGGTGTTGCAGAGGAGGAGCGTATCGGCATAAGGTAGAAGATCGGGTTGATAAAACCATCGCGGGCCGATAATGTTAAGTTTGGCCGACAGCAGGATATTGGAGGAGCTGCATATGACGTCATCGTCATCAGGATAATCGTCATCAGGATATCGGGGCAGCAGGATATTGAAGGAGCTGCATGTGACGTCATCGTCATCAGGATAATCGTCATCAGGATATCGGGGTGATGTAAGCATCGAAGGAAAGGTGCATGAGGTTGTCGTCGTCAGGATATATGGGAGGAACCGGATGTTCTATATCCTGCTGATGAACATGATGTTGAACATCATGATGATGATGATAGAGGTTGGCGGTAAGATGAACAGTGAACATCAGGAGGATGTTTGCGCTTGCCGAATGTGATGATGCTGCTGATAGCTGGATATGATGATGCTGCTGATAGACGAAGAGTCGAAGGTTTGTCTGCAGGAGGATATCGGTCGGCAGAGAAAATATGATGATGCTGACAGTGTTAAGGAAAATATGATGATGATGATGAAGGGTTTTAGACATACATGCTGTATGTCAAGGTTTTAGTGTGGATGCCTCTGCATCATAGTGGTATCAGAGCTCAGCAAAAGGTCTGGGCTGTTGTGTGTTGATTCTGTCATCGAAAGGGCAGAGGTAGAGTTGATTCTGTCACCGAAAGGACAGATGTAGAAAAGTGAGAGGTTGACAAAATGCCTCGGAAAGGTAGTGGTACTGCAAGGGAATTGTAGGAGATAAAGGAAAAACATGCCAGAGAGATGAGGAAGATGAAGGAGCTTGCTGAAGCACTTCAAGCCAGGCTTGTAGCCCTGGAAAAGGACAAAAAGAGGGAAGTGGAAGACAGTGAGTCTGAAGAAGATGAAGATACTGTTGAAGAGTATGAAGAGGTAGCTGAAGATCTGGATGCTGAAGACTAGAGATTTGCAAAACTGTTAAAGGCAGTGCAGAGTGATAAACCTAAGGTAAAGGTTGATGTTTCCAAGTATAATGGAAGTTTGAATGAAGATGAGTTACTGGATTGGATTGCTGCACTTGATAATCACTTTGAATGTGAAGATGTTGCTGAGGATCAGAAGGTAAAGATTGCAAAGACCAAGTTAGGAGGTCATGCTTTGGTTTGGTGGGATTATGTACAATCTGAGAGAAGGAAACAAGGGAAGTCAAAGATCACTTCATGGGATAAAATGGTAGTAAGGATCAAAGGTAAATTCTTGCCAAGGGATTATGAAATTCAGATGTTTAAGAAGCTGCAATTTTTAAGGCAGAAGGAAATGGATGTGAAGGCATATACTGAGGAGTTTTATAAGTTGAGTATGAGATCTGGTCATCATGAGAATGAGGTAGAAAAGGTGGCTAGGTACTTGGCTGGTTTGAGATTGAACATACAGGATGAGTTAGTTTTAGCTAACCCTAAGAGTGTGGAGGATTGTTACCAAATGGCAATCAGGATTGAAGAAAAGATGAATAGGGGACAAGATAAGTCCATGAGAGGAAGAGGCAGCAATATGAGGGGAAGAGGAGCAGCCCCTACAACAAGGCAAACCAATGAGGGTCAAGAAGACACTGGTAAAGGACAGGGACAGTCTGATTTCAGAGGTGGATGGAAAGGTAATAGAGGCAGATTTGGAGGTGGTAGAGGTTCTACTACATTTTCAGGAAAGTGTTACACCTGTGGTGAGTTTGGTCATCCATTTTTCAAATGTCCAGAAAGCAAAGGTTCATCATCCAGAAATGATAGAACGAATGACAAGAGAGTACAACTTGTGCAAGAAGAGAAAGTAGAACAAAGTGTGCAGAGTTCAAACACTTATCAAGGAGATAGAGTTCCTGAACATTATGGATATCCTGAGGAGGGAGAAGCATTGATGCTTAGGAGAATTAGTTTGCAGACATCAAAGGATATGATGCAAAGAAGAGCTCTTTTCAAGACCACATGCAAGAGCAAAGGTAAAGTATGTAAGGTTGTCATTGATACTGGTTCAACAGACAACATGGTATCTCAGGAAATGGTGGATAAACTGAATTTGGAAAGGATTCCACATCAAAACCCTTACAAGGCATCTTGGGTGAGTGATAGTCAATCACTTTTTGTCTATGAACAGGCATATGTGGATTTTCAGATTGGAGCATATCATGATAGAGTTTTGTGTGACATTTTGCCCATGGAATGTTGTCACCTACTGTTGGGTAGACCATGGCAATTTGATAGGAGGGTACTGTATGATGGGTATGCTAATACCTACACCATCAAGAAAGATGGGAAGACTATTAGGTTGATGCCATTGCAGGAAGATGCTGCAGCACAGGGGGAAGCCAAAATCATTCTAGTGGGAAAGAAGGAATTTGTGCAGAAGCCTATAGGAGTAGGCATAAAGGCAGTTGAGGACACTGCAGGGAAAGAAGTTGTTAAGGGCACCAGGTTGAAGAAAGTTTCAGTTTTGACTGACAGAGGTCAGCAGCAGGTTCAGAAACAGGTTTGCAAACAGCAACCAGTTGAGAGGGATGACAAGGATGTTGTCATAGTTGGGACTATTGTTTGTCCTATAAAGGTTGAAAGAAAGACAGAGTTGAACATTACAGAAGTTCAAGAGGAAATTCAGACAGAGGTTCTGGTCAGACAACCTGACAAATACAAGGTATGTGAGAGAAGGGCCTACATTGACAGGCATGAGGATTTACTTGCAAGACAGCAAGTTACAGTTCAGAAGTCTTGGAGCAGCCAAGAGACAGCAGAGGACAAAGCTAGAACAGGTCAGAACACTGACATGACAAAGTGTAAAGGTGGAGGACTTCCACAACCTAACTCATGGGACATGAGTTCTTTTCTGTTGGGGAGTATGGTGTAGGAGCACCTACCTGACAGCTGGCCTCCATGAGGCAGTTAGTTAGTTTAAGTCTTGTTAATGTTTCCAAGAAGGTCTTGTAAGACCAATGCATGTAATAAGGTCATGTTGACCATACTTTACTATTTTTAGCTAGTTTGTTAAGACAGCTGTTATGCTGTAGGTCCGGTTGGATCTCCCAGCCACCTGGAGAGATTTCCCAGCCGCTTGGAATCGAGTGGTAGTACTCGCAAGAGATCCTATTTATGCATGAGGATCGGTTGGTTTTAGAGATAGATGTTGAGAAGCTATATTGCATTGAGCAGAGGAGTTAGATTGCAGAGAGAGACTGAATATTGTAATTGCATCTTTTGAAATCAATAAAGAGATCCTGTTGTGTCAATTCTCTGTTTGGATTCCATTGTGTGATCGATTTGCTGTTTTGGTGGTTTCATGGATTCGCTGATCCATTCCACCGGTTGATTTGTCGAATCGGTGGAATGGCTATGTACAGTAGTGTAGGATTTAGTTTGCATTTTGTGTTTGTTCATGTCCATGTTTGCAGGATCGCGATCGAGATGTGTTGAGAACCCTAGCATGGGTATGTGCTAGGTCGTGCTAGTTGTTAGAGTCTGGAAAGTTGTCCAGGAAGCGGATCGGGTCACCTCAGGAGGTTCGGCGGATCAAAATTCGCTAAGGTTGGAAAATCCATCGCAACGGCATCATCAGGATATTTATGTGTATATCCTGCAGGTACTTCAGGCGTCATCCGAGTAAGTGGAGATGAGCATGATGCAATCGTTTGCATAAGGTGAATGTGTTTTGGGGTGATCATCATCAGGTGTTGCCGAGGAGGAGCGTATCGGCATAAGGTAGAAGATCGGGCGTATCGGCATAAGGTAGAAGATCGGGTTGATAAAACCATCGCGGGCCGATAATGTTAAGTTTGGCCGACAGCAGGATATTGGAGGAGCTGCATATGACGTCATCGTCATCAGGATAATCGTCATCAAGATATTGGGGCAGCAGGATATTGAAGGAGCTGCATGTGACGTCATCGTCATCAGGATAATCGTCATCAGGATATCGGGGTGACGTAAGCATCGAAGGAAAGGTGCATGAGGTTGTCGTCGTCAGGATATATGGGAGGAACCGGATGTTCTATATCCTGCTGATGAACATGATGTTGAACATCATGATGATGATGATAGAGGTTGGCGGTAAGATGAACAGTGAACATCAGGAGGATGTTTGCGCTTGCCGAATGTGATGATGCTGCCGATAGCCAGATATGATGATGCTGCTGATAGACGAAGAGTCGAAGGTTTGTCTGCAGGAGGATATCGGTCGGCAGAGAAAATATGATGATGCTGACAGTGTTAAGGAAAATATGATGATGATGATGAAGGGTTTTAGACATACATGCTGTATGTCAAGGTTTTAGTGTGGATGCCTTTGCATCATAGTGGTATCAGAGCTCAGCAAAAGGTCTGGGCTGTTGTGTGTTGATTCTGTCACCGAAAGGGCAGAGGTAGAGTTGATTCTGTCACTGAAAGGACAGAAGTAGAGAAGTGAGAGGTTGACAAAATGCCTCCGAAAGGTAGTGGTACTGCAAGGGAATTGTAGGAGATAAAGGAAAAACATGCCAGAGAGATGAGGAAGATGAAGGAGCTTGCTGAAGCACTTCAAGCCAGGCTTGTAGCCCTGGAAAAGGACAAAAAGAGGGAAGTGGAAGACAGTGAGTCTGAAGAAGATGAAGATACTGTTGAAGAGTATGAAGAGGTAGCTGAAGATCTGGATGCTGAAGACCAGAGATTTGCAAAACTGTTAAAGGCAATGCAGAGTGATAAACCTAAGGTAAAGGTTGATGTTTCCAAGTATAATGGAAGTTTGAATGAAGATGAGTTACTGGATTGGATTACTGCACTTGATAATCACTTTGAATGTGAAGATGTTGCTGAGGATCAGAAGGTAAAGATTGCAAAGACCAAGTTAGGAGGTCATGCTTTGGTTTGGTGGGATTATGTACAATCTGAGAGAAGGAAACAAGGGAAGTCAAAGATCACTTCATGGGATAAAATGGTAGCAAGGATCAAAGGTAAATTCTTGCCAAGGGATTATGAAATTTAGATGTTTAAGAAGCTGTAATTTTTAAGGCAGAAGGAAAAGGATGTGAAGGCATATACTGAGGAGTTTTATAAGTTGAGTATGAGATCTGGTCATCATGAGAATGAGGTAGAAAAGGTGGCTAGGTACTTGGCTGGTTTGAGATTGAACATACAGGATGAGTTAGTTTTAGCTAACCCTAAGAGTGTGGAGGATTGTTACCAAATGGCAATTAGGATTGAAGAAAAGATGAATAGGGGACAAGATAAGTCCATGAGAGGAAGAGGCAGCAATATGAGGGGAAGAGGAGCAGCCCCTACAACAAGGCAAACCAATGAGGGTCAAGAAGACACTGGTAAAGGACAGGGACAGTCTGATTTCAGAGGTGGATGGAAAGGTAATAGAGGCAGATTTGGAGGTGGTAGAGGTTCTACTACATTTTCAGGAAAGTGTTACACCTGTGGTGAGTTTGGTCATCTATTTTTCAAATGTCCAAAAAGCAAAGGTTCATCATCTAGAAATGATAGAACGAATGACAAGAGAGTACAACTTGTGCAAGAAGAGAAAGTAGAACAAAGTGTGCAGAGTTCAAACACTTATCAAGGAGATAGAGTTCCTGAACATTATGGATATCCTGAGGAGGGAGAAGCATTGATGCTTAGGAGAATTAGTTTGCAGACATCAAAGGATATGATGCAAAGAAGAGCTCTTTTCAAGACCACATGCAAGAGCAAAGGTAAAGTATGTAAGGTTGTCATTGATACTGGTTCAACAGACAACATGGTATCTCAGGAAATGGTGGATAAACTGAATTTGGAAAGGATTCCACATCAAAACCCTTACAAGGCATCTTGGGTGAGTGATAGTCAATCACTTTTTGTCTATGAACAGGCATATGTGGATTTTTAGATTGGAGCATATCATGATAGAGTTTTGTGTGACATTTTGCCCATGGAATGTTGTCACCTACTGTTGGGTAGACCATGGCAATTTGATAGGAGGGTACTGTATGATGGGTATGCTAATACCTACACCATCAAGAAAGATGGGAAGACTATTAGGTTGATGCAATTGCAGGAAGATGCTGCAGCACAGGGGGCAGCCAAAATCATTCTAGTGGGAAAGAAGGAATTTGTGCAGAAGCCTATAGGAGCAGGCATAAAGGCAGTTGAGGACACTGCAGGGAAAGAAGTTGTTAAGGACACCAGGTTGAAGAAAGTTTTAGTTTTGACTGACAGAGGTCAGCAGCAGGTTCAGAAACAGGTTTGCAAACAGCAACCAGTTGAGAGGGATGACAAGGATGTTGTCATAGTTGGGACTATTGTTTGTCCTATAAAGGTTGAAAGAAAGACAGAGTTGAACATTACAGAAGTTCAAGAGGAAATTCAGACAGAGGTTCTGGTCAGACAACCTGACAAACACAAGGTATGTGAGAGAAGGGCCTACATTGACAGGCATGAGGATTTACTTGCAAGACAGCAAGTTACAGTTCAGAAGTCTTGGAGCAGCCAAGAGACAGCAGAGGACAAAGCTGGAACAGGTCAGAACACTGACATGACAAAGTGTAAAGGTGGAGGACTTCCACAACCTAACTCATGGGACATGAGTTCTTTTCTGTTGGGGAGTATGGTATAGGAGCACCTACCTGACAGCTGGCCTCCATGAGGCAGTTAGTTAGGTTAAGTCTTGTTAATGTTTCCAAGAAGGTCTTGTAAGACCAATGCATGTAATAAGGTCATGTTGACCATACTTTACTATTTTTAGCTAGTTTGTTAAGACAGCTGTTATGCTGTAGGTCCGGTTGGATCTCCCAGCCGCCTGGAGAGATTTCCCAGCCGCTTGGAATCGAGTGGTAGTACTCGCAAGAGATCCTATTTATGCATGAGGATCGGTTGGTTTTAGAGATAGATGTTGAGAAGCTATATTGCATTGAGCAGAGGAGTTAGATTGCAGAGAGAGACTTAATATTGTAATTGCATCTTTTGAAATCAATAAAGAGATCCTGTTGTGTCAATTCTCTGTTTGGATTCCATTGTGTGATCGATTTGCTATTTTGGTGGTTTCATGGATTCGCTGATCCATTCCACCGGTTGATTTGTCGAATCGGTGGAATGGCTATGTACAGTAGTGTAGGATTTAGTTTGCATTTTGTGTTTGTTCATGTGCATGTTTGTAGGATCGCGATCGAGATGTGTTGAGAACCCTAGCATGGGTATGTGCTAGGTCGTGCTGGTTGTTAGAGTCTGGAAAGTTGTCCAGGAAGCGGATCGGGTCACCTCAGGAGGTTCGACGGATCGAAATTCGCTAAGGTTGGAAAATCCATCGCAATGGCATCATCAGGATATTTCTGTGTATATCTTGCAGGTACTTCAGGCGTCATCCGAGTAAGTGGAGATGAGCATGATGCAATCATTTGCATAAGGTGAATGTGTTTTGGGGTGATCATCATCAGGTGTTGCCGAGGAGGAGCGTATCGGCATAAGGTAGAAGATCGGGTTGATAAAACCATCGCGGGCCGATAATGTTAAGTTTGGCCGACAGCAGGATATTGGAGGAGCTGCATATGACGTCATCGTCATTAGGATAATCGTCATCAGGATATCGGGGCAGCAGGATATTGAAGGAGCTGCATGTGACGTCATCGTCATCAGGATAATCGTCATCAGGATATTGGGGTGACGTAAGTATCGAAGGAAAGGTGCATGAGGTTGTCGTCGTCAGGATATATGGGAGGAACCGGATATTCTATATCCTGCTGATGAACATGATGTTGAACATCATGATGATGATGATAGAGGTTGGCGGTAAGATGAACAGTGAACATCAGGAGGATGTTTGCGCTTGCCGAATGTGATGATGCTGCCGATAGCCGGATATGATGATGCTGCTGACAGACGAAGAGTCGAAGGTTTGTCTGCAGGAGGATATCGGTCGGCAGAGAAAATATGATGATGCTGACAGTGTTAAAGAAAATATGATGATGATGATGAAGGGTTTTAGACATACATGCTGTATGTCAAGGTTTTAGTGTGGATGCCTCTGCATCAAAGCCGCAAATACCCTTCTTCATATATTCATTGTTTTTGAGGCGATTGAGATCACAAAAGAAAGAATAATACAACCGAAGGAGGTTGTGGAAAAGGGTTGTCCCGATTTAGAAGATGCTGCCGAAGAGCTTCATGTGCCACGAAAAGATTTATATCCTTTCCTGAAATCGTCCCATACTACAGTTATTTCTGTATGATCATTGGCAGCCTGTGTAGATTGCTTTTGTTTGTTGCAGTCACCGTAAGCATCTATTTCTTCTTCCCTACACCTTGGTTATGGTTGTTCAATATTGAGAGATTATTTCCTTTTGTGGTATGCAAGAATGATGATAATTATATCAATATGAAGGTGTATTTGTTTTACTTGTTAAAAATCAGGGTGTAATCTTTTGAAATCGGAGTTGATGGTGCATGTTGACTTGAGAGAAGTTGTGTGAGGGAGTTTACCTTTTCTTAATTGATATTTAGAATTTAATTAGTAAATGGAGTAATAAGGAAATTATGGTGATATAAGTGAAGAAAAGTATTTGTCAGTTGAATATTATCATGTATGATCCACTGGAAAGTCGGTTACTTCAATATACTTGACGGTAATTGGTTGTGGGTTCAAATCTGATTTATTTCATATATATTTTTGGAGAGATAAGAGTATGTTTTTGCATTTGGAGGAATAAGGTTTAATGGTATATTTATACATGATTGGAGATATAAAAATTATTGTGCACTTTTGGTGGAATCTGATACCTTGTTCATTTTCTTTTATCATGGCTACATCAAACATTGCTTGTGCTCTCGGGGCCATTTATACTGCACATGATGAGGCCTCCAAAGACTCATCTAGAACATCAGCTGGTTAAAGTGTAAGCATATTATATTGGAGGCTGGTGGCATCGGAGGATGGAGGATTTTCCATCATCTCAAGTTAGCTTCTCGCTTTGAGATGATGCATTGCATGAGAAGCGTTTTTGGTTTTGGTTGTTTTGCTTTTCTTTGTTGATGCTGACGGATTTGAAGAATGTATGTTTTGTGAAGATTTTGTTTTGGAGACAGGTTCTGGATTTGGTGTTGAGCTCAATATAGATTATTGTCCAGCGAGCTTCAAAGAGTATATGATCGAGAATTATACCCTTTCGCGGTCACTAGACAATGGCAGAGATCTGTCGTATCTCTCAGGGTTCATTGTCGAATAATTCAAGACTCTGTGATTTGAGAGCTTGGGACTAAAGAGCTCAAGAACACAGCTCGAAGCTACGCCTTTCCGAGGGTAGATGAGACAGCATGATGGAGCCCTGCTTGGTTCAGGATTTGTTCTTTGGGAGAAGATCTTCTATAAAATATGTATTCATATTATGTAATCAATTTTGTTGAGTATGTTAGCATTTAGGGGGGATCCCTTGGTACTATTGCAGGAATAATGTAATAAGGGGGGGAAAGTTGGCATGACAATGATATTACATTGTTAATTGTCATTTATTAGGTTACGGTTATAACTGTTATATCGTTATATTTAAAACTGTTATACATAGTTATGTGAACTCTATCGTACTGCATCATCCTTGCCCTGTATATATTCTCTGCATTGTATCAGTTCATGATATCAATAAAATATACTCTCTATTACTTTCCACTAGCAGGCCATGGTACTATTCCTACACTCTACTATATTTAAATTCATACTATCAAAATCCCTACTCCTTTGTTGCAGATTTCTTTGGTTTCTACAAAAAACTATATTTGTAGGGCATGATGCATTTGAAATAGCCAGGAAAATAGAAAGCCACATTACACAGGCATTATTATCTCATACAAATCCAATGGCTATTAAGAAATACTTATAGGAAAGTAAATTCATTTCTAACCCGCTAAACCAAATTGCTGGTGGGCATGCACCTATGCCAAGTGGCTTCCTCTCTTTCAGCAAATCAAAACTTCTCTCTTTTACTTCTTCTCTTTAAATCTTAGCAGAATATCATTTCCAATAGTTTCAATCGTTTATTTAACTTCAAATCCTTATATGGCAGTTACAATTTTTACAAGACTTTTGCACTGTAACAAGAATGTCAATATGACCAACACAACCAGCTACTGAATAAAATCCCTCTGAAACATTCTATGAAATAATAGTGATAAATGATTGAAAAATGTCACATTACAGTGATGGAGAATGAAGCCGAAGAAAATGTGATATGTGCGTCCAGTGTGGCGGAGGTTTATGCACCAACTTTCCATTGATAGGCTTAAGTGGTGGGTGTTGCCATTGCACATCATAACGTGTAGAAGTTTATAGGCATGGTCGACATGGAGAAAAGCTCAATGAGTACAATAAAAATAATAGACCCCTTAACAAAGTGGAAGAAAAATGAAGACCAAACTGAAGAAAATGGAAGAAATTGCGAAATAACTTATTGTATGATGCGTCGGATACGCCGACAACTATTCTGCCATGTATTTTGTTGAAACTAAAACTGGTAAACACCAAAGGTGCTAAACATATTATTTACAACAAAACATAAATTTTTGTAAAAGGATTTGAAACTTAACAAAACCCTAAAAATTTATATTTAATGCAACATAAATAATTAAAGATATCACTATAAAAACCAAATACATGTTACCGAATATGATTGAAGATGTGGTTGCTCACGTTTCCGGCATAACTCACGCGTAAAGTTGTTATTGTCTGGTCCCCCTGATAATTGGGAGAAGTTGATTTTTATATTGTTTGGTAGAACGGTTGAGGGTGGTTGAACGAGGAAAAGTTGGTTGAACGGTAATAGTTAAAATTATTTTCAATTTTTTTCCGAATAGGTTTTGATTTAGGTTTAGGTTTTAGATAAAATAATAAATTAAGTTTATTTAATTTATTATTTACGGGAGGTTTTTAGAAAGGAAAAGAACGAATTAATTTTGTTAAATTGAATTTATTATTTACGGGAGATGGTATGAAAGATTTAATTAATTAATTAAAATTAATTAAATCTTAGGATCAAGGGTAGCTTAGGGATTAATGGAAATTAATTAATTAATTAAAATTAAATAAATTTGATGTGAAGGGAGGACTTAGGGAAAAT
The DNA here is from genome assembly GCA_027924645.1 of Cunninghamia lanceolata. NCBI lineage: Eukaryota > Viridiplantae > Streptophyta > Pinopsida > Cupressales > Cupressaceae > Cunninghamia > Cunninghamia lanceolata. The sequence continues at coordinate 381,519 of BSBN01001811.1, read as the reverse complement.
TTGGGGATGAGGGAAATTTAATTAACTGATTAAAATTAATTAAATTTCATGTGAAGGGAAGATTTAGGGAATTGATCACTGGTCAATTTTTCCTGTCTACACATATAATGGGTGGTTTAATGTGCATTCAATTTGAAATACTAAAATATTCTCTGAGAAGGTATTTTTCTCTTACTTTTGGATAATGAAAATGGTTAATGAACTTTTAAATTTTTGGACAAAGAAACAGTTAATTTAACATTAATTTTAAATATTTTTGATGATGAAAAAGTTGTTTTTTCAAATAGTAGAAGTTGTAAAACACCCATATATTTGATGAAGGGTACTCCCCTTACCAACCCAAACACAACAATAACAGAGAATAAAACAACGAATGCAAGAAAGAAACAGATGCTTTCTATTATCTCAACGTAATGACATTACAATATTCAGGAATTTTTCAAGCTACAACCACATGGGCTTTCTAATTACAAAAATTTGCAAGCCAGAGCCACCATCTACACTACTGAACTCCCTGTAACCCCCATTCGCCTCCTTTATCTGGAATGCGTCGCTGCCCCGGAATATTCTAGAAATTGTAACTCCTGCCAAGAAGATTTTTTAACTTTAGATCTGACCGTTGGATTTTCAATCATAATATATCGTTGGAAAGCTCTCGAAAAGATGCGTGTCCACAAAATGGCCCGTTGGGGTGCATTTTGATTTTCGACCAATTTTCGGGCCCATCCGGAGCCTCTAAGTGCCTCAAATTTGACTTTGAATATTTTATCAAAATTGGAAAAATGAAAATATTAATATCCCACAAATGACAAATGATATTGAAGTGATTTCTTCACCATTGGCTTCAATTCACCATTCTGGAGGTCTGTGTAAGATTTCGTGTTCGTACGTGCACAAATACCAACTTACTAAAAATAGCAACCCTACCAATTTTAGCCCTTATCCAAAAAGAAACAATATTTCTGGGTGATGCAAGATTGCTCTTACACCCTGGATGCTCCTGCATCAATATTTGTATTAAATATAATTCAATCTCAACCAGAGAAAAATTTAGCGGCCCCAACTAGGCATGTTCGGGCATGGCACACCACATAGATACACCGGCAATAGCCATAATTTCTAACGAAACTACAAAAAGAACCATATTATGAAACGAACCACATTTAAAACTACATGATGCAGATGTTATACTTCACACCGTGTTCGAAGTTTCTATGGGCATCAAGTGGCACCATACGAGCTATCTTTTGATTCAGTAGGTGGAGGCGATAGGGTAGCAGGCCGAGTCGGAGGTGCAGGTGTTGGAGGTCGAGGAACCATATCTGGGGTGTGGAGTCCGAGAAACCGTCTTGCATTTAACACTTACTTTGACTTAACATCTGTATTTGATGGGAGTTGAAACTGGTGAGCGTTTAAAGTTTTATTGAGATCATTGAAGCAGTTGTTTAGTAGTCCTTTCTAGATGGCCCAAAAAATATAAGTCGCCACTAGAGAAGATCAGAGCAACTCAGTAGGAAAGAGACCTCCAATGGGTGCTTCGCCTTCAAATAGGTCATATCTATGCATCACCTTCTTCGGTCTGACCAAAGGAGTTTAAGATTGTCATGGATATGGTCGAATGCAATCATTTTCATGAATTCAACGTCTTGGACAAGGTCAATGATATTCGATAAGAAGATGGATGCCACTTCTGAATATGAGAGAGAGACGACGTGGGAAGTCACACAGTATGGACTCACCCACCACCACACATATAGGAAATTTGATCTATGGACAATCGATGTCAAAAACATGAGCGAGCATGTCAAAGTTGTTGATACCAATTTCTAATGGTTCCTATTTCCGCATCTATAGTTAGATGTGGCAATTCTTCACCACCAACTCCATGGTTGATATACAACAAGCAGATAGGAGGAAGAAAAGAGTAGGGAGAAAACAACGGGGAGAAGAGACGATGAAGGGGAAAAGGGTAGGAGGGTGGAAATAATAGGCAAAGAAAGGGCCATTAATGGTTGTATTAAACGAGGGATGAGAGGACAATCAGAGATGAGTCGAGAGGGAGGAGTAGCACCTCGGAGTAAATGCTGAGGATAATCTTGCAGGATTGGGATTGATACATGGAGTTAAAGTTTGAGTACACTGCGGTGAAGAGGTGATGGGAGAGTACATATGAGCAGATGGGAGTGACCGTTGGTGATGTTGGACCATCTTCAAATGGCTCCCTGATAGCCGATGGTGACGTTGCCATTTCATACAATACAGTTCAACTAAAGGTGTTCATGCCAACTCATCATCGATGAATGACTCATCTTGGGTAGGAGCCTTGGTGTTTTAAGTGATTGAAAACACAATTTAATTTATGTTCGACAAAGGACTACCAAACTTTTTGTGGTTACGAGATGTGTTCACATATAATAGCCTATCTGCCAAATTACATACTTCACAGTCATCGCATCTCTTAGAAAGGGCTGCAAAGCAACTTAAGTCCCTATTAATGATGTATTAAGAAATAATGAATTACATATTTGCATAATATGCGTAATTTTGACAAAAGAGTAAACACCAAACTAATTGAATAATTAATGACTTCTTTTAGCACAATGTTCTTTATGATCGAACAATGAAGCCGGGCATTGCCCTTTCACTTGAGAAAGTAAAATAGCTATCGTAGGATCGGATGTAGCACCCCCAATAAAGCATGTCCCTTGGATTTATATTTAATCCCATTGCGAAGATCATTGAACCTACCCCAAAAAACTATTAATTTTCTAGTTTTACATAGATTTCAATGTAAACTATTTGTGGACAATGATTTCTATATAGCTAGGAACTGATAATAGATAACATCACAACTTCTTTCCCCGCAACCCACTTGCAAAGTTCCCCACTTGATAGATTGCCAGTGTCTATGCCATAGGCTGAAGGGAAAGGTAGCATGCTTGTGTTGTTAATATCACTATGTCCAATATGAACTAGAAACACAAGCCTCAAAACCCAACAAATATAACTCTAAAATTTCGTACATAATAAAATGTTACTTGAGTTTCAGGTTGTATAGAACAAAAATGAAACACAAATTTTCAATCCCATCTCTCTTCGTCACCATCACAGGTTAGAAAATCCTATATGCATTCGAATGAATGGCCCCTAGCCTTGACTAATCCTAGCGTTTTGTGTCCAGCTCGTGTCGACGTAGATTAAGAAAATCGTAAAATCATAAATCGTTACGATTTCTTGAAGCTTACAGACATAGCTCCGCATGTTTTCTTTTCAATGCGATTCGTGATCGCAACACGTTGACAGAACCATAAACTTAATTACCCTCAACGGTTGTAACGAACTAAAAATTGTGTCAACGGTTTTAGTGTGGGATTGACAGGAACGCCTACGAAGTTCGATTTTACTGTTTTCAGCCAAATTCACTAATTCTTCCCAGAAAAATGAGTATGTCAAAGTTTGGGGCCTTGTGTTGTGATGTTCACAACACGCCCCATTATGCTCCTTAGCAAAATGGGGACCCCTGCTGATGTCTTGCTTTTTTGCTTCTGCTTGTGTTTTTTCTGCTTCCTGGCGGTCTGGTAAAAATGAAGGTCAGGTGCATCATCATCATGATATATCATAAGGTTGGTCATCATCATGAGGTCTGTTTGTCAAAGTTCATATTTTGTTTCTGTGACCTCATATTTTGAAAGAGCTTGAAATTTCATGCAGGTTGCCTTTTACTTTACTTGAAAATTAGTCCATATGTGAAAGTTATGCACGGTCAAAGTCTTGGTCAAACCTGATATTCGCAGGAGGATCATCATATTTTTATATCCTAAGTCATGTTGACAGGATCATCATTATCTTGGTCTATCACCCGCTAAAAATCATGCAGTCGCAATATCCGGACGTCAATTTTAGGTGGTAGTTCCCTTTACCCGTCAAATGGCCTCAGGCGCATCATCAGCATCATGATTTTCTTAGGAGCGTCATATTTTATAAACCTGGTTTTGCTATATGAAGACATCATCATCATATTTGAACGCCCCCCCGATATTATCCTGAGGTTCGAATATCATGATGACATCGGCTTTCAGTCAAGGTAAGTTACCCCGTCGAGCGGTCTTTGTATCGCGAGCATCATCATGATATCTTTGCATCGCCTGATCTTAAAATATCATGCTGATGGTATAAGATCACCCTGACTTAGCAAATTCATTATCGGCATATTTGCATGCACGTGCTATAAACCTATCGCAAGGTCATCATCATGATATTTGCTGAACTTCGAATTATGATGATGACGACCTCATATCATCTTGATCTTTCACGAGTCATTCGCTGAAATTCGCTAAGTGATGGAGACATCATCATGATAATTTGACAAAGAGGATCATCATCTTCATATCCTCCTGATCTCCGGTAAGCAAAATATCATGATGATCACCCTATTTATTAAGAAGTGGTCGATATTGCATTCCTCAACAGCATGATCATATTTTGCAATATCACCCTAGCGCAAATATCATGATGACCAACTCATCCTTGTGCTCCGAAAACGAAATATGATCATGACGTCATCATCATATTTTTATCCTGTCATATTGTCAAGATCATCATGATCTTGTTTGTATGCCTGATATTTCGCCAAGTCCTCCTACCGATGAAATACAACCTTTTGCAAGTATCCTCATGATCATCATCATAACATTTTCCCTTCGGCAGGATATTTTCCAAGACATGATCCGGTTGGCGAATTATCATGATGACGTCATGTTCAAGTTTAACGAAGGACCCGGATATCATGATGACGTCATCCCGATCTGATAAACGAAGAAGCTAATATCCTGATGATCATCATCATCATTTTTTCTTTCAACAGGATATTTTCTGAAACCTGATCCGGTTCCCAAATATGATGATGATGTCTTATTCTATGTTCGACAGAAGCAAATATCCTGATCATCATCATCATCATCTTTTTTCCTTCAAACAGGATATATTTTTCAAGCATGATCCGTTTCCCGAACATCATGATGACGTCTTATTCTATGTTCGACAAAAGCAAATATGATGATGATCTTCATCATGCTGATTTCTTTCGAGAGGGTTACCTTGGCCGCGAAGGGGTCATATTCACTTCATCATCCTAATCATGCTCCTTAGGTGACCCGATATCACAAACATCCCCCTGATCTTAAAGGAACATGATGATGACGTCATCCTTAGCATTTCAATGAAGCCCGAATATCATGATGATGTCACCATCATCTTCCTTTCCTCGGCAGCATGATTATATTCATATCCTCCTATTCTTCTTCAACATGATGATGATGATGATGTTGTTCTTTTCTCCGATATGCAGAAGCGGAATATCATGATGATGAAGTATATCGACCAAAACATGTTTTTTGACGCACCGACAGGGATGATCATGCCGATGGGCGGGAAATGAGGTGGTGTACATTTTAAAGTGTTTTTTTGGCACCTCTGGCATTTTTTCAGTCAGCGATAGTTGACCTGATCAATTTTGAGCAGCTTGGGCGCATTTTGGACGCGTTTTGAGAGGATTTTGGATCCGATTTTCTCCATCTTGCGCAGTCACCCGGATTTAAACGCTTATTCTATTTTCATGCTGTTTTTATGATAAATGTGAAACTTATTGCTTGTCTTGTCTTGCAGGCTTGCAGTTGAGGAAGCAGCTGGAAAGTCAACACAGTGACCTCATGGAGGCAGAAGATCTGATCTCAGGAGCAAGAAGATAGGGATGAAATGCAAAAAGTCAAAGCCATTCAAGTGAAGAGGAAGGTCGTAGCTGAGAGTATTATCACAACAGACAAACAGAAGTTATTACCCAGCTGCTGGAACTTCTCAGAAGGGGCAATATTTCACCCAGATTTGACCACTGCTCAGAGATATTTTGAGAACTGGTTCACCTGCATTTATTGCTGTAACTAGGGGTTTGAACCAGGGGTTCAATTAGGTTTTTTGCTGTAGTGAGGACAATCAAAATGTCTTTATATTGTGCCTCTCTACACTGTAATACTACACAACAGGGGCTACACAACAGAGATTCTAGGAAAACACAGCAGTTAGCTTAGCATAGTTTAGTGTAGAGGAAGGAGGTCGCCTGTTTGTCTGCAGTAAGGTGCGCGTGGAATGTCTGGCTGCCTTACTGTATCTGTAAAGCTTGTAAGTTCTCTGTAGTATGATCAATGAAACTAAGAGTCATTCTTACATTGTAAATCATGTATGGCTATTCGTTTCTAATACAATAGAATCTGGAGTTCTGCATCTATCTTCTGAGTGTTCTCCTGCTCTTCTTTGTGTTTTGAAATATCTTCTTTGAGAGCTTGCAATTTTAAATGTATGTTTGTGAAAATACTCAGGACTTACATTTAAGGTTTTTACTGTGGATTTGATCAGATTACTGTGGTATTTACATAGTGCATAACAGAAACACTTAGATCCTTCGATAGATTAAGTGAGGTATAGAGTAGATCTTCCTAACTTTTCCCAACCCATCTGAAATATCTAGCTGAAAACGTAGAAATCCAGAGGGAATTGTCTCAAATTTGAAGAAGCATGCATAACAGAGCTATAAGTAGACAGTTTTCATAAACAGATAAAGAAGAAAGCTGCAAAAATCCAAGAAAACCCTCTAAAACTTGCAGCCCAGTATCACTTGTATGCAAATGAACAGAATACTTGTTGAAATCTATGACCTCTTTGCATATTCTTAGTCTAGTAAACCACAAAATAAACCTAAACTACATAAGGCCCCTTGAACATTACAGCTTCACATTGACCAACTGAACTTGACCAACCGAACCATTGTAGACTTGGGATTAGTTGAATCACCAAATGATTCCTTCTTGTCTTTCAAGTATAGTTTCAGTTCATTATATGTGAATTTTAACTTATTGTTATGATTGCATCAAAACAGTCATCAACAGTTTTCTGGCGCTAGAAGGAGGGCCTGCCTGAGTTAGGTTTCATTTCAAACTGGCTAACGACAGTAACAGAGTGACTAGGTCTAGGTCCAGTTCAGGAGATATATTTGTGCAACTACCTGATACAAGGCGAAGTAAAAGCCCTTTAATCTGGAATCCAAAGATATCGCAAGCAGGAAGTTCATCTGGAACACCTCCTGGGTCACCTTTTAACATCCGTAGTATTGTAAGTCCTGACAGATCACTGTTCAGATCTTTAAATCTTGGTTCAGGCACTCCTGGAGGTCTCAATCCTCCTCTAAATCCTAATCCACCAATCAATCCAGGTATTTCTGCAAGTTCAAGTCAAGCTCAAACACCTGCAATGGCTTATTTCGATGTCAATTCTCCCATATTCTTCAACGATTATCATGACATGCCAAAAAATCCGGAAAAGATATGTCCCAAATACCAGTTGCATCAAGACCCAGAAGATCATATTAGAATATTTAAGGAAGCATGTTTTAGGGCTATGTTAGAGCATGAGGATGTTGTGTGTAGGTTGTTTCCTTACACCTTTAATGAGCAGGCCTCTAGCTGGTACGTAAACTTACCCAATGGTTACATTTCTTCCTGGGCACTTATGGAAGAAGCATTTCTGTCAAGATTTAGAGGACCCATTGACCCTTGTGCTTTGTATCATAAACTGGCCGCTATAAAACGAGGTGAGGGAGAGCTAATTGATAATTTCAATGATAGATTTCAAAAGGCCTATTCTAGGCTAGTAGCCCCTTATACCATAGATGATGCTCCCTTGTTGGCTATGTACTATGCTGCTTTGGATCCTTTAACTGCCATGTTTGTCAAAAGGAAACCTGACATAGACTCAATATCCAAAGCCTATAAAGAGGCAGCCTCAGTGAACCAAGAAATGAGACATACAACTTACAGTCCATTTGGAGGAAATTTTGGGGTGCAGAATCAGGCACACCCATGGAACGGAGTCCCTGTGCAGCATGCTCCACTAGTAAATTCGGTTCCTTCTTACACACCTGTGTATAATCCTACTCCAATCCAGGCTATAACTCCTTACACGGCTAGTACTTCCAATAACAGTCAAAATAATGGTCAACCTTTCTTCCAACTTCCTAGGGATGTAACTGTGGCAAAAGCACAAGATGATAGGGAAGACATCAAAGAAATTACTGCACATCTGAAAAGATTAACAACCGAAGTGACACAGCTAAGAAATGAGAACCTCTATGGAAGAAGCAACCAAAACTACAATCCACCTCAAGGTCACAACCAAGGCCAAAATCAGAATTATAGTCTCAACCAGAATCAGCAGTACAATCAGAACCAAAACTACAATCAGCATCAAGGCCCCAGTCAGGGGCAACCAATGCAAAATAGGGGGCCAGTGATAGATAATAGGACCTGGGGCAATAATAACAAGAACCAGAATCAACCTAGGCCACCCAAGACATGGAACATTGGGCCCAACAACGGTACTCTGGCTTCTCCTTTTGAGAATACAGATAATCATGGTGCAAAACAAATAACTAACATACAAATGGCCAATACAGCACCCAAAAATTGGTGCAGATTTCACAATACTAATGCCCATGCTGAACATGACTGTCCACAGTTCCACTTGGCAGCTAGTATTTTCAACGTAGATGTACAGCCTCCTACCTCTGAATTTCTCATTCCTAAGGGTAATGAGGTAGTACCCTCAGAATATGACACAGCATTAGTCTTAGAAATGTTTACCTTTGCAACTGCAGAAGAGAAAGAGGATGAATTGCTAGAGGATGAACCATACTGTTGTGAAAGTCTTTATCCCGAATCAGCCTTTGTGTTAAATGCTTTTCAGTTTCCTTTTGAATCTGAAAACGAGATATTAAATGAAACAGAGGAGGTGCAGGCCTTTCAACAGACAAATAAAAGCCACACCTACAATTTGAGGAACAACCCTAGGCCGGGAGGACCTTTCACCACTTCCACTCCCCCGAATAACATCAATACACCCCCAGATCAGAATGCTAGCAACAATCCTGCCATACTTAAAGCTAGTCAGCACACAAATAACAGAACAGCAGTGCAAAAGGATCAAACAAGTAAGACAGAAGCAGTAGAGACAACAAGATTAGTGAATTACTTATCAGAGGAAATAAAGAAAATGAAGGTCAGCATACCTCTAAATGAATTATTGAAGACCCCAGGGATCAGAAATGCTTTTTTAAAATCCCTGGATACATCCATAACAAACATGGTGTCTGCTGATATAACTGTTCCTAGTAGTGTTTCACCACCTAAGGAGAAAGGTAAGAAAGTTGAGCAGCCTTCCAACACAAATGTAGTAATACATGCGGATAAGAGGGATACTCAACCTTTCTTGTTAACTGTTAGGTTGTGTGGGAAGAATATACACAATTGCATGGTAGATTCTGGTGCTTCAGCCAACGTAATGCCCTTAGGAATATGTAAAACTCTCGGGCTGACTCCCACCAAATCTGCCAAGGTTGTCACGCAATTAGATAAGACCGAGGTTAGTGTGATAGGAGAACTCATGAACATACAAGTGCAGTTAGCTTCAGACCCTAGGGTGAGCCAAATCATTGACATCCAAGTAGTGGATATACCCGTAAATTATGGAATGTTGCTGAGTAGGGATTGGTCCAAGACATTAAACGGATATATGGCTACTGACTTTTCACACATGTGGTTACCATGGAGAGGCATCCCAAACCAGATCAGAATAGGGGCAGAGCCCAGAATGAAACATATGATAACAGAGTATAATCGAACTAATGAAATATTATATGCTGCTGTTGAACCAGGTGTCTATAGAGTTACCAACAATGGGATGCAGATTGAAGAGATTATGATGTTAAACATTAGAAAGAAGTGTGTCAGCAATAGAACAGCACTATTCATTGAGTCTGACGGAAATTCTTCAGATGAGGAAAACAATGCAATAGACAAATTTGGTCACACCATTAGAAGAGAGGTGGAAGAGTGCGTTACACACAATCTCCCAGTCCAATGTAAGTTATATAAAAATAGGTGTAGAGTCCATGATAGGCAACATTCTGAGGAGAATTGTGAAATATGCAAAGACATCATTGAATATGAATACAAAAAGTGCATAGGGAGGATAGAGTCACAAGAGAAAAATGAGAATCCTGATCCAACACAGGGGTATGTTCAGGATAATATAGATGCCCTGACCCCAGATTTAGGGAAAGAAATAGAAGATGAGGGTAGTCATCTTTCTGAGCTGCAAACTACAAACACACATATGCAAGATAACCAAACGGAAAAACCCATGAATAAACAAGATAACACCCCACAGGCAATAAAAGAGACAAAGTATGCCAAGGTAAAAGATCAGAAAAGTAAAGATGGCATGTGGACATTAAAATGTGATGGGTCCAAATCAAAACAGGGTGCAGGTGCAGGTATTGAACTCATAAATCCTCAAGGTAAATCACATTTGGCAGCATATAGATTACAATTTTCCTGCACTAATAATATTGCTGAATATGAGGCCCTAATTTTAGGACTTGTCATGGCCATCAGGAAAGGGGTAAAAACCATCAGAGTATTTTCAGACTCTGAATTAGTAGTCAGACAAGTGAGGAAACTATATGCCTGCAATTATAAGAAAATGATCAGTTACAGACATAGAGTTTGGGGTTTAATGGATTCATTTGATGCTTTTAACATAGAGCACATTCCTAGAGAGCTAAACCACAAGCCAGATGCATTAGCAGTTGCTGCTAGTACATTAGAACCATTGACACTGTCAGGATTAAGACGATTTGTTGTTGAGCTAGTTAACGTGCTCAGTATACCAGACAACGTTACACACTTTCAGGTATTTGGAGAGGATCAGCAAATTATTGATTTTCTGACTTGTAATGAGGCATTTGAGGCCCAAATTATTGATGAACAAGAAAGGCCTGAAGTAACATGGGACGAAGAAGATATGATCAACTTAAAGAGCAACTTCTTGCCAAAAGGAGTAATTGAATTAGAACACATCTTTGACTTTGACGGAATAATAAGACAGAAAGACTTACCCAAAACAGAAGGGGGTAAGTGTGATTTACATAACTTAGGGATTGAGCTAAATCCACACAATGTACTAATTGGGAAAGCTTGCTCTGAGAAAATCAGAAAAGAGGTTATGGATGTTCTGAAAGAATATAAACATGTCATAGCATGGACTTATGAAGACTTGAAAACATTTGATGAGTCCATCATAACTCACGTCATACTTTTAAGAAAAGAAGTCAAACCATTTAGGCAGAAACAGAGGCCTATAAACGCCATTCTAGAGCCTTTAATCTTTGAGGAAGTTAAAAAGCTACTGTCCGCTGGAATAATTTTTCCAGTCAGACATTCTGTCTGGGTAGCTAACTTAGTGCCAGTGAGGAAGAAAAACGGAGACATTAGGTTGTGCGTAGACTTTAGAAATTTAAACAAGGCATCTGAAAAAGATAATTATCCTTTGCCCCCAATAGACGAAGTACTGCAAGCAGTAAATGGCGCAAAGATGATGTCTTTTTTAGATGGTTTTTCAGGTTATAACCAGGTTTTAATTGACAGAGAGGATAGACTAAAAACCACCTTCACTTGCAAATGGGGAAATTATGCGTATAGAAGAATGCCTTTTGGTCTGATTAATGCAGGTGCCACTTTTCAGAGGGCCATGGACATTGCTTTTCGTGGATTATCAGGTAAATGTATTGTTGTATATATGGATGATTTAACTGTGTATTCCAAGGATGCATCCACCCACGCTGAGGACCTCAGAAAAGTACTCCAGCGATGTGAAAGGTATGGGATTTCCCTTAATCCTAAGAAATGTATATTTGGCGTAACTGAAGGTAAATTATTAGGCCATGTCATTTCTGAAAATGGAATTTCAATTGATCCGGATAGAATAGAATCCATAAAAAAATTGCAAATAACAAACAGTAGGAAAGAATTGAAATCATTTTTTGGTAAAATTAACTTTGTTCAGAAGTTTATAACAGGTTTTGCAGAGATTGTGCAGCCGTTGAATGCCATGTTAAAGAAAGATGCACAGATGGAATGGATGCCAGTAGCCAAAGCTGCATTTGAAGATATCAAGGAGGCAATTTCTAATGCCCCTGTATTGGCAAGTCCAGACTACACATGCCCGTTTTACATCTACTCCTTTGCATCTTCTCATTCTGTCGCTGCTGCCTTGACACAGAAAGGTGAAAATAATGACGAGAGGCCCATAGCATTTATTAGTGCGCCTCTGAAGGATGCACAGCTGAGATATCTAGATATCAAAAGACAGGCATTTGCATTGGTGAAGGCTGTGAAAAAATTCAGACACTACATCCTGCGCAGCCAGATTAAAGCCATAGTACCAGACGCAGCAGTAAAGATGCTGCTAATGCAGAACGAGCCTGGAGAAAAAAGAGCCAAATGGATCACCATGCTGCAAGAATTTGACATGGAGATCATTCCCGCAAAGCTGGTCAGAGGGCAGGCGTTGGTGCAGACAATAGCAAACATGGATCCAAATCTGATAAAACAGCAATATGTATTGAATTCCCAAGACGCATCAGGCTGGTACGATGATTTAAGCACCTTCCTGATAGCTGGAAAGTACCCAGGCAAGATGAAGGCTTCTCAGAGGAGAGCTTTGAAGATTAAGGCACAGCATTATATGGTGCAAGGAGGTCTTCTATTCAGGAAGAACCATGATGGAATTTATTTGAGATGCATAAACAGAACTGAAGCTGATAAAGTGTTGACAGAACTACATGACAAGTACGGAACCGGCCATGGTTCCCATTTAGCTACAGCACACAAAATACTGAGAGTGGGCTATTACTGGCCCACTATATTCAAAGATACTAAGAGTCACATCAGAAGCTACCATACCTGTCAGACTGCAGCAGACAAAGGAAGAAATCTGGCCAATCCACTGCAGTCTGTGATCGAGTCCAGACCGTTTGCACAATGGGGCTTGAATTTTATCGGAGTCATCAATCCCCCATCTTCTGCAGGACACAAGTTTATATTGACGGTGACGGACTATTGTACAAGGTGGACTGAGGCCACCTGCTGCAAGTTTTCCACAACTGAGGTAGTTATCAAGTTCCTTGAAGAAAACATTATCACCAGGTTTGGAACGCCCTATTCATTGGTATGTGATAACGGCCATGCTTTCTCTTCTTTAAAATTTTCTAAATGGGCATTTGAATATGGGATCATTCTAAGGTTTTCTTCGAATTATTACCCTCAAGGTAATGGACTGGCTGAATCAACAAACAAAATCTTACTAGACATCATCAAGAGGTTAATTGCCAAAAGTCCTAGAGAGTGGAATACCCTATTAAGATATGCATTATGGGTAGACAGGACCAAGTTCAAAACAGCTTTAGGTAGCACACCTTATCACTTAGTTTATGGGACTGATCCCATACTTTCGGTTAATCTGAGAATACCAACCTGGAAGTTTGCCAATGAATATCTAGGCTTTGATAACCATAGGGAAGCCAGAATAGTGCAAATGTTGCAACTAAAGGAGAAAAGAGGTCAAGCCCTCGAGAAGTTTGCCAAACACCAAGCGGTTGTTAAGAGGTGGTTTGACAAAAGGGCAAAAGTCAAGACATTTAGGATATCAGACTTAGTGTTGTGCTGGGACAAAGCACATGAAAAGAAAGGAAGCCATGGAAAATTCGATAAATTATGGCTGGGTCCATTACAAGTCTCAGAAATAATAGGAGATAACACCTTTAGACTTAAGACCTTGACTGGAGAAGATGTGCCATTACCAGTTAATGGCCAGCATTTGAAACACTACTTCCAGGCTTGAAGGTCAGGATGAGGCAGTCCTTTCTTTCTTAATGTAAAATGCTGTAGATAATGTACAGTTCTGCTTTTGCTGTTTTCTTCTTGGGTTGGTTGTTTGTTTGGTTCCTTTCTGTTTGTTTTTGCTTTTTGTTTCTTTCTGTTTGTACAGTTTTTTCTTTTGCTGTGTTGTTTGTACAGCCTGTTTGTTTGGTCTGTTTGTTGTCTCCTCAGCAGGGATCTTTATTTTACTGAAGAGTATTAAGGAGCAGAACTAGCAACTATCCAAAACAGTATAAAATTTAGGATATTCAGGTTAACCATTTGCAATTTCCACATAACCTGTCACTGTCATGAATGTAGAGAGTTGTTCATCTTCTGAAGCTTTGTATTCAATAAATGTGATTGAGAATTCGAAGCAGGTTTCTCACGATGACACACCTAAAATCCTTGGGTTTGTTGAACCTACCAGTGTAGATATTAGGTAAAAAATTAGAGGTCACCCTTGCTACCATTACAATTCTCAGCTTAATTTCAGCAAGTGCCCACTCCTTGCATCATGAAGTTACAAATTGCTATATCTTATGAAATCTTTCAAAATTAGAAAACAAATAAATAAATGAATAAAGCGGATTATACTGAAAATCTAGATTAAGCCATCTAAGTAACTCTACCGGGGCTATGGACGCTCGCTGGCAGTGGGGCTCTACTCAGGAGAATTGTAACGATAACCTTGCCGGGGCTATAGACGCTCGCTGGCAGCAAGGCTCTATCCGGTCGGCTATGAGGGAATATCCTCACCTACGTAGGCTAATGTCAATCACTGGTTTGTTCAACCGATCTTCAAGATGAGGATAATTAATCACATGCACACAACTAAACTGAAAATAGAAATTCATGCATCTTTATTGAACACTTTGAGTCTCAAGCTGAATAGTAATTTGCAGGAAAGATAGTTGGAAGTTATGAGTTTATTTCACCTAGTTTCCTTGAACACTCTAAATTTAATTGTTTTGTTTTGGTTGCTAGTTGTTGTGATGTTCACAACACGCCCCATTATGCTCCTTAGCAAAATGGGGACCCCTGCTGATGTCTTGCTTTTTTACTTCTGCTTGTGTTTTTTCTGCTTCCTGGCGGTCTGGTAAAAATGAAGGTCAGGTGCATCATCATCATGATATATGATAAGGTTGGTCATCATCATGAGGTCTGTTTGTCAAAGTTCATATTTTGTTTCTGTGACCTCATATTTTGAAAGAGCTTGAAATTTCATGCAGGTTTGCCTTTTACTTTACTTGAAAATTCGTCCATATGTGAAAGTTATGCACGGTCAAAGTCTTGGTCAAACCTGATATTCGCAGGAGGATCATCATATTTTTATATCCTAAGTCATGTTGACAGGATCATCATGATCTTCGTCTATCACCCGCTAAAAATCATGCAGTCGCAACATCCGGACGTCAATTTTAGGTGGTAGTTCCCTTTACCCGTCAAATGGCCTCAGGCGCATCATCAGCATCATGATTTTCTTAGGAGCGTCATATTTTATAAACCTGGTTTTGCTATATGAAGACATCATCATCATATTTGAACGCCCCCCCGATAATATCCTGAGGTTCGAATATCATGATGACATCGGCTTTCAGTCAAGGTAAGTTACCCCGTCGAGCGGTCTTTGTATCGCGAGCATCATCATGATATCTTTGCATTGCCTGATCTTAAAATATCATGCTGATGGTATAAGATCACCCTGACTTAGCAAATTCATTATCGGCATATTTGCATGCGCGTGCTATAAACCTATCGCAAGGTCATCATCATGATATTTGCTAAACTTCGAATTATGATGATGACGACCTCATATCATCTTGATCTTTCACGAGTCATTCGCTGAAATTCGCTAAGTGATGGAGACATCATCATGATAATTCGACAAAGAGGATCATCATCTTCATATCCTCCTGATCTCCGGTAAGCGAAATATCATGATGATCACCCTATTTATTAAGAAGTGGTTGATATTGCATTCCTCAACAGCATGATCATATTTTGCAATATCACCCTAGCGCAAATATCATGATGACCAACTCATCCTTGTGCTCCGAAAATGAAATATGATGATGACGTCATCATCATATTTTTATCCTGTCATATTGTCAAGATCATCATGATCTTGTTTGTACGCCTGATATTTCGCCAAGTCCTTCTGCCGATGAAATACAACCTTTTGCAAGTATCCTCATGATCATCATCATAACATTTTCCCTTCGGCAGGATATTTTCCAAGACATGATCCGGTTGGCGAATTATCATGATGACGTCATGTTCAAGTTTAACGAAGGACCCGGATATCATGATGACATCATCCTGATCTGATAAACGAAGAAGCTAATATCCTGATGATCATCATCATCATTTTTTCTTTCAACAGGATATTTTTCGAAACCCGATCCGGTTCCCAAATATGATGATGATGTCTTATTCTATGTTCGACAGAAGCAAATATCCTGATCATCATCATCATCATCTTTTTTCCTTCAAACAGGATATATTTTTCAAGCACGATCCGTTTCCCGAACATCATGATGACGTCTTATTCTATGTTCGACAAAAGCAAATATGATGATGATCTTCATCATGCTGATTTCTTTCGAGAGGGTTACCTTGGCCGTGAAGGGGTCATATTCACTTCATCATCCTGATCATGCTCCTTAGGTGACCCGATATCACAAACATCCCCCTGATCTTAAAGGAACATGATGATGACGTCATCCTTAGCATTTCAATGAAGCCCGAATATCATGATGACGTCACCATCATCTTCCTTTCCTCGGCAGCATGATTATATTCATATCCTCCTATTCTTCTTCAACATGATGATGATGATGATGTTGTTCTTTTCTCCGATATGCAGAAGCGGAATATCATGATGATGAAGTATATCGACCAAAACATGTTTTTTGACACACCGATAGGGATGATCATGCCGATGGGCGGGAAATGAGGCGGTGGACATTTTAAAGTGTTTTTTTTGGCGCCTCTGGCATTTTTTCAGTCAGCGATAGTTGACCTGATCAATTTTGAGCAGCTTGGGTGCATTTTGGACGCGTTTTGAGAGGATTCTGGATCCGATTTTCTCCATCTTGCGCAGTCACCTGGATTTAAACGCTTATTCTATTTTCATGCTGTTTTTATGATAAATGTGAAACTTATTGCTTGTCTTGTCTTGCAGGCTTGCAGTTGAGGAAGCAGCTGGAAAGTCAACACAGTGACCTCATGGAGGCAGAAGATCTGATCTCAGGAGCAAGAAGATAGGGATGAAATGCAAAAAGTCAAAGCCATTCAAGTGAAGAGGAAGGTCGCAGCTGAGAGTATTATCACAACAGACAAACATAAGTTATTACCCAGCTGCTGGAACTTCTCAGAAGGGGCAATATTTCGCCCAGATTTGACCACTGCTCAGAGATATTTTGAGAACTGGTTCACCTGCATTTATTGCTGTAACTAGGGGTTTGAACCAGGGGTTCAGTTAGGTTTTTTGCTGTAGTGAGGACAATCAGAATGTCTTTATATTGTGCCTCTCTACACTGTAATACTACACAACAGGGGCTACACAACAGAGATTCTAGGAAAACACAGCAGTTAGCTTAGCATAGTTTAGTGTAGAGGAAGGAGGTCGCCTGTTTGTCTGCAGTAAGGTGCGCGTGGAATGTCTGGCTGCCTTACTGTATCTGTAAAGCTTGTAAGTTCTCTGTAGTATGATCAATGAAACTAAGAGTCATTCTTACATTGTAAATCATGTATGGCTATTCGTTTCTAATACAATAGAATCTGGAGTTCTGCATCTATCTTCTGAGTGTTCTCCTGCTCTTCTTTGTGTTTTGAAATATCTTCTTTGAGAGCTTGCAATTTTAAATGTATGTTTGTGAAAATGCTCAGGACTTACATTTAAGGTTTTTACTATGGATTTGATCAGATTACTGTGGTATTTACATAGTGCATAACAGAAACACTTAGATCCTTCGATAGATTAAGTGAGGTATAGAGTAGATCTTCCTAACTTTTCCCAACCCATCTGAAATATCTAGCTGAAAACGTAGAAATCCAGAGGGAATTGTCTCAAATTTGAAGAAGCATGCATAACAGAGCTATAAGTAGACAGTTTTCATAAACAGATAAAGAAGAAAGCTGCAAAAATCCAAGAAAACCCTCTAAAACTTGCAGCCCAGTATCACTTGTATGCAAATGAACAGAATACTTGTTGAAATCTATGACCTCTTTGCATATTCTTAGTCTAGTAAACCACAAAATAAACCTAAACTACGTAAGGCCCCTTGAACATTACAGCTTCACATTGACCAACTGAACTTGACCAACCGAACCATTGTAGACTTGGGATTAGTTGAATCACCAAATGATTCCTTCTTGTCTTTCAAGTATAGTTTCAGTTCATTATATGTGAATTTTAACTTATTGTTATGATTGCATCAAAACAGTCATCAACACCTTGCTTTTCGCCATGTGAGGATTTGTTAGTGGTTCGTGGCCTCGCTTTTCGCCATGTGATGATTAACACTTTTCTCCATGTGATGATTAGTTATTCCTTCATTCAGACTGGGATAAACATGTCGTACTTTTTCTTAAAACTACTTAAGAGGCAGAAAATTGCATCCAATAGAAACAGTAGGAGTAAGAGTTTGGAGATTAAAGAAAAGTAATCCACCCTGAATGTAGAAAATAGCATCGAATAGAAACAGTAAGAGTTTGAATCCGTGAATGGTGGATTTGCACATGGTAGGAGTTCTCCCTGTCTGCGTTCTACGATTTCTTATTTATCTAAGTTCCATCTCTCCTATGGCTATATAAAGCAAACTGGGGGAGCATTTTTTCCCAACACAGCTTTGCGTTGTCTATGGTGTAGAGCTTCAAACGCAAAGAGAAAATGTCTTGGACCAGAAAGGTTTATGTTATGTTTGTAATGGTATTAGTTGTGCTTGGCGCGAAAGATGCATGGGCAGTCAGAAACAAAGCTCTGCTTCGCAGAACATTAATTGCTTCGAATGTGGTGGACGTTACAACGTTAGGTGCCAAGGGCGATGGAGTCACTGATGATACCAAGGTCATATTTCTATCTATTCAAACACCCTTATTTACAAATAAGTGTATATATATATTGAATTTTGCTGTGGACTGTGGATGAAACAGGCATTTCTGGCGGCATGGCAAGCAGCCTGCAACAAGGACTCGGCTACACTACACATTCCGGTTGACTACCGCTTTCTTGTTGGGCCTCTCACCTTCTCGGGACCCTGCAAATCGAACAACGTATTTCAGGTATGCTACGAGAGTCGAGACAGACATATTAGTGTTGGAATTCAAAAGAGAAGCCAAAATATATCTCAATCTTTTTTTAATTTGAGCAGGTTGATGGAAGTGTTATCGCACCGGTGAATCCAGGGGCCTGGGCATCTAAACCGTTGAAATGGATAAATTTCTCAAAACTCAACGGTATTACTATCGCCGGCAAGGGCACTTTCGACGGACAAGGGGCGGCTTGGTGGAAGCTTTCCCAACTAGAAGATGAGGTAAATCTTAATATAGAAATAAACACAACACGTCGTCCTTCTATCTGCAATATTGTTGTTGTGTAACTGTACACCCACACCCATTCAAAAGGCGTTGGAATTTTCTATGTTTCAGGATAGCAGCAATGGGGGAAGCAGTTTACCAAGTGTGAGGCCAACGGTGAGCCATGACCGCAGAAACAAATTTTTTTAAATTCTAAACGAAAAATAAATAATTTTCGTTTATAACACTTTCTAGTGCTGCAAATTGCAATATAAACGCTGATACGTACGTAATTTCGAAATCTGGGCAGGCATTGAGATTTTACGGAAGTTATGACGTGAGCGTGCAAGACATAAGCATACAAAACAGTCCCCAATTTCATCTTAAGTTTGACTCTTGCACCTCCGTCAAAGTGGCTGGCGTGACAATCTCCTCTCCTGCAAACAGCCCAAACACAGACGGAATTCATCTCCAGAATTCTAACGAGGTCGAAATACACAGTTCCTCTATGGCATGCGGTAGGTATACACATACACAGTAAGTAGGGTCTCTTCTGTTTTATTATTTTGTCAACGTTTATGATAAGCATGTTTGATGAATGGTCCAACAGGAGACGACTGCGTGTCCATTCAAACAGGCTGCTCAGGCATTCGCATTCACAACATCAACTACGGCCCTGGTCACGGTATCAGGTACTCTTATTAACTTATTCTTCTTTTAATTTTAATTGACTTCAGTAACTTATTTTATGTAATTCACATCAGTATTGGAGGACTTGGAAAAGACGGAACCAAGGCCTGCGTTTCCAATGTGAGCGTCTATGACAGCAACATCCAGGATGCTTCCAACGGACTCCGGATCAAAACATGGCAGGTCTGTTAACAAATCCATTTTGAAACTTAACATAGGTCTGCCAACTGTAAAATTCAAGGCTAGATTTCGATCATGATGTGCTTCTTCGTGCCTACTTTAAATACAGGGAGGAGCTGGACAGGTGAAAAGCGTATCCTTCTCCAACATACAGGTTTCCAACGTGCGAGTGCCCATTAAAATCGATCAATTTTACTGTGACAAAGAGGCCTGCAGCAATCAAACCTCGGGGGTATTTATATCAGACGTCACTTACCAGAAAATCACTGGCACTTACACGGAAACTCCAGTTTATTTGGCTTGCAGCGACGATGTGCCCTGCACTGATTTAAAGTTTTCAGATATTCAACTTCAACCTGCTGATACAGATGAGAAGAATCCCTTGTGTTGGAATAGCTATGGAGAACAACAATCAAGTGTCGGGTGCCTCAAACCTGGAACCCCGCCCAATGACCCTTCCCGCACTCAGTCCCGAGAAGATGCATGCTAAACCCAATTAGTGTTAGTGGGACACCCGTTTTGTACATTTCATAAAACGCTACTCTCAATGTTCATTGTCGATTTTAACCCATAGGATAAGGTGCAATTGGGAGCGTTTGTGAATTCTATGACACACTCAAAGGGATGGCTTATAAATGACATTTCTCTCTGATAGCTTTTCATTCATCAGAAGTTCGCCCGGGAGTTCTCCTCCTCTTTGTCGTATGGTTAGGGCCCAATGATCTTTCCATCCTCCTCATCCTTATATCTTGTACTTTTCTTTCACAGCGGTCCTCTCTTGTACACTTTCTTATCCTCTCTATCTAACAAGTGACAACAAATGCGAGCATATTGGCCCCATGTCATCTCTAATATATCTAGTTAAAGCACCAAAGGTGCTATTAAATTGCCGACATATTTATATATTTTACTCCAAAGTCATTACATGTAGTAGTTGGTGGACAAGGCTATAAATACTATACGAAATTCAATTAGCTTTTTGCAAATAAAAATAATGCAATGGTATTAAATGAATAACCACACGAACTGAATCATAAAGGGTCACGAAGCCATTGAAATGACAATATAAACATGTGTATTAAAAACATGAAAATCTATTGGTGTTTTGAATGTAATTTTTAAGAAACCATATTAGGATAGCATACTAATTAGTGAGTTACGTGAAATGAAGATCGCTTCAAATATTTCATTTTATATAAGTATAATTACATAGACACAGTTGAAAGAGAATTTATTATTGCAAGTACCAAGACCATAATATTTTTTTAACAACACAATATTTACTTATCAAAATGAACAACAAATAAATTAAAAATTCATTGGATTTTCTCTCAAAGATCAACTTAGAGACGAGGATTGCAATCGACGATCTTCATTTTTCCTATTCTTAACATAATTTTCATTTTCTATCTTAATGTACTGTTCAAATGAGAACAGTGGTGATATTCTCAAAGTTTTGAGAGATTTAACTCGAGAGATAGCAGCGAATATTAAACTAGCCCTCCCTACATGATATTAGGATATCATATTTAACAACTCTTATTTCTAACTTCATCTACCTTTGAGGTTTCTTTTCATGGGTACCGAGCACTAGGCTCAACCCGTTAGAGTCTCAAAAGACTATTTGCTAGATTTTGACAACAACACGATAACTCTAAGGCCCCATCCTCCATTTTAGTTCAAGTTCCTAAATCTTGGTTGGACATTTTCTAGGATGGAATTACAAAAACAAGCAAGTGGTGATATACAAACTACAAGAATTGTGAATTCCCAATTGAGAAGAAGGTTTTTTACCGCATTTCACAAAGAACACGATAACGTCAAGTCTTGGTCCTTGGTTTGAGTTTGAAACATTGTACTCGTGCGCTAACATTACCATCTCTAAGGTGTATCAAACCAAACGTTGGCTTCATAAGTTGGAAATGGCTGTATATGTTAAATATTTTTTACATGTATAGTAGACAAAAATTCTCACTAATTACCTCTCTAGTGATTTGGAGGCGTGTTGGCTTGAAGGAAAGATGTGATCAGTTGTTTGTGTTTTAATTTCTGTTATGACCAAGAATGACTCAGAGTCTCAAACACATGAAGAATTTTGCATGTCAACTGATTTTAAGTAATTTATATTTTCCTTTGTTAAACAAATAATTCATATGAGCTATGATTGTTATGACGGGGCAGAAAATGTATTGTGAGTTTCTTGTGTTGCTATACATTACACTATTTGTTGAGAATTTTGATCACTCTTAACATGAATGCTACAACATTATATTTGTCATAAAAGTGCACTTTTATTTTTCTAGGAAGACCAACAGAAATGGAAGGATTCAACTTCCAATTAGTGATACTACTTACTGTCAATGATTCCTCTATTCAAATAATTTCTATTTATCTTGGGGAAGAATGTTTGTAATTATATATATATATATATATATATATATATATATATGCATTTTTGTAATTGTAAATATATACATGTTCCTCCTCTCCCAAGCCCATCACAGGAAAAATAGAAACCAAGATACACTTTACCAAATATAAACAAGAGCGAGCTATGAGAAAATAGGACACCATTCAGTACTATATATATATAGAAACACACACCAAGGCAAGGTAGAAGCAGCCAAGCCTATATGTGGAAACAATCGATAAATTCTGCTACACACTGATTTCTTCAAATAACAGGAGCACTTCAACAAAATTATGTACTTCTTTTAGAAAATTACAATTCTATTGAAACTGTAGCAACAAACTACTTGTGGGTAGCCAAATAGAATGTCACTAAAGTAATCTTGTTTGAAATGGTGAAAGCAATTTGATTCTCTCACAGCTATTTCTATTGAAATAATTTTGGACAAATGGTTACAAAATGGAAGACTTGAGATATTTCAAAGGAATTCTAACACATCTGCAAGTTGTTCTAGGGGATCTTTTTAACACCTAAAATCAATCGACGGTGAATTAGCACCTATCTCTCTTAACTCCAATCATTTTTGTGTAAATTCTAAATTCCTTCTGCAGCTTCTGTAACTGATGTAGCATGTTTATAAATGCCCATTAGGGGTTATTTTGTATGGTTATTATTGAATTAGACTTAATATAAATATGGGTGCTTGTCACCTTTTACTGGTTAAATAAAAGCTACGATCATATCTAGGAAATGCATTGCCAATAATTACATATGTACGACCTTCACAAGCAGTGTTCATATTTGTAAGAAATGGAATCAGGTCTTTTTGGGAAGATGTATGGAGCATTCGGGAGCAAAGGGGACACAAGAATGAACAACAATCCTTCTGTAACTGGTATGGATTTAATTAGAATTTTTTGAACAAACCAAAGTCTCAAATTTGCATTTGAATGGGTTGTGACTAATTTAGTGACCAAAATTTCTACATCAACATTCAAAAATCTAAAACTAAAAGTTCCTTCATAAATAATGTTTATGATTCGAGATTACATAAATGTAACACTGAACACCACAAATGTTGCTTTTAGTACAATTATCTATCCTCTTATTTTCTATCTCAAACCATCATAGTAGAAAATAATTACTAATAAATTCCCTTATACAAAACTTAAGGGTTGTGACACTTCAAACAAACTAGATGCCCTAATGTAGTAAAACATTTGATAAACCTTAATTCAAAAAAAAGAGAGAAGAAGATCAAGCATTGATAAACTTGGTAACAACCTATGTGCCCTCAGAGACTACATGCTTTCCAAGCTCTCGAGGAAGAGAGAGAGCCTCGCAGTTGTCTCAATCTCCCATGTATATTCATGATATTCTTCTTGTTGTGACGAGCAAAGTTGGCTACCTTACTAGAAATTTTCTCAAAGATGCCATTGATAAATTTATTCATAATTCACATAGCCTTTCTAGATCTTTTTCTTGCAGTAAAAGGTGTAACAAACCCATATATTTGTATTAAATACGATTCAAAAATAATTGCTAGAAATATTGCTATAAGGGTGCACTTCCTTGAGAATTTTAAATGAAAGGACCTTAGAGATTTGGTTGCTCTTTCTATTTTTGTTCGTACATTTTTCATCTTCAACTTGTTTGTGGATCTTCTTCTTAGTCTTGGGAACCTTCTTTCTTCTACAGATTTCTTAGCCATGGCATTTTTCTCTATGATGGGATTCTTCTCTATCTTTCTTTCCATTGATAAGCACTACAAAAGGGAATATGTCATTAGAATAAATATCTATGAAACATTTTATTATGAATAAGCTTTTCGTGTATTTTAATAATAATAGTATTTTATAGAAGTATGTCATCAAGGATAGTTTGTTTTAATCACCCGCGTGCTTTAAAAACAGGTATTATCCTCAAACTTCAGGACATGGACTTATTATGAAGTAGTATTTCCACGTTGTTATATAGATTAATCTCACTAGAATATGGGGATAATCTTAGTAGGAGTAGTGTTAGACTCAAAGATCCATAACAAATTATTCAAACACCAAGTGGATTGCGCATATATTTTAGAGAAAATAGTGATCTGAATGGGATCGCTATGACTTGTAGATCAAAATGTAGCGGTTAAGGAATTTATCAATTGTAATTGCTGTTAATTGAGAAACACCGTCAATTCATGTGTATCGAGAGTGTGATAGATGAGAATTTGGAAAGTGTTTTCTCGATGCTATGTCCTATGTGATTAATAAAAACATGATAACGTGGAAACACTTCTCCCATAAGGAGATCAAAACCTTACATAGAGTAATGCAACAAAAGTAAACTAACGAAAGGAAGGATGAACTCAAATTAAGGGAAACCAAGGACTTTAATGGTGTCGAAGAGAAGTATGAGAGATAGCAGTAGGAAAGCTGTGACATAGGTAAGTGGTGCTCTATGAGAGTTAGGATATATAGTCTTAGTCTATGAGGTTTGAGCTCAAAATATATTACCTTGTTCTATGAAATTGAGATTCTAATATATTTTAGGTTTACCATAGGCGAGACCTGCTGGAGTCCAGGAGAACACTGAGCGGGGGGGGGGGGGAATCAGTGTTGTATAAATTTTACAATTTTTACACCTTTTGACTTACAGGATAAAGAGAGAGAAAGACATTAACATACATATGCACAATTATAATGTTGAAGGCATGAATCATATGAACACATGAAGACACACAAGATATGAGACCAAGACACAAAAGACTATACGAGAGGAAAACCCTCCTGGGGTAGGAAAACCTCTCAAAATTGCCTCACTGGCTTAAGCAAAAACCTCACTGGTTACAATGTTTAGAAGCACCAACTTCAAGGAGCACCAACCCCTAATACATACAAATAGGTCTCACTAACCATACAAGCCTCACTGACTACAAGATGCCTCACTGGCTACAATATGTGTCTCACTGACAAATGTAAGGTCTCACTGACCTATAAGCCTCACTGGCATACTGTGCCTCACTGACAAGCACAATCACCGTTAGAAAAGATAAACAAAATCAGAGGATTACTCTGTTTTCATTCAATTCATTAATTCATTCACCTGATTATCTCTGCATAACAATTCTACAACAAGGAGATTATCATTATGGTCCTCACATCAACTCTCTCAGCTCAATTTTTGCTCTTTCAATAAACATTTGATGACCTTGTCATTCTCTGTATTTATCCCTGCAAAACATGGTCTCATACATACAAAAATCATCTGTATCTTCTCAAAGATGTCTTCAATTCACACACACTTTCTGTCAATGTACCTGCAAAACCATTATATGCAATTTAAAAACCCTTTCACATTCTCTGAAAACAAAGTTATCTTCTTCAATTCTCATCTTCCCTGTAAATTTCTCTTCAATGATTTTCTTTATCCTTCTGCAAAATATCTTCAATCTTCATAAGATCTTTTCATATTCCTCTTCATTCAAAAATCCTTTCAATTTGAAAATCTTTGATTTCAAATGACCTTTTTATATTTTTGTCTTTCTTCTGCAAACTCCAATATGCAAAAACATGTTTATCTTCTTGTGCAAAAATAAAATCAATCTCCTGCAATAAAATCTTTTCATTTCTTCTTCATTCCAAAAACACATCTCTGCAATTAATAAAGCAAAATCATCTCCTCAAACTGAAATAACTTCTTAAAAAAAATATAAGTCTCCTCCAATTTAATGCCATGAAAAAGGCCTTTTAAAAATAGATCTTGGCTTTTAAGAAAAACAAGACTCCTTGTAAAATGGCTTGATTTGATGTCAACCATAAAAAATGGGAGTTGAAAAAATAAAGTTTCTAATATTAAAAATAAAGCCATAAGGATCGGGCTTCCACCTTAAGGAAGGATCGAAGCACATAAGGAGGGGTCGAATTTTATGTCATATATGACTTTCTAACACTTTTCCATCGGCCTTTTTCTTGTTTTTATAAAACATGCTCATAGAATATAATTATTCGAACTCAAAGACATATTTATTGGTGCTCAAATGATGACCGATGCCATTGGTTAAACACAAGGAGGGGGCTGGTCAAGTAAGTGTTATAAAGACCCTTCAAAGGGCAATTTTTAAGTTATGAACTTGCAGTAGCAGGTCACCATTGAATTATAACAAAAATGCAAGTATGAAGGCAAGTGGGTTTAGACATATGAAAATGGACTTAGTCTTGGAGTTTAGAGATTAGTATCTCAGAAGACAAAAATATTAGAACCTTAGATTTCTCCCAACAAAGCATTCCTTTTGCAATAACATATAAACTCAACCTCTACAACATGAAGTTATAACACCTCTGAAGCCATGGTGAAGATAGAAGCATGAATACTTTTTCATCTAACATCAAACACCAATAAGATAACCATGAACCTTAAACCAAGAGCACCAACCTTGGAGAAATATCATCAAAAGATCTGAATATGGAGAACACTGAAGACAACCTTGCTCAGAATTTGCATCCTCTGTTCAAGAACAACGAAGATATCAAAACCATCTAAATCATGAAAGCATTTGATCAATATTGCCATGAAGCAACCAACGTACTAACATCATACTATGAAGGTCTCTTAAGTCATGATCAAAACAACAAGTCCTACAAGTCCATTATCTGCAATCAATAAGACCTCAATATTGTGAATGAATAGAGAAAAAAAAAAATTTGCCCTCCAAAAAAAAAAATCACTTTACAAACTTTCCAAAAAAAATCCACCTTAGACCAAAATCATCTCCATTTAAAATCGAATAAAATCCTCCTTTTAATGTCATAAAGGATGACATTTAGGAGGGGTCAAAAAATGAAGTTTCTATTTTTGAAAAAAACTCCTCCTAAAAATTTGAATTATCTCCATTGAATGTCATATATGATAGATTGGGCTCCTAAGAGAAATTCGATGTTATTATTTTAAATAAAGCATATTTTATATTCTCCATAAAATAGGAATCGTGATCCCCCTTAAAAGAAGGCCCTTACTCATATTAATCGGGCTCATGCACCTTTTTGAAACTTAACACATAAGACATATATCATATGTTCCATATTCGATGGCTTTCTAAACGATATGCTCCTCTTTTTATTAAAACATTCGATGGCTGCTCTCCACATTCGATGCTTTATATATTATGGGCTCCTTCATACCTTTCGTGGTCAATACTATTCGTGCTTCCCAAAGATGACTTGATATGGGAGAAGTGTGCTTTAATAGCAACATTAATGTGCTTCCAGACATATGAAGAGTCACATCAATGAACAACACTGAATATTTTGCTACCCCAATTGAACACGTATGTGTGAACCTGGCCATTACTATCACCATTCATTGTGATCAACTTAATTGAAACAATTTTCTTGTCTATAAAAGTATCTTGAAGCGAAAAGACATCATTTAACTCTTCTTGACATTTCAAACTCTTGCAACATGATAAAGTCCTGCAAGCCTCACAATGGCAAGGCATGATAATGACCTTATATTCTCAAACAATAAACATATCAAAATGTAATCACTAAGATCCTCAACTTGCATCAACCTCTTGCACCATCCTGCATCAACCTCTTGCACCATCCTCAAATTGCAAACAACATGAGACCATCAAACATGTCTTGCAATCATGTGAATACCAAGAATGTACACAAACAAGTTAGCATCAATAATCGATGTAACCAAACTGATCAAAAAAGCCCTGTGAATATGAACAATTCAATGGATCAAGCCATCATGAACAACGCCATAACAAGTTAGAACATGAGAATCCATCCTGAGCCAAACATGAAGATATCCTGATGACATCTCTTATCTATCACTGATCCTGATGACATGAACAACTCCTGTCAATACCTTTTTGACATCAATGACAATCTACTTTCATCAAGACCGATGGTATGGTATGGAGTGGGAGGGAAGGGACAAAAATAATGATTGTTGTGAACGAGAGGGACGAAAGTATGTATGCTTTTACAATGAGTTGTTGATAACCTACTTAATTAAAAAAAGCTTGAACAGATTATTGTTATGCATGGAGAGACACTAGCTATGTCAAAGTTTCTGTTGGCATAACAATGATATTACATTGTTAATTGTCGTTTATTAGGTTGCAGTTATAACTGTTATACAACTATATTTAAAACTGTTATACACAGTTATGTGAACTGTATCGTACTGCATCGTCCTTGCCTTGTATATATTCTCTGCATTGTATCGTTTCATGATATCAATAAAATATACTCTCTATTATTTGGTATCGGAGCGATTATGGATCCGGTCCTTGTTGAGTTGAAGGTGCTTGATTTAAAACTTTGAAAGCCTTTGTTGAGTGCCTATGTGAAGATGAGAGGCAATGCAGATCTTATCAATTGACAAGTGTTTTGGCCATATGAAAGAATGAGAAGGCCTCCCAGCATGGTAATGGATTGAGTTTGCTGTGAGGATGTTTGGCCATTCTCTATTAGGAGCCGCTGCCATCTTGAGGAGTTGATTACTGAAAAGAAGACGGTGCTATCGCTATTGCTTAGGCTATGATCTGAGGAAGAGGCCATCTAAGTACTCTACAGACGGGCTAAAAAGGAAGATTAGGGTATGGTCATTGGTCCAGCATAAATCAGGAATAAAGGCGTTGAGGCATTGATATATATGTTTTAAATCTGGCCAACGATAGAAGGCATAACTCTTTCCCTATTGCGTGTTGGTTTGGAGAAGTGGAGATTGAAGGAGCAAGCCGCAAATACCCTTCTTCATATATTCATTGTTTTTGAGGCGATTGAGATCACAAAAGAAAGAATAATACAGCCGAAGGAGGTTGTGGAAAAGGGTTGTCCCGATTTAGAAGATGCTGCCGAAGAGCTTCATGTGCCATGAAAAGATTTATATCCTTTCCTGAAATCGTCCCATACTACAGTTATTTCTGTATGATCGTTGGCAGCCTGTGTAGATTGCTTTTGTTTGTTGCAGTCACCGTAAGCATCTATTTCTTCTTCCCTACACCTTGGTTATGGTTGTTCAATATTGAGAGATTATTTCCTTTTGTGGTATGCAAGAATGATGATAATTATATCAATAGGAAGGTGTATTTGTTTTACTTGTTAAAAATCAGGGTGTAATCTTTTGAAATCGGAGTTGATGGTGCACGTTGACTTGAGAGAAGTTGTGTGAGGGAGTTTACCTTTTCTTAATTGATATTTAGAATTTAATTAGTAAATGGAGTAATAAGGAAATTATGGTGATATAAGTGAAGAAAAGTATTTGTCAGTTTCAAATATTATCATGTATGATCCACTGGAAAGTCGGTTACTTCAATATACTTGACGGTAATTGGTTGTGGGTTCAAATCTGATTTATTTCATATATATTTTTGGAGAGATAAGAGTATGTTTTTGCATTTGGAGGAATAAGGTTTAATGGTATATTTATACATGATTGGAGATATAAAAATTATTGTGCACTTTTGGTGGAATCCGATACCTTGTTCATTTTATTTTATCATGGCTACATCAAACATTGCTTGTGCTCTCGGGGACATTTATACTGCACATGATGAGGCCTCCAAAGACTCATCTAGAACATTAGTTGGTTAAAGTGTAAGCATATTATATTGGAGGCTGGCGGCATCGGAGGATGGAGGATTTTCCATCATCTCAAGTTAGCTTCTCGCTTTGAGATGATGCATTGCATGAGAAGCGTTTT
The DNA here is from genome assembly GCA_027924645.1 of Cunninghamia lanceolata. Lineage (NCBI taxonomy): Eukaryota > Viridiplantae > Streptophyta > Pinopsida > Cupressales > Cupressaceae > Cunninghamia > Cunninghamia lanceolata. The sequence continues at coordinate 351,207 of BSBN01001811.1, read as the reverse complement.
TGGTTTTGGTTGTTTTTCTTTTCTTTGTTGATGCTGACGGATTTGAAGAATGTATGTTTTGTGAAGGTTTTGTTTTGGAGACAGGTTCTGGATTTGGTGTTGAGCTCAATATGGATTATTGTCCAGCGAGCTTCAAAGAGTATATGATCGAGAATTATACCCTTTCGCGGTCACTAGACAATGGCAGAGATATGTCGTATCTCTCAGGGTTCATTGTCGAATAATTCAAGACTCTGTGATTTGAGAGCTTGGGACTAAAGAACTCAAGAACACAGCTCGAAGCTACGCCTTTCCGAGGGTAGATGAGATAGCATGATGGAGCCCTGCTTGGTTCAGGATTTGTTCTTTGGGAGAAGATCTTCTATAAAATATGTATTCATATTATGTAATCAATTTTGTTGAGTATGTTAGCATTTAGGGGGGGTCCCTTGGTACTATTGCAGGAATAATGTAATAAGGGGGGGAAAGTTGGCATGACAATGATATTACATTGTTAATTGTCATTTATTAGGTTACGGTTATAACTGTTATACATAGTTATGTGAACTCTATCGTACTGCATCGTCCTTGCCCTGTATATATTCTCTGCATTGTATCAATTCATGATATCAATAAAATATACTCTCTATTACTTTCCACTAGCAGGCCATGGTACTATTCCTACACTCTACTATATTTAAATTCATATTATCAAAATCCCTACTCCTTTGTTGCAGATTTCTTTGGTTTCTACAAAAAACTATATTTGTAGGGCATGATGCATTTGAAATAGCCAGGAAAATAGAAAGCCACATTACACAGGCATTATTATCTCATACAAATCCAATGGCTATTAAGAAATACTTATAGGAAAGTAAATTCATTTATAACCCGCTAAACCAAATTGCTGGTGGGCATGCACCTATGCCAAGTGGCTTCCTCTCTTTCAGCAAATCAAAACTTCTCTCTTTTACTTCTTCTCTTTAAATCTTAGCAGAATATCATTTCCAATAGTTTCAATCGTTTATTTAACTTCAAATCCTTATATGGCAGTTACAATTTTTACAAGACTTTTGCACTGTAACAAGAATGTCAATATGACCAACACAACTAGCTACTGAATAAAATCCCTCTGAAACATTCTATGAAATAATAGTGATAAATGATTGAAAAATGTCACATTACAGTGATGGAGAATGAAGCCGAAGAAAATGTGATATGTGCGTCCAGTGTGGCGGAGGTTTATGCACCAACTTTCCATTGATAGGCTTAAGTGGTGGGTGTTGCCATTGCACATCATAACGTGTAGAACTTTATAGGCATGGTCGACATGGAGAAAAGCTCAATGAGTACAATAAAAATAATAGACCCCTTAACAAAGTGGAAGAAAAATGAAGACCAAACTGAAGAAAATGGAAGAAATTGCGAAATAACTTATTGTATGATGCGTCGGATACGCTGACAACTATTCTGCCATGTATTTTGTTGAAACTAAAACTGGTAAACACCAAAGGTGCTAAACATATTGTTTACAACAAAACATAAATTTTTGTAAAAGGATTTGAAACTTAACAAAACCCTAAAAATTTATATTTAATGCAACATAAATGATTAAAGATATCACTATAAAAACCAAATACATGTTACCGAATATGATTGAAGATGTGGTTGCTCACGTTTCCGGCATAACTCACGCGTAAAGTTGTTATTGTCTGGTCCCCCTGATAATTGGGAGAAGTTGATTTTTATATTGTTTGGTAGAACGGTTGAGGGTGGTTGAACGAGGAAAAGTTGGTTGAACGGTAATAGTTAAAATTATTTTCAATTTTTTTCCGAATAGGTTTTGATTTAGGTTTAGGTTTTAGATAAAATAATAAATTAAGTTTATTTAATTTATTATTTACGGGAGGTTTTTAGAAAGGAAAAGAACAAATTAATTTTGTTAAATTGAATTTATTATTTACGGGAGATGGTATGAAAGATTTAATTAATTAATTAAAATTAATTAAATCTTAGGATCAACGGTAGCTTAGGGATTAATGGAAATTAATTAATTAATTAAAATTAAATAAATTTGATGTGAAGGGAGGACTTAGGGAAAATTTGGGGATGAGGGAAATTTAATTAACTGATTAAAATTAATTAAATTTCATGTGAAGGGAAGATTTAGGGAATTGATCACTGGTCAATTTTTCCTGTCTACACATATAATGGGTGGTTTAATGTGCATTCAATTTGAAATACTAAAATATTCTCTGAGAAGGTATTTTTCTCTTACTTTTGGATAATGAAAATGGTTAATGAACTTTTAAATTTTTGGACAAAGAAACAGTTAATTTAACATAAATTTTAAATATTTTTGATGATGAAAAATTTGTTTTTTCAAATAGTAGAAGTTGTAAAACACCCATATATTTGATGAAGGGTACTCCCCTTACCAACCCAAACACAACAATAACAGAGAATAAAACAACGAATGCAAGAAAGAAACACATGCTTTCTATTATCTCAACGTAATGACATTACAATATTCAAGAATTTTTCAAGCTACAACCACATGGGCTTTCTAATTACAAAAATCTGCAAGCCAGAGCCACCATCTACACTACTGAACTCCCTGTAACCCCCATTCGCCTCCTTTATCTGGAATGCGTAGCCGCCCCGGAATATTCTAGAAATTGTAACTCCCGCCAAGAAGATTTTTTAACTTTAGATCCGACTGTTGGATTTTCAATCATAATATATCGTTGGAAAGCTCTCGGAAAGATGCGTGTCCACAAAATGGCCCGTTGGGGTGCATTTTGATTTTTGACCAATTTTCGGGCCCATCCGGAGCCTCTAAGTGCCTCAAATTTGACTTTGAATATTTTATCAAAATTGGAAAAATGAAAATATCAATATCCCACAAATGACAAATGATATTGAAGTGATTTCTTCACCATTGGCTTCAATTCACCATTCTGGAGGTCTGTGTAAGATTTCGTGTCCGTACGTGCACAAATACCAACTTACTAAAAATAGCAACCCTACCAATTTTAGCCCTTATCCAAAAAGAAACAATATTTCTGGGTGATGCAAGATTGCTCTTACACCCTGGATGCTCCTGCATCAATATTTGTATTAAATATAATTCAATCTCAACCAGAGAAAAATTTAGCAGCCCCAACTAGGCATGTTCGGGCATGGCACACCACATAGATACACCGACAATAGCCATAATTTCTAACGAAACTACAAAAACAACCATATTATGAAACAAACCACATTTAAAACTACATGATGCAGATGTTATACTTCACACCGTGTTCGAAGTTTCTATGGGCATCAAGTGGCACCATACGAGCTATCTTTTGATTCAGTAGGTGGAGGCGATAGGGTAGCAGGCCGAGTCGGAGGTGCAGCTGTTGGAGGTCGAGGAACCATATCCGGGGTGTGGAGTCCGAGAAACCGTCTTGCATTTAACACTTACTTTGACTTAACATCTGTATTTGATGGGAGTTGAAACTAGTGAGCGTTTAAAGTTTTATTGAGATCATTGAAGCAGTTGTTTAGTAGTCCTTTCTAGATGGCCTGAAAAATATAAGTCGCCACTAGAGAAGATCAGAGCAACTCAATAGGAAAGAGACCTCCAATGGGTGCTTCGCCTTCAAATAGGTCATATCTATGCATCACCTTCTTCGGTCTGACCAAAGGAGTTTAAGATTGTCATGGATATAGTCGAATGCAATCATTTTCATGAATTCAACATCTTGGACAAGGTCCATGATATTCGATAAGAAGATGGATGCCACTTCTGAATATGAGAGAGAGACGACGTGGGAAGTCACACAGTATGGACTCACCCACCACCACACATATGGGAAATTTAATCTATGGACAATCGATGTCAAAAACATGAGCGAGCTTGTCAAAGTTTTTGATACCAATTTCTAATGGTTCCCATTTCCGCATCTATAGTTAGATGTGGCAATTCTTCACCACCAACTCCATGGTTGATATACAACAAGCAGATAGGAGGAAGAAAAGAGTAGGGAGAAAACAACGGGGAGAAGAGACGATGAAGGGGAAAAGGGTAGGAGGGTGGAAATAATAGGCAAAGAAAGGGCCATTAATGGTTGTATTAAACGAGGGATGAGAGGACAATCAGAGATGAATCGAGAGGGAGGAGTAGCACCTCGGAGTAAATGCTGAGGATAATCTTGCAGGATTGGGATTGATACATGGAGTTAAAGTTTGAGTACACTGCGCTGAAGAGGTGATGGGAGAGTACATATGAGCAGATGGGGGTGACCGTTGGTGATGTTGGACCATCTTCAAATGGCTCCCTGATAGCCGATGGTGACGTTGCCATTTCATACAATACAGTTCAACTAAAGGTGTTCATGCCAACTCATCATCGATGAATGACTCATCTTGGGTAGGAGCCTTGGTGTTTTAAGTGATTGAAAACACAATTTAATTTATGTTCGACAAAGGACTACCAAACTTTTTGTGGTTACGAGATGTGTTCACATATAATAGCCTATCCGCCAAATTACATACTTCGCAGTCATCGCATCTCTTAGAAAGGGCTGCAAAGCAACTTAAGTCCCTATTAATGATGTATTAAGAAATAATGAATTACATATTTGCATAATATCCGTAATTTTGACAAAAGAGTAAACACCAAACTAATTGAATAATTAATGACTTCTTTTAGCACAATGTTCTTTATGATCGAACAATGAAGCCGGGCATTGCCCTTTCACTTGAGAAAGTAAAATAGCTATCATAGGATCGGATGTAGCACCCCCAATAAAGCATGTCCCTTGGATTTATATTTAATCCCATTGCGAAGATCATTGAACCTACCCCAAAAAACTATTAATTTTCTAGTTTTACATAGATTTCAATGTAAACTATTTGTGGACAATGATTTCTATATAGCTAGGAACTGATAATAGATAACATCACAACTTCTTTCCCCGCAACCCACTTGCAAAGTTCCCCACTTGATAGATTGCCAGTGTCTATGCCATAGGCTGAAGGGAAAGGTAGCATGCTTGTGTTGTTAATATCACTATGTCCAATATGAACTAGAAACACAAGCCTCAAAACCCAACAAATATAACTCTAAAATTTCGTACATAATAAAATGTTACTTGAGTTTCAGGTTGTATAGAACAAAAATGAAACACAAATTTTCAATCCCATCTCTCTTCGTCACCATCACAGGTTAGAAAATCCTATATGCATTCGAATGAATGGCCCCTAGCCTTGACTAATCCTAGCGTTTTGTGTCCAGCTAGTGTCGACGTAGATTAAGAAAATCGTAAAATCGTAAATCGTTACGATTTCTTGAAGCTTACAGACATAGCTCCGCATGTTTTCTTTTCAATGCGATTCGTGATCGCAACACGTTGACAGAACCATAAACTTAATTACCCTCAACGGTTGTAACGAACTAAAAATTGTGTCAACGGTTCTAGTGTGGGATTGACAGGAACGCCTACGAAGTTCGATTTTACTGTTTTCAGCCAAATTCACTAGTTCTTCCCAGAAAAATGAGTATGTCAAAGTTTGGGGCCTTGCTTTTCGCCATGTGAGGATTTGTTAGTGGTTCGTGGCCTCGCTTTTCGCCATGTGATGATTAACGCTTTTCTCCATGTGATGATTAGTTATTCCTTCATTCAGACTGGGATAAACATGTCGTACTTTTTCTTAAAACTACTTAAGAGGCAGAAAATTGCATCCAATAGAAACAGTAATCTGCGTAAGAGTTTGGAGATTAAAGAAAAGTAATCCACCCTGAATGTAGAAAATAGCATCGAATAGAAACAGTAAGAGTTTGAATCCGTGAATGGTGGATTTGCACATGGTAGGAGTTCTCCCTGTCTGCGTTCTACGATTTCTTATTTATCTAAGTTCCATCTCTCCTATGGCTATATAAAGCAAACTGGGGGAGCATTTTTTCCCAACACAGCTTTGCGTTGTCTATGGTGTAGAGCTTCAAACGCAAAAAGAAAATGTCTTGGACCAGAAAGGTTTATGTTATGTTTGTAATGGTATTAGTTGTGCTTGGCGCGAAAGATGCATGGGCAGTCAGAAACAAAGCTCTGCTTCGCAGAACATTAATTGCTTCGAATGTGGTGGACGTTACAACGTTCGGTGCCAAGGGCGATGGAGTCACTGATGATACCAAGGTCATATTTCTATCTATTCAAACACCCTTATTTACAAATAAGTGTATATATATATTGAATTTTGCTGTGGACTGTGGATGAAACAGGCATTTCTGGCGGCATGGCAAGCAGCCTGCAACAAGGACTCGGCTACACTACACATTCCGGTTGACTACCGCTTTCTTGTTGGGCCTCTCACCTTCTCGGGACCCTGCAAATCGAACATCGTATTTCAGGTATGCTACGAGAGTCGAGACAGACATATTGGTGTTGGAATTCAAAAGAGAAGCCAAAATATATCTCAATCTTTTTTTAATTTGAGCAGGTTGATGGAAGTGTTATCGCACCGGTGAATCCAGGGGCCTGGGCATCTAAACCGTTGAAATGGATAAATTTCTCAAAACTCAACGGTATTACTATCGCCGGCAAGGGCACTTTCGACGGACAAGGGGCGGCTTGGTGGAAGCTTTCCCAACTAGAAGATGAGGTAAATCTTAATATAGAAATAAACACAACACGTCGTCTTTCTGTCTGCAATATTGTTGTTGTGTAACTGTACACCCACACCCATTCAAAAGGCGTTGGAATTTTCTATGTTTCAGGATAGCAGCAATGGGGGAAGCAGTTTACCAAGTGTGAGGCCAACGGTGAGCCATGACCGCAGAAACAAATTTTTTTAAATTCTAAACGAAAAATAAATAATTTTCGTTTATAACACTTTCTAGTGCTGCAAATTGCAATATAAACGCTGATACGTACGTAATTTCGAAATCTGGGCAGGCATTGAGATTTTACGGAAGTTATGACGTGAGCGTGCAAGACATAAGCATACAAAACAGTCCCCAATTTCATCTTAAGTTTGACTCTTGCACCTCCGTCAAAGTGGCTGGCGTGACAATCTCCTCTCCTGCAAACAGCCCAAACACAGACGGAATTCATCTCCAGAATTCTAACGAGGTCGAAATACACAGTTCCTCTATGGCATGCGGTAGGTATACACATACACAGTAAGTAGGGTCTCTTCTGTTTTATCATTTTGTCAACGTTTATGATAAGCATGTTTGATGAATGGTCCAACAGGAGACGACTGCGTGTCCATTCAAACAGGCTGCTCAGGCATTCGCATTCACAACATCAACTGCGGCCCTGGTCACGGTATCAGGTACTCTTATTAACTTATTCTTCTTTTAATTTTAATTGACTTCAGTAACTTATTTTATGTAATTCACATCAGTATTGGAGGACTTGGAAAAGACGGAACCAAGGCCTGCGTTTCCAATGTGAGCGTCTATGACAGCAACATCCAGGATGCTTCCAACGGACTCCGGATCAAAACATGGCAGGTCTGTTAACAAATCCATTTTGAAACTTAACATAGGTCTGCCAACTGTAAAATTCAAGGCTAGATTTCGATCATGATGTGCTTCTTCGTGCCTGCTTTAAATACAGGGAGGAGCTGGACAGGTGAAAAGCGTATCCTTCTCCAACATACAGGTTTCCAACGTGCGAGTGCCCATTAAAATCGATCAATTTTACTGCGACAAAGAGGCCTGCAGCAATCAAACCTCGGGGGTATTTATATCAGACGTCACTTACCAGAAAATCACTGGCACTTACACGGAAACTCCAGTTTATTTGGCTTGCAGCGACGATGTGCCCTGCACTGATTTAAAGTTTTCAGATATTCAACTTCAACCTGCTGATACAGATGAGAAGAATCCCTTGTGTTGGAATAGCTATGGAGAACAACAATCAAGTGTCGGGTGCCTCAAACCTGGAACCCCGCCCAATGACCCTTCCCGCACTCAGTCCCGAGAAGATGCATGCTAAACCCAATTAGTGGGAAACCCGTTTTGTACATTTCATAAAACGCTACTCTCAATGTTCATTGTCGATTTTAACCCATAGGATAAGGTACAATTGGGAGCATTTGTGAATTCTATGACACACTCAAAGGGATGGCTTATAAATGACATTTCTCTCTGATAGCTTTTCATTCATCAGAAGTTCGCCCGGGAGTTCTCCTCCTCTTTGTCGTATGGTTAGGGCCCAATGATCTTTCCATCCTCCTCATCCTTATATCTTGTACTTTTCTTTCACAGCGGTCCTCTCTTGTACACTTTCTTATCCTCTCTGTCTAACAAGTGACAACAAATGCGAGCATATTGGCCCCATGTCATCTCTAATATATCTAGTTAAAGCACCAAAGGTGCTATTAAATTGCCGACATATTTATATATTTTACTCCAAAGTCATTACATGTAGTAGTTGGTGGACAAGGCTATAAATACTATACGAAATTCAATTAGCTTTTTGCAAATAAAAATAATGCAATGGTATTAAATGAATAACCACACGAACTAAATCATAAAGGGTCACGAAGCCATTGAAATGACAATATAAACATGTGTATTAAAAACATGAAAATCTATTGGTGTTTTGAATGTAATTTTTAAGAAACCATATTAGGATAGCATACTAATTAGTGAGTTACGTGAAATGAAGATCGCTTCAAATATTTCATTTTATATAAGTATAATTACATAGACACAGTTGAAGGAGAATTTATTATTGCAAGTACCAAGACCATAATATTTTTTTAACAACACAATATTTACTTATCAAAATGAACAACAAATAAATTAAAAATTCATTGGATTTTCTCTCAAAGATCAACTTAGAGACGAGGATTGCAATCGACGATCTTCATTTTTCCTATTCTTAACATAATTTTCATTTTCTATCTTAATGTACTGTTCAAATGAGAACAGTGGTGATATTCTCAAAGTTTTGAGAGATTTAACTCGAGAGATAGCAGTGAATGTTAAACTAGCCCTCCCTACATGATATTAGGATATCATATTTAACAACTCTTATTTCTAACTTCATCTACCTTTGAGGTTTCTTTTCATGGGTACCGAGCACTAGGCTCAAGCCGTTAGAGTCTCAAAAGACTATTTGCTAGATTTTGACAACAACACGATAACTCTAAGGCCCCATCCTCCATTTTAGTTCAAGTTCCTAAATCTTGGTTGGACATTTTCCAGGATGGAATTACAAAAACAAGCAAGTGGTGATATACAAACTACAAGAATTGTGAATTCCCAATTGAGAAGAAGGTTTTTGACCGCATTTCACAAAGAACACGATAACGTCAAGTCTTGGTCCTTGGTTTGAGTTTGAAGCATTGTACTCGTGCGCTAACATTACCATCTCTAAGGTGTATCAAACCAAACGTTGGCTTCATAAGTTGGAAATGGCTGTATATGTTAAATATTTTTTACATGTATAGTAGACAAAAATTCTCACTAATTACCTCTCTAGTGATTTGGAGGCGTGTTGGCTTGAAGGAAAGATGTGATCAGTTGTTTGTGTTTTAATTTCTGTTATGACCAAGAATGACTCAGAGTCTCAAACACATGAAGAATTTTGCATGTCAACTGATTTTAAGTAATTTATATTTTCCTTTGTTAAACAAATAATTCATATGAGCTATGATTGTTATGACGGGGCAGAAAATGTATTGTGAGTTTCTTGTGTTGCTATACATTACACTATTTGTTGAGAATTTTGATCACTCTTAACATGAATGCTACAACATTATATTTGTCATAAAAGTGCACTTTTATTTTTCTAGGAAGACCAACAGAAATGGAAGGATTCAACTTCCAATTAGTGATACTACTTACTGTCAATGATTCATCTATTCAAATAATTTCTATTTATCTTGGGGAAGAATGTTTGTAATTATATATATATATATGCATTTTTGTAATTGTAAATATATACATGTTCCTCCTCTCCCAAGCCCATCACAGGAAAAATAGAAACCAAGATACACTTTACCAAATATAAACAAGAGCGAGCTGTGAGAAAATAGGACACCATTCAGTACTATATATATATATAGAAACACACACCAAGGCAAGGTAGAAGCAGCCAAGCCTATATGTGGAATCAATCGATAAATTCTGCTACACACTGATTTCTTCAAATAACAGGAGCACTTCAACAAAATTATGTACTTCTTTTAGAAAATTACAATTCTATTGAAACTGTAGCAACAAACTACTTGTGGGTAGCCAAATAGAATGTCACTAAAGTAATCTTGTTTGAAATGGTGAAAGCAATTTGATTCTCTCACAGCTATTTCTATTGAAATAATTTTGGACAAATGGTTACAAAATGGAAGACTTGAGATATTTCAAAGGAATTCTAACACATCTGCAAGTTGTTCTAGGGGATCTTTTTAACACCTAAAATCAATCGACGGTGAATTAGCACCTATCTCTCTTAACTCCAATCATTTTTGTGTAAATTCTAAATTCCTTATGCAGCCTCTGTAACTGATGTAGCATGTTTATAAATGCCCATTAGGGGTTATTTTGTATGGTTATTATTGAATTAGACTTAATATAAATATGGGTGCTTGTCACCTTTTACTGGTTAAATAAAAGCTACGATCATATCTAGGAAATGCATTGCCAATAATTACATATGTACAACCTTCACAAGCAGTGTTCATATTTGTAAGAAATGGAATCAAGTCTTTTTGGGAAGATGTATGGAGCATTCGGGAGCAAAGGGGACACAAGAATGAACAACAATCCTTCTGTAACTGGTATGGATTTAATTAGAATTTTTTGAACAAACCAAAGTCTCAAATTTGCATTTGAATGGGTTGTGACTAATTTAGTGACCAAAATTTCTACATCAACATTCAAAAATCTAAAACTAAAAGTTCCTTCATAAATAATGTTTATGATTCGAGATTACATAAATGTAACACTGAACACCACGAATGTTGCTTTTAGTACAATTATCTATCCTCTTATTTTCTATCTCAAACCATCATAGTAGAAAATAATTACTAATAAATTCCCTTATACAAAACTTAAGGGTTGTGACACTTCAAACAAACTAGATGCCCTAATGTAGTAAAACATTTGATAAACCCTAATTCAAAAAAAAGAGAGAAGAAGATCAAGCATTGATAAACTTGGTAACAACCTATGTGCCCTCAGAGACTACATGCTTTCCAAGCTCTCGAGGAAGAGAGAGAGCCTCGCAGTTGTCTCAATCTCCCATGTATATTCATGATATTCTTCTTGTTGTGACGAGCAAAGTTGGCTACCTTACTAGAAATTTTCTCAAAGATGTCATTGATAAATTTATTCATAATTCACATAGCCTTTCTAGATCTTTTTCTTGCAGTAAAAGGTGTAACAAACCCATATATTTGTATTAAATACGATTCAAAAATAATTGCTAGAAATATTGCTATAAGGGTGCACTTCCTTGAGAATTTTAAACGAAAGGACCTTAGAGATTTGGTTGCTCTTTCTATTTTTGTTCGTACATTTTTCATCTTCAACTTTTTTGTGGATCTTCTTCTCAGTCTTGGGAACCTTCTTTCTTCTACAGATTTCTTCGCCATGGCATTTTTCTCTATGATGGGATTCTTCTCTATCTTTCTTTCCATTGATAAGCACTACAAAAGGGAATATGTCATTAGAATAAATATCTATGAAACATTTTATTATGAATAAGCTTTTCGTGTATTTTAATAATAATAGTATTTTATAGAAGTATGTCATCAAGGATAGTTTGTTTTAATCACCTGCGTGCTTTAAAAACAGGTAGTATCCTCAAACTTCAGGACATGGACTTATTATGAAGTAGTATTTCCACGTTGTTATATAGATTAATCTCACTAGAATATGGGGATAATCTTAGTAGGAGTAGTGTTAGACTCAAAGATCCATAACAAATTATTCAAACACCAAGTGGATAGCGCATAGGGTTGGAGGGTTTAGGGATAAGGGATTAGAGTTTAAGGTATAGTATCGAGTCTGTTGAGGGTTTAGGAATAGGGATAGCATTTAGGGTTTAGGGATGAGGGATTAGAGTTGAGGGATGAGGGATTAGGGTTGAGGGTTGAGGGATTAGGGTTTAGGGATAAGGTTTAGGGTTTAGGGTTGAGGGATTGGGGTTTAAGGTATAGTGTTGAGGGTTGATGGTTTAGGGATAGGGTTTAGGTTTGAGGGATTAGGGTTTAGGGTTGATGAATTAGGGTTTAATGTTGAGAGTTGAGGGTTGAGGGTTGAGGGTTGAGGTTGAGGGATAGGGTTAATGGTCAAGGGATTAGGGTTAAATAAGAGTGTCGATGGTAGAGGGATTAGGGTTTAAGGTATAGTATCGAGCCTGTTGAGGGTCTAGGAATAGGGATAGCGTTTAGGGTTTAGGAATGATGGATTAGAGTTGAGGGATGACGGATGACAGATTAGGGTTGAGGGTTGAGGGATTAGGGTTTAGGGACAAGGTTTAGGGTTAGGGTTTAGGGATAGGGTTTAGGGTTGAGGGATTAGAGTGAAGGGTTGAGGGATTAGAATTTGGCGTTGAGGGTTTAGGGTTTAGGATCAGGGTTGAAGGTCGAGGGATCAGAGTTAAGGGTTGAGGGATTAGGGTTTGATGTTGAGGGTTGAGGGTTGAGGTTTGAGGGTCAAGGGTTTAGGGATAGGGTTGAGGGTTGAGGAATTAGGGTTACAGTAGAGTGTGGAGGGTATAAGGATTAGGGATAGGGTTGGAGGGTTTAGGGATAAGGGATTAGAGTTTAAGGTATAGTATCGAGTCTGTTGAGGGTTTAGGAATAGGGATAGCATTTAGGGTTTAGGGATGAGGGATTAGAGTTGAGGGATGAGGGATTAGGGTTGAGGGTTGAGGGATAAGGTTTAGGGTTGAGGGTTAAGGGATTAGGGTTTAAGGTATAGTGTTGAGGGTTGATGGTTTAGGGATAGGGTTTAGGTTTGAGGGATTAGGGTTTAGGGTTGATGAATTAGGGTTTAATGTTGAGAGTTGAGGGTTGAGGGTTGAGGGTTGAGGTTGAGGGATAGGGTTAATGGTCAAGGGATTAGGGTTAAATAAGAGTGTCGATGGTAGAGGGATTAAGATTTAAGGTATAGTATCGAGCCTGTTGAGGGTCTAGGAATAGGGATAGCGTTTAGGGTTTAGGAATGAGGGATTAGAGTTGAGGGATGACATATGACAGATTAGGGTTGAGGGTTGAGGAATTAGGGTTTAGGGACAAGGTTTAGGGTTAGGGTTTAAGGTATAGTGTTGAGGGTTTAGGGATAGGGTTTAGGGTTGAGGGATTAGAGTGAAGGGTTAAGGGATTAGAATTTGGCGTCGAGGGTTTAGGGTTTAGGATCAGGGTTGAAGGTCGAGGGATTAGAGTTAAGGGTTGAGGGATTAGGGTTTGATGTTGAGGGTGAGGGTTGAGGTTCGAGGGTCAAGGGTTTAGGGATAGGGTTGAGGGTTGAGGAATTAGGGTTAAAGTAGAGTGTGGAGGGATGACGGATGATAGATTAGGGTTGAGGGTTGAGGGATTAGGGTTTGATGTTGAGGGTTGAGGGTTTAGGGTTAGGGTTGAGAGATGAGGGATCAGAGTTAAGGGTTGAGGGATTAGGGTTTGACGTCGAGGGCTGAGGTTCGAGGGTCAAGGGTTTAGGGATAGGGTTGAGGTTGAAGGGATTAGGGTTTAGGGACAAGGTTTAGGGTTAGGGTTGAGGGATTAGGGTTTAAGGTATAGTGTTGAGGGTTTAGGGATAGGGTTTAGGGTTGAGGGATTAGAGTGAAGGGTTGAGGGATTAGAATTTGGCGTTGAGGGTTTAGGGTTTAGGATCAGGGTTGAAGGTCAAGGGATTAGAGTTAAGGGTTGAGGGATTAGGGTTTGATGTTGAGGGTTGAGGGTTGAGGTTCGAGGGTCAAGGGTTTAGGGATAGGGTTGATGGTCGAGGAATTAGGGTTAAAGTAGAGTGTGGAGGGATGACGGATGATAGATTAGGGTTGAGGGTTGAGGGATTAGGGTTTGATGTTGAGGGTTGAGGGTTTAGGGTTAGGGTTGAGAGATGAGGGATCAGAGTTAAGGGTTGAGGGATTAGGGTTTGACGTCGAGGGCTGAGGTTCGAGGGTCAAGGGTTTAGGGATAGGGTTGAGGTTGAAGGGATTAGGGTTTAGGGACAAGGTTTAGGGTTAGGGTTGAGGGATTAGGGTTTAAGGTATAGTGTTGAGGGTTTAGGGATAGGGTTTAGGGTTGAGGGATTAGAATTTGGCGTTGAGGGTTTAGGGTTTAGGATCAGGGTTGAAGGTCGAGGGATTAGAGTTAAGGGTTGAGGGATTAGGGTTTGATGTTGAGGGTTGAGGGTTGAGGTTCGAGGGTCGAGGGTCGAGGAATTAGGGTTAAAGTAGAGTGTGGAGGGATGACAGATGACAGATTAGGGTTGAGGGTTGAGGGATTAGGGTTTGATGTTGAGGGTTGAGGGTTTAGGGTTAGGGTTGAGAGATGAGGGATCAGAGTTAAGGGTTGAGGGATTAGGGTTTGACGTCGAGGGCTGAGGTTCGAGGGTCAAGGGTTTAGGGATAGGGTTGAGGTTGAAGGGATTAGGGTTTAAGGTATAGTGTTGAGGGTTGATGGATCAGAGTTAAGGGTTGAGGGATTAGGGTTGAGGGTTGTAAGGATTAGGGATAGGGTTGGAGGGTTGACGGATTAGGATTTGACGTTGAGGGATTAGGATTTGACGTTGAGGGTTGAGGGATTAGGATTTGACATTGAGGTTTGAGGGTTTAGGGATAGGGTTGAGGGATTAAGATTTGACATTGAGGGTTGAGGGTCAAGGAATCAGAGTTGAGGGTTTAGGGATCTATAGCAGGACAAAATGCGAGCGCGTTATAGTGCGAGCGCGTTATAACGCGCTCGCATTTTGTATTTCTACTGAAACGGTAAAAAAGTGGTTACCCCCGTGATCCAGGCCCACATGCTCTATTTTCTTACTGATTCTGCGCATGCTCCGACAAAAAAGAAGTGCTTTCATGCTATTGGGAAGTTCACATGCACATTTGACACATTGTACCACCTTTGCATGATCTTTCCACCACCTTTTCTGCTTTGCCAACTTGAGAAGGAGGAAATAACATAGTTTTCAAACCAAATTTGATATATATCTATACAAGTTTCAATTTTTGTAGTATTGCAATGTTAATTTTGATTCAATTTTAAGAATTTAACATTGAAAAGGAAGCAAGTGGTGAAAAACTCAAATTGTTGAGGAGTTTGATGCAAGAAGATAAAAACACTACATAATTGGGTACTCTCTCCATTCAAATCTTCATTTTTTAGGTATGTCAAGTCTTTACATGCATGTTCTTTACATTTTCCTTATTTCAGATTGAATTACTTTATCATGCTTTATCATACATGTTTAAAATAGACACATTTCCAATCAAGAAAGCAACCTACAATCTCACATGATGCCATGTATATTTTCTACACTTGGGCTCTTTAATAATTATGTGTAATAAACAAACCTTAGTTCATACCATGATGTCAAACTATACAAGAATAAATCCTTACAACATAAAAAAAATACAATCCCACTATTATCATGTATTCATTTCTTAGGAACTAATATTGGTCTCTTTATCATGTGCTACAGACAAATTCTCCGTCATGCCGAGGAAACGATCAAGAATTAAACCAACACAGGAAGAGATAGAAGCTAAGAATGCAAAGAAAGCAATGGCTATGAGGGAACTTCGTGAGAAGAGGAAATTGGACACGATAAATGAAGACATACCAATTGAAGAGGAACCACAACCATCACAAAGAGATATATTATTGGCGACACAAAGAGAACGAATGCAAAAACTTCGTGGTACGAGAGATTTGAATACCATAGTTGGAGACACATCCTTTATCGCAAGACAACATGTAGGGACACCATCTACCACATCTCAAGTTGAGAGTACATCATCACTCACATGTGATGAAGGAGGTACGCCATCGTTCCCACCTCAACCTCAAGGTATGTCATCTATTCCATCTTCGATCGAAGGTATGCCATCTAACCCATCTCATTTAAATATTGATGAAATTCCTAATGTTGAGATGAATTTACCTAACTTGACACCACCTAGAATTTTGCATAGAAAGCCAAAGTATTTGATTGATATTGATGAGAATATTTTGCAGCCAATGGAAGGTAAGATTCCAAAACGCACTTGTAGAAGATATGCTAATAAGATTTGGAGATTGTTCTTTGAAAAGTTAAATGAGACTGCAAGATGTCAACTATTCATTGAAATGATGCGAAGTATAAAGTATAGGTCTATCATGAAGATTCTTGGGTTGAGAACATCAGAGGCTTCAAGTGAAAAATCTATTGTCAAGAATCTAATGAGTGCATATGAGAGTGTGGGTAACACCTCACGCACAAAAGATAGTAATGCAACATGGCATGTGATTACATCGACTATAGTAAGTAGTCAAACGAGGAAAGCTCGTCTCATTAGAAAGACAAGTCAAAAATTGAGAATTAATAGGAAAACTTTATCAAGAGCTGTTGGAAGACGCCAAAGAATTGAGGACACTAATGCCAATGAATTATGGGCGTTCTCGGGGAGACTACCACGAAAAGATAAACCAATTGTTGAAGCATTGAGATCACTAATTGAAGACTTTTGGAAGAATTACACAAGGGTATCTCCGAATCAAAGGGATGTGGTAAGAAGGAGAATTGGTAGTCAGAACTGCGAGCCACATCCAAAGCATTTTTTGGATGAGACTCAAACACAGTTTTATGGTAAATTTCTAGAGAAGTATCCTCAAATTAAAATTTGTCAAAGATATTTTGAAATGCTAAAACCTTTCTATGTTAAGATAAATCACACATGCACTACTTGTTGTTGTAGATTACATATTGAATTTTCTAACCATTTTGATGCTTATAGGTCTATATGTTTAGATATCCATACTAACAATGATTTGCAGGGTTGTGCCATATGTGCCCCACCAACATCTTCAAGAGACTTCATATCAAGAATTTTATGTGAAAGAGAGGAAGGTCAAATATTCTACAAGAAATTATGCTTGGATGGCACATGTCATCGTTGCGGTGGCTTGCAACATTTGCCAATATGTGAACATATGGAAATAACACATGCGGTTGGAAATGAACTAGTAGAGTTTGGCAAGTATAAAACAGTGGCATACAATACAAAAGATGGTAAAGAAGCAAAGAGGTGTGAATTAGTTATTGAAAAGATTCCAGTGTATCAGTTTATGCCTATATTTCGTGACAGCATAGTGTATGAGTATGCAAGACATGCCCATAGAGCTCGATGGTTGGACTTGCAATTCAAGTTATGCAAGGACACATTTCCAGTTGGTAGCATTGTTTCAGTCGTCGACTTTGCAGAGAACTATAGTCTACAGCCACAGCGTGAGGTGCAATCACAATATTACAACTCCACACAGGTTTCTATATTTGTGCACATCGCATTCATTCATGCGAATGATAGTACAGAGGATGACAGAAAGATCATAAGGGAGTATCATTTCTATATTAGTGATGATCGCACGCATTCTACGGAGTTCGTGCAAGGTTGCTTTCAGGTGTTCTATAATGATTTGGCTAGAAGGGGCATATCGTTCAGTCAGCATATCATATGGTCGGATAATTGTGCATCACAATTCAAGAACTCGCGGAATTTCTATTGGCTGAGTAGGAGGCATAATTTTACAGGTATTCAACATATGTGGAACTTTTGTGAGGCCGGGCATGGAAAGGGGGAGCATGATGGTGCAGGAGCATGTATCAAAAGAGCCATAGCACGAGAAGAGTTAAAGTATAAAGACAATGCAAAGTTGACAGATGCAAAATCGATTGTCGAGTGGTGTAATGCTTCCATGGGTCCAGGTAATGAAGGTAAGTCTTTAGTTCGTAGATTTTTTTGGTTGATAGATGATACTAACATTGCACCATATGAGGATTGTTGTACACTGACAGGATCAAATGAGATGCACTCTTTCAGAAGCTCAATTGCAGGTTCATGGAGTATCCATACACGAAAGATGTCATGCTTTTGTTCTTCCTGTACAATTCAAGTCTGGGATGAGTGCGAGTCAAAGGAGTGGGTTGACGAATGGCAGTTAAGTTATCTTAGCCCACTTGACACGTATCGACCCCCGACGGCACTGGAACTAACACAGATGGAATCGTCAGTTGAGTTTGACCACATATCAGATTTAGTTCAACCAGGTAATATAGGGCACATATATGCATCTAATTTCATCTAGTTCAACCAGGTAATGTCATCTTACTTTGTAGTGTTTTTTTAATGTTGACTAATTTCATCTAATTTGCTACACATATCAATGTAGGACACGTATATGCAGTTATTGTAGATGAAGATAATGAAGAGGGAATAGATTATTACTTATGTCGTTGTGTTGAGGCCAAAAAGAAATTGGAGGCCCCTGTTACAGATGGAGAAAACATCGAATACCCTACAGGATCAGTGGTTATTACTGGAACATGGCTTAGAAGGTACCCACATAAGAGTGTTAATATTTGGCTATTTCAGAACTTTGACATGCATTGAAAGATTCTTCATTACTCAAACCTTGTCGTGGCATCCAATGTTCATTTGATAAAGTATCAGGGTAAACCTTTGAACAAAATATTGTGGAAGGTGCGTGAGTCTGACCATGAAGCAATACTTGACACAATAAAGAGTAGAGCAGATCCAGATGGTTCATTGGATTAATTTGTAAGTATTCACATTGATTTTGTAAAGTTATGTTACATTGAGTTGTAAGTATGCACATTAATTTGTAAGGTTTGTCTTTTTTTATTTCCTCCTACATTTTTACACATATGTACACATTTTTACATCATCATGTTATGCATTTTTGGTGTCCTGCTCCTGATGCGACCAAACTCATAACTCACCCTACTAGACACCATTTGATGATCTCTCCAACACTCTAGATCCAGGGCGCCCAATCATGATGATGACCTATATACCATTCTCCCAAGGCGCTCATAATGAATGAATGATAAGGAGCGCCTTGACCTCTATAATCAAGGTGATTTTAAGTCACTTTGAGTCATTTGGGGTCAGTTTGAGTCTTTGAGTCATGTTGCAAAAAAGTGTCAATGTTGTCAAGTTGCACAAAGCAACCTTTGCATTTTTGGTGTCTTGCTCGTGATGTGACCAAACTGACTGTTCCAATGCATTCGGATGGGTACATTTACGCTAGGCATGGTCCTGTTTTTCACCCAAACATGTCGAAACAGTCTGAGCTACATTGTACCAACGATATCCCTGAAGAGTCCAAAGTGCAAAAAGGCTGCAATCTTTGACGAGATGTTACTCAAAAACCGTGTCACTTAGAAACATTCTGTCTGAGGCAACGCTATCACGTAGAGTGCCTCTACAATAACCTCTCTCGGTTTTTTATAGCTCTGAGGCATTTACCCGTGGTGAAAGGTTTTCTGTTGCCCCAAAAATCGTCAGAAGGAGGCAGTGTAAAGTTGCAAAGGGGTGTAACTTTTGTCCTGCTCCTGATGCGACCAAACTGACTATTCCAACGCGTCCGAATGGGTACATTTATGCTAGGCATGGTCCTATTTCTCACCCAAACATGTCGAAACAGTCGGAGCTACATTGTACCGACGATATCCCTGAAGAGTCCAAAGTGCAAAAAGGCAGCAATCTTTGACGAGATGTTACTCAAAAATCATGTCACTTAGAAACATTCTGTCTAAGACAACGGGATCACGTAGAGTGCCTCTACAATAACCTCTCTCAGTTTTTTATAGCTCTTAGGCATTTACCCGTGGTGAAAGGTTTTCTGTTGCCCCAAAAATCGTCAGAAGGAGGCAGTGTAAAGTTGCAAAGGGGTGTAACTTTCGTCCTGCTCCTGATGCGACCAAACTGACTGTTCGAACGCATCCGAATGGGTACATTTATGCTAGGCATGGTCCTATTTCTCACCCAAACATGTCGAAACAGTCGGAGCTACATTGTACCGACGATATCCCTGAAGAGTCCAAAGTGCAAAAAGGTAGCAATCTTTGACGAGATGTTACTCAAAAATTGTGTCACTTAGAAACATTCCGTCTGAGGCAACGGGATCACGTAGAGTGCCTCTACAATAACCTCTCTCGGTTTTTTATAGCTCTGAGGCATTTGCCCGTGGTGAAAGGTTTTCTGTTGCCCCAAAAATCGTCAGAAGGAGGCAATGTAAAGTTGCAAAGGGGTGTAACTTTCGTCCTGCTCCTGATGCGACCAAACTGACTGTTCCAACGCGTCCGAATGGGTACATTTATGCTAGGCATGGTCCTATTTCTCACCCAAACATGTCGAAACAGTCGGAGCTACATTGTACCGACGATATCCCTGAAGAGTCCAAAGTGCAAAAAGGCAGCAATCTTTGACGAGATGTTACTCAAAAATCGTGTCACTTAGAAACATTCCGTCTGAGGCAACGGGATCACGTAGAGTGCCTCTACAATAACCTCTCTCAGTTTTTTATAGCTCTGAGGCATTTGCCCGTGGTGAAAGGTTTTCTGTTGCCCCAAAAATCGTCAGAAGGAGGCAGTGTAAAGTTGCAAAGGGGTGTAACTTTCGTCCTGCTCCTGATGCGACCAAAATGACTGTTCCAACGCATCCGAATGGGTACATTTATGCTAGGCATGGTCCTATTTCTCACCCAAACATGTTGAAACAGTCAGAGCTACATTGTACCAACGATATCCCTGAAGAGTCCAAAGTGCAAAAAGGTAGCAATCTTTGACGAGATGTTACTCAAAAATTGTGTCACTTAGAAACATTCCGTCTAAGGCAACGGGATCACGTAGAGTGCCTCTACAATAACCTCTCTCGGTTTTTTATAGCTCTGAGGCATTTGCCCGTGGTGAAAGGTTTTCTGTTGCCCCAAAAATCGTCAAAAGGAGGCAGTGTAAAGTTGCAAAGGGGTGTAACTTTCATCCTGCTCCTGATGCGACCAAACTGACTATTCCAACGCATCCGAATGGGTACATTTATGCTAGGCATGGTCCTATTTCTCACTCAAACATGTCGAAACAGTCGGAGCTACATTGTACCGACGATATCCCTGAAGAGTCCAAAGTGCAAAAAGGCAGCAATCTTTGACGAGATGTTACTTGAAAACCGTGTCACTTAGAAACATTCCGTCTGAGGCAACGGGATCACGTAGAGTGCCTCTACAATAACCTCTCTCAGTTTTTTATAGCTCTTAGGCATTTGCCCGTGGTGAAAGGTTTTCTATTGCCCCAAAAATTGTCAGAAGGAGGCAGTGTAAAGTTGCAAAGGGGTGTAGCTTTCGTCCTGCTCCTGATGCGACCAAACTGACTGTTCCAACGCGTCTGAATGGGTACATTTATGCTAGGTATGGTCCTATTTCTCACCCAAACATGTCGAAACAGTCGGAGCTACATTGTACCGACGATATCCCTGAAGAGTCCAAAGTGCAAAAAGGCAGCAATCTTTGACGAGATGTTACTCAAAAATTGTGTCACTTAGAAACATTCCGTCTAAGGCAATGGGATCACGTAGAGTGCCTCTACAATAACCTCTCTCAGTTTTTTATAGCTCTGAGGCATTTGCCCGTGGTGAAAGGTTTTCTGTTGCCCCAAAAATCGTCAGAAAGAGGCAGTGTAAAGTTGCAAAGGGGTGTAACTTTCATCCTGCTCCTGATGCGACCAAACCGACTGTTCCAACGCATCCGAATGGGTACATTTATGCTAGGCATGGTCCTATTTCTCACCCAAACATGTCGAAACAGTCGGAGCTACATTGTACCGACGATATCCCTGAAGAGTCCAAAGTGCAAAAAGGTAGCAATCTTTGACGAGATGTTACTCAAAAACTGTGTCACTTAGAAACATTCCGTCTGAGGCAACGGGATCACGTAGAGTGCCTCTACAATAACCTCTCTCGATTTTTTATAGCTCTGAGGCATTTGCCCGTGGTGAAAGGTTTTCTGCTGCCCCAAAAATCGTCAGAAGGAGGCAGTGTATTAAGTCAGGATGAAAGCCTATTCACTCTAGGCGCCTATTTTTGACCAAATCACACATGCGCCTTGAACAACTCTGTCTTCAAGGCACTTTTCTCTAATCTCTGTAACTCTCCAAATCCACTAAGGCGCAAATTTTACCTCTTGGGCTCAAGATATAGGTTCTTCATCCAAGGCGCCAGAATGGTCCAAAGGCGCATTTCACCTCTAACCTCACCTCTGACCTTACTTGGAGGCGCTAAACCTCATCTCATTGCTCTCCTCCATTACAAGCGCTCACTTACCTCAATCTTGGCGCATACCAACATCCCAACATCCAAATCACCTAGGCGCTCAAAACCTTCAAGACTCAAGGTGCATTTTATGATCAAACAAGGTATCTCCTGAACAAGGCGCTCATAGTCTCATCAGGGTGTTAATCATCATCATGAGCACTCATATTGTTCTAGGTACACAGTTATCTCTGGAATGCTCAAGGCGCACATACCCTTCTCTAGGCTAGTTTACACTTATTCAAGGCGCTCATTCCAAACTTACATGAACTCCTCATTACAAGACGCACAAACTAGATGATCCTAGGGCATAAGGGCGCTCATAGGAGTTGTTATGTGTCATTTTGGCCAAGGTTTTCCGGAGCAGTGAAGACATTAGGAAGGGGATGATCGTTTGGATAGTTTTGAATGCTTTATTTCTCCTTGTTTAAACTAGGCGCTCACTGAGGATTGGAGTAGCCTTTGCACCCTCACATCACGTTAATCGGCGTTTCAGAGGCAATCATAGTATAAGAAGATTTGCGCCTTGAAGAAGAGAGTTATCTGGTGAGTGCTTAGGAGTTCTGGCGCCTAGGGGAAAGGTCTAGGTAGAGCGCCTTCAGACTTTGACAGTGAAGTGCCTTAAGGAGTTGGATGATGTTTTTGCCTAGAGTGGAGATGATGTTTTTAGCGCCTTAAGGATGATGATGGAGCGCCTTGGAGTCAGGTTAGTCTGGAGCACCTTAAGAAGGTAAAGCACTTCAAATGTAAACACAAGTGTTTTGAGCACCCTAATGAGAAGTTGTCTTGGCACCATAAGTTGTTCAAACGAAGATATGCGCCTTGGATAGTTGCAAAGACCTAATTTAGCGCCCAAGGTTGGAAGACTCTTTGTGAGCGCCCAGTGTTTGAAAGCTCTTTGTGTTTGGTGCATTAAAATGAATTTGGCACCTAAGTAGTATTGAAACACTCAACTGAGTGCCTAAAGCCCATGAGAGAAGTGATATGCGCCTTGATAGGAATATCATGGAAGATGAGTTTACTGAATGGCGCCTTGAATGACTTGGTTGATTAAGTGTTTTAGCGCCTAGATATGGGATGAATCATTGAGCGCCTTTGGTTGAGATGATGTCAGCACCTTTGAGATTATAACACCTTGGAGTCAAGTTTGAAGGAGCACCTTGAGAAGGTAAAACACTTCAAATGTTTTCAAGGAATTGGAGAAGTCACTTAGTGCCTAGAAGGAATTCCAGAGCAAGAGGGTTGGAGCGCCTTGAGCTTCAAGTCAGATATGCGCCTAGACCTCTACCCTTTAGCAAGTTGAAGCCCTCTGAGCCTTGATAACATGAGAATGCCTTATAGTGAATATGCGCCTTGGGCAAGGTTGAATACAAAGTTGAGGAGTATATCATAATGAGTAAGTGCACTGTAGGGTTAGATGATAAAGACTAGTGCCTTGAGTGTCTTGGTCAAAATTTTGACGTGAGAAGTCTTGCAAGATCAAACCCTGGAGTGCGCCTTAGAGAGAACCTATTGATCCTTTGCTTTGACAAGATTTGGGCACCAGAATGATCCTTAATAAATGGAATGTATCTACACCAATTTTGTGCCTTTAGGGAAGTGATGGTGGCCAGAATGATCCTTAATCTCATGTTTGTGCGCCTAGGTCTAGAAGCAAGATTTGAGCGCCTTAGGATAGGTTTTTTGCACCTTGTCTTGGAGAGTGAATTTGCGCCTTGGATGATGTTGAAGCGCCTTGGGATGAAATGTGCCCAAACTTACAGAGGGCCTTCAGTGAGGGAGTTGAAGAGAGTGCTTAGAGGAAGGATAGCCTTAAGATCAAACTAAGTACTTAGAAACCTAAGATTAGCGCCTTATTTGAAGTTATACACCTATTCTAGCGCCAGAGAGTGAATTTGAGTGTGAAGAAGTGAATGTCTGCGCCTTGAAGGGGATACAAAGGGAAGATGATGCACCTTGATGGGTTGATGATGGAAATTTGCGTTTTGGAGCTAAATGTGCGCCTTGAATCTAAATGATATTTGAGTGCTTAGAGGTAAATAGGGGCGCCTTTGAGAATTCTTTGTGCTTTAAGGAATGGATTGTGGCGCTTTGGACTAAGGTAAGTCCTGAGCACTTCCAATGATTTTAAGGAGCGCCTTGAAGGAGATAGTGCATAGAGGTACAATGAATCTTCTGGAGAACATGGATAGACAACTAAGTCTCCAACTTGAGTCTTCTAAGTGAATTGGATGATGAAGAGAGTCTAGTCATTTTGGGCACTAGTATCAGGATGAATCATCCAAAATGGGTGCCTAGAACTAGAAGGCGCCAATGCATGAGTTCAAGGATCCTCCATTGGAGCGCCTAGCCCAGATGGCTATAGATTGAAAGTTTTAAAGCTAAGTGATGTCTCTTAGGTGAATTCCTAGCCCAGGTGCATGTGTTGGGAAAAACTCTTTGGCTCTGGCGCCTAGAATTGGGAGCTTTGTAAGATGCACCAATTGATGAAACATTTCCATTTTGCGCCTAGAATAGAACTCTCTCACATAGTTAAAATTGACTTGATAGAAGGAGATAAGTCTTAAGGACTAGTTTGGTGCCTCACTTGCCTATCTCACCTTTGAAATGCGCTTTGGTTGATGATCATCATTGATGGAGCCTAGTGAAATGTAAAGCTATTTGCATCTCCAGAGGATCAAAATTAGATTAGGAGATCATCCTTGCAGTTGAGATTGACAGAGAAGTGTTAAAGGAATCACTTCAAATGGGCGCCTAAGCTAGTTGAGGCGCATATCAATTCCACTGTAACTCCAGACTGACGCTTAGGATCCAGTCATCTCCTAAGGCGCAGTTCCATTCACCCATGACCTCGCTTGGCGTCTAAAACTTGGAAACTCCTTTGGAAAGCTCCTGTTGCACCTAGAAGATGAGTTTGGGATATCAACTTGCAAAAGGCTTAGAAACTCTTCAAAGATGTTAAGCACAATCCCATGGCACTGGAGCTCAGTTTTGGCGCCTTCAAGGAATAGCACATGAAGGAACTTGGGAGGTCAGGTGCTTGTAAAAGGGAACACCTTGGAACATCTTCCAGGGGTTGAAGTAGTAAGAAAACATCAAGTGAGTCTAGGCGCACTCCCTTGTGTGAACAGTTTAGCTCTGGCGCCTAGCCACAGAGTGAGCCAGAAGAAGTAGTTTGGACATTAGAAGATAGGCGCTCATTCTACAATGAAGCATTCCACCTTCCTAATCAACAAAGACTTGCAAGAATTGACAAAGGAAGCTAAGGCGCACCTTCTACTTGTTTCCACCTCCAGAATGCGCCTAACCTTGAAAGGGGGTTCAAAGATGTTTGTTAGACCTTTTCACTCAAGGCGCTCACCTTAGGCGCACTTTCTAAGTCCTTGTCACCTCAAGGAAACACCTAGTTTGGAAGGCGCTTGCCCTGTTCTCCACTCCTTTCAATTGGCGCCTAGAACACAGAATGCATGAAAGGAGCGCCTAGACTCCAGAGGGCTCATTTGGGCGCCTAGCATTTAAAACACTTTCATAATGATGATATTTTGGCACCTACTCTTGGAAACAATCCAGAGCATCCATAAACTCTAATTGGCACCTAATGTTGACAAGGCGCAACTTCAGGAGGAGGTCACCTCAACTTGGCGCCCAAGTCCTAAAAACCTGTAAATCCTTCAAATATGCGCCTACCTTGTGAGGTGATGAGTTGAACATTCCAAATCTTCAAATGTTGCTCAAGTAAGGAAGACATTGTAACATCAAGGCTTCAAGGCCTGTCCTTGTATTTCCATTGAATGAGTTGTACTTCATGCTATTGAAAGCATTTTCCATGTAATAAGACATTGCAAGTTGATTGAATCAAGTAACAAGACAAGTACCCAACTCTAATGTTGTTTCATTCAAATAGTTATCTTGATGTATATCTTTATGTTATTGAAGTAGTTGATGAATTGTTAGCAAGTAAAAGTGTTTAAGTAAGGAAAATTTTTCGTAGAACTAGTTGGGTATCTTACACTTACACCATGCCTATCCATCAAACATCACAATGCAATCAAAATCCTAACAACATGCCCATGATCCAAGATCAAGTGCAATCATGCAAAGATATTATCAATCACAAGCCTATTAAGAATGAACTAGAGTCTTCTAGTACCATACTTTTCCATCAAACACCATCATGTAATCCATGGCCTATCAAGCCTATCAAAGAAAATGCAAACATCCTATGTAATACAATCAGACTTTAAATATTTGAAGTAGCCATCTACAAATATCCATTCAAAAGTGGATTTATAATGCAAGTATGGACGCCATCAATAAAAAAGATTTGTATTAACCAAATATCCATATACGCATACATCAATATCTGTCGATATAAGTATAACATATATACAAAATAGCCATATAGGCTTACAAGAATGCCATATAGGCATACAATGTCAACTATGTACAATACAAAATATATGTCCACAAATGCCATATAGGCATACAACAGAGGAACACAATAAAAAGTCATTCCCCTCTAGCTGGTGAAGAGAATAAATCACGAGCAGCCTTTGATCTTCTAGGGGATGGAGACATGCATGTGGGTGGTCTACTACGAACCCGAGGGCTACTCCTCCTATTTAGTTCTTCCTGCACCTTTACCTATTACAAAAAAAAGTATAGATATTAATATATAGAAATTACATGTTATAAAAAAATGAAACATTTAACAAAATAATCACTTACCGCTAACATATAATCTGTCTGCTCGCTTGCCTCAATAGCAGGAAAAGGCCCTGGTGATGTCATGTCCTATAGAAACCATCCAGATAGAAATTAAACTTCAAATCAATAATCTTTTGATTTTTCAAAAATAGACAACTATAACAATGAATGTAAATTGAAATTTACTAATCTGCCTCATACCCCTGTCAATGCCATAGAGCTATGAATCGCAGAGGCCACACCCTGCTCCATTGCCCTATGAACATGGGGAGGTGTATCCGCAGCCTGCATCATCTAGAAATAAAACAATATTATTCAATTACGAAAACTATAATAGTGATGCAAATCATGGCTCCTAACATACGCACACGCTCATCTAAACATGGAAGTACACACAATAAAACACACAAATCACATACAAAAATTTAGTAAGTACAATTCATTCATTAAACTATTTATTTTATTACCTCCGTAAAGCTTTGAAGTCCACCACCGCTGGCAGGTGTTGCCATGAAATCTACAGTGTTAACCTATTCAACATCCAAAATCAGAAATTAGAATACCATTCATATAACGATGCTATTCACATGTAATATTTATAATTGTTTACTAGTTACATACCTCGACAGTAGATGATCTAGTGAAAAATGTAGGTGGAGAACCACTGAAAACTGCATCGACACTATGACCCTGAAATTTCATTAAAATCATCAATTTAAATTAGTTAATCTTGTATTTCAAAAATAAAATTTAATAAATTAAATTCAATAAACTTGCTAATATTTACCTGAGTATCAAGGCCGAAAGTCTCACTCTGGAGGGTATCTGTCATCACCATCTGCTCAACTACAGATGTAGCATGTGCACCTGCGTCCTGACTGTCCATGGGGTCATAACCACAAGCCAACCCGCAAGCCTGGCAAGTATGCGGTGGGACCCTACTCCTCGCACTATCTCCCAACCCACTTTGTGTTGCAGGATCGGCATGCTCTATGATGCTCTGGGTCAAGGCACTAATCGACCTCAGTGTATCGACCTCAACACTCTCCTTCACAATGGAAGGGATAGAAACATGCTCGTGGGCTGGTCTGCTGATTACTCGTCTCACTACCCGCTGTGGGTCAAGACGTGCCCCTGGTCTATCCTGTGCTGAGCCCCCACCTCTACCCTGGAAGTCCCGCATATCAAAATAGTTTGGCACTTTATTGAGGACAAACTCGGAGTAGAGTTTCCTCAAAAAGTATTGCGGGACCTCATTGTTATTGCATGGAGGATGGTCAAAAACCATCCACCACCTCTGCCTAAAATTGTCCCTTATCACTTGGTTGTTGTACCAATGGATAGGGAACCTCTTGCATGTAATGGGTGGAGGTTGATTTGTTTGTGGGTTTGTGAAAATTGAACACAAGTCTACTTTTGTAATTTATAATTTTTTGACATCTTGGTATGATAATTTATCTGCATAGTAATCTCTAAACTCTCTATTTTTATCGGTCCAACTAGTTATTTGCTTGCTAATTGAATTTACATTTGTTAACATAGACTCAAGAGATTCGGCAAGCGTGGACCTATGCAAGGTTGAAGTGGAAGGATCTTTCAACCTTGCAATTATATCTTCAATTTGTTTTTTATTGTTTTCAATTTGCCCTATTATATTATCTTGTTTTCCAGGGGCATGTCGAGGAATGAATGGAGGAGGTTGTTGTTCTGCAGGTATTTCCTCCTCAGGATTTTGTGGATTTTGAGGAGGAGGAGGAGGAGGAGGTGCATTAACATTTCCTGACAATTAACGAAATATACATTAAAAATCAACAAAAACCTACCTATATAGAAAGAAATTCAAACAAAAAAACAAAGATAACTCACCTCTTTGGCGTGCTCGACGTCGCGGCGGCATTTTGGCGATGAATTGACAAGATTTTTGCATTGATTGGCGTTTTGCAGAACGCGAGCGCGTTTTTGAGGGTTTGGAGGCCGCGGGGCAGAGGAGAAAATGGGAGAAATGAAATTGAGTTGCTTTTTTTTTCATTTATAGCAGCCCATAACTCGAGCGCGTTATAACGCGTTCTCGTTATAACGCGCTCGCGTTATGCCTTAATTTTTTTTCAAATTATTTTGGCCACTTTTTGGCCCCCCATCTTTTTGCACTTACCCTGTTAATATTTGTAAGCAATGGAATCTGGTCTTTTTGGGAAGATGTATGGATCATTTGGGAGCAAAGGGGACACAAGAATGAACAACAATCCTTCTCTAACCGGTATGGATTTAATTAGAAATTTTTTGACAAACCAAAGTCTCAAATTTGCATTTGAATGGGTTGCGACTAATTTAGTGACCAAAATTTTAACATCAACATTCAAAAATCTAAAAATAAAAGTTCCTTCATAAATAATGTTTATAATTTGAGATTATATAAATGTAGCATTGAACACCACGAATGTTGCTTTTAGTACAATTATTTATCCTCTTATTTTCTATCTCAAACCATCATAGAAGAAAATAATTACTAATAAATTTGCTTATACAAAACTTAAGGATTGTGACACTTCAAACAAACTAGATGCCCTAATGTAGTAAAACATTTGATAAACGCTAATTCAAAAAAAAAAAAAAGAAGATCAAGCATTGATGAACTTGGTAACAACCTATGTACCCTCAGAGACTACATGATTTCCAAGCTCTTGAGGAAGAGAGAGAGCCTCACAGTTGTCTCAATCTCCCATGTATATTCATGATATTCTTCTTGTTGTGACGAGAAAAGTTGGCTACCTTACTAGCAATTTTCTCAAAGATGTCATTGATAAATTTATTCATAATTCACATAGCCTTGCTAGATCTTTTTCTTGTAGTAAAAGGTGTAACAAACCCATATATTTGTATTAAATATGATTCAAAAATAATTGCTAGAAATATTGCTATAAGGGTGCACTTCCTTGAGAATTTTAAACGAAAGGACCTTAGAGATTTGGTTGCTCTTTCTATTTTTGTTCGTACCTTTTTCATCTTCAACTTTTTTGTGGAGATTCTTCTTAACCTTGGGAACCTTCTTTCTTCTAGAGATTTCTTAGCCATGGCAGTTTTCTCTATGATGGGATTCTTCTCTATCTTTATTGCCATTGATAAGCACTACAAATATTATAGAGCCAAATGAAAAATTATATTTAAAAATTTAAACTGAAATAAAAATTATGAATTGTTTAAAATATCTACAAATATGTGTAGCCCTACAAAAGGAGACATGAGGGAATATGTCATTAGAATAAATATCTATGAAACATTTTATTATGAATAAGCTTTTAGTGTATTTTAATAATAATAGTATTTTATAGAAGTATGTCATCAAGGATAGTTTGTTTTAATCACCCGCTTGATTTAAAAATAGGTATTATCCTCAAACTTCAAGACATGGACTTATTATGAAGTAGTATTTCCACGTTGTTATATAGGTTAATCTCACTAGAAGATGGGGATAATCTTAGTAGGAGTAGTGTTAGACTCAAAGATCCATAACAAATTATTCAAACACCAAGTGGATTGCGCATATATTTTAAAGAAAATAGTGATTTGAATGGGATCACTATGACTTGTAGATCAAAATTTAGCGGTTAAGGAATTTATCAATTGTAATTGTTGTTAATTGAGAAACACCATCAATTCATGTGTATCGAGAGTGTGATAGATGAGAATTTGGAAAGTGTTTTCTTAACACTAGGTCCTATGTGATTAATAAAAACATGATAATGTGGAAACACTTCTCCCATAAGGAGATCAAAACCTTACATAGGGGTAAGTGCACAAAGATGAGGGACCAAAATGGGGTCTTAAGTTGCCACTTTTTTTTTGAAATCAGAAAACATTGATGTTGGATGAGAAATTGAAGATAGCTACACTCAAAATTTGAAGATGGAATGAAAACAAGAGTTGTAGTGCTCCGAATCTAGTTTCTAAACTACTAATTTTTTCCAAAAATGGTTGAGATTAAGGGGTTCAAAAAGGGGGAGCACATAAATTGGTCTTGTTTTTCTTAAAAAAACATAACATAGCGTCTGGTGTGCTCCCCCTAAAATGTTAACTTTTTTTTAGTATTTCAATAATCGCTCCAGTGAGAAATTAGGTAACACCATGTAGTTTATCCCTAATTTTTCTGATAATTTTTTAATGAATAATTGATTTTTTAGTAATTTTTAAAGTGGACACATCCTGAAAAACAAAAATTTGAGCATGCTTCCCCCTAAAATGTTTGAAAACTAATCGAAAATCGAAAATCAAAATTTTTTTTTTGAATTCTTGTAGAATGGAGTCTAGTTTCTAAAAATATAATTTATTTCAATTTTCGATGAACGGTTAAAAAAAAGTCAAAAATACTAGAACAGGTTTTTGACAAAAACTAGACACACTAACAAAAGAAATTCAAGATGAAATACTAAACGTACTCAAAATGTGAAAAAAATTATACAGTTAGATAGCTAATAGAGAGCTTAAGATTGTGTTGGTATTTTTTTGAGTTTTCACTGAAAAAAGTGCCATCCTGATGGGGAACACGCTCTAGATTATCTCTAGATTTTGCTAAAAACTGATAAAAACATGTCAAACAAAGCTGAGCATAATGCAAGCGCGTTATAACGCTCTCGCGTTATGGTGAGCATAACTAGCAATACACATGCCAATTGCATTTGCTTGAAAGTTTCTAAAGCCTTTTCAACAAATCCATTTTTTGCATATCTTGCAATCATTGCATTCCGTTATAGAACATCTCTTTGAGGTGTTACTTTTTACAATTGACATGCCTTGTCTATGCTTCCACATTTTACATACATGTCTACAAGGGCAGCTACACTTCCTATCATCTCTCTCTCTATTTCTCTTCCCTCTCTACATCCTACCCTTTCTCTAAGTCTCTGCTTCCCTCCCCTCTCTACCTCCCACATTCTCTCTCACTCTCTTCTTCCCTCCCCTATCTACCTTCTACTCTCTCTCTCACTCTCTACTTCCCTCTCCTATCTACCTCCTACCCTCTTTCTGAGTCTTTGCTTCCCTTGCCTCTCTACCTCCTTCCTTCTCTCCCACTCCCACTCTCTTCTCCCCCTCCCTCTCTACCTCTTACCCTCTCTCTCACTTTCTACTTCCCTCCCCTGTCTACCTCCTACCCTCTCTCTTAGTCTCTGCTTCCCTCCCCTATCTACCTCCTATGCTCTCTCTCTTCTCCCTTGCCCTTTCTACCTCATACAGTCCTCTCCCACTCTCTACTTTCATCCTGTCTCTACCTCCTATCCTCTCTCTCACTCTTTACTTCCCTCCCCTCTCTACATCTCCTCCTTCTTCCCATCCAATGAAATTTCATAAATTATCTTGTTTCCATTTCATTGAATCCCAATTTATATCCTCATCCATCTTTACATGTCCTATTTTTCTTACATTTCCATGTTCTTTATTGACAAGGGAGAGCAATAGGGAGGAAAAGGGAGAGAGGATGGAGATGGAGGGGAGAGAAACCTGGGAGAGAGAGAGAGAGAGAGTCCTAGTTTTCTTTTTTTGGAGAGAGAGAGAGGGTGGGTCAGGTTTATGAGTTTAGGGTTGCTTAAGTTTAGGGTTTAGGGGAATCATTTAGGGTTTAGGGGTTTAGGGCTACTCAAGTTTAGGGTTTAGGGTTTTGGGTTAGGGTTTAGGGGAATTATTTAGGATTTAGGGGTTTACGGTTGCTTAGGTTTATGGTTTAGAGTTTAGGGGTTAGGGTTTAGGTGTTAGGGATTTAGGGTTGCTCAGGTTTAGGGTTTAGGGGTTAGGGTTTAGAGAGAGAGAGAGACTGAGGGGATCGATAGATATTGGGAGAGATCTAGGGAGATAGATGTTTAGAGTTTCTTCTAGGGTTTATGGTTTAGAGGTTTGGGGTTTAGGGTTGCTCAGTTTTAGGGTTTAGGGGTTAGGGGTTAGGGTTTAGGGGCATTATTTAGGGTAACTTAAGGTTTATGTTTTAGGGGTTAGAGGTTAAGGTTTAGAGGTTTAGGTTAGGGTTTAGAGAGAGAGAACCGATAGGGAGATATAGAGGAGACCAAGAGGAGACATAGGGAAATAGAGGGTGAGGGACATGGCTAGAGACATAGGCAGAGAGATTGAGAGGTAGAGGGATGATAGATCTACAAGGAGATAGGGTTTAGGGTTGATCAAATTTAGGGTTGATTAGGTTTAGGGTTTATGGGTTAGGATTTTAGAGAGGGGGAGCTATGGAGATAGAGAGTGAAGGACATGGCCAGAGACATAGCCAGAGAGATTGAGAGGTAGAGAGATGATAGAGACAAGGAGATAGGGGTTTAGGGTTGATCGGGTTTAGAGTTTAGGGGTTAGGAGTTTAGAGAGGGAGAGATAGGGAGATATAGGGTGATGGACATGACCAAAGACATAGGCAGAGAGATTGATAGGTAGAGGGATGATAGAGAAAAGGAGATAAGGGTTTAGGGTTGGTATATATGATGTATAGAATGGTGTAAATGACTAACATATTGGTGCTTATGATGTTTTGATGGCTCCTATGGCTGGCAGAGGGTAGAATGACACCTGTGACTAGCTAGGTGTAGAATGATGTTTGTGATTGATAGGTAGGTGCTACTAAGGAGTGTATTGGCACATACAATATACAAAATGGTGCAAATGACTAAAAAATTAGCACTATGATCTTCTAATGGCTCCTGGTGAGGTATTTGTTTGATTTTGATTATTTTTGGGATTGTTTGAGATGGAACTTAGATTGATTTGGGATGGAGTTGGGATGAAATGGATTGGTTTAGGGATGATGAGAGGTGAAAAGGACTAGATTAGGAATGATTTGGGAATGATTAGAATAGTTTTAGGGATGGTCTGAAGTGGTTTAGTGCTGATTAGGGAATGATTAGAATGATTTAGGAATGGTTTAGGGATGGTGTCTAAGATGAAATCTAGGTTGATTGGAAAATGATTAGGGATAAAGTTAAATTGATTTGGATGTGATTTGGGATGGTGTGAAGTGGTTTAGGGCTGATTAGAAGTGGTTTAGGGATGATTAGAGATGAAACTGAATGGATTAGGGATGATTTGGGATTGATTAGGAATTAATTTGGTTGGAATGAAAGCTTAATGTTTTCATGTTTTCACGATATAGAGATTGGGAGAGATAGGGAGATAGAGGTTTAGGGTTGCTTCCTGGTTTTATGGTTTAGGGGTTAGGGGTTTAAGGGTTTAGGGTTGCTCATTTTTAGGGTTTAGGGGTTAGGGGTTAGAGTTTAGGGTCATTATTTATGGTTTAGGGTTTATGGTTTAGGGGTTAGGGGTTAAGGTTTAGAGGTTTCAATTTATGGTTTAGGTAGAGAGATGAATAGGGAGATACAGAGGAGACTGAGCCTAGGAGAGATATCTATGTCTCCTCTATCCCTCTCTCTAACTATACCTACCTTTCTATCTCTCTCTCTCCCTATCTCTCTATCTTGCTAGATCTCTTTTGATTCCCTCTCTCTAACTCTACCTTTCTATCTCTCTCTCCCTCACTATTTGAGGTTTACATGAGTTTAGTGTTTCTCAAGTAAATATGTTTTAGGTTTTAGGGTAAGGGTTTATGGGAATTATTTAGGCTTTAGGGATTTAGGGATGCTCGAGTTTAGGGTTTAGGGTCTAGGGGTTAGGGTTTAGGGTTTACGGGTTAGGGGTTTAGGGTTGCTTGAGTTTAGGGGTTAGGGTTTAAGGTTTAGAGAGAGATAGAGCAAGGGGACCAATAGAGATTGGGAGAGATAGGGTGATGGAGGTTTAGGGTTACTTCCAGGTTTTATGGTTTAGGGACCTTAGGGGTTTAGGGTTTCTCTTTTTTAGGGTTTAGGGGTTAGGGGTTATGGTTTAGGGACATTATTTAGGGTTTAGGGTTTATGGTTTAGGGGTTAGGGGTTAAGGTTTAGAGGTTTAGGTTTATGGTTTAGGTAGAGAGGCAAATAGGGAGATACAAAGGAGATTGAGCCTGGGAGAGATATCTCTGTCTCCTCTATCCCTCTCTAACTATACCTACCTTTACTTCCAGGTTTTATGGTTTAGGGACCTTAGGGGTTTAGGGTTGGTGGATCTTAGGGTTTAGGGTTAGGGGATAGGGGCATTATTTAGGGTTTAGGGTTTATGGTTTAGAGGTTTAGGTTTATGGTTTAGGTAGAGGGGAGAATGGGGATCCCTATCTCTATCTCTATCTCTCTAGACATATGGATTCCTATCTCTTAATCTATCCCTCGCTACCTCTCTCTCCTCCTCTGAATCTCTCTCCCCATCCTTCTACCTCTTGAAATCTCTCTCCCTATGTCTCTAGACATCTCTTTATCTCTTTCCCTATCAAGCTATCTATCCTTATAACCCCATCTCTTAATATACCCCTCTCTACCTCTCTCTCTGTATTTCCCTATCTATCTCTCCCTTGCTAGATCTATCTCCCTATATCTCCCGTCTCTATATATATGTATCTCTATCTTTCTCCCTCTATAGACCCCTTTCTCTATCTTGATCCCCATCTCTCCCTTTCCCCGTCTCTATCTCCACATATCTTCTCTATCTCCATGTCCCTCTCTATCTGTCTATGTCTCCTGATCCCTCTTTATATATAGGATAGAGAAATGAAGAGAGAGAAAGAGACTCTCTCATGTAGATACAAGGTTACCTAAATATGTTGTCATGCTTCCTAGAACGTGAGCACGTTCTTGAAAGCATGGAAAACGGTAAAAAAGCATGTGGGATCCGTGTTTTAGACCCCACATGCCTATTATTCCTGCTTTTCACAAGTATATCAAATAAGAAAATGCTTTTCATGTTGGTTGACTAATTGAGAATCATTTTTATATGAATCCACCACCTTTTTTTGTTTTTTCAATGTAGAAGAAATGATTTTTCATGTTTTTAGAGAAAAATTGATTATTTAAACTGAAAGTTTCATGTTTCATGTGTGATTTTTCAAAGCTAATTACCATTTATATATAGATTGAATTTGATGATATATGTTTGGTTTTTACATAAATTTTACTAATCCTATTCTAGAATTATATAGAATTCATAATCAAACTTGAGAAAAATAAGAATTTGAGGATTTTGAAGCCATCTTTTGGAGAATTGGTCAACTGCAATATCAAATTCTAAGGTATGTTCAATTTTAATTCACACATATATGTTCTTATGTTCTTTATGTCTTTAAATGTCTTTAAGTCTTTATGTTTTTTATGTTCTTTATGTTCTAAGACATATATGTGTCTAGGCATATCAGTTAGTTCAGTCAAAGAGACTCCAAATTCCTCATGTTTCCACCTTGTTTCAGCCCTTCATGCCTTCATTTCACCTATTTTCAGCTATACAAGAGAAAAACATTATCAAATACTTCATAAAATAATTTTAGTGAACAATTGTTTGTCATACTCATCTTCGAGTGTATACATGGAGCCAAAATTGATTTTGGAAGACTCTTAATTTTTTCCCTAGGATGATATAGATGGATTTATTCCTTAATACATGCATAATTCAATTCATTTAATAGAACCATGCATGAAATGATAGTTTTGTTACAAAAATGGAGGAAATGAGCACCACAAACTATTTGAAAAATTGTTACAACTCACTTTGATACCACATAAGATGATACAAAGGGAGTTACAAGGAGATAAAACACTAAAAAGGAGGTTTTCATGAGTGTAGGATAGTCATGTAAGTCTATATAATAGTCCACTATCATAGTCTATATAACCCTGCTGCCATGTATAATCCTCCTTGCATTTGAAGGTCATTTTACAATGCTATGAAAGTTATAATTTATTACAAAGTGGTCCTTCTTATTGCATCTATGAAATTCATATATTTATACATTGTTTACAATTAATGTGTAAAGAGTTCTCTTCCTACAACTATGCACATGCTACAGCTGAGATAAGAGTTTGTGCACATTACAATAATGAAAACTATCATTGTTATGCTACAACATGCTACAAGTCATCTATGTTACATGCTACAACATTTATGTTACTATGGAACACAAATGTGCATGCTTACAACACCCAAAACATGTCATCATGCTAGCTCTTACATTCTCTATTTTCTTAGTCCTTTCTTGACTTCCAAGTGGACATAATTCTCATACTCACCCATAGTGAGTGAAACATATTACTTGCTTGCTCTACAAGTGAACAACTGGAACACAACTTAATCCATAGGAAAAACTTGGAGTGCTAATCAAATTCCCCTACAAATGAAAGCAACTCACACTTATCTCCTTTGCAAATCAAGTAAATACTCTATCCAAGTATCATTACATACTAACATCATTCAATGTTGATGTAGACTCATGTGAGAGCTATTCTCTCTTTGAATTTGATGTTTTAGTGTGCTTTTTTTTCCTTTGTGGTTGCTTACTCTTGTGTTTGTCATTTGGGTGAATCTCTAGACAAAGCTTCCAACACTTGTCATAACAATATCCGCCAACCTTGAAATAAGACCAATAGTTGTTAGCTTTGTACATATGAACTAGATGAGGCATCTAACAAGATTATGTTCACCAACTAGAACCAACTAAACCACTCTTCAAGTCACAAGGATCCCCTTTTAGCTATCAATCTGCCCAAGCCCTCAAATCCTAGTAGCCCTACTTAAGGGGTTTTTCTAACTTATTTTTGCCATAATGTTTCAAACCCAAACTTTAATGAATGTTTAGAATACCCATTACCAAGTTGCATAACATATCTTAAACTTAGTATAGACTCCTTTGGACAATATGCCTCAAAACTAACCTTATTCGCTGTCTTAAAAGGGTTAATTAGGCCTATATTACAAAGGAACTTGCCTTCAAACTTTCCAAAGACCCCTAAACTCAGTAAACAGTCCTTATTCAGGTTGCCAAACTCCAAAATCCACACACATTCAAGTGGCATGATCATTTATGATGCAAACACAAGAAGGAATTCAAAGCATTGATACCATATTTCACAAATCAACTCAACCATAAACCAAAATCTTGCAATGGCCCAACTAGGTGCTTAAGGGCATCATAAGGCATAAGGGCTCCAAGCTATTCCCCAACCCTAAAAAAAGCATACACCATGTCAATATTATGTATTCAAACTAATTTTGTCACTTTTAGTGCTTGGAAACATCAATCAATGTTTGATCCACAAATCACTCCTTAAGGCCTAGTAGCCTTCCAAACTTGAAACATGTGCATAACTTTGTGTAAACTCAGCCAACCCACAAACCAAAAAGAATTTAGACACCCATTATGGATTAGAACAACATAGCAAAAGATTTCATGCCCTTGTTTTAGGAAAAATGTGAGTTCTATGACTGGCCCTCTCTAGAAATAGTTTTAATTTGGTCCAATTAACAAAGAAAGTACCCTAGGATCATTCAATAACCACTCCAAACCCCAAAACAATAGATCTATATGTCACAAAACTTCAAATTCCACCATTGGTTAGTATAGCCATTCTCATCTAGGGTGCAAACTAGAAAACCCTTCATTTCTTCACAAATAAGGGGGTTTTAATGAAAATCTCATATCCACTCCAACCCAGAACAAACTAACACTTGATTCACCTTTAAATAGGCTTGCATATGCTATAGGAACACTTACTTGGCCAGGTTGCATTCAAATTCACAAAGAACCACTATTTAGCCACCCTTTCCACTTGGAAAATGAATGAAAATGCCCTTAGGACATTATACAAAACCCTCTTAGACTCCTTTCCTACACAAAACCTTCCACATTCATGTTAGAGACATCAAAAAAATAGGGTAAAATAGTACCGTACAGGGCCTAGGTACGGTCTAAAACAGTGAATTTATAGAAAAAATGAGTTACAGCAAAAAAATAGGGCATAACTTCTTATTTCTTCCTCCAAGTTCGTCCTCCTTTCTTCTATTCAAACTAGATTCAAGTGTATATGTGTGTTCAAATGCATACTCCATGACTTATGTATGTTTAAGTTATCTTGATATGAGGTATCTTATTCAGAAGTTTGTAAAACCTTGTTATTCATTCTGACTGTGCTATTCATTGTCATTATAAAATTTCTAATGATCATTATCTTATTCTTCATGCTTGTAGAAATCATCATGCTGAGCAAAGACTCTAAAACCAGAAGAGCGTGAAGCTAAGAATGAGAGGAAAAGTGAAAGAATGAGGTGAATTCAGGAAAGTAGGAAATTGTCAACCATACAAGAAGACATTCCACCATTGCTAATTGAAGAGGAATATGACATGTCTAACGAAGATAAGAGAGAGATGGAATTGGTGGTACAAAGGGAATGAATGCAAAACCTCTGTGCAATGAGGAAAGTGAATCTCCAAGTTGGAGGCACTCCATCGTCCACAAGTCAAGTTGAAGGAACACCATCATTAGCTTCTCGAATTGGAGACACTCCATCTTTCACAGGTGAAGTAGAAGGCACATCTACATTTTCTTCTCAAGTTGGTGACATGCCATCATTCACACCTCAAGTTGAAGGTACGTCATTTTCAACCTTTTCACCTCCAATCGAAGGTATGTCATCTATCCCATCTCAAGAATATATTGAAGAAATTCCTAATCTTCAGTCTACTTTACCAAATAAAATGCATCCTAGAATTTTGCATAGGAGGCCTAAGTTTCTAATTGATATTGATGAGAATGTATTGGAGCCCATGCAGGATAAGATTCCCATGTGCACTTGCCAAAGATATGGAAATTATTCTTTGAGAATTTAAATGAAACCAGAAGATGTCAACTCTTTGTTGAACTGATGAGAAATCTAAAATTTAGGCCCACTATGAAGATTCTTGGCCTAAGAACATCGAATGCGTCAAGTGAAAAATTAATTGTCAAGAATCTAATGAGTGCGTATGAGAGTGTGGGTTCCACCTCACACACCAAGGATAGTAATGTCACACGACATGTCATTACATCGACAATTGTAAGCCAACAAACAAAAAAAGCTTGCCTCATTAGAAAGACAAGTCAAGCATTGAAAATAAATAGAAAAACTCTAATGAGAGCCGTTGGAAGATTTCAAAGAGTTGAGGATCCAAACACTAATGAATTGTGGGCATTCTCTGGGAGACTCTCACGGAAAGACAAAGTTGTTGTCGAAGCTTTGAGATCACTAATTGAAGACTTTTGGAAGAACTACACAAGGGTATCTCTGAATCAAAGGGATGTGGTAAGAAGGAGAATCAGTAATTGAAACCGTGAGCCACATCCAAAGCATTTTTTGGATATGACTCAAACATAGCTTTTTGGTAAATTTCTAGAGAAGTATCCTCAAATTAAAATTTCTCAAAGATATTTTGAAATGCTAAAACCTTTCTTTGTCAAAATAAATCACACATGCACTACTTGTTGTAGATTACATATTGAATTTTCCAACCATTTTGATGTTTATCGGTCTATATGTTTAGATTTGCATACTAACAATGTTTTGCAGGATTGTGGTATATGTGCCCCACCAACTACCTCAAGAGACTTCATATCAATGATTTTATGTGATAGAGAGGAAGGTCAAATATTCTACAAGAAATTGTACTTGGATGGCACATGTCAGCATTGCGGTGGCTTGAAACGTATGCCAATATGTGAACATATGGAAAGAACACATGCAGTTGGAAATGAACTAGTAGAGTTTAGCAAGCATAAAACAGTGGCATACAATACAAGAGATGATAAAGAAGCAAAGAGGTGTGAATATGTTATTCAGAAGATTCCAGTGTATTAGTCTATGCCTATATTTCGTGACAACATATTGTATGAGTATGTAAGACATGCCCATAGAGCTCGATGGTTGGACTTGCAATTCAAGTTATGTAAGGACACATTTCCAGTTGGTAGCATTGTTTCAGTCATCGACTTTGCAGAGAACTACAATCTATAGCCATAGTGTGAGGTGCAATCCCAATATTATAACTCGACACAGGTTTCTATATTTGTGCACATCACATTCATTCATGCGAATGATAATATAGAGGATGACAAAAAGATCATAAGGAAGTATCATTTTTATATAAGCGATGATCACACGCATTCTGCGGAGTTTGTGCAAGGTTGTTTTCAGGTGTTCTACAATGATCTGGCTAGAAGGGGCATATCATTCAGTCAACATATCATATGGTCAGATAACTATGCATCACAATTCAAGAACTCGTGGAATTTCTATTGGTTGAGTAGGAGGCATAATATTACAGGTGTTCAATATATGTGGAACTTTTGTGAGGCCGAGCATGGAAAGGGGGAGCATGATGGTGCATGAGTGTGTATCAAAAGAGCCATAGCACAAGAACAATTAAAGTATAAAGACAATGCAAAGTTGACATATGCAAAATCAATCATCGAGTGGTGTAATGCTTCGATGGGTCCAAGTAATGAAGGTAAGCCTTCAGTTCGTAGATTTTTTTGGTTGATAGATGATACTAATAGTGCACCATATGAGGACTATTGTACATTGGTAGGATCAAGTGAGCTACACTCTTACAGAAGCTCAATTGTAGGTTCATGGAGTATACATACGCAGAAGATGGCATAATTTTTTTCTCCATGTACAATTCAAGTCTGGAATGAGTGTGAGTCACATGAGTGGGTTGACGAATGGCAGTTCAGTTATCTTAGCCCACTTGACACGTATGAACCCCCAACGACACTGGATCTGACATAGATGGAATCGTCAGTTGACTTTGACCACATATCAGATCTAGTTCAACCAGGTAATATATCTACTTGCATAGTTAAATTTGAAATTCCTAATGTTATCTCAAACTTTGTAGTATTTTTGTAATATTGACTAATTTCATCTAATTTGCTGCACATATCATTATAGGGCATGTTTATGCAGTTATTGCAGATGAAGATAATGAAGAGGGAACAAATTATTACTTGTGTCGTTGTGTTGAGGCCAAAAAATTGGAGGCCCCAGTTACAGATGGAGAAAACATCGATTACCCTATAGACTCAGTGGTTGTTATTAGAATATGGCTTAGAAGGTACCCATATAAGAGTGTTAATGTTTGGTTGTTTGAGGACTTTGACACGCATCAAAAGATTCTTCATTATTCTAACCTTTTCATAGCAACCAATGTTCATTTGATACAATATCGAGGTAGACCTTTGACCAAGACCTTGTGGAAGGTGCGTGACTCTGACCATGAGGCCATACTTGACACAATAAAGAGTAGAGAAGACTTAGATGGTTCATTGAATTAATTTGTAAGTATGCATAAAACTTTCCTAGATGGTTACTTGTACTTTGTTTTGTATATAAATAGTAGTATGAATTGCTTCCCTCTAGTATATTTATGTTTAGTCAATTTTGCTTTTTGATGCTTCTCACAAGAGGTCACAACTCCAGTCCGTCTAACTATGGACAAAGAAGCTCAAGAAAAGATGATGGAGAGTGATCATCGGATGGCGGTAAGTGATTGATTACATAAGTGATGTTATATATTTGATGTACATTTTGATATAGTAACGTGCATATTGTTTGATTGTATTAACAGTTTATATTAAATATTTAATATGATGATAAATTATCCTTGAGCAGTGGTATGAAATCTGGGCAGTGAAGGCCTCATGTTTCATTTGATTTATTTTCTATGGTATACATTTGATGTTTGCATCATCATCATGTTATGCTTCATGGGGTTAGATCTAAGTAATGGATGAAGTTGATCCTAATTGGTCTTACTCTTGCTCATTCGTATTTCACTCATGTCATATCAAGATTCATGTCACAAGGTTTGTTCATGTCTTCATGATAGGAGTTTGTTCATGTCTTCATGCTTCTTTGTCCTCCATGCCTTCAGTGTTATCAGTGTCTTCATGCTTTCAGGAGTTAGATTGGGTTGTGGTTCTTCCTCATGTTTGGAAAGGTGCCAGGAGTGACATTTTGCATTCCATAGCTTGTGCGGCTGAATAGACTTTGCCAATGCATCGGGGTGGGTGGGTAAATGTCAAGGGAGGTCTCATTTTGTGTGCCAAGCGTCGTAGTCATTTGAGGCAGTAGGCTATCGATAATGTCCCTTAAGATCCCTAAGATGAAAAAACTGCCAAACTTTGATGGAGTAGTTCTTAGAAGTCATCGTAGCTGGGAACATTCTATTTGGACCTATAGGTGCACATGGGGTCTGTCTACAATAATCTCTCTCTATTTCATTCAACTCCTATCCATTTGACTGTGCCAAAATCAAATGCATTCTTACAAAATGCTTCAGTTTCATGCGGTGGAAAGGTGCTAGGAGTGACATTTTGCATTCCATAGCTTGTGGGGCCAAACAGACTTCGCCAACACATCAGGGTGGGTGGGTAAATGCCAGGGGAGGTCTCATTTCATGTGTCAAGTGTCACAGTCATTCGGCGCAGCAAGCTACCAGTAAAGTCCCTTAAGATCCCTAAGATGAAAAAACTGCCAAACTTTGATGGAGCAGTTCTCAGAATTCGTGGTAGATGGGAATATTCTGTTTAGAACAATAAGTGCACATGGGATCTGTCTACAATAACCTCTCTCAATTTCGTTCAACTCCTATCCGTTTGACCATGCCAGAATCAAACGCATTCTTGTAAAATGCTTCAGTTTCATGCAGTGGAAAGGTGCTAGGAGTGACATTTTGCATTCCATAGTTCATGGGGTTGAACGGACTTTACCAACACACCAGGGTGGGCGGGTAAATGCCAGGGGAGGTCTCGTTTTATGTGCCAAGCGTCGCAGTCGTTCGGGGCAGTAGGCTATCGGCAAAGTCCCTTAAGATCCC
Source organism: Cunninghamia lanceolata (assembly GCA_027924645.1). NCBI lineage: Eukaryota > Viridiplantae > Streptophyta > Pinopsida > Cupressales > Cupressaceae > Cunninghamia > Cunninghamia lanceolata. The sequence continues at coordinate 307,467 of BSBN01001811.1, read as the reverse complement.
TGAGACGAAAAAATTGCCAAACTTTGATGGAGCAGTTCTCAAAATTTGTGGTAGCTGGGAACATTCTATTTGGACCTACAGGTGTATGTGGGGTCCATATACAATAACCTCTCTCGGTTTCATTCAACTCCAGTCTGTTTGACCGTACCAAAATCAAACGCATTCTTTCTAAATGCTTCAGTTTCATGCAGTGGAAAGGTGCTAGGAGTGACATTTGCACTCCATAGCTCGTGGACCTGAACATACTTTGCCAACACATTGAGGTGGGTGGGTAAATGCCAAGGGAGGTCTTGTTTCATGTGCCAAGCATCGCATTCGTTCGGGGCAGCAGGCTACCGGTAAAGTCCCTTAAAATACCTAAGATGAAAAAACTGTCAATCTTTGACGGGATAGTTCTCAAAATTTGTGGTAGATGGGAACATTCTATTTGGACCTATAGGTGCATGTGGAGTCTTTCTACAATAACCTCTCTTAGTTTTGGTCAAATCTAGTCCATTTGACCGTGCCGAAATCAAACACATTCTTACAAAATGCTTCAGTTTCATGCAGTGGAAAGGTTGCCAGGTGTCATATTTTTTGTTCTGCTCATCGTGGGTTGAATGGACTATGCTAACACATCGGGGTGGGTGGGTAAATGCTAGGGGAGGTCTCGTTTCGTGTGCCAAGTGTCCCAGTTGGTGCAGAAGCACCTTGACAAATTAATGTTTCCATAGGAGTTTGATTGAAATTTGATGATTTAACAATGTAATGAGATAATTTAATCATTTTCCTTTTATTAAAGTCACTAAGAGAGGTCTAAGTTCAAATTTGTGTAAATGATGCAAAATTGTAAAGTTGCAAATGATGCAACATATGGAAGATGAAAGGTCATAGAGTAGTTTCATTCGTTTGGATGTAGTTAGAAACTGAAAGGTCATGATGTAATGCCTTTAAAAGGCCTTGTATCCATTTGTGAAGGTAGAGGGGAGAAGGTTGGAGAATGTGGGTTGTTACATTTTGATGTGATATCAATAAAAGATACCCTTGTTTCTGCATTTATGAATGTTAAACTGTTGTTTCAGAGATTGGTACAGATTTGTACAGATTTTATATGACTAGAATGTGGTATGGATAGAAAGAGTATTGAGTCTACTTTCCATTTCTTTTTGTTGCATCAAATTTCATTAATATTTGAATAAGTTATGACATTTTTATTGAGGGTAGGTCTGCAGAGTTTAATTTTCTAAAAATACAGTCTGAAAATATGCATGGTACAGCCTCACATTGGTGCATATAATAGATGGATGGAAAGATATGTATTTCTAGTTTACAATTATTTTGGTTTGGTATAATTTTATTAATTGTTGTGAGAGATATTGTAATTTTGGTGAGGGCAGGTCTGAACACTGCCTAGGGTTTGCAGTTTTGGGAAAAAAATCATAACCTTCTCCCCTACCATTGGATCTTCATGAAAATTGGAGGAAAAATATGTATTAATGTTCTATTCAACCTGACCAAAGCAATTGGATTATTTATTTGATTTTTAATGTTATTGAGGATAGTTTTGGTCCTCCTACCTCTGCATCATATTGGTATCAGAGCTGGCAAAAGATTTGGGTGTTGTATTTGTTCATGTCACTGAGAAGGCAGGTGAAGAACTGAAGGAAAGATTGTGTTGGTGACCATTATTTTGTTTGCTAAGTTGTTTAGTTGCAGGTGCTTGGTCCATCTAGTTGTAGAAGGATGTTCTCTAAGGTTGTGTGTGTGGGCAGACAAGATGAGGTCTGTCATGACCATTCTCCAATGGAGATTAGGCTGGATAAGGGTGTAGAGAGAAACCACTGAGGAGAGAGTGGTAGGTGCATCACCAGGATCTGCTGTTGGGTGAGATGAATGGTTTGGTGAGTTGGTGTTGTGAAGTAGTAGAGAGATGGATACCTGACTGAAGAAGCACTTGATATTGCATCCTGAAGAGTACTCCACTGATGGGAGTAGAAGGAGCCTGAAGATGCTCTAAGATGATGGTAGTTTAGATTTTGTTGGTTGGTTGGTCACCTTTCTATTGATCTTAACATTGGAAGATTTAAGCTGAGAAGATTGAAGATAAAACCAGAAGAGATGCAGAAAAAGGTTTTTGTTGCAGGTACATTTCCAAGGGACTTGGAAATTCTGTTGGTTGGTTGTATGGTGTAGGAGCACCTTGACAAATTAATGTTTCCATAGGAGTTTGATTGAAATTTGATGATTTAACAATGTAATGAGATAATTTAAGTCATTTTCCTTTTATTAAAGTCACTAAGAGAGGTCTAAGTTCAAATTTGTGTAAATGATGCAAAATTGTAAAGTTGCAAATGATGCAACATATGGAAGATGAAAGGTCATAGAGTAGTTTCATTCGTTTGGAGGTAGTTAGAAACTGAAAGGTCATGATGTAATGCCTTTAAAAGGCCTTGTATCCATTTGTGAAGGTAGAGGGGAGAAGGTTGGAGAATGTGGGTTGTTACATTTTGATGTGATATCAATAAAAGATAGCCTTGTTTCTGCATTTCTGAATGTTAAACTGTTGTTTCAGAGATTGGTACAGATTTGTATAGATTTTATATGACTAGAATGTGGTATGGATGGAAAGAGTATTGAGTCTACTTTCCATTTCTTTTTGTTGCATCAAATTTTATTAATATTTGAATAAGTTATGACATTTTTATTGAGGGTAGGTCTGCAGAATTTAATTTTCTAAAAATGCAGTCTAAAAATATGCATGGTACGGCCTGGTACAGCCTCACATTGATGCATATAATAGATGGATGGAAAGATATGTGTTTCTAGTTTACAATTATTTTGGTTTGGTATAATTTTATTAATTGTTGTGAGAGATATTACAATTTTGGTGAGGGCAGGTCTGAACGCTGCCTAGGGTTTGCAGTTTTGGGAAAAAAATCATAACCTTCTCCCCTACCATTGGATCTTCATGAAAATTGGAGGAAAAAAATGTATTAATGTTCTATTCAACCTGACCAAAGCAATTGGATTATTTATTTGATTTTTTAATGTTATTGAGGATAGTTTTGGTCCTCCTACCTCTGCATCACCAGTCGTTCTGGCTTGCAAGCTACCGAGACCTAGTACTTTTCGAGTTTACAGGTAGCTTGCAGCCCAGAATGACTAAGACACTTGGTACATGAAACAAGACCTCCCCTAGCCTTTACCCACCCACCCCAACATGTTGGTGTAGTCTATTTGGCCCCACGATAAGCAGAACAAAAAATATGGCACCTGGAAACCTTTCCATTGCATGAAACTGAAGCATTTTGTAAGAATGTGTTTGATTCTGGCACGATCAAACGGATAGGAGTTGAACAAAACCAAGAGAGGTTATTGTCAATGCCACATGCACATGTAGGTCCAAATGAAATGCTCCCAGCTACCATGAATTCTGAGAACTGTCCCGTCAAAGTTTGGTAGTTTTTTCATCTTAGGGAGCTTAAGGGACTTTGTCGGTAGCGTATTGTCTCAAATGACTGCGACGCTTGGCACATGAAAGGAGACCTCCCATGGCATTTACTTACCCACCCTGACACATTTGCAAAGTTCGTTCAGTCCCATGAGCTATAGAATGCAAAATGTCACTACTAGCACCTTTCCACTACATGAAACTGAAGCATTTTGCAAGAATGTGTTTGATATTGGCACGGTCAAACAAACTGGAGTTGACCAAAATTGAGAGAGATTATTGTAGACATACCCCATGTCCACCTGTAAGTCCAAACAGAATGTTCACAGCTACCACAAATTCCAAGAACTACTCCATCAAAGTTTGGTAATTTTTTCATCATAGGGATCTTAAGGGACTTTACCGATAGCCTGCTACCCCGAACGACTGCGATGCTTGGCACACAAAATGAGACTTCCTCTGGCATTTACTCACCCACCCTGACACATTGGCAAAGTCTATTCAGCCCCACAAGCTATGGAATGCAAAATGTCACTCCTAGCACCTTTTCACTGCATGAAACTGAAGCATTTTGTAAGAATGCGTTTGATTCTAACACGGTCAAACGGATAGGAGTTGAACAAAACTGAGAGAGGTTATTGTAGAGGGACCCCACATGCACCTGTAGGTCTAAACAGAATGTTCCCAGCTGCCACAAATTTTAAGAACTGCTACATCAATGTTTGGCAATTTTTTCGTCTTAGGGATCTTAAGGGACTTTGTCGATAGCCTGCTGCCCCGAATGATTGCGACACTTGGCACACGAAACGAGACCTCCCTTGGCATTTACCCACCCACCCTGACATGTTGGCAAAGTCCATTTGGCCCCATGAGCTATGGAATGCAAAATGTCACTCCTAACACCTTTCCACTGCACAAAACTGGAGCATTTTGCAAGAATGCGTTTGATTCTGGCACGGTCAAACGGATAGGAGTTGAATGAAACTGAGAGAGGTTATTGTAGACAGACCCCATGTGCACTAGTAGGTCTAAAGGGAATGTTCCCATCTACCATGAATTCTAAGAACTACTCTATCAAAGTTTGGCAATTTTTTTGTCTTAGGGATCTTAAGGGACTTTGCCGGTAGCCTACTGCCCCAAATGAATGCAATGCTTGGCACACAAAAAGAAACCTCCCCTAGCATTTACCCACCCACCCCGATGCGTTGGTGAAGTTTGTTCGGCCCCACAAGCTATGGAATGCAAAATGTCACTCCTAGCACCTTTCCACTATATACATGTTCACAACTTTTATAAAATGAATTCAAAATGACTCTATTGACCTTGCACATGGTCTATTATGACCTTATTAGACCAAAACAAAGTCAATTACATGTGAATCAAACAACCTTCAAAGTGCCTAGTCTCAATCTTCATACTTTTCATGTTTCAATCAGGCCTAATTTAGTAGGATAGCAGAACCTATTTTTGGGGTTTTTGTCTCAAAATTTCCAAAAGACCTCCCAAACTAAATAAATATTTAGATACTCATTTCCAAGTTACATAACATATCTCAAAACCAATAGTGAATCCTTTGGACCATGTACCTCAAAAATGGCATTTTTCGTTGTCTAAAATAGGCTAAATAGGCCTAGTTTGTGAAGAAACATACCTCTAAAAATCCAACAACCCCCTAGACTTGATGGAACAACATCTCCCATGTGTCCAAACTCTCAAAACGACAATTATTTTTAGGAGAAACCCTCACTAACATACCAAACCCCAAAAATCCTCAATCTAGGCCAATTTGAGGAGGGTTTATTGAAACTCTACCTTCCACACACTCTCAGACTTTACCAACACTTGGAACACTTCAAAAATGGTCTACATATGCTTTAGGAACCATCTCCCAGTACTTTCCAACCTTCTTTTAACAAACCCTAGCCTAAAACGACCCTTTCTTGCTTGGAAACAAGGCAAAACTTGCCTAGGACAACACCATAGTTTGGTCAAACTCCATTTCTTGCTTCCCTGACTTCATGGGCATCTAAAACACATCCAAACCAAACCATTTCACTGAACATATATGTAAAGTATGCAAAGTGTGGAAGCATATACTTGCTGAACATGAACTGTTTAACATGATGCTTCAAACAAATGTCTCATGGAATGCAATGATTGCAAGATATGCACGAAATGGATTGTTTTGGATAGGAGGCTCCAAATTCATGACAGTTCAGTTTGAGACTAGGCCTAATTAAGCCTCCTTTACAAGGCAACTATTATGCCAATGCAAACCCACCGCACCAAACCACTTGGGAGCCCTAGCATGCATGGAAAAGGAACCAAATTCACTGGTTTTGGCCTTTGAAACACTTGTTAAGGCACTAGTGTATGGACTGCACCCTCTTTTGCCTAATACATGGTCATATTAGGCCATTGCATCCTCATATTCTGCTATATTCTTGTTTCCTAACCTAGGGCTTATTGCAAATAGTGATCCTACCTTATTCCATCCCATTCCACCAATCTAGAGTGATTAAACTTTGCCCTTTAAAACCTTCTTCACCAACCCCTCCTTGGTGTGTGTGAAGGTTTTTATACATGTTTACAATAGTTCCAGTTGATCATAACTAACTTTCAACTTGTTTGATCGTTGGGTAACCTCTTTAGTACATGATTTTTTAAGTTGACAAAGCAACTTCTTACCACTACTTGCATTATTAGACTTTTTGTTTGACAACAACATAAAACATGACTCCAAACACAAATGACATTGGTCATTTGACCTTATTACATGCAAAATAATGACATAAGACCATCAACTTGTCCTATGATGTCCTAGGACCTTGTTATGACATGCTCCTAGCCAAGATTGGTTATGGCTAAGGTGCTCTTGCACCATGAAATATGTTTCCATGGTGTTGAGTTGTCCTCCTTACCTACTACATCACCCTTGTAGACATGTATGCAAAGTGTGGAAGTATAGACAAGGCACGTGAACTGTTTGGCATGATGCCCTAAAGAAATGTCACCTCATTGAATGCAATGATTGCAAGATATGAACAAATGGATTTTTTGATAAGGCATTAGAATCTTTCAAGAAAATGTGATTGGCGGGTGTAAAGCAAAATTCCACAACCTTAGCCAGTATCCTCCTTGCCTATCCCAAAATGGACATCCAGCAAAAGGATAAAACATATGGGAATTTTTTTAGATGTTGTAGTTGCAACTGCCCTCAGAGACATGTATGCAACATGTGGAAGCATAGACAAGGCACGTGAACTGTTTGGCATGATGCCTCAAAGAAATGTTGCCTCATGGAATACAATGATTGCAAGATATGAACAAAATGGATTTACTGATAAGCCTTTAGAAAGTTCCAAGAAAATGCAATTGGCAAATGTAAAGCCAAATTCCAAAACCTTAGAAATGGTATGTTTGGAGCACGGTATAGACATCCATCAAAGCATAAAGGGTATAGGAATTTTGTCAAATGTTATAGTTGTAAGTACCCTGCAAGACATGTATGCAACTTGTGTGGAAGCATATATAACGAACATGAACTGTTAGATGTGATGCCTCAAAGAAATGTTGTATCATGGAATGCAATGTTTGCAAGATATGCACGAAATGGATTTTTTATAAGACTTTAAAAACTCTCAAGCAAATGCACAAAAATAAATTTCAACCATTTATGCAAATTTTGGCACATCTAAAACTAAATTGCACAACCTTAACCAACTTCCTCCTTGCCTATGCTATAATGGGATCTAGAGAACATGGTGTGGACAACCATCAAAGCATAAATGATATAGGAATTTTCTCATGTGTATTGTAAATTTGCAAAGTTGCCCTTGTAGACATGTATGGAAAATATGGAAGCATAGACAAGGCACGTGAACTATTTAAAATGATTCCTCAAAGAAATGCACAGTTTGACAGAATTCAATTATTGCAAGATATGCACAAAATGGATTATTTGAAAATGATTCATAAACTTTCAAGCAAATGCAATTGGCACTTGTAAAACCAAATTCCTGTAAAAATAATTGATTATCATATTAAATATTTAATATAAACTGCCATCTACATAATGTCATGAACATAACATCTAGTTTATATAAAAAGCCATATAGGCATGTCCAAACAAAGCCATATAGGAAAATATACAAAAATATACATCGAATTAACATACAAAAGTATGTATACAAAGCCATCTAGGCATACAAAAAAGTTCCCAAAAACTAGTTTCCTTTGGACTTTTAGGAAATAATCGGTAGCCCTTCTTTGACTGTGAAGATGGAGAGCCAGTAAGTGACACATCCTCTCTCTGTCGTCGTGTAGACCTCTTTGAATAAAGTTCATCCAGCTACACCTTTTAATACAAACAAACAATATGAGCATTAGTATATAAAATGTATAAAATATATAACATCACATATGTAATTGATCACTTACCACCAACTGATGATCACTCTCCATCATCTTGACTCTCTCTTCATCCCTAGTTGGACGAGTTGGAGTTGTGACCTTCTATGAGAAGCATCAAGAAGCAAAATTGACTAAACATAAATATCATTTATGCACATCAAATGACATGAGATAAAAAGAAAATACAAAACTATGATATTTTCATTTTATTGGCTCATACCTCAGTCAAAGGATTTGCAGACATCATGGCTGCATCAATGCCTATCTGCACTGACTCATGAAGATGAGGAGGAGTCTCCACTATATTCAGCATCTAAAAATTAAGTTCAAGATTATTAAAACAAAATAAATACATAACATTATTTTTAAAATGCATAATGATTAGAAATGGTTAAATTTACCTCCGTAAAAGTGGTGGTTTAGCGTCCAGGGGACCAAGGAAACCGTGGAGGTGCTGGTGACTGTTGAAATCATCAAATCAAGTCACAATATAATACTACCATTGACATATCTACAATAATTATGAATATGTGATAAATTACATACCTCCTGACTTGACCTCCGCTCATAAGCCGCCAATGGACGGCTAACAAAGGTAGGATGAAGACTCTGACCCTAGAATTTCATTGCGCAAATAATTACATACATTATTTTTGACTTATAATATAGATAATCATATAAAATTAATTACAAATTTTAAATAACAATATACTAAATCAAGATGAAACTTGTAACAAATTACCTGAGAGTCAATACCAAATGTATGATGTAAGAGATCGTCACTAAGAACAAGACCATCCAATATGTCATGTCCCTGTGTCGTAGCATGTTGCCCCTGTGTCGCAGAGTCTTGTAGTGCCTCCTACGTCCCATAATCACATAGGTTCCCACATGTATAGCACAAATGTGGGAACACAAAATGCCTACTACTCTCACCCTCATCACCCTGGGTAAAATCATCCGCATCTTGTGATAGAGTTTGGGTGAGAGTAGTCAGTGAATGTAAAGTCTCCAGTTCAACACTCTCCTTCAAAGCCAAAGGGAGTGACCTACATTCTGGCCTCGCTCGGGGTATAGGCACATGTTGTTCATCTCACTGAGCCCCGAGTCTATCTTGGGTAGAGCCACCACCTCTACCCTGGAACTCACGAATGTCAAAATAATTCAGAATCTTGTTGAGGAAGAACTCGCAATAGAGTTTCCTCAAAAAATATTGTGGTACCTTATCATTGTTGCATGGACGCTAATCGAAGACCATGTACCATCTATCCCAAAAGTTTTGGGATATGTCTTCATTCCTACACCAATGTATAGGAAACCGTTTGCAAGTTTCCTCTAATGTTTGGCCGGTTTTGGGATTAATAAATTCTACACATAATTGAGATTTTGTAATTTTTTCCTTCTTCACTTGTTCATATGAAAACTTGTCGGCATAATATTGCCGACTCATCTCCCTATAGTCTTGGAATTCAGTGATTTGTTTCGTCACCAAATCCATGTGGGAAACAATCTCCTGTAATGATTTTGCAAGTGCCCTCCTATGCTCAGTGGTTCCACTTGGATTGTTTAGGGTTTGAATAATAGTTTCAAGATGTTTCTTGTTTTCTTCTATTATCCCTAAGTAGTGTTCTTGATTATCCCTTACATGAAAAGGAGGTGAAGGTGGGTTTTAAGGGTTTGGAGGATTTGGAGGGTTTTGGGAGTTGTTTTCACCCTCATCAACTGGATTTACATTTTCTACTTCTCTAATAACTGTAAATGCAATATAAACATAAATCAAACATTGCAAAACTAAAAAATTGTTCTAAAACTAACAAAATCAGACAAACCCTACCTTCTTCCTATACTGGAGCCTCCAAATTTGCACGACGATGTCTTTGGTGATGAGGTGGCATTGTGAAATTCTTGTTTTCTCACATGCACTTGATATCTCCATTTTTTCAACGCGATCGCGTTTTGCTTGGTTTCTTTGCTGCTATCAAGAGAAAAGCCACGAGTGAATGTGTAGAAAATGGTTTTTTTTTTTTGCTTTAATTTTTGAGATGGTGGCGACTTTTTGGTCCCCCATCTCCTTGCATTTGCCCATAGAGTAATGCAAAAAAAGTAAACTAATGAAAGGATGAACACAAATTAATGGAAACCAAGGACTTTAATGGTGTCGAAGAGAAGTATGAGAGATAGCAGTAGGAAAGTTGTGACATTGGTAAGTGGTGCTCTATGAGAGTTAGGATATATAGTCTTATTCGATGAGGTTTGAACTCAAAATATATTACCTTGTTCTATGAAATTGATATTCTAATATATTTTAAGTTTACCATAGGAGAGACTGATGGTATGGTATGGAGTGGGAGAGAAGGGACAAAAATAATGATTGTTGTGAATGAGAGGGACAAAAGTATGTATGCTTTTACAATGAGTTGTTGATAACCTACTTAACTCAAAAAATCTTGAACAGACTATTGTTATGTATGGAGAGACACTAGCTATGTCAAAGTTTCCACTAGTAGGCCATGGTACTATTCCTACACTCTACTATATTTAAATTCATATTATCAAAATCCCTACTCCTTTATTGCAAATTTCTTTGGTTTCTACAAAAACTACATTTGTAGTGCATGATGCATTTGAAATAGCTAGGAAAATAGAAAGCCACATTACACAGAGAGTATTATCTCATACAAAACCAATGGCTATTAAGAAATACTTATAGGAAAGTAAATTTATTTCCAACCCGCTAAACCAAATTGCTGGTGGGCATGCACTTATGCCAAGTGGCTTCCTCTCTTTCAGCAAATCAAAACTTCTCGCTTTTATTTCCTCTCTTTAAATCTTAGAAGAATATCATTTCCAATAGTTTCAATCATTTATTTAACTTCAAATCCTTATATGGTAGTTACAATTTTTACAAGACTTTTGCACTGTAACAAAAATGTCAATATGATCAACACAACCAGCTACTGAATAAAATCCCTCTGAATCATTCTATGAAATAAAAGTGATAAATGATTGAAAAATGTCACATTACAGTGATGGAGAATGAAGTTGAAGAAAATGTGATATGTGCATCCAGTATGGTGGAGGTTTATGCACCAACTTTCCATTGATACGCTTAAGTGGTGGGTGTTGCCATTGCAAATCATAACATGTAGAACTTTATAGGTATGGTCAACATGGAGAAAAGCTCAATGAGTACAATAAAAATAATAGACCACTTAACAAAGTGGAAGAAAAATGAAGCCCAAACTAAAGAAAATGGAAGAAATTGCGAAACAATTTATTGTATGATGCGTCAGATATGCCGACAACTATTTTGCCATGTATTTTGTTGAAACTAAAATTGGTAAACACCAAAGGTGCTAAACATATTTTTTACAACAAAATATAAATTTTTGTAAAAAGATTTGAAACTTAACAAAACCCTAAAAATTTATATTCAGTGCAATAGAAATGATTAAAGATATCACTATAAAAACCAAATACATGTTACTGAATATGATTGAAGATGTGGTTGCTCATGTTTCCAGCATAACTCAAGGGTAAAATTGTTATTGTGTGGTCCCCCTGATAATTGGGAGAAATCAATTTTTATATTGTTTGGTAGAACGGTTGAGGGTGGTTGAATGAGGAAATGTTGGTTGAATGGTAATAGTTTTTTTTAAATGCGTCTAGTAAACTTTTTAACGTGACCGGTGTCACTAGCACGACATGCCCTCCGACTCCACAGTAACACTCACTTTTGCCTAGAGCTATGAACCGGTGAGGCCACAACACGGAGGACCTCATCCCCTAGGAAGAACACTTCAAACCCATCAGCTCATTGGCCCAGCGAAGATGTTGTTGGTATTTTTCCCAAACTGGATGCTTGTTCCCCATTATCCCTACAAGGTAGCCATCATTGATCAATAGGATTCCTGGGCCAGGGGCCAACAGTATGGGAGATAGACTCTATGAATATCTCCCCCTCTTCTTTAGGCTCTGCAAAACTAAGGGGGGTATTCCCTATTCAACATCCATGAAATGCTTCTATAGATTAGCTGGGATGTTGATACAAAGTAGATAAATCCTCCTTTATGTAGACCAAAACTGTGAAATAAGTGCAAAGGGGATAGATTTGGGCCTATTTTTAGTTGTGAGACAGAGGATTTTGGTCCTAAACTACTTCTAATGTCCTATGGATTTGAATTTGAAGTTTGAGTTTGATTTGATGTTTGGATGCAAAACTAGGACCTTGAGTGTAACCTCAATACAAGACTAGACTGGTGCCTATCCAGGGCTCGGAGTCAGTAGACATACACATGTGAATGTAGACATAAACTTGGACCAAAGGTTGGGTTTCAAAGGAATTGTTTAGTATCTGCCTTACAGATACTTCCCAAAATTTAGTATTCAGTTATCTCTGCTTAGAAACATCCTTACTGCAGTGTATTCTTCCCAACACTTAACCTAAAACATTTAATCTACTCCTTGAGCAGAGGTAAAAAGTCAAGCATTCAATACAGGTAACTTATATTCTAGAATCTTAGACACCCCTTAGCTGTTTAGATTCAGAAGAAGAACACACCAAATTTGGAGATAGATAACAGAACACATGCAATATAGCATTACTCATTTAAATCAACATGAAACTAGTAAATTTATGCATGAAGCATACAACATGAGACTCATAAACTCACAAGACATCCAGAACAAGGGCCCCAATGAGGTTGTATCTTATTACAGCACCAAAATTCATCTAGTTTTCAACAACAGCAAATGAGTAACACGGTCTGCTATATACAACAAGAAAGTGTACTCAACATTAATTACATGGCATTTCAAAATTTGTCAGATATAGTGCATCATGAGAAATGGCACTCAACACATTGAATGCAGCAAGCAGAAGAGAAGGTAGGGAGTAGTTGGACTCGAGCCCTGCGCTGCCACCTGGGGATTTTCAACTTCAATCAGGTAGTTGATCCATCCATGCCTTCATCCATACCTCTGTAACATTCGCCATTAATGGCATACCAACCCACAACCTTGGGAATGCAGTAGACTGTGTGTTTTACAATTTTCCCACCAAGATACAGATGCATGTACAAAGAAAACCCTCTGTTTGAACAAGACCGTCGATTTATCTCCACCTACCAAGATTTGTGGCTTAAGATTGAATGGGCAAGCCACTGACCAATCGGATCATGCCACACAGGTGTATCATGCTGATCGCTGACTTTTCAAATTATGTGAGAACCATTTATCCCACATTCACCCTGTAGTGCCCTTTTCAACACTTTATATATTAGGCCATGAGCACATATAATGTTGTGCAATTTTACCTTGCGCGACAAATGAACCATCCGCCAAGACCCCATTGGCATGACCCCCCCATCGACGAACCTCCTGCTGAGCTCACCCGATATTCAATATCACCCCGATGTGAAATATCACCCTCATGTGAAATATCATCCTCATCACGGGATATCACCCTCATCGACGAACTGTCATGCCGAAGACCATATGGTGCATCCTATCAAACTTAGATGACATCATCATCATGTTGCAACATCAGGGTGATCTTTGTAAGATGACTGATATTTGGAAATACGACCCCCTCCTTTTGAAATATCAGGCTGGACTGAAAATTTGGAATATGAGCCCCTCAGACTTAGATGACGTCATCATCATGTTGGCATAGGGTGATATTTGGTGGAAAGGGTGATATTCGTAAGATGACTGATATTTAGAAATATGACCCCCCGCAAGAAGCATGAAATTGTTAGACAGGCAAATATCGACCCAAATGTAAAATTGATGTCTGCACCTTGCAGACCAAGTGATCATGAGGTGATAACGCAATATCAAGGTGATCCTCCGTAAGATGACTGATAATTGAAATATGACCCCCCTCTGCGGAATATCAGGCCCAACCAAAAATTTGACTTAGCAAAACTTTTTGCTTGAAACCTAAACTTCATGTGGGCACCAACATTGGCTCTGACTGGGGACATGCAGGCATAAGGTTGCAGCGAGAACCAGATCACCTCCGGGTAGACCAAGCAAAACACAAAAAGGCAAAACACTAACTATACAGAGCATTTATAGACAATTTACACATAATTTACAATGTACACAAAAGATAATCACTTATGAAAAATAAAGCTTAAGGAATTGACCATGCATTGGCAATTCCAGCATTTCACCATTTAGGGCTTGGAGAAAGTAGGAGTCTTCTCCATGAGTATTGCTGATTTGGTATGGGCCCATCCATAAGGGCTCAAATTTACCATGCTTGCCCTTATCTTGGTTCCTTGCATTCCAAACAAGGACTAGATCACCCATCTGAAATTTTCTCTCTATATCCCTTTTATCAAACAAATATTTCACTTCCTGTTGTTTCTTGACATTTGTCTTGTGTGCCTCCCTTCTGACTTCATCTAATGCAATCAATTGGTTTATCCTTTTAGTCATTGAATCCTCAATCTCTTCATCATTTTCTTATATGAATCTATAGATTGGCAAGAGATTATTTATAGGCAACTTGGCTGTTGCACCATATACTAGCTCAAAAGGTGACCTTCCAATTGATTTCTTCACTGTTATCTGGTCAGCCCATAGTGCTATCTTCAGCTTTGAATCCCATGCCTTTTTGTTCTTGCCTACCATCCTTTTGATGATTTTCATGAGGCTTTTATTACTTGACTCTGCTTGACCATTTCCTTATGGATGATATGGTGATGCATATGACAAATTAATCCCATATTTGTTGAAAAAATCAACAAATTCACCAGATCTGAAGCACATGGCATTATTTGTGACCACTTTGACTGGCACTCCAAATCTAATAACAATATGTTCCAAAACAAAATCCATCACCACCCTGCTTGTAGCTTTCTTAGTTGGAATGGCTTCAATCCATTTGGTGAAATAGTCAGTAGCAACCAAGATCCAACTATGTCCTCCACTTGATTTTTCTGAAATTTCGCCTATAAAATCAATTTTCTATTGCTGAAACGGAGCTTCCATAGTTACAATTCTAAGGGGTAATGCACCTTCATACTTTAGCTTTCCTAAGAACCTTTGACAAGAATCACATTTTCTTACCATCTTTTGTGCATCTAAGAAAAGAGTTGGCCACCAATAGTCTGCTCTAAGAATTTTGTGGGCTATTGTCTGGGCAGTATAGTGTCCACCACACACTCCTTTGTGCATGTCATTTAAAACATTCTTAGACTAATTTTCATCTATACACCTGAGTAGTACACCATCAGGATTCTTCTAATACAACTCTCATTGAATAATGATGTACCTGATTGCATGTAGCTTCAAGGTCCTTTTCTGACTATCACTGAGATGGGAAGGACAATTCAAATTCTGCAAATAATATATAATATCCTTGTACCATTCAGATTCTGACACATTTACAATTTCATCTTGAACTACATTTACTTGGCATGCCTCTAGATTTGACTGTGTCATGATTTTAGCCAAACCTTGTCCTCTTACCAATTTCGTGATCTGTATCTCTATGTTGAATTCCTGTAATTTGTTTATCCACCTGCATCTTCTTCCTGTTACCTCCTGCTGAGTAAAAATATCCTTGACTGCTGCATGGGGCACATATACATCTATCTGAGATCCTACTAGATACGGCCTGAAACTCTTGACTGCTCTAACTAGTGCATATGCCTGCTTCTCCATGATATCATACTTTAATTCAGCAGCCTGCAATGATATGCTAAAGAAAGCAATAGGCTATTCAAAACCCTCTTCATTCTTCTATAAGAAGCATGCAGCAACAGTATGGAAAGAAGTAAATGAGAACAACTGAAATGTCTTAGAAAAATCAAGAGATTTTAGCACAGGAGCCATCTTTATAGCCTGTTTGATGCTCTGAAAGGACTTAGTTGCTTCATCCTCCCATTTGACAGTTGCACCCTTCTTCAGCATTTTAGAAATATCCTTTGTGATTTCTGCAAAGTTAGGGATGAATCTTCTAACAAAGTTAATTTGTCCAAAGAAGGACTGAACACCTTTTACTGCTTTGGGAACTTGAATCCTGTCAATTGCAACAACTCTTTCAGGACAATCCTGACTCCATCCTTGGAGACAATGTGTCCCAATAATTTTCCTTCCACTACCCCAAAAGCATATTTATTTGGGTTGAGTGAAATGCCATATTCCAGTGCTCTAATAAAAATTTGTTCTAGGTGCATACAATGTTGCTCCTCCTTTTTTGAATAGGTAGTTAGATCATCCTGATATACAACCAGAATTGAATCAATTAATCCTACAAAAGCAACATCCATAGCCCTCTGAAATGTAGCCCCTGCATTTGTCAGTCCAAATGGCATTCTCACATATACATAGGTCCCCCATGGAGTGGTGAAGGCAGTCTTGAATTGTTTAGACTCTTTCACCTTCACCTGATTGTATCCTAAAAATCCATCTATCATGGATAGAATCTCACAACCAGTTACCTTCTGTAGCATAGCCTTCATGTTAGGCAGTGGATAATTGTCCTTTAAGGAGGATACATTTAGATTCCTAAAGTCAACACAAAGTCTTATATCACCATTCTTTTTTCTAACTGGGACAAGATTAGATACCCAAGTTGAATGTCTGATAGGCACAATTATTCCAGACTCCCTAAGCTTCATGAGTTCTTCTTGCATTTTTGGAGCCAAAGTTAGGTTGATAGGTCATTGTTTTTGTCTGAATGGCTTAGCTCCAAGTTTCAAAGGGATTTCATGCTAGAATAACTCTTCTCTATAAGCTTTTAGGTCCTCATATGACTAGGTAAAGACATGCTTGTATTTCCTCAACAATGCAATCAACATGTTCCTGATGTGTGGTTTGAGCTGTCTGCCAATATATACCTTCTTGGGGGCATGAGTTGTCCCCAAGTTTATCTCCTCCAGGTCATCCTTGTTTGTGGGAGATGTCTTTGTAACAAACTGGTCTCTATTGTCAAATGCTCTTTCTAAAGCAACTAACCCTCTGGGGATTTTATTTGTCTTCAACTGAATTACTTCCTTCCCCATAAGAGTTTCTTTTCCATCCACAATCTCTACAAAATTTTGGAAATCAATCTCTTGATTCTCATATTCATCTATGCAGTGCAGGAATCTCAATAAATCTTTATCATCATCAAATACTTGCCAACTGCATATATTTTCTGGTACTGTAGGTCTAATCTTAACCTCAACATTTGTAACATCAGACAGAGTAATATCATCTGGCCTTATGGCCACATTAGCTAAAAAATCTGCCATGACATTTTTTGACCTTTCTATCCAGTTTATTGAAAATGCATCAAACAATTCAATTGTGTCCCAAACAACATGCTTATATTGTTTTAACTTTTGTTTCTTTGAAGCATACTTATCTCTAACCTGGGAAACAATTAACTTTGAATCCCCAAATACTTTGAGTATCCCGATCCCATGCTTCAGAGCAACATTCAATCCTAGTAACAAAGCTTCATACTCTACAATATTATTTGTGCAGGCAAATTTTAACAAGAAAGAGAACTTTAGAAGCTTACCAGCTGGAGACAAAAACACAACTCCAGCACCAAAGCCTTCCTTTGCACAAGCTCCATCAAAATACATGGTCCATAGACCCTGTTGGTCTAGCTCTTGAATGCAGAGATCTTTCTCTTTGTTTCCTTGATCATCTAAGACAACTCTAAAATTTTCACAGTCAGTGTCCACAAAATAGATGTGCTCCTCTGAATCTTGATCTTCAACTGTCTCTTGTGACCTTTCTTCTCTGACCAATTTGACATCTCTACCGTCCATTAGGATCATGGCATATGATAGGTCTAGTTGCATACTTCCACCAATCAATACTGCCCATCTTCTTGACAACAGCATACCATATTGTGGCTTTATGTCAACCACTGTTATGTTCATTTTGTAGGTCTTTTCTAGATATGTTGCTAGTCTAAAATCCACATCCTTCATGATTCCAATAACTGGTACCTTCCTAGCATCCATTGCATAGCATTTTCCACATGCCTTATCTATCTTTAATCCAACTTGTTGCATGATAGTCAAAGGCATGATATTTGTCGATGCTCCTGAATCAAGCATACAATTCCTGATTGTTTTTCCATTAATAATAAGGGAGACATAAAATGGCTCAACCTGTGAAGGGCATTTTGTCATGATCACCCCCAAATAAACCTCAGGAACCTCATCTTCTTCAGTATACAAGGCTTGTTTCTTACCTTGACCTTCAACATTTTGCTCAACCTGACAAGCTACCCCTGAGATTAAAGACAAAGCCTTATTCTTGAATTCTTCAACCTTCATCAACTCCGTCAATGGAACAGAGACCTTTATCTGGGACAAGACTTGAGTTATGTCAAAAGGGGCATAGTTTTGTATAACAGTTGCAACCTGATCCATGGTTTTATTTTTCTCCTGGGATGATCCATCTTTAATTTTAATGGCCCCTTGACCATTATCCTTGACCTGAGCATTCTTGCTTTGATTTTCATTTTGGGGTACTCTGTTTTCTAGTCTTTGAGAATCATGACCTATTTTTTTCTTAAAATTCTGCTTATTATTGCTCCATTGTTTCTTTTTTGGTTCAACCTCTTTATGACTATGCACTGGTTGGCTCACAAAAGTGTTCTCTAGTTGACGTGGATCGTTTACCTAAGCTTTACCTCTGAGGTTATAATTGCTCTTGACCTGGGCCACTGCCGCAGCTGTGAAAGCTCTAATTTCTTCATCAGAAGGCCTTCTCAAATTATTCATAAAAAAATGTGAGTCCTGAGCATACACATAGTTAGCCTCCTCATCCTCATCACGGGAGACCTTCTGGCAAACCTGAATTCCATAATTTGTGCTTTCATCCGCATCATAGGAAGAACACTCCCTGTTTGTGGATAACATATTGACATTATCATCCCCCATACAATGTGGCTCATTGCATTCATCATAGGCAACAACATTATTATACAGAGACTGAGCAATCATACATTGCGACTATGAGTGAAGCATCTGACATATTATGCACCATGGGGTGTCATCAACAATATTTACAGTCTTCTTCAAAGGATTAGGAGTCTCCTTTGCATTCTGAGCTCTTTGATTTGTATTGCTATGTGGGAGGATGGGTTTACCATTATGCCAATTAGTGTTATAAGGCATATCATGTAATGATGGTCTTTTTTCCTGTCTTTGGTAAACTTGCCTGTCAGGACCTATTCCCTTTTCATTTTTAGCAAGTCTATAGCTTAAGTCCTTAACAACAGTTGTCAATTTATCTAATTTATCCTCAGAAGTAGATGCATTACCTTGAGTACCTTGAGGCTTATTTGGATTTTGCAAAATCTTCACATCATCCCTTCTGTTTGTTTTACCAGATGCTTTCCTATTATTTTCAATATTTGTTGCAATCCTGAAAGCATCCCTAAGGTTGGCAAGGCCCTTATCTCTTAGTCCATAGGCTGTTTTGGCATCAAAAGCATTTATGTACAACACTATGGACATTGGCGCATTAGGTCTCATGTGAGGTGGCAATTTGTTCAATACCTTAGTGAATCTAGCATTGAAATCAACAACCTGTTCATTTGATCCCTTGGTGATACTAGTGAATTCATTTACAAAAAATCTTGGGTCAGTCTTGTCACCATATTGTTCTTTGAATATCCTCCTGAAGTCATCCCATGAAGAGATACTTCTGTCAGGCAGACCTTTATACCATTCCCTGGCTTCATAAACTAAGGATTGCATAAACAACTTCAAAAACACATCTTCATGCTCCACCTCAAAGTTGTCTATGACATTTTGAAAGGCTTTTAAATGATCCTCACCTGACACAGTGTTGTTTCCCGAAAACTTCAACACCTGTGGCCTCACATGCTTGTCAATGGGATTAGGGTAACCAGGAATGCCATCAAAGACAAGCTGCCTAAATCTGTCCAGCTGCATAGGCTATCTACCAAACTAATTTGCATTTGCATTCCTGTTAGCATTTTGATTTCTCATTTTATTTAGTGGTATCCTAACATTATTTGTATCTTGTCTCTGATCATTCTGCTAATACTCGACCTCATTTCTTTGTTGATTTCTCAATACATTTGCATTATCAAGGGTGGGGACTACATCATGCTAAGCAGTTCTCAGAGCTTGCACTTTTTGTCTCATATCATCTCTGATTTTCAAGGCCTGCAAATACTCAAATTTAGCCCTCAGGCTCTTGATCTCTTCAGCTAATTGTTCATCTTTTGGCAGAGAAGTGGATGGTCCCTCTCTATTTTGGTCATCATCATCATCCCTTAAGGATTCAGTCTCTTCAAATCTGTCAGGGGGATCTAAGAAAGGGTGTTCCTAAAACACCTCTGATCTCATTCTTAATCCACCACCCTGTTGTCTCTCATATACATCTTGAATATCAGCCTCTGCATTTGAAAAATAAGGAGCATGTTGTTCTAAAGATCTTGGATTATTTTGATTGTTATCATGGTGTCTGGGGCTGGGAGAACCATCTTGACTGGCTTGAACAATCCCTTTTCTCCTATACATCATTTTTCTAGGCAATTCTTCAAATAGAGGATTACGTAGGGATCTTCTCCCTTGCATACAAATTTCTATTTTACTGGTTGGGAGATTGGTTCGGAGTCGCCACCTACAACTAGGAATTATTTTCTTCTAAAAGCAGGGTTCTCATACAAAGCAAGTCCCCAGTAGAGTTACCAAATCTGTTGGTGCCCACATGAAGTTCAGGTTTCAAGCAAAAAGTTTTGCTAAGTCAAATTTTCAGTCGGGCCTGATATTCTGTAGAGGGGGATCATATTTCAATTATCAGTCATCTTACGGAGGATCACCCTGAAGGTGAAATATCACCCTGATATTGCGTTATCACCTCATGATCACTTGGTCCGCAAGGTGCGGACGTCAATTTTACATCTGGGTCGATATCCACCTGTCTAACAATTTCATGCATCTTGCGGGGGATCATATTTCCAAATATCAGTCATCTTACGAATATCACCCTTGCCACCAAATATGCCAAGATGACGATGACATCATCTAAGTCTGAGGGGGTCATATTCTAAATTTTTAGTCCAGCCTGATATTCTGAAAGGAGGGGGTCATATTTCCAAATATCAGTCATCTTACAAAGATCACCCTGATGTTGCAACATGATGATGATGTCATCTAAGTTCGATAGGATGCACCATATGGTCTTCGGCATGACAGTTCGCCGATGAGGGTGACATCTCGCGATGAGGATGATATTTCACATGAGGGTGATATTTCACATCGGGGTGATATTGAATATCGGGTGAGCTCAGCAGGAGGTTCGCCGATGGGGGGGGTCATGCTAATGGGGTCTTGGTGGATGGTTCATTTGTCACACAAGGTAAAATTGCATGACATTATATGTGCTCATGGCCTAATATATAAAGTGTTGAAAAGGGCATTGTAGGGTGAATGTGGGATAAATGGTTCTCACATAATTTGAAAAGTCAGTGGTCAGCATGATACGCCTACATGGCATGATCTGATTGGTCAACGACTTGCCCGTTCAATCTTAAGCTGTAGATCTTGGTAGGTGGAGATAAATCGACGGTCCTATTCAAACGGAGGGTTTTCTTTGTGCATGCATCTGTATCTTGGCGAGAAAATTGCAAAATGCACAGTCTACTGCATTCACAAGGTCGTGGGTTGGTATGCCATTAATGGTAGATGTTATAGAGGTATGGGTGAAGGCATGGACGGATCAACTAATTGATTGAAGATGAAACAGGGCTCGAGTCCAACTACTCCCTGCCTTCTCTTCTGCCTGCTGCATTCAATGTGTTGAGCGCCATTTCTCATGATGCACTGTATCTAGCAAATTTTGAAATGCCATGTAATTAATGTTGAGTACACTTTCTTGCTGTATATAGCAGACTGTGTTACTCATTTGTTGTTGTTGAAAACTGGATGAATTTTGGTGCTGTAATAAGATACAACTTCATTGGTGGCCCTATTCTGAATGTGTTGTGAGTTTATGAGTCTCATGTTGTATGTTTCATGCATAAATTTACTAGTTTCATGTTGATTTAAATGAGTAATGTTGTATTGCATGTGTTATTTTATCTATCTCCAAATTGGGTGTGTTCTTCTTCTGAATCTAAACAGCTAAGGGGTATCTAAGATTCTAGAATATAAGTTACCTGTATTGAATGCTTGACTTTTTACCTCTACTCAAGGAGCAGATTAAATGTTTTAGGTTAAGTGTTGGGAAGAATACACTGTAGTAAGGATGTTTCTAAGCAGAGATAACTGAATACTAAATTTTGGGAAGTATCTGTAAGGCAGATACTAAACAATCCCTTTGAAACCCAGCCTTTGGTCCAAGTTTATGTGTGCATTCACATGTGTATGTCTACTGACTTCGAGCCCTAGATAGGCACCAGTCTAGTCTTGTATTGAGGTTACACTCAAGGTCCTAGTTTTGCATCCAAACACCAAATCAAACTCAAACTTCAAATTCAAATCCATAGGACATTAGAAGTAGTTTAGGACTAAAATCCTCTGTCTCACAACTAAAAATAGGCCCAAAGCTAGCCCCTTTGCACTTATTTCACAGTTTTTGGTCTACATAAAGGAGGATTTATCTGCTTTGTATCAACATCCCAGCTAATCCATAGAAGCATTTCATGGATGTTGAAGAAGGAATAACCCCCTTGGTTTTGCAGAGCCTAAAGAAAAGGGGGAGATATTCATAGAGTCTATCTCCCATACTGTTGGCCCCTGGCCCGGGAATCCTATTGATCAATGATGGCTACCTTGTAGGGATAACAAGGAACAAGCATCCAGTTTGGGAAATATACCAACAGACGTAAAGTTTGTGATCTCATTCACCCAACGGGGGTTTGAACTCTAGTGGCTGCCACTACAACTGAGCGACTTAACCACCGAACCAAGCCCTTAACGGCAAGGTTGAACGGTAATAGTTAGTTAACTAACGAGTTTTAAATTATTTTTAATTTTTTTACGAATAGGTTTTGATTTAGGTTTAGGTTTTAGATAAAATAATAAATTAAGTTTATTTAATTTATTATTTACAAGAGGTTTTTAGATAGGTAAATAACAAATTAATTTTGTTAAATTGAATTATTTATGGGAGATGGTATGAAAGATTTAATAATTAATTAAAATTAATTAAATCTTAGGATTAAGGGTAGATTAGGGATTAATGGAAATTTAATTAATTGACTAAAATTAATTAAATTTCATGTGAAGGGAGGACTTAGGGAAATTTTGGGGATGAGGGAAATTTAATTAATTAATTAAAATTAACTAAATTTCATGTGAAGGGAAGATTTAGGGAATTGATCACTGGTCAATTTTTCCTGTCTACACATATAATGGGTAGTTTAATGTGCATTCAATTTGAAATACTAAAATATTCTCTAAGAAGGTATTTTTCTCTTACTTTTGGATAATGCAAATGGTTAACAAACTTCTAAATTTTTGGACAAAGAAACAATTAATTTAACATAATTTTTTAATATTTTTGATGATGAAAAAGTTGTTTTTTTAAATAGTAAAAGTTGTAAAACACCCATATATTTGATGAAGGGTACTCCCCTTACCAACCCAAACACACAACAATAACAGAGAATAAAACAACGAATGCAAGAAAGAAACACATGATTTTTATTATCTCAATGTAATGACATTACAATATTCAGGAAATTTTCAAGCTACAACCACATGGGCTTTCTAATTACAAAAATCTGCAAGCCAGAGCCACCATCTATACTACTGAACTCCCTATAACCCCCATTCACCTCCTTTATCTGGAATGCGTAACCGCCCCAGAATATTCTAGAAATTGTAACTCCCGCCAAAAAGATTTTTTAACTTTAGATCCGATTGTTGGATTTTCAATCATAATATATCGTTGGAAAGCTCTTGAAAATATGCATGTCCACAAAATGGCCCGTTAGGGTAGATTTTGATTTTCGTCAATTTTCGGGCCCATCCGGAGCCTCTAAGTGCCTCAAATTTGACTTTGAATATTTTATCAAAATTAGAAAAATAAAAATATTTATATCCCACAAATGACAAATGATATTGAAGTGATTTCTTCACCATTGGCTTCAATTCACCATTTTGGAGGTTTTTGTAAGATTTCGTGTCCATACATGCACAAATGCCAACTTACTAACAATAGTAACCCTGGCAATTTTAGCCCTTATCGAAAAAGAAACAATATTTTTGGGTGATGCAAGATTGCTCTTACACCCTAGATTCTCCTGCATCAATATTTGTATTAAATATAATTCAAAGTCAACCAGAGAAAAATTTAGCAGCCCCAACTAGGCATGTTCAAGCATGGCACACCACATAGATACACCGACAATAGCCATAATCTCTAACAAAATTATAAAAAAACCATATTATGAAACAAACCAAAATTAAAACTACATGATGTAGATGTTATACTTCACACCGTGTTCGAAGTTTCTATGGGCATCAAGTGGCACCATACGATCTATCTTTTGATTTAGTGGGTGGAGGCAATGGAGTAGTAGGCCGAGTGGGAGGTGCAGGTGTTGGAGGTCGAGGAGCCATATCTGGGGTGTGGAGTCTGAGAAACTGCATTGCATTTAACACTTCCTTTGACTTAACATATGTATTTGATGGGAGTTGAAACTGGTGAGCGTTTAAATTTTTATTGAGGTCATTGAAGCAGTTGTTTAGTAGTCCTTTCTAGATGGCCCAAAAAATATAAGTCGCCACTGGAGAAGATCAGAGAAACTCAGTAGGAAAGAGACCTCCAATGGGTTCTTCACCTTCAAATAGGTCATATCTATCCATCACCTTCTTCAATCTATCCAAAGGAGTAAGATTATCATGGATATAATAGAATGCAATCATTTCCATGAATTCAACATCTTGGACAAGGTCCATGATATTCGATAAGAAGATGGATGCCACTTCTGAATATGTTTTTGGCCATGTTCCATGTGTTCACCATGAAAAATTGCATGCGGAAGTGCCACTCACGCTTTTATGCATGGAAATCTATCTTTAGATTTGATCAGTTTTTGCATGTGCTTTTTCGTGAATATTTAGGGTTGTCGAGAGCTTGAATCCCAAGGCATGAGAAAAATCTTTGTAACTGTGAATTTTATTCTGAGAATAAAATTGAGAGATCTTTACCCATGGTTTTTTTCCTAGTATATTACCAGGTTTTCCATGTAAATCTATTTTATCTATTTTGTGCTTTTATTGCTAATTCACTGTTATTTCAATTCTGCACTGCTTATATTTCTAACAATATATATATATATGGTTATTTACATTGCATTCACAATTATCTCAAAAATATAACTAGTTCTAAGCATTCATAACTGCAAGCAAGATGGGGGATATTGTATTTGTGCAAAGAGAGCTTGATACCGACTAATAAATTCTGTTAATTTCTCTTTTGGACCTTGTTTACAATGGACCAAATCAATCAATGATATAAGAGGTCCAATGTTTTCTTGGAAATGTTGCAAGAATTGAGCAACTAGCTATGAGAAGGAATGTATTGAATTAGGAGGTAAAGTCACTACACATTACTATGAATGCTACCACATGATTGTTAGGATCACCTTGCCATTGTACTTTTCAAAGCAAGGAGTCTCAAATTTATCAAGCATTTGAGCTCTTAAGATTATGTAAGATAAAGGACTGTGAGCATGATATGGGTGTATATTGGGTTGGGATGAAGCAGTGGTCATATTTGCTACTTTTTGCTGTAAGGATATCATACTTTGCAAAATTTGGTTTAGTATTGCATCACTCGGTGATGTGGTTTGTGTATTGGAGACAAAGGTGTTTAATGGTGCCAAAGTGAGAGGTGGTTGAGAATAGTTATTCATGGGTATGGACACATGGGGTAATAAATTTTGATAATTGTAGTGCACATATTTGTAATTTTTTGCATTAGATGTTCCCATGTTAGTGGTAGCATTACCACAAGCTTGTGTAGTAGTAGTGAGAATTGATGATGTATAAGTGGATACTCTCGTAGTCGGCATGGGTATCGATACTTGTGTACCATTTTGTTTCGGTGATGACACATTTTTTATGATATTCGCATAGTTAGCCACTAATATAACATTATTATCCACTATATGGGCTATTCCATGGATTATGTCAACACCTTCTTGTCCTTCTTGCAATAATCCTCTTATACCTTTAAGAGCAGGGACTTCTTCTTGAGCTAGATGTTCATTTCCCATAAATTCTTGAAAATCATCTAGTTCTTTGTCCAATTTCTTGATTTGGTCGTCAGGTACATGTGAAACTATGTGAATTATGTCCTTGGAGTCATGAAATGCTTGTTCTTTTGACATATTGGTGTTGACAATATATTGCAAAGATGTTGATTCACCTTTTGTAAAGTAGTTGTGTAGTGGATTTTCTGTTGTTTGCGTATCATTGCTATTGAAAGCACTAGACCCCATCAATCTACAACTTCTTCTTGCCAAGGTGTTGGTGTTAGGGTAGCAAGTTATACAACTCATACAAAGTTTTATAACACTTAATGCACTAACCAAAGGATATGATCAATAAGATAATGAAAATTAAGGTAGTTATGCTTGTTGAAATACATAATGTGTAATTGCAGAAGTATTAATTTTTAAATGTGGGATGTAAAATGATGCAAGATTACTTATGCAAAATCAGATTTGATGAATATTTCATGCAACCAATATGATCGTGGAAGAGAATTTTTAAAACCCTAATGCAAATTTTTTCCAAAATGCAAGCTTTTTGAATCCTTAAATATGCACTTTTTTTCCAAATTATGCAAGATGTTCAAAATGAATATTGATAAATATGTATTAAATCAATGCAAGATATGATTTGAACAATCAGAAAGATGCAAATTCTTGAAGCTACAGGTTCACCAAAATGTTTAGTATGAAAAAGGAGAATGAGGACAACTAGAATGCAAGCTAGATCAAACCCTTTTCCATATAACATTCAAGGACAAGACCAACCCAAATCACTACCAAATGAAGGTGGACTCAACTACAGATCTTGTACTCAGGTATGTTATAGAGGAATCATATCTAAATTAGCCTTTTTATCAAACCCTAGGTTAATAATGCATCAAACCGTAGTTCTACAATGATCAACTTATAATAGAATAAGTACAACAATTCAGAAACCAATTGCATATGGATGAATAGGAAGATGATAGAACCTATCTCCCAAAAGCAGAGGTGTCAGAGGACTAATTCAGAACTGCCCAAGTCCCGACTAAAGGAATCTACTGGAACTGTAAATTGGAAAGATGTTGTAGATGCTGCCCTGATGTTGGATCTAAAGTCAAAAAGGGCAGAAAGACTAGGGTGATGTTGGTTATGATGTTAGTCACAACAACACAAATAAAAGTTTACACAACAAACCTTTATATCTTGAAAAGTACAATCAATTTGGGATAATTTGATGACTCCAAGTCTTCGTTGATCAGGTCATGATCGTCTGATGTTACTTAGAGGTTGATGTGATATGTTGTTTTCCATCCAAGGGGTCTTACTTTGTCATTTTTTCTGTCAAGAATTGATGTCTGTACATCTGGTTTACACCTACCTTATGTAAATTACTTCACAAACAAGGTTATTTCTACTGTATTTAACAATAATGATGATATTTGACAAGTTTGATCAATTCTTCTGAACATCAACTGTTATGAATCAATTTTCACTTTTGCACTATGAATTTGTCTAAATAATGTGCCTTCAAGCTGATATTTGCATGATTACTATTGTCATTTATATGTATTTGTATGAGATTTTCAATTTTACATGCAGATTAACTCAAATATGCTAAGAATATTCAATTCCCTTCATAATATCTGCATATTTCTATGTATTTGCTTAGGATTATTTGTGTATTTGCAATTATGAGGGTGATTTGAATGAAATTAAAAAAATTATGTAAACTGCTTTCTAATCTTTACTAAATTAAATGAATCTTTAGCTATTGGTCCACATACACTCTAGATACTATCATGAAAGGAAGAAAATCAAACCATATGTTCACCAGGGTGTTCCACAGCTAAGTATGGTTGATGCAAACTTCGATGGAAAAGAGATGAAGACAACATGTACAACATGAATTGCACTCCAAGGGGCGTAGCAAATCAAAGCACAAGCCAAGAATTCATCTACAGATTACTCAAAGTATATGATTATGTGTAATCTAGATCTTCACTTTCATTAAGTATGCAAAAGACATGTACATCTACAATCAGATTTGAAATTAGTCCTGAGAAACTTCAGTAATCTAACTTCAATTAAGTTTCGAATAATCTGATACAATGTGCACTCCATCTCTTTTTATCGGACAAAGAGAGGAGGTGGTTACAATGATCCAATGATCAGGATTTGTCTATCTAAATCAACGGTTCATATCCTCTTTGACTTGGTCAATTGATATCAAACATGGCACAAGTTGCCAGCTGGCAACCATCTGATGGGACTCGATCACTTCTTTGTCTTACTATGCATGGGACCCTGTCATCATGCATCCTTACTCACTCTTCTTCTTCTTCATTTTCTTCATCTTCATCATCTTCATCATCTTCTTCATTTATATGAAGATCATCTCCTACATGTATGATAATACTTTCCCTGATGGGTTCATATGCCTGCATTATTCTTTCAATCTCTCCCCCATCTTGGACTCTAACTTTTACTGCAGCATGCCTTTGGGAATGAAATTGTGTCTGTAGAGCACTCCATTTGCTCTTTTTGTTGTTTAACATCTCATTATATGTGTCTACCTTAGCCTTCATCATCATAGCCTTGTTGACTACATCCTCTGTCAAATGATGAAGAGGGTCATCTGTCGCATGTTTAAAATTACTTTGGAAGGCTCCAATTGCAAAATCAGTATCTTGATTTTCTATCTTTCCTTCTACATTACCTTCTAGAGCTTCCAAAATATTTGCCTCTTCAGCCATAAGATGATGCAACTTAACACTAATATCCCTAAGCTTGGAATTACATCTTTTCAGGATATCACTCTCGAACCTGGTGTCCTCATTGTAGAGGAAAACTAATGCTTTGTAAACTTAACATAATTCAAGGGTAAACCTATCTAAACAGTCCACTTGACATTGTACTCCCACATTAAATTATCAACCAAGGAGCGTAAGATTATGATGGGTCTGCACTGTATATGCACCATGAGAGACTCCTAAGCTATCATCATTATGTGAAAGAATAACTAAATTTCAATAACTTTAAACAAAACACAATTAATGCTGAAAAGAAACCTTTCTACACAGTAGTTGTTGCGGGCTAGTTGCTACGGGTAAGTAATAAACTGAATTCCCTCCTTCTATATTATCTTCCATATATTTTTACTTGATTACATACTCAAATATATAGGTTAACAAACATCTAATAGGTGTCCCTTCATTCCTTCAAACAAGGAAAATGATTATTCTTCAAATGACACAAATACAATGACTAGACAACAGAGTCCTATTACAACTTTTCATCTGGCTGACTGGAAGAGAGTTTGTTTGAACTCTTTTATGATCAAAATAATTTCTTAGATATTTTTTGATGTTTATAAATACATGACAATCCATATCCAACTTTATTTCAAGTTAAAACTCGGAGTATAATAAATGGTGGAGGTTGGATTAAATCTCTACCTTCTCAGTCGCCACTTTTTACTCAGTCACCTTCCATCATTTCTTTCTCCTTTATTATTGTGTATTTCTTCAACCTCTTTCTGGGTTTCCTACTTCTACTTTTCATCTTTCCAAATCATTTTGAAAATATGAATTTCATTAAGAAACGAGGAAGATATGCTTATTTTACTACAACTTCCTTTTTAACTTTTTCTGCATGCCACTTTTCCAGCAACAACATGTTGACAACTGTCAACTTGTTTCTCTTATTTTCAGTGTATGAATGACTCATTCCTTCAATAAATGATATTTTAATCCTTCTACAAATACTTGACATTTAATAATTATCATTCATCATAATTTAGCATCAACTAATTAAAACATACAAACGTTTATAAATCATCATTAATCATAGTTAATGCTTCAGGGAATCAAGGTAAAGTTCATAAATATCTTAGGAATGATATTATAACATCATGATCATGGATTAAATCATAAGTAATGGTGAAATAAATAGGACAAATAATAAGCTCATCATTCCCCCCAACTGAAGTTCTACTTGTCCTCAAGCAGGAAATGGACATTGGTTAGACATGAAAACTACCAACATGAAGTCCAATGAGTTTATCTTGCCTTCTTTTTCATCAAGATAGAAATACTGTTGTATGGATGTCTCTCCATATTCTCTTAACATTTTCTCTCTTTAATTCATTCTTGAGATAACATGAATAACATATGTTACAACTGCCCCTAAATACTTTTGTCTTTTGTCACTTTGAGGCAATAATGGCAAAGGGAAATCAATAGAACAATATGTCAATTGAAGCAAACATAGTCATGAATGTAGGAGGTAGGTATGAAAATATACAAGCAAGGTCATCCTCCTATGGTCTAAGACAAAAATACATGGCATGCACATTTCTCCCCAACTGAAAGGTCATTTGTCCTCAAATGCTAATGTATGGATGTAGGTAGCAGAATAAATCAGTTATGAAGCATGTAATTAGAACAATGATAATGGATGAACATATTGTATTGCATAGGCTGTTAATTAACTAAAAATGATAAATATTACTAATGAATGAGAATCATAAATGTAAGTACCTGCTATGATGTAGTGAAAAGCTATAAAGTTGGTGAATAGCTGAAAGTACAGGTTCTTGAATAGCTGAAAGTACAGGTTCCTGAATAGCTGAATGTATAGGTCCCTCTATAAGTGGCTGCATATTTATCATCGATAGTTGTAGGTTTCTTGGCTGCTCACTGCAGAAAATGTCTATCCATCCAATGACTTCTAATGTAACTTTTAGATGTAGTCCATTACCATTGAATAAAATATGATTAGATCAATTGAACAACACAAATAGAGTAGACATTCTTGATCCCATGAAGACCCAACCACCTAATGGAAACTTTTTTTGACAGACATGAATCACAATCTTGTAAAAAAAATGACTTTGGAATATGACCAAACAACAAACTATGAATACCTTTGAAATAGTCATCTAAACAAGAAGAAATGGGGAAACAAACTACATCGGACAACACCCAACTAACTATGCTTCAATATTTGGAGAAGAAGACATCTAAGACATTGTGTAACAATACTTATTGAATAAAAAACCTATCCTAACCTACACTAACCAACAAATAAGACTTTGGTTAAACAAAACCATTGACTAGTTCTGTGAAATAGCTGCCTTTCCTTAGCAACTTACAATTCTTTACATACTTGTGAGCAACCAAAAAGAGGTGCAGCATAAGTAGAAACTTAATAAATAGTTGTAATAATTTTTGACATACATAAACAAACTCACTTACTACTTCATTTTGACAATACATACTTTTATTTTGAAGGAAATAAGTAAGTTGAGACCATTCTTCTTTAACTACAACTATGTATCTAGCTTCATCTTCAGTTGTAACTTCATGCTTGAATGTAAGCATGACTTGTGATACTTTTGTGGCCTCTATTTCAGCTAGATGTCTGATAGGACAACCACGTGAAAGAACAAATTTTGAACCCTCCTTGTTGGTTTCATGTTGATGGGTTGCTTCTTTTGATAGAAGCATAGAAATTTTTGCATGATGCTCATGCTGCTCATGTTTTTGCTCTACAAACGATATTGGTGTTGCATCTAAAGTTGAGCAAACACCTCTAAGTAATCCCAAAATTGGTCTTCTCCAATCTCTTCTTTACTTTTCTCATGAGAATACTGGTTTTGACTTCATAGCAACTCTCTTCCTCAAGTAGGAGTTCTGATTTGATATCATGTTCATCTTGACCAGCAACCTTGTGTATAATAACTTCTTCATTTTGCAAAACAAGATTGTCCTCTTTAGCATCAATTCTTGAACAAAATTCTTCTATGATGCTAAAGAATATGTCTTCATTGATTTCCAATTTACTCTTTTCAAGCATATCAATCTGATCCTTTTTTCTACTGCTAAATCTAATTGTGGTAACTTTCAAAATTCCTAATAATCCTAAATGCTTTGAATAGAAATTATGATTCTACAAAAACTAGGAAGAACTTTTAAGAAACCTAGAGATTCTCATGGCTTGACACCATCCCCGACAACGGTGCAAAAAATGTAGACGAAAACTAATGCTTTGTAGACTTAACATAATTTAGGGGTAAACCTATCTGAACAGTCCACTTGACATTGTACTCCCACATTAAATTATCAACCAAGGAGCGTAAGCTTATGATGGGTCTGCACTGTATATGCACCATGAGAGACTCCTAAGCTATCATCATTATGTGAAAGAATAACTAAAATTCAATAACTTTAAACAAAACACAATTAATGCTGAAAAGAAACCTTTATGCACGGTAGTTGTTGCGGGTTAGTTGCTACGGGTAAGTAATAAACTAAATTCTCTCCTTCTATATTATCTTCCATATATTTTTTCTTGATTACATACTCAAATATATAGGCTAACAAACAGCTAATAGGTGTCCCATCATTCCTTCAAACAAGGAAAATGATTATTCTTCAAATGACACAAATACAATGACTAGACAACAGAGTCCTATTACAACTTTTCATCTGGCTGATTGGAACAGAGTTTGTTTGAACTCTTTTATGATCAAACTAATTTCTTGGATATTTTTTAATATTTATAAATACATGGCAATCCATATCCAACTTTATTTCAAGTTAAAACTTAGAGTATAACAAATGGTGGAGGTTGGATTAAATCTCTACCTTCTCAGTCGCCACTTTTTACTCAGTCAACTTTTGTCATTTCCTGCTCCTTTATTATTGTGTATTTCTTCAAATGCTTTCTAGGTTTCGTGCTCCTACTTTTCATCTTTCTATGTTATTTTTAAAATCTGAATTTCATTAAGAAAAGAGGAAGATATGCCTATTTTATTGCAACTGCCTTGTTGACTTTTTCTGCACGCCACTTTTCCAGCAACAACATGTTGACAACTATCAACTTGTTTCTCTTATTTTCAGCTGTATGAATGACTCATTCATTCAACAAATGATATTTTAATCCTTCTACAAATACTTGACATTTAATAATTATCATTCATCATAATATATCATCATAATTTAGCATCAACTAACTAAAACATACAAACATTTATAAATCATCATTAATCATAGTTAATGCTTCAGGGAATCAAGGTAAAGTTCATAAATATCTTAGGAATGATATTATAACATCATGATCATGGATTAAATCATAAGTAATGGTGAAATTAATAGGACAAATAATAAGTTCATCACTCATACCATGTGCCTAATAATTGTGCTGTGTTGTTATCAAATACCTGATTATACATGAGCACATGCATGTCTATATGTCTCATTTCAACTAGGGCATCTAGATGTTTATCTACTTTAATGGATCTCTGTGCAACCTCCTTTTGAAGTTTATCTACTTTGCTCCTCAATGTGTTAAGCAAGTTCCAATTGGATAGGGAGGTCCTTATCACCTTCTCTACTTTAGACATGAAAAGAATAAACCAATTGTCTACCACATGAGCCTTATGCTTCATGATGTCCATCCTTGTTACCTCATCTTGAGATATGATGGTTAAGGAGGTGGCTGTATCTTTTGGCATGTGGTTAGGGTCAATTAACCCTTTTATAAATGTATGCAATTGAGCAATATGCTCCTTGTGCATTTTATTCTTGTCTTTCTCCTTTTTCATGCTTTTCATCAAGGAGTCTATAATATCTTTGGCCTCTTGGCCTTCCTGCTCCTCAGTAGCAAAGCCTAGATCAAAATTAGTTATTTGAAATTTATTTATGGTTATTTCTCCTTTTGCCTTGTCTACTATTGGCAGAGCTACCTGAGCTATCCTCCTACCTGTAGTAGGATCTCTCCTGATGGTGGATGGTGGTCTAGCCTTCCTTTTAGGCTTGATTATCTTTGTTGAAAACAATGCAGCAACGTCAAACTCAAGCACATCAATGTCTTGGGGTGGGTTTATTTCATTCTACAACCAATATGGTATATCACCAGTGGGTCCTTGTTGGTCAGTTTGCTCAATGTGAGCATTCTAAGATTCTACATTCTTCTCTACCCTTGGTGGAGAAGTTTCTTTTCTTGGCTCATCCTCTTGGATTTTCTCTTGAGGAATCTCTTGTTGTGCAAGAGTTTCTTGTGACACATTTACATTTTGCTCCTATGTATCTTTTTGCGGTTGATCCTCATGGGGATTCTAAACATTTTGATTTGTTTTATCCAGATGATCACCCTAATCATTCTTGGTCACATTTTATGTTTCCTTTTGTTGATCATCACCTTGTTGAAGACTCTGTTCTTTATCTTTTGATGTGTCTCCTTCTCCAAGGTCTTGGGCTTTATCCATTCCCTTTTCACTTGTCCCTCTTTCAGGTGCTGGCTCATTATTTTGATTATCACTCTTATCAGGCATCTCTTTATCACCCTCCTTATGTATATTGGTTTCCACTTTCTCTTGCTCTGGAGGTGCATCTTTACTTTTCCCTTGATCCTCATCACCCTAATAAGCCAGGTCTATTACTACAGGGCTAGTGACTTGATCAACTAGGTTAGTTAATCCAATTTGTTGAGCTACCACCTCAGGGTTATCTTCTTCTATTTCTTCCATTTCAACCTCCTAATGGGCTTCCTTGTGAACTAAGGGAGTGCCATGAGGGGTCATCTTTGTATTTGCTACCAATGTCTCCATCTTTTGAGTAGAAACATCATTAACTACATCATCATCAGACATGTCTATTGTATCATCCAATGGAAAAGGTGGTTCTTTTCTTGCACTATGCATCTATTCCCTTTATTCCTCTGCCTTTTCAGTCTTAAATTGCACTATATCAAGGATGGGAACTGGTACAGGAGCACCCAATCCATAGTGGCCTCCATGTGGCATTTAACTGTTTAATGTTCATTTTGTTGTTTCCAATAAGGTCCTATAATACCATTCATGTAATAAGGTCTATTTGACCAATGCATGTCATTTTAGTTTGTATCTAGGTTTATGTTGTAAGTCCCAAGGACACTTGTCGATCTGTAATCACGAGGGTTGTTAGACAGTTATGAGGTTGTTAGGCAGTTGGAGTTTTTTAGATCTCCCAACCACTTGGAGTCAATTCAGTACTACTAAGGGTGAGTAGATAAATGGCCAAGATCAGATCGAAGGTAATGAATTGGAGTTGAGACATAAAAGAGATCAGAGATCAATGTGATTTGTAATTGTGAAACAGAGCATCTATGTTTGCACCTTTCTAAAAGGCATAATAAACAAAGTTATGTTGTGTATCTTTCTGTCATTCGATTTCTCAAGGTTTCCTCTGTGTGAAATCGATTTACTATTTTGTGGCCAAGATGGATTTCTTAATCCATTCCACTGGTTAGATTTCTTTGAAATCGGTGGAATTGTTGTACAGTGTTTTCGTTTTGTTTTTATTTTGTTCATTTGGTTTTATGTTTACAGGATCACATACAAGATGCACTGAGAGATCCTAGTGTTTCCATGTGCTAGGTTGACAGAGAAATTAGATCTGTGTAATCGCAGGGTTTACAGAGGTTCAAAACAATGAAGATTTGTGTTGATTCCCCAAAGATGCATTTCATGTGTATATCACAAATGTATGTCGGATATACATTCTGTGTGTATATCAAAAGAGTCTGTTGAGTGTGTATGTTGCAAAGCATATCAAGAATCATTGGTGTATTGTATGTCAAGGTTGTATGTAGTGAACATACATTGCAAATGTACAAGTGTATCAGCATACAAAGGAGGGAGAAAGTTATAAGTTTCTAATCTGGGAGGTCAGGCATACAAAGGAAGTCAATGGTCAAATGTACATTCTGGAAAGCATGTTGGTAATGTATCTTCTAGTTGTATGTTATGAACATACATTGTGCTAAGTCGTTGGTCGAATGCATGCTATGAATGCATCTTTCGAATGCATGTTCTGCAAAGTATATTGTGAATGCATCTTACGAATGTATATTGAAATATACATTGCACACATATGTTGAGTTAGATACAAAGGGTGACCAGTAGCAACGATGGAGGAAACAGGTGTTCGCAAGTCATGTCATGTATGTACCAGTGTTTGGCATAGGGAAAGAGCAGGCAGATACATATGGGTCGCTGGCAGTAGCAGGTCATGCTATGCATGTATACGTTAGTTGTATCGGGGTGATCGGTACATCAGAGTGAAACATGGAGCAAAGGCCGACAATGTATTGTCTTGCTTAAGACAAGGTCAAGTGTTGAACCGTCGGAGAGAGGTTTGCGATCGGAGGAAAGACATTTTTGTTGGTTGATAGGCAAGTAAAGTGTAGACATACAAAGGGGAATGCATGTTAGAGTGTTTTGGCTCTGCATCAGGAACTTCATGTTGTAAGTTTTTTAAAATACCTTCACCGCCTGCTCCTCTCAGCAGAATGGGATTTATGTCCACATTTCCTCTCATTGCAATCTTTTGTTTCTTTTGAGGCGGTGTTGGAACTTTCTTCTTTTTCTTCTTGATTAGGAGGTCATCATCTGAGGGCTCTTCCTCCTCCTCTATAATAATAGGGGCGGGCTTTGCAGCAGCTTTCTTTTGTTTTGCAGTGGTGTGTGGTGATGCTGTAGCTGATGAAGAAGCTACATTTGCTTTTGGTTGGAGCTGTCGAATGACCATCACCCCAACTGCTTGGTTTCCTTTCTTATTTTTCTTTTCTACCTTTCTCCATTTGATTGCATCTTTTCTCTAAGGAAATCATCATACTCTTCATCAGATAATTCTTGTCTCTTTCTTTTATTGTCCATAGTGAGGGCTAACCCTTTATTCTTCAGCTGGGTGACCTCATTTTCTACCCATTCCTTGGCCAATTGCATGACCTTTTGAGTTATCTAGTCCAAGGAAGTTTCTTCTGGTTGATCCCACTCTAGAGCTGATATGGTATCATTGTATGCCTTTTTGTCCTCATATTCCTAGGACAAGATCTTACCATCGTCTTCTTACAACTGGGTAGGCACCGGCATGCAATCCAAGGTACGTACTGATTCAAGGTGAGCCTCCGGTAACCTCTCCTTCTAACTTTTGCCTCATCATCACAATCAGCCCTGAAATCTTCAATGTGTTGTTGATGCATGGGTTTCTTATGCAATTCCAGCATCTTATCATAAGGATCATATGGCCTAGCCAATGAG
Organism: Cunninghamia lanceolata; assembly: GCA_027924645.1. Classification (NCBI taxonomy): domain Eukaryota; kingdom Viridiplantae; phylum Streptophyta; class Pinopsida; order Cupressales; family Cupressaceae; genus Cunninghamia; species Cunninghamia lanceolata. The sequence goes on along the minus strand of BSBN01001811.1, from coordinate 270,330 downwards.
AATGGCTGCAAGTGCATCAATTTTAGTCCTCCAATTACATCCCTGACACTTTCCCTATCAGGGCACATATACCAACAAATCATGACTGGAAACAAGACATTTGGTATATTTTTCTTTTCAATATAGGCCTCCACTAAGGGCAAGATCTGCCTAACATACTCCATCAGGATGATTTGGTCATTTGGATATTTCGGCAACATGAGGGGGTGCCTGGTGAAGCCTTCCATCCTTATAAATGGAAATATGGGGAATTAGATGAACCAAGCCCCATGCTTGTACATGGCAGCTTGTGCCTCCACACTCAATCTCTTTCCTCTATCTTCTTCCATGGTTCTGACAAGGTTCATAGAGAATGAATCATTTACTCTCTGATAATGCTGGAGATATTCTCTTCTTTTCAACTGTGGGTAATGATCCCAGATGTTCACATCTGTAGGGTTATTCCCAACCCTACCTACTGTTTGCAATCCATTAAATGTGCCTCTAAATGCACGGACATTTACTAAATAAGAAGTCATGTGAAACAAGTTCATTTTCCCTCCTAGCCTCCTCATTCCTTCATCTAGGCTGTCAATTATGATTTTCACTCATAGGGGTTTTCTTTTAGAACATTCCACCATCCTGATAATACCATACATCCAATTCTCAAAAGCTCCAACATTTTGATTCCTTGTCATCCTGCTAAGCATTGTCATCATGTACTCGTATTCAAGAGCAAAATCAAACTTGAAGAGGTACACAGGTAATTTAGCTAAGGCCTTGTATGTGCTACTCTTGGATCTCCATTGATACATGATCCTCCTAGCTTCCTTCTGGTTGCTACTATACTCTTTTTCCAATTTTCCTAGGTTTAATCGAACTACATTATGTCCCTTAGGCAAATTAAAGGTAGAGGTGATGCCTGCAACTAAGAAGTCTACATAAATTTTGCCATGCTTTTCTACTTTTCTGGTCTCTGTATTGTAGTTCCGAGCACATTCTACCACTAGTTCAGTGGCTTCCATTGCATACGGAAATCTGCCAGCATTCCACATTCCTGAGCTGTATATGTTTATTAGTAGAGGGTTTCCACTTCCCTTCTCTAGTCTTGTTGTCCATGCATCAAGATCAGTACTCCCTTGATGTCTATAATTAATTTGTCCATATCTGAATGCCACTCCCTCTGGATGCAAGTACATAGGTTTCAAAAATTCTATCTCAGACTGGTTCTTTCTGACTACCATGAGATCCTAATAGCACTTCCCTTTTACTCTATGGACGATATCTGGATGAACGTGATCCTATCACAATTACCATTCCGTTCGTTTTGAATACATATCCGTTCCATTTGCAAGTTGTTGTGATGCTTTGATATCTTTGGAGCTCTATAATTCTTTGTTTAACATATGGTAGATTCTAAATGAACCAAAAATCTTCACTTTTGACTGATTAATAAGGCAAATTAGGGTGCGCTTAGTGTATTTTGTTTATGTCCATTGATTAACACATGACGTTTGTAGATGTTGACAAGTGGCGGGCTTGTATTTGAAATTCAAAGGCTCAACCTACCATTGGGATTACATTTAATGCAGAGGGTGATCTTTCCGGAGATCAGGGATGTTTGAAAATATGACAGATATCCGATATATGAGGGTGATATCCCCATCAGGATGGTCAACTATTGTCCAACAACCGCAGTCGGATCACTACACCTTTGTTAATAATTGTGATAACACATTGTATCAATATGATCAGGTGGATATGCCACGTGGCATCATTTAATTGGTCCTTGAAAGTCTTTGCATCTTGACTAATCTAGGGTTGATATGAGGGATATAAGGAAATATTCAGATGTTTAAACACTATGAAATATCACCATACATGAGAAGGTGAGGATGACATCAGCATTTTATAAGTCTTTCAAATTGTTCAAGGGAATGACGTCATCATCATATTAGTTAAGGTTAGGGATGTTTTGAAATATGACCTTCTTGAGTCCGGGTCATGATGACATCATCATCTCGTTGCGTTCGCTTTGTATCGGGTTAAGATGACATCACCATCACATTGAGAAATATGATGGATGTTTGGAAATGTGACCCTCTAGGTGTTGGGCATACTAATGATGTCATCATCATGTTGAGTTCTTTTATATATCGAAACATGATAATGTCATGGTCATATTTGCAAAGGGTGATATTACGAAATATGATTGACATTCAAAAATGTGACCCTCTAGAAATATGCATGCACATTTGACGGGTATACACTCTTTCGCACTTAACTTTGACGTTTGCATATTGAAGTACATGCGGATATCAAGTGATCTTCAAATGTCAGGTTCATCTAGCGAATATGACTGATATTAATAAATGTGACCCTATGGGGAATATCAAGCTTGACCAAAGTTTGACTGGGCATAACTCTTCATCCTTAAGGAATATCAGGGTGATCTAAAAGGCAAACCTGCTTAGAATTTTGCACTCTTCCAAATTATGAGGTTTATGAAGGCAACTTTTGACTTTGACACTTGACTTCTCTTGTGGGTCACATGCATGTGTAGGGGTGATATACTTAAATGACTTTTGCCAAAATGCCCAAAGCAAGGAAACAAAGACCAAGCAGAAGCAAAACGTTGGGTCCCTGTTTTGCTAAGGCAAAATGGGGCATGTTGTGCAACCACACAACAACTTGCCACCAAAGAAAACAACCAAATTCAAATTATTCAAGTGATGAGGACACATTGAAACATAGTATTCTAACTCTCCCTAAGCATAACCATCATGATCTTTCTGAATGATGTCAAGTTCATAAGCATCTCAATGCTGATAAGGGATCAAGTGTGTGCATGTGATTAATAATCCTCATCTTGAAAGTAAGTTGAAGACACTAGTAACTAGTATTAAGCTACATATTTTGGGTTCATCCCTCATAGCCAATCGGGATAGAGCCTTGTTGCCAGCAGGCATCCATAGCCCCGACAAGGTTATCTTTGCAATCCCCCTAAGTAAAGTCCCATTGCCAGCAGGAGTCTATAGCCTCGATAGAGTTACTTAGATGGCCTAAATTTCATTCTTTTGGATTTTCAATATATTTCTCTTTTTTTTGTATGCATATTCATAAAATGTCATCATGTAAGCTCATCATGCAAGGTGTGATCACTTGTTGTTTTAGGTTGGGAATTGCAATGGTAGCAAGGATGACCCTTTATATTTTTCACTTAACACCTATACTAAGGTATTCAACAAACCCAAAGCCGTTAGGTGAGTCATCATGAAAATCTCCTTGATCAAGATAAGGGATATCACTGATGAACATGACATCACAGACCTGATCAGAGGTACCTCTTAGTGTGAGTCACAACCTATGTAAGAATTTGTATTCATCACTTGAATTCTAACAATTTGTTGGTTTCCTGGGGTGATAAGGTGCATTATCTTGCATAATCAAAACAAGGACTCAACAACAACAAGCAAACAAACAAACACACAAAGCAAAGTTATACATGCAGCTATACAATATGTACATTATGGTACATCATCCTGACATGACCCTGTCTAATCTTGAAAGTGAAGAGACTTAATGTCTCAAATTACTGCTTGGAACCTATTTTCTTTCATGTTTCTTGTTCATCGTTCAATCAGCAAAAGTTGAACTGTCAGCGAACTCTCGAACTTGGTTCATCGGGTTCAATGGTTCTATCGCTATCCATTGGTTACTTCATTAAAGGATTGAACTGTTCATCGGGTTTAATTGTTCATTGAACTGTTCATCGGGTTCAAAGTTCAATGTTGAAACTCAGGTTTAATGGTTCACTGAACTGTTCGGTGGTTCCACAAGTTCAATGGGTTAGTGAATTGTTCGTTGTTTCCACAGGTTCAATGGTTCAACCGATGGTTCGATGGTTCCACAGGTTCAATGGTTTAATCGATGGAGATTGAATGTTTGGACATCGGTAAGAAAATTATCATCGGCGAAGTTTAGAGATATCTCTCCAATTGCCAGTATCTTTTCGATGGACGATGAATGGTAAACCTGTTGGTTTTGTTGACATATGTGTCAACAGTCTATATTCCTTTGGGCGTGTATATATATTACTGTTACACCTGATGTCTGATGCATGTGGGATTAATCATCTCACTGGAATGCGAACTGTCAAAAGGCAGTTACGCGACGGTTGTGACAACAATGCTGAGTTAGTTGAAACGAGCAATTAGGGTAGAAGTGAAAATGGTTCTTGCTCTTGAAGACTGTGGTTTATATACAAATTTGGTGAGCTCGTCAGATATGAAGAAGAGATTTGATTATATAGTTTTATTATGAAAATATACAAATGAAATAAAATGGTTTTGTGTAATTGTTGAGTATCGATACCTGAGCAATAGAGAGCTAGGATCTTTATTGTAACTATTCAGTTTACTGTAATAAAGATAGCTTCTATTGTGGTAGTGGGTTTTTTACATGAAAAGGTTTTCCCACATAAATCTGGTGTCATTCTCTGTATCTTGTTTTATTTTTCTATATTTTTTCTGGTGTATTCATCTGTTGTTTTAATTGAAAGTTACCTAACTACATTATCCCCTTAGAATTAACATTAGGGAAGTTGTATTTTGCACCTCTGCTTTCCTTACAAGTGGTATCAGAGCTAGGCTAGTTGTGTTATCCTTGTTGGTAGGTTGGGTTTTTTGTGTTAGTTCAGTGAGTGGGAGTTCTATAGAGGTCTATTCTGTTAAATAAGATGGCAAGTACATCAGGAAAAATATACATTGAAAAGTTCAATGGCACAAACTTTGAGTTGTGGAAGATTAAGGCTGAAGATTTGCTGGTTGACAGAGATCTTTGGATTGCTGTGTCTGGGGCTAAACCTACAAGCATGAAATAAGAAGATTGGGACCTAGCTGACAGAAAAGCCAGAGGACTGATAAGATTAAGTCTTGCGGATTATGTTCTATTGAACGTCCATGAAGAGAAGTCAGCCAAAGATTTGTGGAAGAAGTTGGGAGATATTTACCAGGGCAAGTCCTTGGTGAATAAACTATTCCTCAGAAAGAAGTTGTATTCTCTGAAGATGGATGAAGGTGCGTCTATAGTAGACCATCTAAACACATTTAATCTTATTGTTGCACAGTTGACGTCTATAGGTGTAAAAATAGAAGAGGAAGACAGTTGTATGCTTCTATTGTGTTCCTTACCTGACTCATGGGATCAACTTGTGATGGCTATTGGAAGTACAACAACCATGTTTACAACTGAAGTAGTTGTTACCTCATTGTTATCTGAAGAGATGAGGAGGAAATCTTCTAAAACAGCCAAAGAGGCCCTGTCTATTCGAGGTAGATCAAAGGAAAGAGGCAAGAAGAAGGACAAGAAGTCTAAGTCCAAATCAGAGGGGAAATCAAAATCCCCTGGCAAGAAGTCCAAGGTGAAGTGTTGGAATTGTGGGCAAAAAGGTCACATCAAGAAAGACTACAAAGAGGAGAAAAGAAGAAGAACTCTCTGACTCTAAGTCTTCACAGAGTGATGCTGATGCCTTCATTGTTGCTTTGGCAATGCCTGCATCTGAAGATGTTTGGCTGGTGGATTCAGGAGCATCTTTTCATATGACATCGCATAGAGAGTGGTTCATAAAGTATGAACCATATGTTGGTGGGAAGGTGTTCCTAGCAAGTGATTCAACACTGGGAATTGTTGGCCGAGGACGAGTCAGAATCCAGTTCCTGAATGGCAGAATAAAGGGAATGAATGGAGTTCTTCACATACCAGGTCTAGCTCAAAATTTACTTTATGTTAGTAAGCTTAATGATGTTGGTGTGCAAGTTACTTTTGTGAATGGTGGTTGTAAGATGACTAGAGGTTCTATTGTACTAGCAAAGGGTGAACGCATTGGAACTCTATATAGGTTAGATGCTAAACCAATGTGCTGTAATAGTGTTTCTATAAAATCTAAAAGAGCTACTATTGTAACACATGATGCAAACTCTATGGAAGTTAAACTTCCTACAGAAAAAATAATGCTCTGGCATCATAGACTTGGTCACATAGATGAAAAAGGTTTAAAAACCTTGAAAAACAAAACCCTGGTAGATGGGCTGATTGACTGTAATCTAGAGTTCAATTTCTGTGAACATTGTATATATGGAAAATAGAATCATGTTTCTTTTTACTCTAGTTCTCATAAATCTTCTGGTGTTCTGGACTATGTACATTCCGATGTCTTTGGTCCAGTTGATGTTCCTTCTTTAGCTAAATCAAGATACTACGTATCATTTATTGATGATTATTCAAGTAAATCAGAAGTGTTTAGTCGGTTTAAAGAATTTAAAACTCTTGTGGAAAATTAGACTGGTAGAAAAATAAAATGTTTGAGAACAGATAACGGTGGTGAATATTGCAATGCGGATTTTGATAAATATTGTGTAGATGATGGTATAAAAAGGCATAAGACTACACCTTATACTCCACAACAAAATGGAGTTGCTAAAAGGTTGAATCGATCGTTGATGGAGAAAGCAAGAAGTATGTTGAGTTATGCTAATCTTGAACAAAGGTTTTGGGCTGAGGCAGTTGCTATAGCTTGTTACTTGTTGAACCGTTCTCCTACTTCAACATTGGTTGATAAGACGCCTGTGGAAGCGTGGTCTAGAAAGAAGCCCTCTCTGAGACATCTTCGTGTTTTGGCTATGAGGAATATGCTCATATTCCTGAGGTAAAAAGGTCTAAGCTGGATTACAAGGCAGTCAAATGTATCTTTATTGGCTATGGAGTCGGTGTTAAAGGGTACAAGCTTTGGAATCCTGAAACTGAAAAGGTAATTTACAACAGAAATGTTATTTTCAGAGAGCTGAAACCTTTCGTGATTAATCCTTAGCCGGAAAAGACAAAAGAGAAGAAAGAAAAGAGTGTTGTGCATATTCCTCTGACCCTTGTAAAAGAGGAACAACAAGCACCAAGTGTAGATGGTTCAGATGTTAGTTCGAGCAACTTTGAAGATTCAGATCTAGAGCAAGAACCTGAACCTACACCTCAGCCTGTGAGGAGGTCTACACGTGAAAGAAGACAACCAGATAGGTATGGATTTTTAGTACTTGATTCAAGTTGTGCCTATGCTTTACTTACTGATACTGATGAACCTAGGACTATGAAAGAAGCTATTAGCTTACCTGATTCAGATTCTTGGTTGGAAGCCATGGATAGTGAAATGACATCATTGGAGAAGAATGGAACCTGGGATCTGGTGCCCTTGCCTGAAGGTAGAAAACTTGTGGGCTATAAGTGGGTATTTAAAAAGAAATATGGTCCAGATGGTAGTGTTGATAAGTATAAGGCAAGACTGGTTGCTAAGGGGTATTCCCAAAAGGAAGGTATTGATTATGGAGAAATCTTTTCTCCTGTAGCTAAGCTGACATCCATTAGATTTCTTTTGTCACTTGCAGCAGTGTATGACTTTGAAATTGAGCAAATGGATGTGACGACAGCATTTCTTCATGGGGACCTTAAAGAAGAAATTTATATGTCCCAGCCAGAGCATTTTGTGGAAAAAGGTAAAGAACATTTGGTATGTAAACTTAAGAAGTCTCTTTATGGTTTGAAACAGTCTCCCAGAATATGGTATTAGAAATTCGATACGTATGTTTTATCTTTGGGATATATGAGATATAAATCTGATCATTGTGTCTATTATAAAACTGATGGTGATCAGATTCTTATAATTGCACTATATGTGGATGGCATGTTATTCATTGGCAATGGTAAGGGGATGATCTCAGATTTAAAAGCTAAGTTGTCCTTAAAATTTGACATGAAGAATCTAGGGGCAGCAAAGTACATTCTGGGAATGGAAATCAAAAGGGACAGATCTAAGAGAAAGCTTTGGCTCAACCAGAGCAAATATATTACCAATGTTCTTGATAGATTTAATATGTCTAATTCTAAACAACTAGTTGTTCCAGTTTTGCAGGGAATGAAACTATCTGTTGAAGATTGTCCAGAATCTTTGAATGAAATTGATGACATGAAAAATGTGCCTTATGCAAGTGTTGTTGGCAGTTTAATGTACACAATGGTCTATACCAGACCAGACATTACCCAAGCAGTGGGAGTTTTGAGCTGATTTATGGCGAATCCAGGCAGATCACATTGGGATGCTGTGAAAAGAGTTATGAGGTATTTGAAGGGAACTTCTGATTATATTATTTGCTATCATGGAAACTCAGTTGGATCTCAGAGGTCTATAAGCATTCAGGGTTATGTTGATTCTGATTGGGCAGGGGATAGAAGATCCATCAGTGGATATGTATTCATGTTAAATGGTGGTGCTATCAGTTGGATGAGCAAGCGGCAGGTTGTAGTCACTTTGTCCACAATAGAGGCAGAGTACATGGTAGCTACTCGTGCGTGCCAAGAAGTCGTTTGGTTAAAGAGGTTGTGTTCTGATTTTGGTTTTAATGCAAGGTAGATACAAATACACTGTGACAGTTAAAGTGCTATATGTTTGATGAATAATCCTACATTTCATGCTAGGACAAAACATATTGATGTCCAATATCACTTTGTTCGTGATATGGTGGAAGACAGGAAGGTGAAGCTGGAAAAAGTTGACACTCTGAAAAATGTTGTTGATGCCTTAACTAAACCAGTGAGCATGGCCAAGTTCAAATGGTGTTCAGATGAAATGGGTCTATGGGCTCATAGTTCTCAATAATCAAAAGAAGACTAAGAGGTTTCACTAATATCTTCGACAAGTGGGAGATTGAAGAGACTTAATGTCTCAAATTACTGCTTGGAACCTATTTTCTTTCATGTTTCTTGTTCATCATTCAATCAGCAAAAGTTGAACTGTAGGTGAACTCTTGAACTTGGTTCATTGGGTTCAATGGTTCAATCGCTATCCATTGGTTACTTCGTTGAAGGCTTGAACTATTCATTGGGTCCAATGGTTCATTGAACTGTTCATCGGATTCAAGGTTCAATGTCGAAACTCAAGTTTAATGGTTCATTGAACTGTTCGGTGGTTCCACAAGTTCAATGGTTCAGTGAACTGTTTGTTCTTTCCATAGGTTCAATGGTTCAACCATTGGTTCGAGGTTTAATGGTTCAACCGATGGTTTGATGGTTCCACAGGTTCAATGGTTTAATCGATGGAGATTGAATGTTTGGACATCGGTAAGAAAATTATCATCAGCAAAGTTTAGAGATATCTCTCTGATTGCTAGTATCTTTTCGATGGACGGTGAATGGTAAACCTATTGGTTTTGTCGACATATGTGTCGACAGTCTATATTCCTTTGGGCATGTATATATATTACTATTACGCCTGATGTCTGATGCATGTGGGATTAATCATCTCACTGGAATGTGAACTGTTAGAAGGCAATTACGCGACGGTTGTGACAGCGATGCTGAGTCAGTTGAAACAAGCAGTTAGGGCAGAAGTGAAACGGTTCTTGCTCTTGAAGACTGTGGTTTATATACATATTTGGTGAGCTCATCAGATATGAAGAAGAGATTTGATTATACAGTTTTATTCTGAAAATATATAGATGAAATAAAATGGTTTTGTGTAATTGTTGAGTATCGATACCTGAGCAACAGAGAGCTAGGATCTTTATTGTAACTATTCAGTTTACTGGAATAAAGATAGCTTCTATTATGGTAGTGGGTTTTTTACCTGAAAAGGTTTTCCCACGTAAATCTGGTGTCATTCTCTGTATCTTGTTTTGTTTTTCTATATTTTTTCTAGTGTATTCATCTGTTGTTTTAATTGAAAGTTACCTGACTGCATTATCCCCTTAGAATTAACATTAGGGAAGCTGTATTCCACACCTTTGCTTTCCTTATAGAAAGTAATTCTTGAGGAACTATCCATTACCTGGCAATGGAACATCCTCACCTGTTAGGGTCTTGAGTCTATAAGTACTGTCTCCTAGGATCTCTGAAATCTGAAAAGGACCGATCCAAAGTTTATCAAACTTTCCATGATCACCTTTCTTTTCATGTGCCTTGTCCCATGCTAGGACCAAATCTGAAATCCTAAAGGCTTTTATTTTGGCTCTCTTATCAAACCAGCATTTGACAGTAGCCTGATGTTTAGCAAACTGATCAATTGCTCCATCTCTTTTTTCTTCTAGGTGCATAAGTTGAAGCAACCTAACTTCTTGTTTACTGTTTATACCCAAATATTCTTGTGCAAACTGCAATGTGGGGATTTTTAGATTCACAGGGAGGATAGGGTCTGCCCCATATACTAGCTGATAAGGAGAGTTTCCTAATGCAACCTTCATTCTAGTTCAGTCTACCCACAAGGCATACTTAAGTAGGGTATTCCATTCCTTAGGATTCTTTTCTATTAGTTTCTTTATGATACTTAGTAAATTTTTGTTTGTTGACTCTACTAAGCCATTTCCTTGAGGGTAATAATTGGAAGAAAATTTCAAAATGATTCCATAATCAAAATCCCAACTAGATAATCTTAATGATGCAAAAGTTGGTCCATTATCACATACTAAGGCATATGGAACTCCATACTTGGTTATTATGTTGTTCTCTAGGAATTTGATTACATCCTCTGCAATGCATGTCTTGTTGTTGACTACTTCAATCCACCTGGTGCAATAATCAATAATTGTTAAAACATACCTATGGCCTGAAGATGATGGAGGGTTGATAGGACCTATGAAATCCATGCCCCATTGAGCAAATGGACGCATCTCCATCACTGGCTGCAAGGGTTGAGCAACATATTTCTCTTTGTTAGCAGTGACCTGACAAGTATGGAAACATTTGATGTGCTCAACAGTGTCTTTAAAAATGGTTGGCCAATAATATTCTACTTTTAGGATAGCATGTGTAGTGGCTAAGTGGGAACCATGTGCAGTTCCAAACTTGTCATGTAACTCAACTAAAACTTTGTCAGCTTCTGGTCTATCCAGACATCTGAGATATATCCCCTCATAGTTTCTCTTGAAGAGAACTCCTCCTTTGATCATGTACTTCTATGATCTTATCTTTAAAGCTCTCCTTTGAGAAGCTTGAATCTTCACAGGGCATCTCCCAATGATCTGGATATGTCTAATATTTGAATACCATTCTTTATCCTCTTTGGTGTTCACTATATATTGTTGACTCACAATGTTAGGATCTGTCTCAAAAATTATTTGGCTCAAGGCTTTTCCTCTTACCAATTTCATGGGTGTTATATCCATATCATATTCTTGAAGAACTATTATCCACTTGGCTCTTTTCTCTCTAGGCTCACTCTGCATCAGGAGCATTTTCACTACTGCATCTGGTACTACAGCAATTATCTTACTTCTTAGGATGTAATGTCTAAATTTCTTTACCACTCTGACTAAAGAAAGATCTTGTCTTTCAACATCCATATATCTGAGTTCAGCATCTTTGAATGGGCAACTCATGAAAGCTATGGGTTTTTCTTCTTTAGCTTCATTTCTCTATGTCAAGACTACTACACGTGTGTTCTGAAGAAAATGAATAAATATAAAATTCTCTTGTGTAATCTGGACTGATCAAGATAGGTGCATCTGATATGGATTTCTTAATGTCCCCAAAGGCAGCCTTCGCTTCAGGTGTCCACTTGATCTTGGCATCTTTCTTAAGCATTGCATTCAGTGGTCTAACAATCTCTGCAAACCCGGTGATGAACTTCCTAACAAAGTTTATCTTACCAAAATAGGATTTAATCTCTTTCTTACTTCCAGGAAGTTGCAGCTTCATGATTGATTCTACTCTTGCAGGGTCAATGATGATCCCATTTTCTGATATCAAGTGACCTAGTAATTTACCTGTGGTTACTCCAAATATGCACTTCTTTGGATTGAGTGAAATACCATAATGCTCACATTTCTTGAGCACCTTTCTAAGGTCTTCGATGTGATCACCCCTCTTCTTTGAATAGATGGTCAAGTCATCCATGTATATGACTATGCATTTACCAACCAAGCCTCTAAAGGCTATGTCCATTGCACACTGGAATGTGGCTCCAACATTGATCAGGCCAAAAGGCATGCATCTATAAGCAAATATTCCCCACTTTGTGGTGAATGTTGTTTTTAATCTATTCACTTTGTCCACCATCACCTAGTTGTATCCTGAGAAACCATCTAGGAAGGACATCATTTGAGCTCCATTTACTATCTGCAAGACTTCATCCAATGAAGGTAAACGATAATTATCCTTCTCAGAAGCTCTGTTCAGATTTTTGAAGTCTACACATAGATGTATATCTCCATTTTTCTTTCTTACAAGGACCAGATTGGCTACCCATGTTGAGTGTCTCACAGGAAATATGATCCTGGTGTTCAACAATTTCTTAACTTCTTCAAAGATGATAGGCTCCAACAAGGCATTAACAGGCCTTTGCTTTTGTCTAAAAGGCTTAGCATTTGGTTTCAATGGAATAGTGTGAGTGATGATTGTTGTGTCATATGTCTTCAACTCATCATAGGTCCAGGCAATAACATGGATGTAATCCTTCAAAGCTTGAGTTATCCCTACCTTTTCTTCTTCAGTACAAACTTTACCAATTAGGACATTCCTTACATCTTCTTTCTGTCCTATGTTGACTGGTGAATATTCTCCTCCATCAGTCTTGGGGAGATCCTTTTGTTTCAGCATGTTATGCAGATCAAATGCCTTTTCTAGTTCTATCATACCTTTGAGTATCTTATTACTTGGTAAGTCCATGATCTCTTCTTCTTCCTAGATATGATCTTCTAAATTTCTTTCATCTATGATTTGTGCATCAAATACATCTCTGTTTGCTATGAAATCCAAAATATGTTGATCATCATCAAACACTTGAAGATTAGTGACATTGTCTGGTATTGAGGGCATTGATATCAGTTTGACTGAAAATCTCTCTAATCCAAAAATGGACAAAGGCTCCAAAGTGTTGGTAGCTTGTGCCAAAGCATCTGCTCAGTGATTTTGTTCTCTAGGGACATGAGTGATGTTGAATGCATCAAACTCCTCTATCAAGTCCCACACTCTATGTTTGTAGTTGGACAACTTCTTGTAATTGCAAACATAGATATTCCTCACTTGTCTTACTACCAATTCTGAATCTCCATAGACGGCAGAATCTTAACTCTTTTCTTGAGAGCAAACAGCAACCCATGGATTAAAGCTTCATATTCTGTCACATTATTAGTACATGGGAATTGCAATCTGTATGCTGCCAAATATGATTTTCCTGCTGGGTTAATAAGATCTATACCTACCCCAACTCCTTGCTTGGACTTGGATCCATCAAACCTAAGGATCCATGGTTTATCTTTTGTTAATGGCTTATCAGGGCCTTCTCTTTTCTTTTTAGCTCTAGCAATTGCACCACCTGATATCCATTTTAACTTTTGTAACTCATTCTTTATCCTTTTTAGTGGCTGATATGAACTTGATACTGTTCCTTTTTTTACATCTGTGATATCATCATTATCAGTATCTAACTATTCTTCAATATTTTTCTTATTGTCTCTTAATATATCCTTTCTATTGGATAACTGATCCTTTGAATAAAGTTGTTCTTGCTTATCTATTATATGCAAGCACAATGAGCACATGTGTGGTCTCTGAATGTGGTGCTGTATGTAATCTACACCATCCCTCAATTAAAGCATGATGTGGATGGATCTCCTCTAATTTGAGCCTTTTAACTTGCTTGGATAAAAACTCTTCAAACTTTGTTAAGTTACTTCTCGTGTCCTCATCTGACAACTCATAATCTGACTCAATCAGGCAATCGGTTCCAAGGGTGATATTATCTTCATCTTTACAGGTATCTTCACCATACATTAGGATCTCCTCTGGGTTGTAAGTATGACTTTCTTCCTAATGTATGCTTTCTTTTGTATCTGCAGATGACAAACAAGATCTAGAATCATCATAACTAAATGTACTACTTCCCTCAGTTGAAGATGATCCTCTCTCACTGTAAGCTCGTTCCAACTCCATCATATCTAGGCAAGCCTGACAAGTTTTCTCTGAATGTGCTTCATCATGTAACCTACACCAACCTCCAATTAGAATATCCTGATCAGGCATGTTTAGTGCCTGGCAATGTTGCATTTCTCTGGATAAGTACAATTCAAATTCTTTGAAATGATCTACTCCATCATCATCTCCTGAACTCTAATCAGATTCTATGATCACTCTGTTATCCTAATGAGCATTTTCACGAATGTGTGTGTTACACATGAGGATTTCCTCTATCCTGACCATTTGAGGTCTGATGGTATAAACTCCTAGTTCGACATCTATGTACAATATCTCATTTGTCTTGTTGTACTTAGTGATCATGTACCTCATCCTAGGTTCATCTTCTATCCTAATCTGATCAGGAATCCCCTTCCAGGGTAACCACATGTGACTAAAATCAGTAGACATATAACCATTAAGTGTTTTTGACCAATCCCTACTAAGAAACATTCCATAAGTATCAGGGATATCTACCACCTGGATGTCAATATAATATTGAATCCTTGGATCAAATGCTAACTGCATGTGTATATGTGTTAATTCTCCCACTACACTTACTTTAGTTTTGTTTAGTTGTGTCACCTTCTTGAGAGACTTGGCTGGATGTAACCCTAAGGCATTGCAAATAGATAGAGGCATCACGTTGGTGGAGGTACCTAAGTCTACCAGGCAATTATGTAAGTTCTTGACAAACATCCTCAAGGTGAGTAAGAATGGGGGTGACTTAGTCTTATCTCTGTAAAGAATCATATATGAGGTCTCAGTAGCTTGAACAATGGTTGGAACTTTGTGTTTTACATTTTCTTTAGCTGCCTGATCTTTGTTCAAAATCTAAATTTGATTATGCACATGATTGTCATCTTTTGATGTGGACTCATCTAAGGATCTCATGAAATCTTTCTTCATGGTTGGATTTTTCAGCAATTCTGACAATGATAGGCTAATCTTAACTCTCTTCATCTCCTCTGCTAGATAGGTGACTAACTTGTCTGATTCTGGAGATTGATTACTAGTTTTCAACATTGTGTTTTGAGGTGTGAAATACTATGTATTAACCTTGGGAGGACCAAGATTATTCCTTTCTTTTGGATCTAGAGGAGTGTTAAAGTTATTGGGAGGCAAAGATGTGGTCAAAGGACCAGGCGGTCTGTTAGAATTGCTCCTGAGGTTATAATTATGCCTACCCTGATATTGTTGCTGATAAGCATAAACTTCTTCATGTTCTACCGATGGTTCATTTTCATCCTCAAAGGGAAACACATAATTTGTTTCAAATGCCATGGTAGATTCTTCACATGCTAATGTGTAGTTTTCATGAGCTGATGCTACTTGGTGATGAGGTTGATTTACAAAACTCTCAAGTACAAGGGCAGAGTCATATCCACAAGGAACAATCTCATTCCCTTCAATGAAAAGAGGGTCACTTGTAGTGTTGGACACTTCAGTCTAAAATATAGAAGCTGCTATTTTAAACTGAGGATAATTCAGCTCAGCATGTGCATTGGTGTTGTGTATTCTACACCAGTTTGTAAGTGTTGCCTCTACTAGATTAACTCTAGTAGCCTGCTTTGGTTCATTAGGGGGCTGATTGTCTAAAGGTGATGGCAAAGAAACATTGTTTGGCCTAGTGTTCCATACTCTAGGTTGCCTAGGTGCAGCATTGTTATTGCCATTATTATTGTTAAAGTTCCTATCATTGTTGTATCCCCTGTCAGGATATGCAGATCTATCATTATTATATCCTCTATTCTGATTTGACTAGGAATAAAAAATTTGACCTCTTAGATGTGTGATCTCAGTTGTCAGCTTTCTCAATTGTGCAGATATCTCTTTAATATCTTCTTTCTCTTCCTAAACTTTGGCTACTACATTTTCTTGTTGAGGTTTAAAGAAAGAAGAACCATTGATATTATTCTGCCCTACATCTTGAGGTGTTTGGACATGTCCTGGATACTGTATCATCTGACCATTCCCATTTGGAGGAGGCATTATACTAAGGGGAGGTACTTCTAATGGATCGAGCATTGTAATAGGAGGCATCATGGCTCCATTGGTCTATGGCTGAGCATGATATTGCGGATATGCAGGATATGCTAAGTTAGGTGTTGTAGTAGGAATTAATTGCTAATTTACTTTTATTGCTTCTTCGAAAGCTCCTGTTAGAGTTGTAACACCAGGATGTGCTCTCCTTATGAACATGGAGGTCAGGGGGTCTAAGGCTGAGTAATATACCAATATGGTTGGTTCATCCCCTACATTATATGGAGCTACCAACTTAGAATACATCTTCTAAAATCTAGCATTAAAGTTGGAAATAGGTTCTCCTGCTCTTTTGATTGTAGCAAAAAGGTGATAAGTCATTGCAGGATCAATAGGTATCTTGAACCTATCCTTAAAGGCTTTCTCTAAAGCATCCCATGAACCAATTGAAGCTTGAGCAAGGTTGATGTACCATTTGTATGCTTCCTCTCCCAAAGAGTATGGAAACAACCTGCATACTACATCCTGATGTTCAATCCTTGCTCTAAAGCAGGCTTCCTTAAATGTCTGGATATGATCATCTGCATCCTGATATGCATGATATTTAGGGTAAATCTTATCAGGATTCTTAGGCAAGGGATGATATGCAATAAAGGTCAGGGCTGAATCAATAGTAAAGTATGACATTGTGACTGGTGCTTGCTGCACTTGAGGTATAATTGGTGATCCTGGAGGTGTCTAAGGTACAAATGGAGATACTGGAGGTGTTACAGTATGTCTTGATGAGGATCCCGATGTACTTGACTCAAGAGTATGGTGAATATCAATAGTACAAGGTCTAAGACCATGAATAGGCAATTCCTCAAAGAGTCCACTGGATCTGGACCTGGTATTTGGTCGGTGAGCCAGGATTCTAACGACTTAAGATAGAATATGGGTATTTTGACTGAATCTTTGCAAAGATCAAAGGAAATGACCATCCAGAGTCGATATTTATGGTCAAGACTTAGTAATGACTGGATATTTATGCAATATTTGCATCAAACATGCAAATATGAACAAAGATTGAACTTCTGGACATAGATATCAGGCTATTTGGAGAAAACTTGAACAAGTCAGTATTTTAAGATTTCAAGCAAATGACTACAAAGATCAAAGGATTTATGCATTATACTGGAATATTTATGATCAATATTATTGAAAACAACTTAAGATAAGTGAATCTTTGCACAAATATCCAAAGCATTGACAAATTTAACAAACTTTGATAAGATCACCTTGTAAATACGTAGGAATTTGATGTAGCTAACCAATTTAGACAATGAAAGAGAACGAATGCCCTCCTTCTAGCACCAATTTATGTTGGTTATGATGTTAGTCACAACAAAATGAATAAAAGTTTACACAACAAACCTTTATATCTTGAAATGTACGATCAATTTAGGATAAATTGATACTCTAAGTCTTCATTGATCAGGTCATGATCGTCTGATGTTACTCATAGGTTGATGTGATATGCTATTCTCCATCCAAGGGGTCTTACTTTGTCATTTTTTCTATCAAGAATTGATGTCTGTACATCTGGTTTACACTTGCCTTCTGTAAATTACTTCACAAACAAGGTTATTTCTACTGTATTTAACAGTAATGATGATATTTGACAAGTTTGATAAATTCTTCTAAACATCAACTATCACGAATCAATTTTCACTTCTGCACTATGAATTTGTCTAAATAATGTGCCTTCAAGCTGATATTTGCATGACTATTGTTGTCATTTATATGTATTTGTATGAGATTTTCAATTTTACATGTAGATTAACTCAAATATGCTAAGAATATTCAATTTCCTTCGGGATATCTGCATATTTCTATGTATTTGCTTAGGATTATCTATGTATTTGTAATTATGAGGGTGATTTGAATGAAATTAAACAAATTATGTAAACTACTTTCTAATCTTTACTAAATTGAATGAATCTTCAGCTATTGGTCTACATACACTAGATACTATCATGAAAGGAAGAAAATCAAACCATATGTTCACTAGGGTGTTCCATAGCTAAGTATGGTTGATGCAAAATTTGATGGAAAAGAGATGAAGACAACATGCACAACATGAATTACACTCCAAGGGATGCAGCAAATCAAAGCACAAGCCAAGAATTCATCTACAGATTACTCAAACTATATGATTATGTGTAATCTAGATCTTCACTTTCATTAAGTATGCAAAAGACATGTACATTTACAATCAGCTTTGAAATTAGTCCTGAGAAACTTCAGTAATCTAATTTCAATTAAGTTTCGAATAATCTGATACAATGTGCACTCCATCTCTTTTTATAGGACAAAGAGAGGAGGCGGTTACAATGATCCCATGATCAGGATTTGTCTATCTAAATCAACAGTTCATATCCTTTTTGACTTGGTCAATTGATATCAAACATGGCACAAGTTGCCATCTGGCAACCATCTAATGGGACTCAATCAATTCTTTGTCTTACTATGCATGGGACCATGTCATCATGCATCCTTACTCACTCTTCTTCTTCTTCATGTTCTTCATCTTCATCATCTTCTTCATTTGTGTCAAGATCATCCCCTACATGTATGATGATACTTTCCCTGATGGGTTCATATGCCTACATTATTCTTTCAATCTCTCCCCCATCTTGGACTCTAACTTTTACTGCAACATGCCTTTGGGAATGAAATTGTGTCTGTAGAGCAATCCATTTGCTCTTTCTTTTGTTTAACATCTCATTATATGCTTCTACCTTGGCCTTCATCCTCATAGCCTTGTTGACTATATCCTCTATCAAATAATGAAGAGGGTCATTTGTCGCATGTTTAAAATTACTTTGGAAGGCTCCAATTGCAAAATTAGTATCTTGATTTTCTATCTTTCTTTCTACATTACCTTCTAGAGCTTCCAAAATAATTGGCTCTTCAGCCATAAGATGATGCAACTTAACATTGATATCCCTAAGTTTGGCAATACATCTTTTCAGGATATCACTCTCGAACCTGGCGTCCTCATACCATGTGCCTAATAATTGTGTTGTGTTGTTATCAAATACCTGATTATACATAAGCACCTTCATGTCTATATGTCTCATTTCAACCAGGGCATCTAGATGTTTATCTACTTTAATGGATCTCTGTGAAACCTTGTTTTGAAGTTTATCTACTTTGCTCCTTAATGTGCTGAGCAAGTTCCAGTTGGATAGGGAGGTCCTTATCACCTTCTCTGCTTCAGACATGAAAAGAATAAACCAATTGTCTACCACATGAGCCTTATGCTTCATGATGTCCAGCCTTGTTACCTCATCTTGAGATATGATGGTTAAGGAGGTGGCTGTATTTGTTGGCATGCAGTTAGGGTCAATTAACCCTTTTATAAATGTAGGCAATTGAGCAATATGCTCCTTGTGCATTTTATTCTTGTCTTTCTCCTTTTTCACGCTTTTCATCAAGGAGTCTATAATATCTTTGGCCTCTTGGCCTTCCTACTCCTTAGTAGCAAAGCCTAGATCAACATTAGTTATTTGAAATTCATTTATGCTTATTTCTCCTTTTGCCTTGTCTGCTATTGGTAGAGCTACCTGAGCTATCCTCCTACCTGTAGTAGGATCTCTCCTAATGGCGAATGTCAGTCTAGCCTTCCTTTTAGGCTTGATCATCTCTGTTGAAAACAATGCAGCAACGTCAAACTCAGGCACATCAATGTCCTGGGGTGGGTTTATTTCTTGCTGCAACCAATATGGTATATCACTAGTTGTTCCTTGTTGGTCAATTTGCTCAATGTGAGCATCCTGAGATTCTACATTATGCTCTACCCTTGGTGGAGAAGTTTCTTTTCTTGGCTCATCCTCCTAGATTTTATCTTGAGGAATCTCCTATTGTACAGGAGTTTCTTGTGATGCATTTACATTTTTCTCTTGTGTATCTTGTTGCGGTTGATCCTCATGAGGATTCTAAACATTTTGATCTGTTTTATCCAGATGATCACCCTGATCATTCTTGGTCACATTTTCTGTTTCCTTTTTCCGATCATCACCTTGTTGAAGACTTTATTCTTTGTCTTTTGACGTGTCTCCTTCTCCAACGTCTTGGGCTTTATCCATTCCCTTTTCACTTGTCCCTCTTTCAGGTGTTGGCTCATTATTCTGATTATCACTCTTATCAGGCATCTCTTTATCACCCTCCTTATGTATATTGGTTACCACTTTCTCTTGCTCCGGAGGTGTATTTTTACTTTTCCCTTGATCCTCATCACCCTAATAAGCTAGGGCTATTACTGCAGGGCTAGTGACTTGATCAACCAGGTTAGTTAATCCAATTTGTAGAGCTACCACGTCAGAGTTATCTTCTTATATTTCTTCCATTTCATCCTCTTCCTGATGGGCTTCCTTGTGAACTAAGGGACTGCCATGAGGGGTCATATTTGTATTTGCTACCAATGTCTTCATCTTTTGAGCAGAAACATCATTAACTACATCATCATCAGACAAGCCTACTGTATCATCCAATGGAAAAAGGTGGTTCTTTTCTTGCACTATGCATCTGTTCTCTTTGTTTCTCTACTTTTTCAGTCTTAAATTGCACTATATCAGGGATGGGAACTTCATGTTGTAAGTTCTTTAAAATACCTTCACCACCTGCTCCTCTCAGCAGAATGCGATTTATGTCCACATTTCCTCTCATTGCAATCTTTTGTTTATTTTGAGGCAATGTTGGAACTTTCTTCTTTTTCTTCTTGATCAGGAGGTCATCATCTGAGGGCTCTTCCTCCTCCTCTATAATAACAGGGGCGGGCTTTGCAGCAGCTTTCTTTTGTTTTGCAGGTGTGTGTGGTGATGTTATAGCTGATGAAGAAGCTACATTTTCTTTTGGTTGGGGTTGTCGAATGACCATCACCCCAGCTACTTGGTTTCCTTTCTTATTTTTACTTTGCTGCCTTTCTCCATTTTATTGCCTCTTTTCTCGAAGAAAATCATCATACTCTTCATCAGACAATTCTTGTCTCTTTCTTTTATTGTCCACAGTGAGGGCTACCCCTTTATTCTTTAGCTGGGTGACCTCATTTTCTACCCATTCCTTGGTCAATTGCATGACCTTTTGATTTATCTGGTCCAAGGAAGTTTATTCTAGCTGATCCCACTCTAGAGATGATATGGTATCATTGTATACCTTTTTGTCCTCATATTCTTGGGACATGATCTTACCATCGTCTTCATGCAACTGGGCAGGCACCGGCATGCAATCCAAGGTGCGTATCTGATTCAAGGTGAGCCTCTAGTAACCTCTCCTTCTAACTTCTGCCCCATCATCACAATCAG
This sequence comes from Cunninghamia lanceolata, assembly GCA_027924645.1. Lineage (NCBI taxonomy): Eukaryota > Viridiplantae > Streptophyta > Pinopsida > Cupressales > Cupressaceae > Cunninghamia > Cunninghamia lanceolata. Next base: position 249,034 of record BSBN01001811.1, on the reverse strand, counting down.
CCCTAAAATCTTGAATGTGCTTTTGATGCATGGGTTTCTTATGCAATTCTAGCATCCTATCATAAGGATCATATGGCCTAGCCAATGAGAATGGCTGCAAGTGCATCAATTTTAATCCTCCAATTACATCCCTGACACGTTCCCTATCACAGCACATATACCAGCCAATCATGACTAGAAACAAGACATTTGGTATCTTTTTCTTTTCAATATAGGCCTCCACTGAGGTCAGGGCCTGCCTAACATACTCCATCAGGATGACTTGGTTATTTGGATATCTCGGCAACATGAGGGGGTGCCCGGTGAAGCCTTCCATCCTTATATATGAAAATGTGGAGAATTGGATGAACCAAGCCCCATGCTTGTATATGGCAGCTTGTGCCTCCACACTCAATCTCTTTCCTTTGTCTTCTTCCATGGTTCTGATAAGGTGCATAGAGAATGAATCATTTACTCTCCGATAATGCTGGAGATATTCTCTTCTTTTCAACTGTGGGTAATGATCCCAGATGTTCACATCCCCAAGGTTATTCCCAACCCTACCTACTATTTGTAATCCATTAAATGTGCCTCTAGATGCACAGGCATATACTACATAAGAAGTCATGTGGAAAATGTTCATTTTCCCTCCTAGCTTCCTCATTCCTTCATCTAGGCTATCACTTATGATTTTTTCCCATAGGGGTTTTCTTTCAGAACATTCCACCATCCTAATAATACCATGCATCCAATTCTCAAAAGCTCCAGCATTTTTCTTCCCTGTCATCTTGCTAAGCATTGTCATCATGTACTGGTATTCAGAAGCAAAATCAGAGGTACACAGATAATTTTGTTGAGGCCTTTTATGTGCTACTCTTGGATCTCCATTGATACATGATCCTCCTAGATTCCTTTTGGTTGCTACTATACTCTTTTTCCAATTTTTCCACATTTAATCGAACTACATTATGTCCCTTAGGCAGATTAAAGGCAGAGGTGATGCCTGCAACTGAGAAGTCTGCATAAATTCTACCATGCTTTTCTACTTTTCTGGTCTCCGTATTGTAGTTCTAGGCACATTCTACCACTAGCTCATGGCTTCCATTGCATATGGAAATCCGCCAGCATTCCACATTCTTGAGTTGTATATGTTTATTAGTAGCAGGTTTCCACTTCCCTTCTCTAGTCTTGTTGTCCATGCATCAAGATCATTACTCCCTTGATGTCTATAATTAATTTGTCCATATCTGAATGTCACTCCCTCTAGCTGTAAGTACATAGGTTTCAAAAAATTTGTCTCAAACCAGTTCTTTCTGATTGCCATGAGATCCTAATAATCGCTTCCCTTTTACTGTATGGGTGATATCCAAATGAACGTGATCCTGTCACAATTACTGTTTTGTTCCATTCTATTTGCAAGTTGCAGTGATTCTTTGATATCTCCAGAGCTCTGTAATTCTTTGTTTAACATATGGTAGATTCAAAATAAACCAAAAATCTTCACTTTCAACTAATTAATAAGGCAAATTAGGGTGTGCTTAGTGTATTTTGTTTATGTCCATTGATTAACACATGGCGTTTGTAAATGTTGACAAGTGGCGGGCTTGTATTTGAAATTCAAAGGCTCAACCTATCGTTGGGACTGCATTTAATGCAGAGGGTGATCTTTGCGAAGATCAGGGATGTTTGAAAATATGATGGATATCCAGTATATGAGGGTGATATCACCATCAGGATGGTCAACTGTTGATCAACGACTACAGTTGGGTCACTACACCTTTGTTAATAATCATGATAACACATTGTATTAATATGATCAGGTGGATATGCCACATGGCATCATTTAATTAGTCCCTAAAAATCTTTGCATCTCGAGTAATCTAGGGTCGATATGAGGGATATAAGGAAATATATGGATGTTTAAACACTACGAAATATCACGATACATGAGAAGGTGAGGATGATGTCAGTGTTTTATAAGTCTTTCAAATTGTTCAAGGGAATGACGTCAACATCATATTAGTTAACGTCAGGGATGTTTAGAAATATGACCTTCTTGGGTCTGGGTCATGATGACATTATCATCTCGTCGCGTTCGCTTTGTATCAGGTTAAGATGACGTCATCGTCATATTGAGAAATATGACGGATGTTTGGAAATGTGACCCTCTAGGTGTCAGGCATACTAATGACATCATCATCATATTGAGTTCTTTTATATATCATAATAGGATGATGTCATGGTCATATTTGTGAAGGGTGATATTATGAAATATGATAGACATTCAAAAATGTGACCCTCTAGAAATATGCATGCGCATTTGATGGGTATACACTCTTTTGCACTTAACTATAACATTTGCATATTGAAGTATATGCGAATATTGGGTGATCTTCATATGTTGGGGTCATCTGGCGAATATGACTGATATTAACGAATGTGACCCTATGGGGAATATAAGGTTTGACCAGAGTTTGACCAGGTATAATTCTTCATCCTTAAGGAATATTAGGGTGATCTAAAAGGCAAACTTGCTTACAATTTTGCACTCTTTCAAATTATGAGGTTTATGAAGGCAACTTTTGACTTTGACACTTGACTTCTCTTGTGGGTCACATGCATGTGCAAGGGTGATATACTTAACTGACTTTTGCCAAACCACCCAAAGCAAGGAAACAAAGACCAAGCAAAAGCAAAAAGTTGGGTCCCTATTTTGCTAAGGCAAAATGGGGCGTGTTGTGCAACCACACAATAGGTGCCACCACCCAAGTCTTGGATAGAGAAATGTTTAGTAACTGTCATTAGATTCCAAAACCCTAATCTTCACTCAGTCTTCCTATATCTTCACATTCTTTGGATCTCGCTCATGTAACATGCACACAAGAAGATAAGAAGGGGTTTGGGGGTTATGGTGTTTAGGGACTTGCCTCAGTCAAATCCTGGGATAGCATTCAAGGTTCTGAACACCGTTGATTGATAGAGAGTGAGTGCTCTCATGGGGAAAAGGCTAAAATAAATGATAATGATGATGATCCAAATGATGATAAACAACAATTATATCACCTATGTTATGATCCCTTAGAATGATGAAGATCCTTCAACTCCTAAGGTGGATAGCTGATAGCTTCATGCCTGCAACAAACACACAATAACAACACACAAATCTTCTCTAGAATCACAATGAATGCTCTTGATTGCTTTCCTTCAATATCTCAAGTTAGCTATCTCTATCTTAGTTACAAATGAACTCAAAAACACACTTATAAATGCTTTCCCGCTCATAATCATGAAATTAAACCAAAAGAGTCGACAAGGAGAAACCTTTGAAAGGTCCCAAGATGACCAATACTAAATTTTGCCCTGACCAATTAGGAGGGACTTGGGCAGTGGTTCCCAAGTCTTTTATCTCCTTTTGGGTCTGAGATAAGATAAGTGAAGGGGCCTTTATTCCAATTTTACATTGGTGTTAGGCAATTTTGCATTGGGATGAGCATTTAGAATGAATAATGTAATAAATGGGACCTAGGAGCTAAACAAGGAAGTAAAAAGACATGTCGACACTTTTTACTCCATAACCGAGAGAACCTTCCTATTAAATAAAAATATAAGTGAGTTGAAACTTGAGTTTTAGAGCATAATCCTTGTGCATGAGTTTGATTTATGATGACATTTATGAGGATTTTAGGAGAGGTTATTTGGCTTATTCCTAGTTTTGGGAATGGACTTGAGTTTGATCTTCCTTGGTTAGAGAGGCTTACATCCATGTTGGTTATATGAGATATAGATGTTTTGTAAATGATCTATGAGATTGAACGGTTGGGTGTTGTTAAGGCTTTTTAGTTGGGGTTTTGTGATGGAGATCCTACATAGCATAGCTTAACACTTTGAGGTGTTGGTAGAAGGACATGATATGTGATATGATTTACAAGTTTTCTTTCTTTAGTCTTGTATTTCTTCCTATAGGTTCATGTTCACATGACATTGGATTTGAGGTTTGCATGGAATCATTGTGATCAAGAGTTTTGTGGTCATGTGTTGTTATTCTACTTCATTACTTTTTAGTAAATGTAGACACTTAAAATCGACACCTTTAACATCACATCTAATATACCACTTTAAACATTTTCCTAAGCACATACTAACCACACTCATTCATCTAAACATCATCATCAAATTAATTAAATATTAAGCTAATTCCCATCACATAGCACCTAATGTTTTGTACCATGTCGACATTTCTTCATTATCTTACTAATTTCCCCTTTGTACCACCACCACTAATTAACTAAATAATTCATATTACTTAGTTAATTAAGCTAATACTAATTTCATTTATTCCAAAATGGATAAATAAATCTATTTTCCATTTTCTCCTAATTAATAAATCTAATTATCCACTCACAATCTATCATAACTCCCTCCAAGATTCCTCTCTATTTTTATCCCATGCACAACCAATTAGTCAAAAATAAAAAATAAAAATAATTAATTTCCCTCACCTATTTTAGAGCCCACTAAGATGGCATCATAACCCTCATCGCTCCTTCTAACTATTCTTATCCAAGGAATATTCTCCACTCCCTCTAGTTCAATCTCGATTGTTCATCCATTATCAAATCTTGAATGTTCACATCCTCAACCAGACATCTATAAATCAATTTCATTTGTTTGAACATCAGCCTAGATGCTTGAACTTTTGGATGTCTGAACTTTTTGAATATCTATCATATTTATCCTTTTATCGTATCCATAGGTACATGTTGTATAAATCTTGCACAAATCCTTGAGCATCCACATTTAGAATCAATAGAGCAAATCTACTCATCATAGAGTATGTATTGGGTAACTTTGTTCGTGTTTGAATTTTGTTATTTGCATTCTATCATCTACTCTATTTGAGGTTTGCACAAGTTTAGAATATGAAGCATTTCATTTAAATTTATTTTCTATTTTGAGTTCTAAATTCTTTCTTACAGTAACAACATGGGGGTTGTTTAATATTTTCTTTTGTTGAGTGTTGGAGAACTTCAGAGAGCCATGGAGACTAGTTGTGCGAGAGTATGCAATAATTTGTGTTGCATATGTGGATCATTGTGATTGTTCTTTGTTACTACATGGTTTGATCATTATCCACACCTTAGTTATGAGTGTTGATTGGTAGACTTGGTATGCCTTGATCCATTTTCAGATTTGATATTACCCATGTAATGGGAGTTCTAGGTTGTATATGTGTCCTTTGTTGGATGTTCTCATTATATTGTAGTGTTGAGGGTCTTAAGGTTTTTATCACATGTTTATGTCTTGTTACCTTGGAGGACTGCTTTATGCGGGATAATGTATATGCATGAACTTAGGATCATATATTGAGTTGGATATGTTGTTGTCATGCGTTATACTGATGGTTTTGGATACCATTGGAGGATGATTGAATGTATTAGCATTTGTTGTGGTTTCTATTTCTAGTCATGTGGGTTTTTTTTATTGGCAACATCTTGGAGCCTTTGTTATCACATGGATTTGATGCTTATGTTCTTTTGATTGGTTTATCTTCACCTTGGTTTATTCCTTTTCTTACATATGTGGCATGTTGGAGAATGAGAGTTCTTGCTTGAGATGGTGGTCACTTTGGATGTTATTGTAGGTATCTTGAAGGAGCATGAGAGCATGCTAGAGATTCATATGATTTCATGGATGGGTATGATGATTCATTTCATCAATTGATCCTTATGCAATATATACAACAAAATGGGAGAGTTTTAGGAAAAAGGGTGTTGTACACCCTGCACAAGAAAATAAATATTTTAATTATGTAAAATAAATATTTATTTGTGGCTTAGAAGACGTGTTTAGCCACATTAAATATTTATTTAGGACTAGTTATAAATTTGTATTGTAATAGTAATTAGATATTATATGTATGGGAGACAGGACAAATATTTAATATTTGTGAAAAATATTCAATTTTGAGGTCAATGGTTTTGGGCTCTCATGGTGTTTAGACACATAGTTTAGCAAATACCATTTGGTGGTTTTGTGAGCTTATTTCTATAAAATCAAGCACATGTTTAGTGGTTGAGGTTGGTTGTCATTTGTATTGAGCTCTCTTGAAGAGTACATATCTAAAGCATGGCATTTAGGATGTGTGGTTGCAAGGTTACCCATTATGCATGGACACATGGAGGATGCATTGGAGGGGATTAATGTTTCAAAAGTATTCATGGAGACTTTGTAATTGTATCAAAATGTTTTATTGATGAATAATACATCGAGTGTAGATATTTTTGGAGGCTAGATTTTTCCCTCACAGAGGGTTTTCCTAGGATATATCTTGTGTCATCTTGATGGTATGTTTGTCTATTCTTTTGCATGGTAGATTTTGAGTACTTGTTTACATATTTATCTCTCTTGGGATTATGTGGAAATGTTTATTATTGTTGTAATTTTTCCTTTCCATATCAATCCACGCAAAAGAATACCCAAAATCTATCCATGTAAATACAAGCAATCCAAATCCATATCATGATCTAGCATAACTATCTCAGCACTACAATCCAAACATCACAGAAAAGGAAAAACAATCCAAACTAATCTAGCACCTATCCAAAAGAATCCATAGGCTTTGTTCCTTGTCTTGTTGCAAGCCTTGATTGACTCTAAACAAACCATCATTATATTAGGATTTATCATTCTCAATCCTCACGTTGTTTTCAAGATATATTTTATCCACATCAACAATGTTATCATCATCATCTAAATAATCTTTGGCTTCTATCTTGACTAGGGGCAAAATATTATGCATCCTTGCTTGATTTCTTGTGTGTTTTTTTTGTTTTGTTTTGCATCTGTAATAGTCCTTGCAACATATTTCTATAATGACATCATGATCTTTCCTATCATGGTGTCATACAACATATGCTTTCTTGTGACATTTTAATTTTGGGTCAGTTCTTTAATGCATAAGACACAACATCACCTTGATCTTATATATCTTGGCACATCCTATTTTATGCTATAGAAATAAAGTTGCTCAATTCATTGGAATCCCCTCAAAGATTCATCACATTTACATCAACAATTCCCAACCATCAACTCCTTGTCATATCCAATCCACCCAACCCTTCACCATATTCATCCCTTTATCATTAACATTCATCATCCATTATCCCCCTTCATCAACTAATCTACATATCTTACATTTTCATCCCCCACCCCTAACTATATCTTTTCTTCCTCTATAATCTCCTCCTCCATCATTCACACCCATCCTTAACATCTTTGCTAAGAATCAGTTTCATGCATTTTGAGAGAAAACCCATGTTCTTCAAACCCACCTATCCTCTCGAGGGGCCATCTCACCCATCTATTTACTAGTTCTATTTTTCTTCAGCCAATTGGGGCATCTTTCAAACTTGTTTATCTCATCAAGTGCTTATATTTTATTTTCCTTTGAAATGGTGACATTTCTTTTAGTTGCAATGCCATTTCAAAGAGGGGCAAAATGTAGACACCTAAAATCCATACCTACATTTTAACTAACTTTCATCAGTAATCTCCTATCATTTCCCACAATAATTGATTAAATAAATTACTTAATTAGGTTATCCCTATTCCATCAACTAGTTAAATAAATTAATTTTAATTAGTTTATACTAACATTAGTTAATTAAATAAATAATTTTATTTAATTAACTAAGCTAATGTCATCAGCCATTAAGGACATGGTTCGGTGGTCAAGTCACTTGGTTGTAGTGGCGGCCACCAAGGTTCAAACCCCCATTGGGCCAAAGAACTCATAGGCATGTGCCTTCACTGGGCTAACGTGCTCGCAGGTCTTGCACCTTTGCTAGGCTATTGTACTTGCATGCTATGGGCCTTTGCTGGACCAATGAGATCACGGGTTTGAACCTCTAGCATTAATGTAGGTGTTCATGCTAGGTGTTAATGCCAAGGGTGAGGTCAGGGGTGAGGTCCCTCATGTTGTGGCCTCACCGGTTCACATCTTCGATCAAACGCGTTTACCGATTAAAAAACTAAGCTAATGTCATCCCTCTCATCATTTAAAAATAAAAATATTTATTCTCCTCTATCAAATCCAAAAGTCCACATCCTCTATCAAAATGTAAATTAACTTTGCATCTTGGTCATCCATTTAACCAATTTAATTATAACCCTCAATTTTGAACTACGGGCTATTTAAATAAAAAAATTAATCCACATCAACTATATCCAAAATGAAATTAATCTTCAATCTTGACCATTAATATAATCAACCAAACCCTAGCCATTCTACCATCTATCCAAACTCAAATCAACTTTAAATCTTGGTCATTCATTTAATCAACCTAATTTTAGCCTTCCATTCACCAACCACCAACATTTATTTCCACTACCCTCTCAATTTCAAACTTAAAAATCCTCTCAGTAATTCTAGCCCTCAATTCCTCGCATCCTAACTCTATAAATCAAGCATTTCCCTCATCAAATGCACATGAAGATCCATTGTAGGTATATGCTACTACATTGAGGACATTCAAAAGAAATTCAACATCAATTCAAGCACAATCAAGAACACATCTCCAATCACCAAGGTTTGCATTTTGAAATTGTTTGTTTGGAATCATTTTTATTGATTTGCATGCCTTGATTGCTCAATTGGAAGTAGTTGTAGGATTTGGAGTAGGATTCACTTGTTTGTGTTTTTTTATTTTCCTTTATTCCACCGTTACAAAAGTTCATCTTAGTTGTTCCCAATGTAGTATGTCTCATTTGTTCCCAATGTAGTAAGCCACTGGACTCCCAAAACAATGTTCCACTCATGAAGGTAGCGATGATTGGGCAATCTAGTTTGTATTCTTTGAAGAAAGTTTAATGATATGGCATTTTCCTAGATAATTGATTGTACCCCCATATCCAATCATGACCTAAAATTCTGGGGCCAGATAGATAAAATAATTTAGTTGAGAAGATAACTTCTTATTGATGAAGTTGTGACTACGTCCTAAGCATATTAACATTGTTACTCTTTTTTTAAGAAACTCACTATGTAATGCCCCAAGATTTTGCTCAAGACATTATGGACAAAATATGATAGAACAAATTCTTCACAAAAAAAAGTGGTAATAAGTAACCACATAACATAATAACATGCCCAAGGTGCAAATGCAATCCATTATGACACTCTTGGCATGCATGCCAATGCATAAAGCAAAGCAACACAAGAAAAAGACTTAACCATACAATGGGACAAGGCACCATGGTTGACATTAAAAATAAGGAATGTAAGAGAGACAGTGTTTCCAAAACCACTAGAATATCTTCCTAATATCTCTACTAAACCATCCCTCAGATATCACATAATTACGATAAGAAAAAAATACTAAAACTTCTAAGGTTTGAGTTCTAGATTAAACTTGTAAGAAGGTCAAACTTTAGACTCGGATTGCAACTCCCAACTTTGGACAAAAATACGGGTTTGGGTTTCAGGTTGTAGTTGCAATCTGCACCCTCATGGACCTTGGGCTCTATTGGAAAAGTGTAATGTGCAAAAGACATGCCAACCCCAAACTCTGATCTACAAACCAATTCAAGGTCTAAAGAACTTATTTAGTTTGCAAGTTGCAACATGCAAACAAACTTTAGTTCCTAGACTAAGGGGATGTTCAAACTTCAGAAAACTCTTGTAGTTTGCATGTCTACAAAGTGCAATCGGGTTCCAAACTTTGAACCAACAGTACGTTGGACTTCAAGACTCACTGTAAATCTGCACATCTTCAAAGTGCAAGTAGACATTGAACTCTAGACTCTATGATATTTCAGACTTTGGAAGACATCAACAATCTGCACTATGCAAAGTGTAGTCGACTTCCAAACTTTGGACCTCTTACTACCTTAGACTCCGATAGCCAAATCCAACTTACACTATGCAATGTGCATTGGGTTTTTGAACTCTAGTCCAACTACACTTTGGGGTTCAGGAATCAACTATAATTAGCAACTCAAACTAGAAACCCTAGTTTGAATTACAGTTCAGACTATAACTCTAACTTGAAAAATAGAACGTAGAAAAGAGTTAAGGCAAGGAAAAAATAAGCATATTTTCCCCACTCTACGAGGCATATCGTCCAAGATTTTTGAGACAGTTTCGGGGGTACATTTGTGATATTATGGGCTCTAACTTGGCCACACAAAAACCTCTAGAAATACATGGTTCCCAAGGAATTAGATGGTAAGGGAATTCCACTTTTTAAACCATGGTAGAAAACATAACTGAAATGAAATAATGAAAATGTATCAATGCCAAGTACTCACCATACTATCAAGGGGGAAGATTCTTGGCATGCTATCCAAGCAACTCGAAGGCCCACATAATCCCCAACAATGGTACTATAATGTCAAAAATTGCATACCCTTATAATTTCACACTACGTATTGCGACCACCTTGGTGTTTGTTCCCCTAGCATTGTTTTTAGGTTCATTTTACCTTGCATTAGCCTTTTTCCTATAATCACAAATGATTTTTTGTTATATTCAACCGTTTGTGTTTATTTTTATGAATTTTGTTTGAATATTTTATTTATCTCATCATCTGATGATGTTCCATGTGACCAGGAATTGATGTTGCTTGGATGCTAGCACTTAGCATGGATGTCCATGCGACACACTAGCGTCCTACGTCTATGTGGCACCATATGACCTTTTCTGGGTGCTACTAGCCACCTCCAATGATGATTAAAGATTCTAATAATGCTTCTTTGTGGCTCATAATGTCTTTGTTTGACTCCTTTCTCTGTCTTTTCCCTCTCACTTGTGATTTTTGAATTCACTTTTCATTCTCATGCACGATGTTGTAAACTCTCTTGGCTCTGCAACTCTTGGTGATCTATTATGAAGAGTTTTGCTCTCTTGGTTATCTCCTATAGATTTCTTTGTGCTTCTTCAAGTATCCATTATAGCTATGCCCTTTTGGTGTGATTTAATGTGAGTTCTTGGAGGATTCTTGTACTCTCTTTTGTAGGGTGTTATGAAACTATTACTTGTTGGTTGAGATTCTCCTTTTGGACATATTTTGCTTCTTCTTCAAGTGATTTAGTTTCATATTGCTCTCTTTAATTTCATTTCCATTGTGTAACCCCATTGTTTGAAGTTGCATTGTGTGGTTACATCCAATATTCCTCCATTCCTTCATAGCTATTTGCACTAGTTTTCTCACTTAGCCTTAAGTATATTAGTTTGCTTTCAGATTTAGTATATCACTGCTATTTATTTCTTAGATACACTTAATAAGTAGGAGCACACACTTTCTTTTCAAAATATTTCATATTTGCTACTTGTGGCAGTCAAAAGACCAAAATAGGGGATTGACCTGAAGGCAAGATTCTTAGAGGCCCAAACACTTTCCTCTATTCTATTGCAGGTTGCTGATTTTGGTGAGAAATTACATCCCATCATCATTGGTTTCGTGATTTATTACTAAAACCCTCTTTCATGTCATTTTATTTTTATTACACATTTTCTTCTAGTTTTGTTTATTTCACGTCACCTAAAAATTAATGTGTTGGTATTTTGTTCATATCTATGGTGTGTAGGTGACAAGGGATCAAACTGGATTAAAATTTTTTATTTTTCCAACTTTTAGGACTACAATGTGATGCGTAGATGTCCCCATGATGCGTTGGCATCCTTGGTAGTTAGCTTTGTTCTTCTATATCAGGTTCCTCTTTGACCCTTCTTTTCTATTTTATACTTACTTTTCCAAAAATCTGTCTACAGTAGTATATTTTCAGCATTCTATTAGTCTCTTTCTTTCTTTCAAGCAATTATTTTAGTTCATTTTGTTGAAATGGTGAGCATATAGAAAATGTAGATTTCATGATAGTTACAAAATAATACAGAGATAATATTAATATTTCACCGTGATTTTACATTTGAGTACATTGGCTTATAAAGCCACAATTATTTCCGTACAAGTAACTTCTTAAAAACTACTACGGGAATAACTAATTCCCTAACTTATAAAACTAACATAATTTATTTATTATATATTAAAATAAACTAATAAATGTAAACCTTAATTTATTTTAACATTTCCCTTAAGGTTTACGACTTTGATGAAGCACCTTCACCAATCCTCCTCACTCACCCAGGAAACACCAACCTGACGCCATCGATCTCCTGACTATAGAACTTACAAAACTCTACACAACATGAGAGAACATAAAGTATCCCCAACCTCCTTGCACAATGATACAACTTTCCTTTGAAAGTCCACATCTCCTCCAAGTGTGTCAAAATGCCTCCTCCAATGTTGCACATAAGAGAACAACTCTCCTCTGAGAGTCCACATCTCCTCCGAGTGTGTCAATATCCCTCCTCCAGTGTTGTGGAAGCAATCCCTCCTCTATTGTATAGAACCATTGTGAATACACTAATCCCACCAATTTCAGAGATTACACTATCCACAAACTGAGTAGATGTAGATACACTAACTCCGCCTATTTCAAAAGATACACTATCCACACATACTACCACAAACTGCCAAGCCTCGTTGCTCTATGAAGGGACACAAATCAAAAATGGGTGCTCCTCATGCAATTAATCGTCCCTGAGCGAGAAGCTAGCTCGGGATGATGAAGATTCTCCTTCATCGCCCCCTGTCTCCAATATGAATGTGTTACACTCTATCTGTTTGATGCCACATTAGACTCTCTGATATCACAAGCATGTGCATTTAAAATCTTTGTTAGAAATACAAACATAGGGTGACATGATATAATCTTCATTTCAAAGTGTTGGACTCAACCAAAAAGTGTGCCTTTTACAAAATAAATCCTTATAACTCCTTATTTCACCATTTATAAAATAGACATCTTATGTCTCCCAAAATGTAATATACAAAGTGTAATCAAAGTAATGCAGAGGTGGCACAAGGGAAGCAAAAAAATAAGGTAAGTTTAACCCTTCTTTGCCCACTCACCCACTTCACCTATCCTTCAACCAACCAAAGGCACATCCAAGGGTATATGAAGGATTTGTAAACCAGGCTATGGTTCAATCCTCAAGACTGTCTCCACACCTTCTAACAGGTCTACAAACACTTTCTTTGCAGACTTTTCCTTTCACCTTGCAAGTGGTTCTAAACAAATTGTTTCTTTGGGGCTGCTCCTTGGTGGCTGGCATGATGAGAGACCAGTTGAACATGATGCACTTTCCACTCTCTGGTGCTGCAGACTTGGAAGAGGCAGTTTGGTATGATGTGGTGCTTTGACAGTCATCCTCTTGAAGGAGCTACACCCTTCTATCTTTCTGATTTGCAGAGTTGTTTCCCATCTTCTCTAACTAATGTCCTATCTGATTGTAGGAGAAACACCTTCCAGTGAACACATTGGGACCCCTGCCCCCACTTCTTCCTCTGCCATTACCTCTCCCTCTAAACTGACCTTTATCAGCACTATTTCTGTCAACCTACCCTTGGCTGCCTTCTTGTGATATGCCTTCTTGGTGTTTAGGAAAGTTGTCTCTGTTTTGAAATCTACCCTTGCCTCTAAAATTTAGATTGCTTTTGCCCCTGCTACTTGAATCACCTCTCCTTCTCTGTTTGTCCTCAATCCTCAATGCCATTTGAAAACATTTATGGACTGTCTCCGGGTTAAAGAGACTTAATTCATCTTGAATGGAGAACTTAAGACCATTAAGATACCTTGCAAGCTTCTATTTTTTATTCTCAGGCATCTTGGCTTTCAAAGACATCTTGTGAAACTCCTCAGTGTATGTGCTCACATCCATGTCCTTCTGTCTCAAGTTTTGCAACTTCTTGTGTAAGTTGACTTCATAGTCTTCAGGAACAAATTGCTTCTTGATTTCAAGCACCATCTTCCTCCATGTAGTGATAGGGTTCATATCATCCTCTATCCTTTCATTTTGAATAAAGTTCCACCAACTCAAGGCTGGCCCTTTCATTCTTCATTTGGCAATCCTCACTTTCTGATTTTTTGACACTTCTTCACATTCAAAATAGTTCTCCATTACCTCTATCCAATCAAGGCACTCCTCTAGATTCATCTTACTAGGAAACATAGGTAAGTCCACCTTAGTGTCCTTCCTACTCAACTTTCCAAGCGCATCTAGGAATTGTCTTTCTGACATGCCTCCTTGTGGCTCTTCCATAGGTACTCCTTTTTCTTCATCTTGATCCTCTTCATCTGAATCTAAGATGACCTTTGGTTTCTTCTTCTTATCCTTATCCTTCTTCAACTTCTCTATCTCAGCCTCCATCCTTTTGTTCTTGGCTGCTTGCTCTCTCACTATCTTTGCCAATTCAGCATTTGTCACCTTTTGAGGAATCCCCTCCTCTTCTTCTCTATCTCCCATCTCTTTGATGGCTCTGATACCACCTGATGCAGAGGTGGCACAAGGGAAGCAACAAAACAAGGTAAGTTTAACCCTTCTTTGCCCACTCACCCACTTCACCTATCCTTCAACCAAGCAAGGTCACACCAAGGTAAACTAAGGATTTGTTAATCAGACTATTGTCCAACCCTCAAGACTGTTTCTACACCTTAAAGCAGGTTTGCAAACACTTTACCAACAGTTGGTTTGGTTCCCAATTGCACACAACTCTCCAACCTCTAATTGGACTAGTAAGGCTACTAGCCCTCCAAATCTAGTTTTCTCCACACAACTTGACAAAACCCTGAAGGACCAGAGACACAAATGATGGATTTGAGTACCCTTTAAGGGACCCTAACAAATTTCCAAGTTTCCAATTCCAACTCTATTCTTGCAACTCAAAACTCCTACTAGGTCTCTAGACCTAATTGATCATTTTAGGTCTAGGTTACAAAGCAAATGGTCTAGGTTGGGTTCATAGACTTGGGACAGGAACTTGGAACACTTTCACAGCCTTCAAACAACTCAAAACCACCATTCATTTACTCCTCTTGTTAGGATTTTGTCATCTATAACAGCAAATAGCACAATTTTGGTCAAATACCTATGAATACTTGACCTAGGGCATCACTTTAAAAATCAAAGACTGACTCTCCCAACAAAATGCTTTTGAAATCATAGAATACACATCCCTAGCCTGCATTTCATTGATTTTCATGAGGTTTCACCGGTTGGAATGCATTCTAGGGCGAGTTTTATATGCCAAACCCTAGAAAACAGGGTTTTAAAGCAGCCTGGACTAAAATTGCAATATCTTTTCACTACGATCACTTCAAAACCTCAAACTTGCTGCATTCAAACCCTAACTCCAAGTACTTTCAGAAAAATAACATTTGTTCACCTGGCCAATCCGTACAGGCCATACAACAGCAAGAAAACAGGGAAAAACAATCTATTTTTATTGTTTCTATGCCCAAAACTCCATACCGACACCTCTCTACCGTACAGGAGTGAGATGACAATAGTATAAACTAATCCAAGTTGGTATCCAACCTCCAACAATAGTTTTCAACTATCAAAACTAATTGGCAACCAGCCAATGTGTCATTGACACCATTGGCAACATGTGACATTATAGTATTTTTGCATTAATACAAGGTTGTCGATGTGTTTAGCTTGTCCAATGGAATCAAACCACCATCATACTCCCTAGACCATGCAAAAAGACAAAACTAGCAAATAGACTCAAAGAAAACCTCATTAAGTGGCACAACTAGGGTCCAAGTGGACTAAGAATGAGTGAGGTTTATATGGTCACCCCAAACATCTTGACCACACAAAAGGACCTTACATCCATGGCTAAAAGCCTTATTGCAAACATATTGAACAAAAAAACACAACTTAGCAAAATGCTTCAAAATGCATTCTTGGGTGCCCTGCACCACAAAGTGTGATCAAAGATATATGAAATTATAACTTTACACTTCGATGTTTAAACCAACTCTCTGATATACAATAGCCACCATTACAATATTTGAAGTATGTTAAATTATTCACAAATGAAAAATGATCTCTCAACACATACCTCTTATCTCGTGGCTTCAATTTAATAATCTGCCTTGGCAAATAACCATCCAAATAAGATCAAGAGATTAAATCTTCTTTGTTTACACTATGCACTCTTGATATATGGATAATCAATACCTTTATCATGAATGGATATTAAATTTTACTCTAACATAATAATGAAATCACTAAGATTTCATTCTATGACAAGATTCTTACCAATGCCACAATAGACTTTTCTAACAAATTCAAATGAACGTAAATAAAAGCCTCTCAACAATAACCTAAAATGCCGCACCTTGCTTAAACCCTAATTACTTTCTCCATGGCTGCCAATCATCGACACCATATCAATCATATAATATTGAACCATGAAATTCCTGATCTACTAGTAATCGGCCACCTTCTTTAATCCATGACCATTATCATGGTTTATCACTTTGGATTTAATATATCAGATTAAAAGATTTTTTATTTGATTTCGGGCCTCATAACTAGAGATCATGTGATAGCAGCTTGAATGAGCTAACAGAATTACGTACCATATACCGACTCTGATGCTTTAAATATTTGGGCTAAGTTTTGGCTCAGAAGGTTGGTGAAATTTGGACTTCCACTTTTTCTTGAGATGAACTATTTATATGCCAAATTATATTTGCACAAATTGAGACAGGTCGCAGATGAGGGCATCATCTACCTAATTTAATTCATCCTTCATATACTCTCATATAGAAAACTATGGAAAAGCATCTACCATTTCTTAGTTTCTAATCACTAAAACACCAACTTGTAGATATGCACAACACAAAATTGCATCCTCGCCTTCCATGATTTAGACTCTTGGAGATCCACACTCCTTTACACGCTTATTCTGCATCACAGGAACAACAAGCATATACTATTTTTAAATGACTCCCAAATAGCAAAAAAATGGCTCCTACGCTTGAAGATATCTATACGCCCTTCTTCAAGCAATTGACACCCAAATTAATGACATTTTGCAACAGTACACTTCGTTGGCAAGAAATTCTCAAATTGTTTACTCAACATCTATTCCTCCATGCACTATTGTGCAACTTTGATGGACTTCCACAGCAACAGATCTTACATGAACTTCATTATCATGCCCAACACATGAGTTTTACCATGCCTCTGCAAGTCTGGAATGAGGCTGGCAATGATTTGAAATGATGAAAGGATTATCATAGCACAAGCACAAGATCACATTGCTCTGATACCATGTTGAAATGTTGAGCATACAGAAAATGCAAATTACATGATGGTTGTAAAATCATACAGAGATAATATTAATATTTCACCGTGATTTTACATTTGAGTATATTGGCTTATAAAGCCACAATTATTCCCGTACAAGTAACATCTTAAAAACTACTACAGAAATAACTAATTCCCTAACTTATAAAACTAACATTTATTTATTATATATTAAACTAAACTAATAAATGTAAACCTTAATTTATTTTAAGACATTTTCCATTCCTTCTTAGCACAAAGTGGGTATGTTGACATTAGTTTATCTAGGGACATAGATAGTAGAAAACTAGATAGGACCCTAGTGTAGTTGTAGTGAAAAGTTCCCTTAATTGACACATTTAATCAAGGTGTAATTTTTTCACCATACATTTTGGTGAACCCGACACACTAAAAATTTTGAGCATCTTTTTGAACTTTCTCTCAAGCATTTAATTCAAAAAAATCTTTTTGCATCAAATTGTACTGTGAGTTGTGGAGCTAAAACTTTATTTATGAGCTTCACAACCCACTCCTCTAATTCTCAATACATTGATCATAGAAGCTTACATTATCTTTATATAATGGCTAAATTTGACGCAGTTAACACTCCAATTCATTCAGCCCCAGATTTTGTAAACTTCTCTTTTGATTCAATAACTCTTCCTACTTCTTCCAGAATTGTTTTAATGACTAGTTAACATAATGCAGAGGTATCTTTAAATCATGAGGTTGCCTTAGGTTATGTTCCACTATAGAAAATCTATGAGCTAGAGACCATTTGGGTGATTTCCAAGACTTTCTACATCATGAGGACATACCTAAGTATGTTATTCCTCTGGTTGATTTTTTTCTCACTATTAACTACTCATCAAAAATGTCTTGATTTCCTACGTGGCATCGCCCATATAGTACACAGTGACACACCACCATTGGTGAGCTACGTTGCGGAACCTTAAGACTCTCACTCAAACATAATAGGTACTAAGATTTCTATTCCTCTTCCTACTTCAGTAAATCAAATTTTCACATATTCACAAATGGATACCAGTGTTCCATAGCATGGTAGTGCATATACTAGCTTTTCTAGAGGTGTTGTGAACCCCATTAATCAATATGGGTTTGTTCCACCCTCGAGGCCCTTATAGTTTACTTTTCCTACTGATGCCCTTGAAGCTACCCGACAGCTTTCCCTACCCCTTTCTTTTGCTCCTCTTCCTGCACCCACCCACACTACCGACCCCGTCATCAACCAACTCCTTCAAAACATTGGTTCCCTTCAATAGCACCTTGCTTCACTTTCCACATCATCTACGCAACCTCTTGTTCCTACTTATTGCAGACATAGCCTACTTTCACTTGCCATTTAATCTAATCCCTTTCCCTAAAGCTTAGAGGCACCTAGGTTAGAAAAGTATTCTGGAAAAGGAGACCCTTAAACACATGCATCTATCTTCACTAATTTGTGTAGTGATTTCATCTTTCAAGATGCTCTGCTAGCAAAACTATTCCCGCGATCATTGAAAGACACTATGTTGGACTAGTTATGTTCATTTCCTTATCATTCCATTCTTTCTTTTGAACAACTGATAAAACAATTTGTGCAGCATTTTCAGGACAACATTGGACTGCAGGTCATGTTTATTGACCTCGTCCACTATCGGCAGGTAGAAAATGAAAAAGTAATCGATTTCATCTACCATTACCAAGCATTCTTTTCACAGATCCCTTATGTCCTTCCAGACTTTGATGTGCAGGGGGTTTTCATTGGGAACTTGCAGTTGTAGATTAGAGATAAGATTTTATTAATGAAGTATCAATCATTCACACATTTATGCACAACACTCCGGGATTATCAACAATTTGTTAGCCAGTTTGAGGTGTCTACCTCATTGGCTCTTGTTGATCAATATGAGGCTTATTTTTCTTTTAGAAACTATAAAAATAAAAATAAAATCTTTAAAACAATGTTTTAACCGTAATAAATAATGTAGTGGTTGAAGAGCCTTCTTAGGCTACTCTAGCCCTCTCAAATCCTAAAACAACAAATAATCATAAGTCTATTCCTCTCATAGAGTCTCTCTATTCTATCTTGCAGCAAATCCTAAATAATAATTTATTGCAGTTGTTGCCTATTCATCCTCTCAATACCCGCAAGCCGATGCCACCTTCTTTTGACCTGAAGGTCTTTTGTCAGTTCCACATAGTCCCTAGTCATGACATCGAAAGATTTTTGTGTCTCAAGCACACAATACAAGACCTTATCAACCAAAATGTCATCCAAGTATCTAGCATGAATGATAAAGGAAAAAATCAGTCGCTCCACCTAATCAGCATTTACAAAGTTATACCAATCTAATGCCGCATCATTCTTCCAACTTTGTTGACATTGCTTCACCATTTGCTGCACTAGATAGAACTCCTGACATTCCCTCTTCTTCTTCCTTTACCCAAATGGTAGGAATGGTGGATGTTGTTCCTGATCCTATCATTTCCTTTTCTTCCTCTGACTCCCTATCGATATATATGAGGGTCCTCTTTACATTACTGTTGAGGTTAACGGGAAACTTGTTAAGGGTGTCCTAATTGACCTCACTTGCCTGGTAAATGTTATTACAAAGGAATATATATATATCCATGAGCTATATAAAGATGTGTATGAGCAATCGAAGGTCTATATACGATGTCATGATGGGATGTCTCACCCCACCCTTAGTTCAATTACCCTTGCCATCTAGGTGGGACCCAAAACCTTGGATGTGTCTTTCTTGATCATTCCTACCTCAGATCACTTTCATTTGAGGTTGAACCACTCATGGCTTGTTGCGATGAAAGTGATCCCCTCTATAGTTCATAAGTGCCTAAAATTTCCTCACGATGACATTGTATATACAATCCGCCATAGCAGATTTAATCCTCTTTCCATGTGGGGAAAATTTTCCTTGGACTACTTCTGGCCAATCCTGATAGAGCCTCTCCATCCATGCAATGCCTTCTTGTTCCTATCATACCAAAATTTCAAAGCCGCTCAGATTGCGTAGTTGTTTGTTGGCCCTTCTTCTTCATCTCCCATGACTGCTTCTCCCTTGATCACCTTGCCTTCGAAGGATGCTTCGGTTCCTTCTACTGCATCCCAAGAAGTTAAAGGAAAGAAACTCATGTAGAGTGCATGAGCCTATTCCCACACTCCTATTTTGTACGTAAAGGTCCCACCTCTAGTTTCCTATTCAAGACCAAGAGGTCTACCAATAGTACAACCTCATGCACCACATGCTCCTCTAATTTCTCAACCTCTAGTAGTTTCTCTTGTTCCTCCTACCTCTTCACCGGCATGAGGAAAGCAACCCATGTTGAGAGATCCTCCCTATCCCCCCATACATCACTGACCTTTAGTGGTTGCTCATGTTCCTCCTACCTCTTCAGTGGCACGAGAAAAGAAACTCATGTCATGGGATCCCCTTCCTCTCTTTGTGGTTTCCCAACCTCTAGTAGTTCCTTTTGTTCCTCCTCTTGCCCTTGAGGCAGGCAATGAAAAAGAACTCATGTTGGAAAGCCCCCAGGATCCTTCAACAGAAGCCTTGGCTCACACACGATGCAATTATCTTGTGAGAGATCACAAGCGTCATTGACATCTTGCATCTCGAGAATGTGCTATTCATGTTGAGTCTCTTCCTGAGTGTCCTTCTCCCTTGCATTTGTTGCCTAACCTTTCCCCTCCTTCGGAGCCTCAGTCACCTCTTTCTCAGCCTGTCTCTCTCCTATCCCCAACTCCCTCCTCTCCTTCATTGGACATAGATGAACCTCACTCTAAAAGATTGCAAGTAGTCTTAGCTCCTTCTATGGAGAGTCTCATCCTCCCTTCCATTCCCAACATGCCACCCTTCTCTAAACCCTTAGATCTTCCCAATGTCAGTGTTATTTCTAGAACACGTTGTCTACTCTTGTCCCACTTTAGCATATCTATCATGCGGTCTTCCCTAATATCCTCCACCCAGATACCATTGATATTGACATTCCACGTCTACCGCTAAAGAGTAAACTTGAGAATTACCCCACCCCTCCATTTCACAAGCCAAAGCATATGTCACTATCTCTGCCTCCTCTAATCCCTTGTACATCACTTCTTCCAACTGTGGAGAATGTTCCTCCACCCATGACTCTTAGTGCTCACATTTATTTCGATAGCACTGGTGAGCCACATTTGGTTCAGTATTTATATTCTGACTCAAATGATTCCTCCCCTACAGAGCAAATATTTGAGTCCGTCACGGATATCCCTTTATTGTCCATGATTTTTACTCAATCATTGACAATTGGGTCAACTAGTACTTAGGAGGATCGATGATCCTATGCACTTAGTTCCCGAGGAGTTTGCTAGTACCACTCTTAATTTGGTCCCTTTATCAACTCTTCCATTATCCCCCTATAATAAGGAAGATTAGGACATGGACGATTTGATGATGCCCGACCCATAAGGGTTGTACCTTTGTCTCATGTGTTTTTATATGTTTGCATGTTTTCTTGTCATCTCTCCCATATGAATGTGTTTTATATGTTTGTTAGTTCTACCTAGAGGACCCATGATGCCCTTGTAGACACATGGATATAGGAGGAATGAAAATGTTGTGTCATTCTTCTATTTATTTCTATCTTCTTCTATCTGTTGTACATTTGTTTATTTCAACATTTTGGGGACGATGCAAAGTGTTGGAAGATTTAGCTTCCTTCCATGTTGACCTAGAATTTTTATTTTATTTTCTTATGACATTCTTCGTTCATACTTGTAGTTCTACATGCTTAGGGAATGATGACAATCCTATGAGTTGTCCCTTAATGATTCCCCTCCCAACTGCATACTGACCCCAAAGCATGTAGATCCCTTTCTGTGTTTTTGGTGATGTTGCTTGTTTTATGTTACATGTGTTTGTGTTGCTCAGTGTCATACCATGCTAACACAACCCTTTATGTATCATGCATGCAACATCGCTTTTGTTGCCTTTCCTTTGGGGGCATCTTCTTCTTCTTCTTTCTCTTGATGCAGCTTATGGAACATTTCTTCCCATATATATATATATATATATATGTTTCCTAAAGCTCTTTTCCCATTATTCTACCTTAAAATTAATTGCATATTGTTGTTTTATGAAATTATTTAAGGTGGGGGAATACTTTCATGTTTTATACTTTTACACACCACATTGATGGTATGCTCACCATAGCGTTCACTCTTAGCAGCATTTGTAACTCGTGGTCCTGAACAGATACACTTGCTTGGCCTGACCACTATTTTTAGCTACCCTTTTAGCACTCTTTGTGAGTCACCTAATAATGCATTTTGTTAATCCTAGTGGCCCACAAGAGTTTGGTATGGTTCCTAGCTCTTGTAGTGTGCTGGAAATGCCCTTTTGTATTGTTTTCTTTTGTTTCTTATGTGTACTGTGTATTAGCTTGTTATAGACTTTGTAGAGTGTGTATTAGATTATATGGTTTGTTAATCTTGATGTTTGGGTAATCCATGTGCAATCTAATCCTTATATATATCTGTGTGTGATTCTAACATTGTCTCTTATGTAGGTTTTATTATCTAATACTGTGGTTTTATAGGTTCTTAGCTTGGGGGCTTCACTCCTCCACTTGAAGAATCCTTTGCGGCCTCTACAATATCCTTTTTGAGGTAATACTTGTGATGTTATTTTCTTTTCTACTTTAGCATGCATATTCATGTAGTGTCATAATCTTGCTAAAGTCGGGGTTAAATGTAACATAAAAAATTGCATACCCTTACAATTCAACTCTACATTTTGTGAGCACCTTGGTGTCCACTCCCCTAGCATTGTTTTTAGGTTCATTTAGCCTTGCATTATCATTTTTCCCGTAACCATACATGATTTTGTGTTATATTCAACCCTTTGTGTTTATTTTTATGAAATTTTGTTTTAATATTTTGTTTATCTCATCATCTGATGATGTTTCATGTGACTAGGAACTAAAGTTGCCTAGATGCTAGCACTTAGCATGGATGTCTGCGCAGTACACTAGCGTCCCACATCTATGTGGCACTAGGTGATCATTTCTAGGCATTACTAGCCACCTCCAATGATGATTCAAGATTCCAGTAACACTTCTTCATGGCTCAGAATGTATCTGGTTGACTCCTTTCTTTGGATTTTCTTCCTCACTTGTGATTTTTTAATTCACTTTTCATTCTCATGCATGGTGATGTGAACTCTCTAGGCTCTGCAACTCTTGGTGATCTATTGTGAAGATTTTTTCTCTCTTGGTGATTTCCTATAGATTTCTTTGTGCTTCTTCAAGTCTCCATTACAACTATGCCCTTTTGGTGTGAGATAATGTGAGTTCTTGGAGGATTCTTGTGCTCTCATTCGTAGGTTATTATGAAACCATTGCTTTCTAGTTGAGCTTCTCCTTTTTGACAGGTTGTGCTTCCTCTATAGGTGATTGAGTTTCATATTATTCTATTTAATTTCTTTGCCATTGTGTAACCCCATTGTTTTACGTTGCATTGTGTGGTTACATCTCATATTCCTCCATTCCTTCATAGCTATTTGCACTAGTTTGCTCACTTAGCCTTGAGTAGATTAGTTTGATTTCAGATTTAACATGTCACTGCTACTTATTTCTTAGATATACTTAAGAAATAGGAGCATACACACTTTGTTTTCAAAATATTTCATATTTGTTGCTTGTGGAGGTCAAAAGACCAAAATAGGGGCTTGACTTGAAGGCAATCTCCTTAGTAGCCCAAACATTTTCCTTTGTTCTATTGCAAATTGAAGATTTTGTTGAGAAACTCCATCCCATCATTGCTAGTTGACAGGTTGTCATGAGGTCCTAACACTTTAGTTGAAATATGTCAATTATGTCGACCAGGTAGTGTCCAAGGCAGTTTGCAATAGGGAATGAATTTGGACATCTCATCTTAGCAATGGTTTTCTGAGTTTTTGAACAAGCCTTTAACAAAATGAATCTAAACTAGAAAGCATATCACTCTTAATCTAGAAAGCATTTGAATTCTTAATCTAGAAAGAATATAAACTAACTAGGAATCAACACATGCATTTTTAACTATGAATTTTAAAAAGGCAGCTAACTATTTACTGAAAACAGATTAAAATTTGAGCTAACAATTGATAACAGATTTTATGGATGAAGCAGATGCTCTGAAAAATCTTAGCATATCAGCAGAACTAAAAGATTATTATCTTAAACATAATATCCTACAGGAACACACAATAATGCTAAAACAGAAAGTTACATTAATCTAACAAAAACATTTACTAACATATATGAACAACACAATTGCGCAATAGTAAAATACTTATCTATCCTATATCCTTCAAGTGGCCAGCTCTCAGGAGATCTGCTTATTGATTCAAATCACATGCATTATCTCAACAGCTCCAAAATAACTCCATTTTCATTTAGATTTCCATTGCTGAGAAAATATTACTCAGAATAAACTCAGTTGCTTTATTCCATAGAAAATTATCATAGAACATAATAGCTGAACTTTACTTCTGTATCGTCTATTAGAACATAACATAATGTATAACATAGCATAACTATTTTTGAGATTACCCATAATCTATACTACCAAAATCCTAATTTTCAGGTTACGCATAAATGCCACTTGAAAAAGTCTTAAACAGAAAAATAGACTTTTAACTAAACTAGATGTTTGTTAAGTTCAACATAGTAAAGGCTCCAAGTGGAACCATAAAATGTCTTAAGTATTTGTAACAGAAAATAAAGGAACTGTCGATAAAGCCTATGATCATGTATTCCTAGATTTTCAGCACCCTGAGATTTTGGTGTTGCTGACTTCAGTTGCTTTTAAGTTCCACTAGGCTTTTCATAAAAACCTACATTAATACACAAATCTTTACACATGATTATGTCAACATTAGTGGAAAACTTCAATCAATTAGAAAACAAGATTTGTACATTGATATTCTATCAAAAATAAACAAATGTTGCTCATAAAATTAGTAAATTGGCATGGTTTGGGTAATTTGGGTGACACAGAAAGGGTTATATGACTTATTATGAAATGAGGTTAATTATACCTCATCACTCTCCCGTCTCTAAGATGGAGCAGGTTCTCCTACTCTCTACTGACCATGGGCTCTTTGCCTTTCTGCATCCCTCTTTCTGTTTAGTTCATCATACTTTGAGCTGAGGTCATAGATGTCCCCTGCTTCCTCATCCAAATGGTCAGGATACTTAAGAAACCCTTTGTGTAATTTTACCCTCATCTGCCATGCATGTAAATCCCTAGGGTCTTGCTCTACAATTACCAATGTTGCAGGGGGCGGCTGAAGGAGCAATGGAGGTATGTACCTCATGCCTATCTATTTGGTCTTAAGTTGTAGTATTTTTGTCAAAGCTTCTACTCTTCTATAGGACCATCTAAGATTCGTTGGAAAAATCATCTCCCTCCATTTCAAGTACATGGGTAGAGGAGTATATCTTTCTTCACAAGCATTCCATGCTCTTTCTATTAATTGGGGCCCATTAATGATGAAATCTTCAAAATAGATTCTTATGCTCTCATTATAGTTTTCCTTCATGGTTGTATACTTTTTGATTCTTAGTAATTGAGCCTTGAAGGCAAAGGGCTTATGATGAGGATGCCTCATGTGAATCCCCACAGTTTTCTCTATTTGAAGGTATTCTCTAGTCCTATCTTTCCAATTTAGTTGGTTCTATAGGTTTGACATGAATGCCCTGACCTGAACTTCTCCCACAAAGAGATTAATGAAAAAGTCACTGTACTTTTCTACCAACAAATTATGCAAAAAGAATTCACAGAATAGATTATTTTGAACAAGAGATGATTCTTTGAATGCTTCTAAGAATTGTTTGTCATCGGGATCATAGGGCAGATTGCAGAAAATCCTTAAAAGCTTCCATCTTAACACTTGTTCATTAAGGAACATAGAATATAACCTGGATGGCTTCCTACAATCTAGCAACAACTCTTTGTTTTTACATGCATCAGTCTTAGCTTGATAAAGTCTGTCATAAGATTCCTTTAAAAATACTAATTCTTGTTTGAGTCTAGCATTTTCCGCTCCATCTTGCCTTAGGAAATAACATCTTTCCATCCACTTTGCCAACATGGGAGGAATATGGACTTGAAACTATTCCCTTTTGGTTGGTTCAGTCTATATCTCTTTTGATTCCATGGTTGGTTTAACATTGATTTCTTGTAATTCTTGCTCCAAGTCTACAATTTTGCTAAGAGCTATGTTAAGTTCTTGTTTCTATTGCTCTTGTTTTTCCACAAATGACTTAAGGAATTGTTCAAAATTGACAGTCAAATTTTTGATTTGTTCATCTTTTGCAGACAGACTGGTCAAATGTTTCTTATCTTCTTCCTTAATTTGTTTTATCTGGGACTATAATTCCTCGATGAATTTATCTTTATGTTCTAACTGCATCCCTAGAGTCCTTATTTCCTGATCCTTATGCTGCAAAAGTTTTGTCTGTGTGTCAATTTTTTGTTGCTGTATATGCATATGTTCCTCACTCTGTTGGAGTTTTCTCTTCAACTATATAATTTCTTCTTTCAATTATGTGGATTCAACTTTCATGTGATCACATTTTTCATTTTCTACATTAGTGGGAAGAGGGCAGATAACAATTTATGTATCATTTCCAGACACATGTCCATTATTTCCTTCTATTGGACCTTGCTCTATGTCATGAACATTGTTTAGAGGGGATGGTTGTTCATTTTGAGGGACTGTGTTAATTATGTGTTCATCTAATGATTGTTGAGTGGCAGAAATTGTTTCCACAGGCTCGTCTTCCTGAGCCTCTATTTCTTGAACAAGTACATAATTTGGAACTTGTTCTCCTATTTCCTCTTGATTCTTCTTAGGTGGAATTACTTTTTTATCAGATTCAAGGGTATCTTTATTTTCTAGGGCTTGATTTTCACTTGACTGAGCTAGATTTTCACTAGGTTGTCTATCTCGCCTTTTCTTTTTAGGGATAGGCGACTGGTCACAGATCTTTACACATGATTATGTCAACATTAGTGGAAAACTTCAATCAATTAGAAAACAAGATTTGTACATTGATATTCTATCAAAAATAAACAAATGTTGCTCATAAAATTAGTAAATTAGCATGGTTTGGGTAATTTGGGTGACACAGAAAGGGTTATATGACTTATTATGAAATGAGGTTAATTATACCTCATCACTCTCCCCTCTCTAAGATGGAGTAGCTTCTCCTACGCTTTGCTGACCATGGGCTCTTTGCCTTTCTGCATCCCTCTTTCTGTTTAGTTCATCATACTTTGAGCTGAGGTCATAGATGTCCCCTGCTTCCTCATCCAAATGGTTAGGATACTTAAGAAACCCTTTGTGTAATTTTACCCTCATCTGCCATGCATGTAAATCCCTGGGGTCTTGCTCTGCAATTACCAATGTTGCAGGGGGAGGCTGAAGGAGCAATGGAGGTCTGTACCTCATGCCTATCTGTTTGGTCTTAAGTTGTTGTAGTATTTTTGTCAAAGCTTCTACTCTTCTATAGGACCATCTAAGATTCGTTGGAAAAATCATCTCCCTCCATTTCAAGTACATGGGTAGAGGAGTATAGCTTTCTTCACAAGCATTCCATGCTCTTTCTATTAATTGGGGCCCATTAATGATGAAATCTTCAAAACAGATTCTTATGCTCTCATTATAGTTTTCCTTCATGGTTGTATACTTTTTGATTCTTAGTAATTGAGCCTTGAAGGCAAAGGGCTTATGATGAGGATGCCTCATGTGAATCCCCACAGTTTTCTCTATTTGAAGGTATTCTCTAGTCCTATCTTTCCAATTTAGTTGGTTCTATAGGTTTGACATGAATGCCCTGACCTGAACTTCTCCCACAAAGAGATTAATGAAAAAGTCACTGTACTTTTCTACCAACAAATTATGCAAAAAGAATTCATAGAACAGATTATTTTGAACAAGAGATGATTCTTTGAATGCTTCTAAGAATTGTTTGTCATCGGGATCATAGGGTAGATTGCAGAAAATCCTTAAAAGCTTCCATCTTAACACTTGTTCATTAAGGAACATAGAATATAACCTGGATGGCTTCCTACAATCTAGCAACAACTCTTTGTTTTTACATGCATCAGTCTTAGCTTGATAAAGTCTGTCATAAGATTCCTTTAAAAATACTAATTCTTGTTTGAGTCTAGCATTTTCCGCTCCATCTTGCCTTAGGAAATAACATCTTTCCATCCACTTTGCCAGCATGGGAGGAATATGGACTTGAAACTATTCCCTTTTGGTTGGTTCAGTCTATATCTCTTTTGATTCCATGGTTGGTTTAACACTGATTAATTCTTGCTCCAGGTCTACAATTTTGCTAAGAGCTATGTTAAGTTCTTGTTTCTATTGCTCTTGTTTTTCCACAAATGACTTAAGGAATTGTTCAAAATTGACAGTCAAATTTTTGATTTGTTCATCTTTTGTAGACAGACTGGTCAAATGTTTCTTAGCTTCTTCCTTAATTTGTTTTATCTGGGACTATAATTCCTCGATAAATTTATCTTTATGTTCTAACTGCGTCCCTAGAGTCCTTATTTCCTGATCCTTATGCTGCAAAAGTTTTGTCTGTGTGTCAATTTTTTGTTGCTGTATATGCATATGTTCCTCACTCTGTTGGAGTTTTCTCTTCAACTATATAATTTCTTCTTTCAATTATGTGGATTCAACTTTCATGTGATCACATTTTTCATTTTCTACATTAGTGGGAAGAGGGTAGATAACAATTTATGTATCATTTCCAGACACATGTCCATTATTTCCTTCTATTGGACCTTGCTCTATGTCATGAACATTGTTCAGAGGGGATGGTTGTTCATTTTGAGGGACTGTGTCAATTATGTGTTCATCTAATGATTGTTGAGTGGTAGAAATTGTTTCCACAGGCTCGTCTTCCTAAGCCTCTATTTCTTGAACAAGTACATAATTTGGAACTTGTTCTCCTATTTCCTCTTGATTCTTCTTAGGTGGAATTACTTTTTTATCAGATTCAAGGGTATCTTTATTTTCTAGGGCTTGATTTTCACTTGGCTGAGCTAGATTTTCACTAGGTTGTCTATCTCGCCTTTTCTTTTTAGGGATAGGCGACTAGTCACATGCTGCAGAACAGCTAAAGTCAGCAGCCAATATTTTACTTCTTCTAAGAGGAGGAAGTTTCTGTAACTTCATTTTAGGCCTTTGTTCCCTTTTGCTCGGCTGACTATTTTCATCCTCAGAGTCAACTAGGTCCACATTTTCCTATTTTTCTGGAGTTTCTAGAACACTATATGGTCTAGGTTGCTCCTCGGGTTCTGAAGGGTTTGGAAGATTTTGTGGCGCTTCACCTTCGGAAGCTTCCTTGGTAGGTTAGGGCATGGGGGAAGGTTCCCTAGGGTTCTCCGCTGCTAAACCGGATGACTCGCCTCTCTCAAAATGTATTCAATGTGCTAGGTTTTCAAATTTCCTGAGAAATTTTTTCCATTTCTCATCTATTTTTCTCTTTTTGAGGAGTTGATGCTTGCAAATTAAAGAAATGAGGACATGGTGTTTTAATGGCCTATATCCAATTTTGAACCTTTCTATCATGTGGATAAGGGAGTCACTTAAGAAGGAGAGAATATTAACCCTTAATTTAGGGTTTTCAGTGCCATGGTGCAAGTGAATAAGCAAACGGAAGGGAGGACCGACGACAGTAGGACATTGTCCTTCACATGTAAATTACTTAATTATCCAAGCTACTATCATTCTCCATGGCTCTGTAATGGACATTCTTTGAAACCCTTTATTCTACCCCCAGGTATTCACAACTAATATTGGTTGAGGTTCTCCTTCCCTTAAGAAAAGCTTTATCATTTTCTGGTAGGAAATATTTGTAGTTTCTGATAGATTCAAGCCTTCATTTTTTATACCAGCTAAACTAGAAATAGTTTGGGCACTTACCTTAAATTTCTTTCCCCACACAATCGAATGCCCATCTGAGAAATTCTCCATGAACTCTTTAACTAGCTATGTATTATGCCCTTCAAACTTTTTCATGAAGTCCAACCATCCCACTCTTTGAAACAATTCTAAAATACTATTGAGCACCAATAATTTCTTAGTAGAAGTTGGCTTTGATTTACATTTTTCTCCCCCCATACTATCCCCTTCTGGTAATTTTGTTGAATTTTTATTAAATGTCACGGCACACCAAGGTGAGTAACTGTTTCAAACAAACTGATATGCAGACTAAATGAAACTCAATCTTTATGGCCACTTGTATTACAACAATGTTGATGTGACCTCCATTAATTCATTGCATTAAGTTGTGATGTGTCTACTCATTACCTTGCATGGTGTAGAATGCATGTGCCACCATCTCTTCCAGTGAAAGTACAGTTCTCACGGATTTACTAAATTTGGAAAAAGGGTGGAACGTGCCAATTTATTTAATTTTATTCACAACATATTGCTTAATTAATAAAGAATGTGTATGTACCTCGTGTCCCAATTCGATTTGCAAATTCACTGCACTTGTGTTGATGTAATGACTTTATAGACAATTATATATACAAAACTTGGATTGGATGGCGAAAGGTTTGGGCGGATTTATTAATGATTATGATGGAGTGGTTAGAGTAATTTATTTATAATGACGATAAATAGTCATTATAATTTGATTTATTATGACAGGGGGTGGTGACACAAAGAATGAGTCCTTTAATGAATGCTTTGGTACGGGAAAGTTTGGTGGCAGAAATGGGTATGCTTTTGAAAATATCAGAGCATCTACAAAGAAGGGGTCACAAATCGAGAGCATTGAGAGTAGATGCTCATGGAATGAGTATAAAAAACATATGGGAACAACACTGTGGAGCATTATGGTTGGGTACAACATTCTGGAGCATCGTTGAAGGGTGCTGACGGAACGCAAAACAAGGTTCTAGAGCATTGTTGAAAGATGTAGCTGGAATGAAGGAACAAAGTTCTAGAGCATCGTTGAAAGATCCAACCAGAATTCAGGAACAAAGTTCCAGAGCATTGATGAAAGATGCAACCGGAATGCAGGAACAAAGTTTCGGAGCATTGCTGAAAGATGCAGCCGGAATGCAGGAACAAATTTTTAGAGCATCACTGAAAGATGCAGCTGGAATGTGAGAATAAAGTTTCAGAGCATTGCTAAAAGATGCAGCCGGAATATAGGAACAAAGTTCCAGAGCATCACTGAAAGATGTAGATGGAATGAAGGAACAAAGTTCTAGAGCATCGCTGAAATATGTGTTGAAAAGGGCAAGACAACTGAGAGGGGGGGTGAATCAATTTTAACCAATATTTCAAAACCATTAAAGCATCATTAACTTAAACACTATTATCGTATTTTAATCATGAAAGCATTAAATCAGAAACTTAACACATGAGACACATGAGACACCAAATTTTTTAAATGGAAAACCCAATAAGGGAAAAACCACGATGAGTGTTAGCTCACAATATAATATGTTATAACAATACCAAAAATTAGAGGCTCACTGCCCAAATTGCTCACTGCAAAAGAAGAGGCTCACTACCAATGGGGTGGTTCACTGCCTTTGGGTGGCTCACTGCCGGTGGGTGGCTCACTGCTAGATTTGGTGAACTGAGATAGAAGTATCTACACTATGCCAAAGTTCAGCTCCATTGAAGCACAATAAACATTCTCTCTGCTCTACTTTTTACTTCACACTTATCTTCGCATCTTTGCACTTGGATACCTTTTCACGACTTCATTACAAATATTTATACAATTCATCAACCTTGGAATGATCATCAAGGTCGACATCACAATCATCAACCATTGGAACAATCTACAAGGTCGGCAAACGTACATACATTAGAATAGGTTTTGACCTAAATAGATTTATGAAGAAAAAGAATGAATGTGGACCAAACCATGCCTTAGCTAGGACTCAAATGCAATCTTCCATGCAACCACATGCTATTGAAAACTCCAAAGCATAATCACAAGTAGTGAAAACAACCAAGTCAGCTAAAATTGGTGTTAATACTAAGACCTATAAGAACACGCTTCATGCACAATCCAGATTACACTTTGTGGACCAATCAAAAGGTAGGAACATGATCAAGAAACATCCACAAGCATGTTATAATTATCAGGAACATCCGTACAACCTCTAAACACTTTATCCACAAGATTCTTCAAATCAAAGCACTTGAACATCACTGTTGGCCACTGTCATAAAGAAAAGATCACTTGCGGATCACCAAATCATGAACCATTTGAACTTAAGGCACATAATACCACTACAAACTTAATTCTAGAACCATAGATAATTAGGATTAAATGTGGAGAAATATCAAGAAATGCAGAGCAAAATACATTCTTCCTATCATCACTAAATGCACAGAAAAATAGTTTTTACTCTGGTGAATAGAACTTTCTCAAATCTTCATACCGGAGGCTTAAACTTGAAACATAGCAACTACAACCATCCTTTAACATAACTTCTAATCCGTAGACAAAGATATTTAGTACACAGAATATGCGGAGCAAAACACTTTATTGTACTTCTACAAATCAAGAAACGTTGCAACTAACTCAATACAATCAAGCATCAAAACAAGAGTACAGTTGACACCAAAGACAACATAGATATGTTGACATCAATGACAACACCGGTAAGTACATACTTGCAACAATCTCCCCCTTTGTCATTGATGGCAACATTGATGTGAAAAACTATAAGCACCATCAAGACAAGACTCTGCACTAATTACTTTCTCCCCCTTTCTTTTTACACTTCTGAATTATTTCTCCCCGTGAGTTTTTCACATGATTTTCTCTCCCCCTTTGACATCAATTGCAAAGGACATCACTTCTTCTTTCTCTGCACATACTTGCAAGCAATTGCTCTGATCAAACTAGAATTTCTCTGTTAGCAACTCTGCAATACTTCTCTTTATTAGCAACATCTACCTGCTCCCCTTGAGAGGTAGCCTTCAAAACATTTATCTAGATCAAAGAATAAGACTTTGGACACTAATGGACTGATGCACTTCCCATGCATCTTAGTTTAAAGCAGGAGGGGTAATAACCCCTAACTTTTCTCTGAGGTACTCAAATGTATCCTTGGGCAGAGGATTTGTGAAAATATCTACAATCTGATCCTTTGTAGACACATATTCCATTTTTACTTCATTATCTATTACCTTTTCTCTCAGAAAGTGATACCTTATAGATATATGCTTTGTTCTTGAGTGCATCACTGAATTATTTGAAATATTTATAGCACTTGTATTGTCACAAAAGATTGAAATTGGTTCTTCATACACAACTCTTATATCCTTCAATGTTTGCTTCATCCAAAGCACTTGAGTACAACAACATGTTGCAGCAATATATTATGTTTCTGCAGTAGACAAAGAGACTTATTCTTTCTTCTTACTTAGCCATGAAACTAATTTGTTACCCAAGAGGAAAGCACCTCCACTTGTACTCTTTCTGTCATCAGCATCTCCAGCCCAATCTGCATCTGTATAAGCACTAAGAGTGAAATCAATATCTTTGGGATACCACAATCCAAAGTCTAAAGTGCCTTTCAAATACCTCATGATTCTCTTGACTGCCATCACATGTGACTCTTTGGGATCTTCTTGAAACCTTGCCATAAGACAAACTACATGCATTATGTCAGGTCTGGTATGGGTTAGATAAAGCAGTCCTCCAATCATAGACCTATACTTTTTCTAATCAATCTGGTGTAGGAGCACCTAACACAAGGTGGCCTCCGTGAGGCATTTAAGTTCATGTTTTGTTTTAAAACAGGTTTTATGTTGTAATAAGGTCTATTTGACCAATGCATTTTTCCTTTTTTTTGTAAGTCCCTCGTGACTTAGGTCACTTTTGTCAAGTTGTTAGTTTTAGACGGTTGGAGTCAGTTAGTTTCTCCCAACCACTTGGAATCAGTTAGATTTTTCTCCCAGCCGCTTGGAATAGGGTTGGTGTTCCTTGGGGCAAGCTTATAAACCCCCAGAGAAATGAATCAAATGCATGTAAATTAGATATAGATTAGATATTGTAATCAGATTGAAGCAAAGGAGAAATAAAGATTATTTTGTTCCATCAGTTTGATTTATGTTTCTTGTGATTACAAATTGTTTACTCGTAGATTTCCATTCTCCTATGCTTTCCATTGTTGCGATATGGCAATGTGAAGCATTCCACTGATAAGATTTATGTCAAAATCAGTGGAATGGATTCATTGTACAATATGTGTTTCTTGTTTCCTATTTTGTTTTCATGTTCGACGGTGCAGAGGACCAAATTAGAGTGTCCACAGTAGATCGCCTAGCATCTCCATGTGCTAGGGTTTGGATCAGAGGAGTTGGAGCTGATATCGGTGAGACAGAGGCCATCGACGAAACATTTCTCACTCAGAGCGATGAGGATAGTCCGGCCGAAGGGAGGTTCAAGCCGCTGAATGAAAGTCACGGCCTAAGATTCAAATCAGGGTGACAAAGCACATCAGTCAGAAGTTGTGTGTGCCTACCGATGAATACGGTCTCACTGAAGATGAAATCATTAGCGCATCAATCAGAGGCTGTAGGCATTCACTGATAGTGTGGGGTCACAGCAAAGACAAGTGGTCGTCAGCGTATCGGTGAAGTGTTTCCTACCATGGCCGATGGAAACTGTCTTAGCAATAGGTGAGAACCATAGAGTCATCCATCGGGGAGAGTTGTGGGGTCGGAGTGATAGGTTGCAAGGTGGTCGATGGAGTAAGTCTTACCGACTGAAGGCTTCCCATCATATTGGTATCAGAGCTAGCGAAAGCTTTGGATGGAGGTGTTGTGTATTTGATTTCTGTCATTGAGAAGGCAGATGAAGAATTGCTCGTGCCATCTAGTTGCGAGAAGGAATAGGATTCTTGTAGTGTGTGGGTAGACAATGATGAGGTCTATCAAGACCATTCACCAATAGAGGTTTGGCTGGAAGATAGTGTAGAGTGAGGCCACTGCGAGAGAGAGTGGTAGTGTATCTCCAGGATATGCTGTTGGATGAGAGGAATGGGTCTATAGCAGCGTGGAGGATGGATATCTGATTGAGCATTGTGTTGTAGTCAAATTGAGGATTTGCAGGAGTGTTGGCATTTAGGTGTTGTCTGTGAATGTTTATGTTAGACAGAGAGAGCAAAGGAGAGGCTAGCAATATGCCTCTAAAGGGGATGACCACCGAAGTGGCTGACAAATTTCAAGAGATGGAAGAGATGATCAAAACTAGAGTTAGGGAAGCACTCCAAGAAGAATTGAAGGCAATGAAGATAGGAAAAAGGATAGAAAGGAAGATTCAGATGACGAAGAAGAGAAAGAGGAAGAAGCAGAAGAACAAGAAGAGGTAAAGATACCGGCTAAACAAAAGAAATTCATGGAATCCATCAAGGCAATTGGCAAGGACTCCTCGGAGGCTCGAATAGATGTCCCCATGTTCAGTGGGAAGATCAATGCTGATGAAGTTATGGAATGGATTGAGGCTCTGAACAACTACTTCGAATACAAGGAAGTTCCTGAAAGTAAGAGGGTTAAGTTTGCAAAAACTAAACTCAAAGGTGCTGCCCTTACATGGTGGAATTACACCCAAGGAGAGAGGGTAAAGAATGGGAAAAGTATGGTCTCTTGATGGAGCAGAATGCTGGAGAAGATCAAGTCCTAGTTCCTTCCATCTGACTACGAGGTGCAGATTTATAGGAAAATGCAGAACCTTAAACAAAAAGATATGGATGTGGCTACTTACACCGAGGAGTTTCACAAATACACTCTTCATTGTGGGTACATGGAGGATGAAAAAGCCAAGGTAGCAAGGTATCTAAATGGTCTGAGCATCAATATTCAAGATGAGATAAGTTTGTTTACCCCTGAAACTGTGGAAAAATGCTTTCAAGTAGCATTAAGAGCTGAAGAGAAGCTGAAGAGGAAAGGTGAGCAGCATAGTAGAGGAAGAGGTGACAGAAATTTTAGAGGTAGTTTTGGAGGAAGAAGTCCTAACCAGAGGCCTAGTGGTGAGTCTAGCCAAAAAGAGCAAGATGGAGACTCAAGTAGCAAAGGAGGCTACCGAGGAAGAAGGCCAAATGAAAGAAGTGGGACAAATGGATCAGGTAGAGAATCCAAGTTCTCCAATATGAGATGTTATAACTGTAGTCAGATAGGACACTCGGCTTATAAGTGTCCAGAGAAGGCCTCAACTTCTCATGGCAATGATAGAAGAACCACATTGACTCAAGAGGATCCAGGAAGTGTGACATCTCCTGAAGTGAATTTGACATCAGAAGTGGGAGAAAATCTGATGATCAAGAGGACACTGCTTAAAGAACCAGTGCAGACTGAACCATCACAAAGGAGAGCACTTTTCAAGATCAACTGCAAAAGCAAAGGTGAAATATGCAAGGTAGTCATAGATTCTGGTTCAACAGATAATATGGTGTCTAGGGAAATGGTGGATAAATTGAACATAGAAAGGATTCCTCATCAAACTCCTTATAGAGCATCTTGGGTAAGTGATAGCTAATCACTTTTGGTAGATGAACAAGCATATGTTGATTTCCAGATTGGAGAATATAAGGAGAGAATTTTATGTGACATTTTTCCCATGGAGTGTTGTCACCTACTTTTAGATAGGCCATGGAAATTTGATAGGCAAGCATTATATGATGGATATACTAACACATATACCATCAAGAAGGATGGCAAGACTTTTGTGATGACACCATTGTAGGAGGATACTAAAGCAAAGAAGGCAGCCAAGATTATTTTGTTGGTAAGAAAGAGTTTGTGAAGATCAATGAAGAAGAAACAAGGAAAGTTGAGGATACCTCAAGGAGTGGGGTTACCAAAGATCAAAGTTTAAAGGTGATTTCAGTTTTGAATGATGGAGATTAGATGGTAATGTTTGAGATGGATCAGAAGAAGGTCAAAGAGTAGGTCTGCAAGCAGCCACAAGTTGATTGGGAAGAAGAGGATGCTATCATAGTAGGGACCATTATTTGTCCTCTGGAGCCAACAAGAGGTGAAAGGCAAACATACTCTACCATAGCAGTAGTACAGGAAGCATCAAACATGGTTTTGAATGCAGGTGTTTAGGCAGATATGACAGTAAGCAATCATGGCATGCAACATCCAAGTTTGGTTGTAAGCACTCGCTCATGACAAGGTGTGAGTAGAGCCTACAATGCTAGGCATGAATTTTTGATTCCATGCAAGCAAGTTGCAGTCTAGAGATCATGTGGAAGGCATGATGCAGTGAAGGATGATGGTGGTGCAAGACACAGACTCAACTCATGGGACATGAGTTCTTTTCTAGGTGGGGTGTATGGTGAAGGAGCACCTAACACAAGGTGGCCTCCGTGAGGCATTTAAGTTCATGTTATGTTTTAAAATAGGTTTTATGTTGTAATAAGGTCTATTCAACCAATGTATTTTTCCTTTCTATTTGTAAGTCCCTCATGACTTAGGTCACTTTTGTCAAGTTGTTAGTTTTAGACGATTGGAGTCAGTTAGTTTCTCCCAGTCGCTTGGAATCAGTCTCCCAGCCGCTTGGAATAGGGTTGGTGTTCCTCGGGGCAAGCTTATAAACCCCCAGAGAAATGAATTAAATGCATGTAAATCAGATATAGATTAGATATTGTAATCAGATCGAAGCGAAGGAGATCGAATGTAATTGTGATTGTTCTAAGGAGAAATAAAGATTATTATGTTCTGTCAGTTTGATTTCTGTTTCTTGTAATTACAAATTGTTTAGACGTAGATTTCCATTCTCCTGTGCTTTCTGTTGTTACGATATGGTAATGTGAAGCATTCCACTGATAAGATTTCTGTCGAAATCAGTGGAATGGCTTCATTGTACAATATGTGTTTCTTGTTTCCTATTTTGTTTTCCTATTCGACGATGTAGAGGACCAAATTAGAGTGTACACAGTAGATCACCTAGCATCTCCATGTGCTAGGGTTTGGATCAGAGGAGTTGGAGCTATTATCAGTGAGACAGAGGCCATCAATGAAACATTTCTCGCTCAGAGCGACAAGGATAGCCCAGCTAAAGGGAGGTTCAAGCTGCTGAATGAAAGTTACGGCCTAAGATTCAAATCGGGGTGACAAAGCACATCGGCTAGAAGTTGTGTGTGCCTGTCGATGAGTAGGGTCTCACCAAAGATGAAATCATTAGCGCATTGGTCAGAGGCTATAGGCATTCATCGATAGTGTTGGGTCATAGCGAAGACAAGTGGTCGTCAATGTATCGATGAAGCGTTTCCTACCATGGCCGATGGAAACTATCTTAGCGATAGGCGAGAACCATAGAGTCATCCATCGGGGAGAGCGGTGGGGTCAGAGTGACAGGTTGCAAGGTGGCTGACGGATTAAGTCTTACCAACTGAAGGCTCCCCATCACAGTCTTAGGTGATTCATCATTTTTGCTCATCTTGCAGCCAATTATCATAGGAGTACATACTGGCTTAGAATCCTCCATTCCAAACTTCTTCAACAATTCTTTCACATACTTGGACTGAGAAATGAAAATTCCTTTTTCTGATTGAGTAATTTGCAGTCCTAAAAAGAAATTCATTTCACCAAACATAGACATCTCAAATTCTTTTTGCATTTCCTCTACAAATCTCTTATACATACCTTCATTGCCTCCAAAGATAACATCATCAATAAATACTACAACAATTAGAATTTGATCATTATTGATTTTGAAATAGAGATTGTTGTCAGTAGTACCTTTACTGAACCCTAATTGCAATAAATACTTGTCCAATCTTGCATACCAGGCTCTAGGGGCTTGCTTAAGTCCATATAAAGCTTTCTTCAATCTACATACCATATCAGCTTGGTCTAATGACTGAAATCCTTCTGGTTGTTCTATGTAGACCTCTTCTTCTAGTTCTCCATTCAAGAATGCAAACTTCACATCCATCTGGTACACTTTGAAGTCTTTGTGTGCTGTAAATGCCAAGAATATTCTTATTGCTTCAATCCTTGCCATAGGAGCAAAAGTTTCTTCAAAATCTATGCCTTCAACCTGAGAATATCCTTTGCATACTAGTCTTGCTTTGTTTCTCACTACTTCTCCATTTTTATTCATCTTGTTTCTAAACACCCATTTAGTTCCAATCACATTCTTATTAGCAGGTCTAGGGACCAATTCCCAAGTTTGATTTTTCTCTATCTATATCAGCTCTTCTTCCATGACTTTTACCCAACTTTCATCTTTGCAAGCCTCATTTATAGTCTTAGGTTCAATCTGTGAAAGTAAACAATAGTTCACCTGTTGCTCTGTAGCTCTTTTCCTTGTCAATACCCCTTTGCTTTTATCACCAATAATGTGATCTTCAGAATGATTAATCCTTACATACCTGGGGGTCTTTTCTGGAGCTTTTTCTTCTTCAACTTGACTGTCCATTTGTTCAACTTTTTCTTCATTCTTTGTAGTAGTAGGTTCATCTGATGCATAACCTCCCAAATCTTCTATTATTTCCATGTCTTCATCAACTCTTACATTTGTACTCTCAATGATCTTTCTCAATCTCTTATTATAGCATCATTAGGCCTTACTCTAGTGGAATATCCAAGAAAAATTCGTTCATCACACCTAGCATCAAACTTGGCTAACTCCTCATCTCTTCTGATATAACATTTGCTTCCAAAAACTTTGAAGTATTTCACCATAGGAACTCTTCCATACCACAATTCTAAGGAGTTTTAGTACCATTACCTTTGACTTGAACTCTATTTTGAATGTAGACAGCAGTATGTATAGCTTCTCTCCAATACACTTTCAGTAGGTTAGCCTCCTTCATCATTGACCTAGCAGCTTCTTGAACTATCCATTTTTTTCTTTCGATAACTCCATTCTGCTAAGGAGTTCTAGGAGAAGACAACTATCTTTTTATCCCATGTTCTTCACATAAAATGTTGAATTCATTTGATGTAAATTCACCTCTTCTATCAGACCTTAGGCACTTGATCCTTAAATCTAACTCATTCTCAACCATCACCTTCAAAAACTTGAACTTGTCTAGGGCTTCTGATTTATCCTTTAAGAAAGCAACTCAAGTCATTCTGGAATAATCATCAATAAGCAACATAAAATACATTTCTGCTTGCAGACTTCTTACTCTTGTAGGACCACACAAATCTGTATGCACCATCTCAAGCAGTCCAGCAGAAAATTGTTCCTTACTCTTAAAATTTGTTCTTGTCTATTTGCCCATTTGACATTCCTTGCAAATAGTGTTAGCAGGCTTCCCAAGCCTAGGCGGATCTCTCATAGCTTGTACTGTGTTGGTAAGATACACTGCTGGCATGATAAGTGTTGTCATTGATGGCAACTAAGTCTCTACTACACATCCGCATTTCATAATTTGCCCATATCAGAAATCAGATTGAAGATTTATCTAAGTCTGGGTAGTTAGGAACAGAGCAGACGACAGGGTTTGGTATCTTGGTCCAGATCTCTCTAATGGTAGATCATAGTTTGCTATGAATCTGAGGGATTCATAAGCATTGTCAGGATAATCTAAATCCTAAGTTTTGGCCTCTGGTGTTGAAGGATTCACTAGTTATTAGCATCTGAGTATCGGGCTAACAGTTAGACAGAACAGATAGAAGAAGAACAAGTTGACCTTGTAATTGATCTTGGTTCCAGATGTATGGAAGTTGTTGGTTGGACAAGTTGTGATGATCAATGATAGTAGCTAGCCTGATTAATGATTTGTGAGTGCAATTTTTGGTCCGTGTTACAAGTATACATGAATTTAGCCGACAAAGTAGAATTTTTAATAAAGTTCTAAGTGTTCTTGAAGTTTACTAAAGAGTGGTTGAAGATCAGGATGCGGATATATATAGCAGATGGATTTGAATGATTTTGGTGTGTGTGTGTTGTGAATATGGAGTAAAGGTGAAAAGAGCAGAGATTTAAGATTCAGATGAAGGTAGAGCAGTAAGCAGGGTAGAGTGAAGATGAAATGTATAAGATTAGTGTTTTGTGCTTAACCGGAACTAAATTCATTCATTAGTAGATGCTTCTCATCAATTCAAAATCTATGTTATTCTCTTGTAATCATTTGTAGGCATGTTGGGTGAATATTTTGTCATTAACTCACTAATGGCAAAATGGGTATGTCAGCCACAGCTATGATGAGACAAAGTCTCTCCTCTCAGCAAGGGGAGGTTCCCTCTAGTTGCTTGACTATTTCAAACAAATAACTTATAAAACTTATGTACATTAAAAACTATATTTGTGGTGATTCCATTCCATCATATTCTCTTTTTTCAGAATATATGTTTATACTTCAAGATGATGATTTCAATGAAGGTAATATTAAAGAACTTACAAACTATCACAAAACCACAGAAACACAAAGTTTTTTGTTGCCTTACTTACTAAGTACAAATAGAACTATTTGAAGTTGAATGCAGCCCAAAGTCTTCACTCTTCTCCAAGATGATAAAAGTAGATTGAATATAACAACTGGCGGCACAAAGTCTTCAAGCTGTTTTATCCTCATGAACATAAACACAATCCTCACAAATGATTTTATAGCTCAAAGTCTATTGAAATCATATTTAGAATACTCCTTAATCACTTGAAATAAACTCACACTTCAATTACTTATCAAAGATAATATTATAGCAAAGACATAAGAACAATTCTATCATAAAACAAATAATACCAAGACAAAGATTGGAATTGAAATTGCTTTCTTGTATTGATAAATATTTGATAATTGATTCTCACAAAGAAGCACAAAGTCTTGATTTGCTTTTCAATTCGCCAGAGTTTTCTTGCAATAGATAAAAGATCATATTTACAAAAGAGGCCCTCTTTATTTATAGGGAGAGGCCTTGAGAAAATTTAGGAAAAAACCTAACTACTTTGACTTATTCAAAAATAGGAGTCCTTATTGACTTGGGACTTCCTATATTTTTACATGTAATTACACATGAAAAAAGTACATATAAAAATGTCCAAAATTGTTTCAAAAGTACATATGAAGAATGGAAAATAAACTAAGGAAAAATTGCTTCAATTTAAATTGCCATCTTTCCTCATATGAGCATCATACATAGTAAAGGCCGCTTGCATCCCAATGCTATCCAGGTTAACCGTGTTTCTGAAGATCATCTTGGCTCTCACTTTGGCATCTCTCACTATAGTGACTGATTTTGACTGACCAGTTAACTTGGTTTTCAGATTATCCAAAGTTAACTGGTTGTCCAAAATATTGTCCACAGAAGTCATTGAAAATGTTTTATCTTCGAACTCTTTCTGGAACATATCTTCACATTCCTGAACCATTTCTTCTACAAAGAGAAAATGGTTGTTCTGTGACACAAGCTTACAAGGCAACTCCTCCAATTTATGTAAAAGGCTGACATCACTTTGTTCACTAATTTCCTTTGCAGCTTCAACAAAATCAAGCTTCAACACTTTTGTAGCAGGAGGACACATGAACACTTTGTCAATGAACTCAGGATCCAACTTGATTATCACATTGCCACTAACATCCACCACAGCTCTAATATCTTTATTGTAGAAATGAGCACACTGAAGAACAAATTCTATGTTGTGAGCTTCCACTGGGAAAGATGACACCAGATGAATATTACTGTCAATTATTTTCTTCATTACAGCACTGGGGTTGCTCGACTTGGTTCTTTCTACAAACTCAGCCATATCCACATGGCCAATCTATGTATCTCTAATGTCATCAACATTAGAAGTGACTGAGGTGATTGGGAAAACACCTTGATATTTGTACTTCATTGCTTTTGATTTCTTCGGGGACAACTTAGTCATCTGAACAAGCTATCACCAAAAGACGTTGATGAAGAACGAAGATCCACAGAAGAAACTGCAGCAAAAAGTCATGATCATGCAATTAGGGGAAATACTGGCAATCTGGGAAAATTGCATGTCAACGATCAGGACTATGGAGATGCGCTTGAAAAAGGGCTACAGTGCGAGCAGGTCAAAAATCAGAGGAAAGCAGGCTCAAAAAATCAAAACTGGAAATTTCCCAGAGTTAGGAAAATTTGGGAGAATGTTTGC
Organism: Cunninghamia lanceolata; assembly: GCA_027924645.1. NCBI lineage: Eukaryota > Viridiplantae > Streptophyta > Pinopsida > Cupressales > Cupressaceae > Cunninghamia > Cunninghamia lanceolata. The sequence continues at coordinate 205,716 of BSBN01001811.1, read as the reverse complement.
ATGGGTGGCAAAATTCGCCGCCCTTGCCTATGAGGGGTTTCTTATACTTGCATCAGCGGAAAAATTTGCCGCCACTTCATGTGGTCAGAAAAATCTTGTTGTGTCGGAGTGGCCAAATTCGCCACTAATGCATATAATGGAGGTTTTGCGAAGTTTGATGTTGAAGCAACATTTTCCGCCGACATTGCATTTGATAGAAACTAAATTCAAGGTTCAAGAGGTAAAAACTGCCGACTCTACATGTGAGAGTGATTTTCGTGTAAGGTGGTGTTCAAGCGGTGAATTTCACCGACACGGCACAAGATAGAAATTCCAAGTGTTTTGTGTAAGGGCAGCAGATTTCACCACCCATACACCTTCATCAAAAAGTTTAGGAAATACACCATCAGCGAATATCGCCGACTATATATAGGGTAGGGTTACAAGGTTTTGGCGTAGGAGCGGCAAATATCGTTGACCATACACCTTACCTTTTGGTAAGTGTTTAAACGGTTCTGAGGTTTGGTCAATAAAATCACCGACGCCCATACACCATGGTATAACTTAGGGCACATAGAGATTTTAACCATTTTGAAAACATGTTTGACGTGAAAGACAAAACAAAATTGAAACACTCAAAGATGACCACGAATAGGAAAACAATCAATCAAAGACTCAAAAATCTAACAAAACAAAATAAAAAGCCATACAAACAATCATATTAACGGAAATCCTTAGGAAAGAAAAGAAAATGATTAATAGACTCACCTGTAAAAATGGTTGAAAACCTAACTTCGATGGCGGAAAGTTTGATTGAATCTTAACTCGGCGCAGTCGAATCGGTGCAAGGGAAGTCTAGCGGACAGCTAAGAAGAAGACAAAATGAAATGAAATAACAAAAAGAATGGCCAAAGATATATTTAAAACTCACAAACAAATGTTTCATGAGTGGCACGAGTGGCCATTAATGGCACTCCAAGTTAGAGATCCCGAGAATATTTGCTCAAGCGGCAAAATCGGCCGACCCTGCACATGTGTCAACAAACATGCAAAGGCGGTGAAATTCACCGACAGTGCATATACACCTTGGAGAAATTTGTAACAGCGGCAAAAAGTGCCGCCTTTACATATGCAAATAGAAATTAAAGACATGTAAGAGCAGCAAAAAATGCCGCCATTACATATCAAAACTCAAAAATTTACTAACTCTTGAAAATGGCTAAAAATTGACATTTTAATCAATTTACGACTTAAACGATCTTCACGAATATCGAGAAACTGATTCAAGGAGATGTCACAAACTAGTTTAGAATGTTAAACAACTTCGCACATGATCAAGATAATCTCGTCTTGATTTGTGACCTTAGAGTGTAGATCATGAAACAGACAAGTTTTGTGCGGGTTGTCTACAAAAACGAGCGTAGCTGATTTTGAGAACAACAAGGCAGTGAGCCTCTATTTGAGTAGTGAGCTCTAGGCAGTGAGCCCGAATGCATGTGCATTCTCATTTGTAAAAATACTTTTAACAGGGTATTAATTTTTGTGGGTTAACCCCCACCGTGGTTTTTCCCTTAACTGGGTTTCCACTCTAAAAATCTTGGTGTCAAGTGTGTTATTTATGCTTCTGCTCATGTGTTATTGATTCATGCTTTAATGTTTGTTTGATTATAAGTTGTAAAAGATGATTAAAGGTAGAAAAAGTGTGACAACTGATTCACCCCCCCTCTCATTTGTCCAGACTAATTCCAACAGTACTGAACTTATCTTCACCAAGTTGTCAAAATTCATATGACACATCCTCCTATGCCATAGCCAACTCTCATATGTTTGAGCCAACAAACAACAATCATTAGTTCCTCTCAAATGATAAATATTACCTCTAGTCTTTTTACTAGTTGCAATCACTGTTCTGGAGCTTTCCATGATCTTGCATGCATTCTCCTTGAAACTCAAATCATACCCTTTATCACACATCTGACCAACACTTAAAAGATTATGCTTTAGGCCCTTGATATATAGAACATCATCTGTATTGTGCTTGCCATCAAAAGAAATAGATCCTCTTCCACAGATCTTACTAGTTGCATTATCTCCAAACCTAACCAGTCCTCCATCATACTTTTCCAAACTTACAAACTTACTTTTATCACCGATCATGTGATGTGAACATCCACTGTCAATAATTGATTCATCCTTGTCCTTCTCAACCTGAACAGACAAAGCACTCTCTTCCACTAGCTTTTCCTCATTTACACAGCTAGTAGGATTAGTAGACATGGGTTCTTTAATAGCAATAAACAAGCATTCATTTGCACTAGTATTAGCATCATCAGACTCATATCTATTACACCATCATCATCAAGATCTTTGACAATATAGCATTTCTTCATGACTCTAGGTCTACTTTCAAATTTCTTCTTACCTCTCTCAATTCTCTCCAAACACCTGGAGGCATAGTGACCAATATTACCACAAGAAAAACATTTAAATGGTAACTTGCCTTTAAACCTACTAGAACCTCTTTGCATTCTATCCACAAAGTTGGTTTCAACCTCATCTAGGTCATCAGATACCATGGCATATTTTTGAGCTCTTGAAACCTTTTCTGAAGTGCTAGCTTTGAAAGTAGTCTTAATCTTCGGCAGAGCATCACCAAACTCTCTCATTTCAAAAGTAGTAAGCTTACCAAGTAACTGATCCTTTGAAACCTTTTGCACGGCCATAATTTCTTCAATTGTAGACACCTTGTGACCATATGATTTAGGTAATGATATAAGAATCTTCATGACAACCTCATCCTCATTAACAGTTCCTCCAAGACCTTTGATTCCATTGACAATTTCATCAACTTTCTGCATGTAGATTGTTATGTTCTCATCTTCACTCATCGTCAGGGCTTGATATCTCGCCTTCAGGTTTTGTAATTTGGCACTTTTTATAGAATCATCTCCTTCATATAAATTTTTCAACTTGTCCTAGATGTCATAATAAGTCTCCAAATCCATAACTTTCACCAGCTTAGTGTTAGATAAGGCATTTAACTAAGCATCTCTAGCTTTTCCATTTAATTCATATTGTTTGATTTCATCTTCATTTGTTGGACCATTCAGAGGAAGAGTGTATTTGGTTTCCACCATTTTCCAAACACCATAACCAAGAGAAATGAGATGACTTTTCATTCGTACCTTCCATAGGGCACAATTTGTTCCATCAAACTATGGTGACTCCTTGTGCGCCATTCTGGATCTACCTCAAGCTATTAGGCTCTTTACCGAGGAACCCTTGCTCTGATACCAATTGTGGAAAAGGGAAAGACAACTGAGAGGGGGGGTGAATCAGTTGTAACCAATATTTCAAAACTATTAAAGCATCATTAACTTAAACACTGTTATTGTATTTTAATCATGAAAACATGAAATTGGAAACTTAACACATTCACACATGAGACACATGAGACACTAGATTTTTTACGTGGAAAACCCAATAAGGGAAAAACCATGATGAGTGTTAGCTCACAATATAATATGTTATAACAATACCAAAAATCAGAGGCTCACTGCCTTAGGGCTCACTACCTAGATTACTCACTGCAAAAGAAGAGGCTCACTGCCAATGGGGTGGCTCATTGCCTTTGGGTGGCTCACTGCCGGTGGGTGGCTCACTACCAGATTTGGTGAATTGAGATAGCAACATTTACACTATGCCAAAGTTCAGCTCCATTGAGGCACAATAAACATTCTCTGCTCTGCTATGCTTTTTACTTCACACTTATCTTTGCATCTTCGCACTTGGATACATTTTCATGACTTTATTACAAGTATTTATACAATTCATCAACCTTGGAATGATCATCAAGGTTGGCATTACAATCATCAACCATTGGAACAATCTCCAAGGTCGGCAAACATACATACATTAGAATAGGTCTGGACCTAAACAGATTTATAAAGAAAAATAATGAATGCAGACCAAACCATGCCTTAGCTGGGACTCAAATGCAATCTTCCACGCAACCACACATCATTGCAAACTCCAAAGCATAATCACAAGTAGTGAAAACAACCAAGTCAACTAAAACTGGTGTTAACACTAAGACCTTTAAGAACACGCTTCATGCATGATCCAGATTACACTTTGCGGACCAATAAAAGGTAGGAACATGATCAAGAAACATCCACAAGCATGTTATAATCATCAAAAACATCCGCACAACCTCTAAACACTTTATCCACAAGATTCTTCAAACTAGAGAACTTGAACATCACTGTTGGCCACTGTCATAAAGAAAAGATCACTTGCGGATCACCAAATCATGAACCATTTGAACTAAAGGCACATAACACCACTAAAAACTTAATTCCAGAACCGCAGACAATTAGGATTAAATGTAGAGAAATCCATAGCAGAATACATTCTTCCTATCATCACTAAATGCATAGAAAAATAGTTTTTACTCTAGTGAACATAACTTTCTCAAATCTTCATACTAGAGGCTTAAACTTGAAACATAGCAACTATAGACATCCTTTAACATAACTTCCAATCCGCAGACAAAGATATTTAGTACACAAAATATATGGAGCAAAACACTTTACTATACTTCTGCAAACCAAGAAACTTTGCAACTAACTCAACACAAGCAAGCATCAAAACAAGAGCACAGTTGACACCAATGACAACACAGATATGTTGACATCAATGAAAACACCGGTAAGAAACATACTTGCAACAACATGTAGCCAAAATGCAGGACTAAAGTTCTGGAGCATTGCTGAAAGATGCAGCCGGAATGCGAGAACAAAGTTTCGAAGCATCACTAAAAGATGCAACCAGAATGTGGCAACAAAGTTCTAGAGCATCGCTGAAAGATGCATCCAGAATGAAGGAACAAAGTTCCAGAGCATCACTAAAAGATGCGCTGAAATTTTGTATTTATTCAAAGATGAAGTCCTACAAAATGATACTAAAATTTAGACAAGTAACAAAAATAGAAAATACAATAACTTGACTAAAATGCTCCAAAATAAACATGCATACATAGTTTTTTTTTAAAGTTGAAAATAGATTATTTTCCTCTACCAAGGTAGATTCAACACATTAGTTCTCTCCTTGCATTTCTACCATCCTTGTAAATTCTCCTTTGTTAATAGGTTTGTGGTAAATCCGCAATTGATGACCATTGATGAGGAGTGTTTGAGTATAACCATCGATGGGTTTAAGTTGCACTTCTCCATTTGGGAATACTTTAGAAATCTCATATGGACCCAGCCAATGAGTTCTCAGTTTACTTTTTTGGTCTTTGTAGCTGGAGTCAAATAGTATTGCCCAATCACCATTATGGAACTCCCTTCTTTTATATGTTTGTCATGCCAAGACTTTCGTTTCTGTTGGACCAACTCAGTCTAGTGAATGGCTTCTAGACAGAGTTCATCGAGTTCACTAAGTTGCAGGACTCTTTCAATCTAAGCTCAATCAAGGTCCAAGTCCACTTCCATTGTTGTTCTGAGTGTTTGTAATTCGAATTCAATGGGAAGAAGAGTTTTCTTTCCAAAGACTAATTCATAGGGAGTGAGACCGGTGGTTGATTTCTAGGTTGTGTTATAGGCCGAAACTACCTCATGAAATCTCCTAGCCCAGTCCCTTCTCCCTGATGAAACTATTTTTGTCAGAATGTTTTCAAGTTCTCTATTGGTGACTTCGACTTGACCATTTTCTTGTGGGTGATAGGGAGATGACTTCTTATGGCTTACTTGAAGATGGTCGGTAAATGCTAACAAAACTTTAGACATAAACTGGGGTCTGTGATCTGTGACAATTGATCTAGGAGCTCCAAATTTAAGGAAGATCTTGTTATAAAGGAAATCCGCAACTTGTTCCTCTCTAGCAACTTTCAGTGCTTGGACTTCTGCCCATTTAGTCAAATAGTCAGTATAGACTAGGATGTATTCTTTACCCTATGAAGGAGGATCTATGGGACCTATGAAATCTAGCCCCCATTTTTCCAAAGGTTTGAAAACCACCTGTGGATGCAGAGGCATCTCGCTAGATGCAGTAGGTCTTCCTAATCGTTGGCATTCATCACAATGGTGAACATACTTTTTTACATCTTTATGCATGGAAGGCCAATAATACCCTGCACCTAAGATTTTGTGAGACGTTCTTTTTGTTGAATAATGACCACTGGAGGGATCATCATGGCAGGCTCCGAGTATGCTATAGGTTTCATCTGACCTGACGCAACGGCATAAAACCAGATCAAGGCCACTTTTGAATAGCATACCATTGATCCATTTGAACTGAGCACTTTCCCTAATGAGGCATTTATTTTGTTTTGATGTAAAGTCTCATGGAAACTCAGAGGTAGCAAGATAGTTGGCGAGTCTACAAACTAGGGGGTTTTAATGGAGATAGCAAATAAATTTTCAGCTAGGAATTCATCTTGTACAGGGGCACAATCTCCATTATCTTGTTTAATCTAGGATAAGGAGTCTACGACTACGTTGAACTTTCTAGGTTTATCAATGATGGTCACATTAAATTCTTTGAGAAGTAATAACCATCTGATTATTCTTCCATTTACTACAGGTTTGTTCATTAGGTATTTGATAACTGAATGGTCTATGAACATAGTTACCTTATACCTTGTAATGTAATGTCAAAATTTATTGATTGCATGAACTACAGCTAAGAATTCTTTCTCTGTAGTGGTGTAGTTTCATTCAGTGGGGGTCAAATTCTTACTAATGAAATATATGGCATATTTCCCTCCATTCTCATCTTCTTGACCTAAAATTACTCCAATAGCATCATTGGATGCATCTGCGTAAATATGGAAAGGAAGGTTCCAGTTAGGTCCATGTAGGATTGGAGTAGAAACAAGTTTATCCTTAATGATCTCAAATGGTGTTTGACATTCTACTATCCAGACAAAGTCTATATCCTTTTGGAGAAGAGAGAACATGGGGGCTACAATCTTGCTAAAGTTTTTTATGAATCTTCGGTAATATCCAGCATGTCCTAAGAAACTTCTGACATTTGTTTGGCTCTTTGGAGTCTCTAGTTTTTGTATCACTTCTATTTTCTTAGGATCTACCTTTATCCCTTCAGCCGAGATGTGGTGTCCCAACACTATCCCTTGTTCTACCATTATTAAACACTTTTCGTGACTCAGCGATAGCTGATGGTCTTCACATCGCTACAACACCTTGTCCAAGTTTTTAAGAGCTTCATCAAAAGTGAAACCATATACTGTGAAGTCGTCCATATAGACTTCCACACAATCATTCACAAGCTCAGCAAAGATGGCTAGAATAGCTCTCTAAAATGTTGCAAGAGCTTTACATAGCCCAAAGAGAAGAACTCAATATGCAAATGTTCCCCAGGGATAGGTAAAAGTTGTTTTGTCCTAGTCTTCTGCTACTACTTGTATTTGGTTATATCTATTGAATCCATCCAAAAAGGAGAAATACTTCCTTCCTGCTAGATTATCCAAGACCTGGTCTATGAATGGTAGCGGAAAGTAGTCTCTATAGGTGGATTTATTGAGCTCTCTATAATCAATGCACACTCTCCACTTCCCATTTTTCTTTGGGACTACTGCTAGAGGTGAAACCCATTTGTTGTCAGAGATGGGATAGATGAATCCTACTTGTAGGATTTTTCCAATCTCTATTTTAACAATATCTTTGAGAGCAGGGCTGAATCTTCGTTGTGGTTGACGAACAGGTCTAATGTCTTCAGTATAGATGTGATGGGTACAAACACTTGGGTGTATCCCTCTCATGTCTATGTAATTCCAATAAAAATCTTTAGATCTATTTACCAAAACATCAAATAACTTGAGTTCATCTGCCTCTATTAACCAACTATTAATATTTGAGGGTTTTCCTGGTAGTAACATCATAGTTTTTGTCCCGGGGTAGTTGGAGGTGACCGTATGAACTTCTCTCATTAAAGTGTTAAGAGGACACCTATGTGGTATAATTCTATGGAATCTAGCAATATCTTCAAAGAAGTGATATATTTTTAGAATGATATTAGCCAGGGGACAAGGTAGTGTGGTAAAGGTCATGCAACTATGTTTGATATCATCAGTGTAGATTGAGTGTCCTAAAATTTCTTAGACTTCTAAAATTTCTTCATCGCCTGAATCAATGGCAAGATCCTGCATGTTGTTTTCCAATTCATCTTCCAATTCTTCATCGTGTTGTTTGATGACTACCCTAGCAAGTGAGGATAGATTCTCTTGTTTATCAAAACCATTTGATTCGTCAACCCAAACTTGTTTACATGCAGTAGGTTGAGTAGGGGGATACAGTGATAAGTGTTTGCTATTGGGGTCATTTGAAATGGTCATTCCTCCTGCTCTGCAATCAATTTTGGCTACAACTATAGCCAACCAAGGTCTACCTAGTATTAACAGGTAACTGTCCTTAGGTGTGAGGGACTGGATTACTTGAAAATCCACTGGGTATTCCCAATTGTCAACCTTGATAGGAACATTTTCTAGGACACCTTTGGGAATAGCTATGGACTGGTTTACCATTTGCATTATGGTGGTTGTGGGATGTAGATCAGTGAGTCCCAATTTTTCCATAATGTCCACCATCATGATGTTAATGGGTGCTCCCAAGTCCATGAGTGCATTAGGTATTGCTACTTCACTAATTGTCACTGTTATGAGTGGACTGCCTGGGCCACCATATTTTTGGGTTTAGATCTCTCTAGCCAGAAGGTTGGCTAAGTATCCATTGATGTGCATAGTGTAATCTAATTCTTTTCCCTTCCTGGTGTTTTTATGTACAACTATTTGACTAGTTGGTTTAGTTCAAGAATTTCTTTAATTGCCTGTAACAATGAAATCTCGATATGGAGTCCTTTAATTTCTTGTATTAACGCGGTTTCAATGGGTAAGGACATTTTCAAAGGGTTTTTCAGGGGGGTCTCTTTGAGGCACTCTGGAAAAGGTGCTTGAGGTCTCTTCTTCAACGGGGAATCCTTCTCTCAAAGATCTGTTGAACATTTGACAACGTCTTTCTGAGGTAACTCAAAAGTTTTAGGTGAGGATTGTTGAGGAAGCTTCTCTTGGTTACTCCCAGGATTTTATCTAAAGGTATGGAAGGTGTCTTTGTTCCTTTAGCATATTCTGCATTCTATTCATCAAGGATCTCAACTATGGTAGGTTGCTGGAGTGTCTTTCCTTACCTCAACTACAAGTTTCCACAATAGATAACATTAACTCCAGTTATGTTTTCCTACTCCGTGGAATACACTGGTGTGGTTTCATGATTATTCTTTGGATTAGGGATGGGTTGCGCTGGTAGTTGTGGTTGGCTGACCTTCTCATTTTGTTGAGTGTTTTGGGGTGCTGGCAAGAGGTTCTATTGTGGATTGGGCATCCTCCTTAGTCCATGATAGAACTAATTTGGAGACTGATTCCATTGAGGGGTAGGATTCTGAGGATACCATTGTTGTTGAGTCTGATTTGGCCATTGAGGGCTTCCCTAGAATTGATTTGCCCATTCAGGTGGTCCCCAAGGGTAAGGTCCCCAATTAGGTGGTGCTGAAGGGCAAGGTGCCGCCCATGGATTATTATTCCAATTATTTGGAGGGTGCCAGGATGGGTTTGAATTCTGGCCATAAGAGAAATTCCCTCTAGGTCTTTGGCCCACAAAATCAATCCCTTCCTCAATGTGAGATGACCTTTTCTTGGAATTTTTTATTGCATTTAGGATCTCACATTGGTCAGTGGCATGACTCTTTTCACAAATTTGACAATTGTCAGCTTTGTCCAAAGGACACTCCCTTAATAGATGTTTGTTTCGATAGCTAGGGCAGTAGATGGATAAGGTTTCAGGATTACGTGGTTTAGCCTGTATTCCATCCAAAGTGGTGTTTAGCTGAACAAGGATGTCAATTTTCAAATTTGCTATTTTCTCTCATAGTTTACCAATTTCATTTGAGCCCCTCAAAAGACTAGACTTAAAGATACCTCCATGAGTCTGAGAAAAATTCCTGCATAACTCAGCAATATCACTGAGTTCAAGTTGGGACACATCTCCTTTTCCCATCAAGTCTAGGCTTCTCCTAGCATCCTCATCAAGTCCCTTGAGGAATATGGTCTTTAGAATTTTGGGCTCATTGTCTCTTCCCCACATCGTTTGGATAAGAAGATGAACCTATCCAGGTAATCTTCCAGGCTCTCATCTTCTTTTTGTCTTAGTTTGAACAATTCATCTTTCCTATCGCTGACTCTACAGTAGCTCTAATATTTGTCTAAAAAGACAGTCTCCATTTCATCCCACGTGGTTATTGATCCTGAAACTAACCCCATGAACCAACACATTGCAGAGTGTGGAGGGGAAGAGTTTTAGTTTCTGGTTATCTTTTTTGTAGTCATATGTCTGACACAAGACTTTAAACTCAAAAAGGAACTGGTCAGGGTCTTTGGAGGATAACCCTCTGAAGGTTGGTAAGATGGAAGGTGAAATGTTTTTTATGGGTGCATCATCATCTTCGTTGAGAACAATAGGATAGGTAAATGTCCGGGGCTACTCTTTGTGGGTTATCACCATCTCCATGATTTTCTCTCCTTCCATTAAACAGGTCATCATTGTTATCAGCCATGATGTTAAAAGGAATGCTTTCCTCCTCAAAGGTTTGGTCTGATGGTTGAGTTTCTGGGGTATGTTGGGAAGTCTCAGGTTGATCCTAATTGATCAATTCATAACAAAGTTCTTTAGTTAAGACTTCTACCTCCCTATTTGTGGTTGGAACTACTATTGGGGGGTTTGGTATGAATCTTCTATGTGGACATCATTTCCTGACCATGTAAAAAAAGAAGTTTGGCAACTATTGTTGTTCTTACTAAAAGAGGTATCCAAGTATTCTCCTATTAACAATAGAAAGAAGGCTCCCCAGCAACTGTGTCAAAAAGTGACATGTTGTCATAAGGTCCTAACACTTTAGTTGAAATATGTCAATTATGTCGACTGGGTAGTGTCCAAGGCAGTTTGTAATAGGGAATGAATTCAGACATCTCATCTTAGTAATGGTTTTTTAATGTTTTGAACAAGCCTTTAAAAAAATGAATCTAAACTAGAAAGCATATCACTCTTAATCTAGAAAGCATTTGAATTCTTAATCTAGAAAGCATATAAACTAACTAGGAATCAACACATGCATTTTTAACTATGAATTTTAAAAAGGCAGCTAACTATTAACTGAAAACAAATTAAAATTTGAGCTAACAATTGATAACAGATTTTATGGCCGAAGCAGATGCTCCGGAAACTCTTAGCATAACAATAGAACTAAAAGATTATTATCTTAAACATAATATCCTACAGGAACACACAATAATGCTAAAACAGAAAGTTACATTAATCTAGCAAAAATATTTACTAACAGAATTGAACAACACAATTACGCAACAGTAAAACACTTATCTATCCTATATCCTTCGAGTGGCCAACTCTCAAAAGATCTTCTTATTGATTCAAATCACATGCATTATCTCAACAGCTCCAAAATAACTCCATTTTCATTTGCATTTCCATTTCTTAGAAAATATTACTCAGAATAAACTCGGTTGCTTTATTCCATAGAAAATTATCACAGAACATAATAGTTGAACATTACTTATGTATTGTATATCAAAACATAACATAACATAACATAGCATAAATGTTTTTGAGATTACCCATAATCTATACTACCAAAATCCTAATTTTCAGGTGATGCATAAATGCCACTTGAAAAAGTCTTAAACAAAAAAATAGACTTTTAACTAAACTAGATGTCTGTTAAGTTCAACATAGTAAAGGATCTGAGTGGAGTCATAAAATGTCTTAAGTATTTGTAATATAAAATAAATGAACTATCGATAAATCCTATGATCATGTATTCCTAGATTTTTGACGCCCTGAGATTCCAGCGCCGCTGACTTTAGTTGCTATTAAGTTCCACTAGGCACTTCATAAAAACCTACATTAATACACAGATCTTTACACACGATCATGTCAACATTAGTGAAAAACTTCAATCAATTAGAAAACAAGATTTGTACATCATTCTATCAAAAATAAACAAATGTTGCTCATAAAATTAGTAAATTGGCATGGTTTGGGTAATTTGGGTGACACAAAAAGGGTAATATGACTTATTATGAAATGAGTTTAATTATACCTCATCACTAGTTTCGTGATTTCTTACTAAAACCCTCTTTCATTTTCTTGTCAATCTATTTTTATTACACATTTTCTTTTAGTTTTGTTTATTTCATGTCACCTGGAAATTACTTTGCTGGTATTTTGTTCATATTTGTGTTGTGTAGGTGATAGGGGATCAAACTCAATTGAAACTTTTTATTTTTCCAAATTTTAGGACTATAGCGCAATGTGCATACGTCCCTAGTAGTGAGCTCCGTTTTTTTTGTATCAGGTTCCTTTGTGACCCTTTTCTATTTTGTACTTAGTTTTCCATAAATCTATCTGCAATAGCATATTTCGAGCATTCTATTAGTCTCTCTCTTTCTTTCAAGAAATTAGTTTAGCTCATTGTTCATTCCTTCTTAGTGCAAAGTGGGTCTTTTGACGTTAGTTTATCTAGGGACATAGATAGCAGAAAACTAGACAAGACCGTAGTGTAGTTGTAGTGAAAAGTTCCCTTGATTGACATGTTTAATCAAGGTGTAAATTTTTCATGCTATAAGTACAACACCACCCAACCATATGGTATGCTTAGGTCCACCCCACTATATTGACAGATGGATGCATGGGTACAAACACACTCACGCAATACAAGTAGTATGGTGATACATGCCAAGCAACATGCATAATATAGTGCTCCAACACATGAGTACATTGGATGCAATAATAATACAAGTATCATAACATGATTGTTAGGAAAATGGTGTTGTACACATTACACAAGTAATGAAATATTTTAATTATGTAAAATAAATATCTATTTGTTGTGCATCTAGGAGATGTGTTTAGCCACATTAAATATTTATTTGGGTCCACTTGTAAAGTTGTATGTAATATTGGTTAGTTATTTTATGTGTGGGAGACATAAAATAAATAATTAATATTTAGAAAAATTAGTACTAAAAAGTGAAAACTTAGTATCAAAAAATAAATGAGGGGGTTAATGGTTTTGTGCTTTCATGGTTTTGAGACACGTGGTTTTCCCAATACCACAAGTTGTATTTGTGTGAGCTTGATTCTATAAAAGAAAGCACATGGTTAGCAGTTTGGGTTGGCTAGTTGAGTGGGTTGTCATTGTATTGAGTTTCTCTTGTGAGTGTATATGTGAAGCATGGCATGGGATGTTTGGTTACATGCTTAGACACATGGAGGATGCATTCGAGGAGCTTGATGTTTAGAAGTGTTCATGAAACTCTATAAGTGTATTGTAATGTGTTATTGTTAAGTAATACAATAACAGTGTGGATGCTTTTGGAGGCTAAATTTTTTTCCATCTCAAGGGTTTTCCTAAGTTATATCTTGTGTTATTTTGTGGCTTTTCTTCTGATCTTTACATTATGGTTATTTTGTAAGCTTGTGTGCATCATTTTCTCTCATAGGGTCATGTAGGAAATGGTTTAATCAACCTAGTAAATTCCTAACAAGTGGTATCAAAGCTATATTTATAGTTGAGGGAGGTGTCAATTCCCTGATTTTGTCTAACCCTTATTTGAGTAGATCTAATGAAAAGTTGAAGCCATGGTAATGCTGGAAAGATTTGAGACATTTCAAGGTATAAGGGTTTTGTGCAGGTTGTGAAATTACAAATTTGAGGTTTTTGGGTTTTTAGATTTATGGTGTATATTATAGATATGGGGTTTGAAATGACTTGGTAAAAAGAGTTTCTTGGGTGTGCTTCATATGAGGGTTTTATGGAGGAAGATGCAGAAATAACCTCGTGGGACAAAACAGACCTCACCATTGGATCTAGTAGGTCTGAGACATAAAGATTGATATATAACTCGACCTATTTTAGCCACCAGGGCCTAAAGCAAAAAAAACCCTACCCTCTGTTTAGTCATATGGTCATACAACACGGTCGTGTTACAAATTTAAAAATTATTTTAAAAAATCAAAACCACGTGCAAGAAATTTCTATGGTTTTGAAAAACAAATTATTAAAAAAAAACTTATTCAAAAACTATAGAAAAAATTCTAATTTTTTTTTAAAATATTAAGGGTTGTACAGGGTCTGTAGACCCCGTACCCCTATGGTAGTGCACGATGATAGGGCCTTAGGCCCCCCAGTCACAACTGGCTCAACCTTATCCCACCTACAAACAACAAAACAACCACATTCAAAACTAAATTAAAACCTTATTAATGTTTGGTTGGGTCTAGAGTTATGTGGCAGATTTCAAAACAATTTCACATCTACTAGTGCTGGCTCACCAACTGATGATGTTAGCTCCTACACCACCAGACTAGCTCAATTGATGACATCTACAAGCCATATAGATGTATGAGAAAGTCACATAAGGGGCCTCTTTTAGCCCTCAGAGTGCATTTTCTTCGAGGGGGCATAACTTTCACCCACACTATCAAATTTTTGTCTTCTTATAAGTGGCGAAAAGGTCTCTCTGAGCACTACATAGTGGTATAAGTTTGGTCATATATTTTTTATTTGTATCAAAATTTGGTACCTAAATCCAAGCATTACTCTGGGATGGTTTATTGGTCATAACTTTCACATACAAAATTGGATTTTAGATTTTGAATAAGCATTGAATCTAGTATTTACAGTGTACTACTTAGTTAATTAGATAGATTTTGATTTGGATGTGCAGAGAGAGTTTGTACTTGTGTGAGTACTCGTGGAAGCTAGAGATTCAAGGTGTGATTGTGTGAACTTTCAAATAATTTTTTGGGTAAAAACTTGTGCGCATGCATGTTTTTATGAGACCAACAAGATGGTACAATAGGTATTTAGATTTGGTACTTCTTGATATAGGTTTACAAGTGTTTTCAGAGTATAGACTTTAATGGTGACAAGTACACAAGTGATCTTTTAGTTTGAGGACATGATTGATACATGTGTGAGACTAGGAGTCTTGATTCGGTGGGAGTTGAGTATGTGTACATCAATGTTGATGATGATGATTATGGTTTCATGGTTAAGCAGGTACATTTGAGCATTGGCATGACATGATGATGTATGTGGTTGACAAGTTTAGATTATGATGTTTGATTCATGATTGTAGGTGGTGATGTGGTTAAGCTTTAGGAGGTTCTTATCTCTTGGATGATTTATTAGTTCCTTGACTATGGTTACTATTTTGTGGACTTGTTTGGAAAATCAAATCTGGGGTTGATCTAGTGTTTGATTCTTGAGGTCTATAGGTTATATTTTTTGTTATCTTAGTTTGCAAGTTATTGATGAAATGATGAGTTTGCATGTTTCATTATTTAGGATCTATTTAAGTTATGCAGTTTTGTGGGTTGATCATCCATTGGTTGTAGTGGGATGACTTGGATGTGGACTGTCTATATCCAAAAGATTGAATCAATGTTGATCTAGACTTTGTTAGTTGGCCTTCTCTGCAGTCATTTATGCATTGGGATGAGAGGATGGATGATTAGAGTGCCTGGATAGTCAGTTATTGGGACTTGTAGCATGTTTATCACGATTCCATGGATAGCTTAGTATCATAGTTTAGTGGGATCATTGGTAGTGATGTGTATTCATCACCTAGTGATGGGTGATCTTCTACAGTGGTTGGTTGTCATGGACACACTCTTGGATCATGATTCTTATACAGTGAGAGTGCTTTAACATCCTGGGTTATATTTTTAGGAGATGGTTATAGTCATGTGATTAGAGATGTTGATCTTTAGTTTAGAGGATGTTATGGTATTGTGTCTTGGTTTACTCTTGATTTCGGATTAGAGTGTTGACATGATACAGGTTCTCTTGAGACTAGGATATGTTCATTGGCGCATGTGATTTCCTAGGAGATATCAGATCATGATGTCATGTTGTATTCCTAATTCAAAAGATTGAGCTTTGACATTTGTCTATTTGGTTCTCTTGGTATTAGGTATATTGGTCATGTGATTGGGAGCTTCATGATAGTGCAGTGTTGCATTTAGAGCTTAGCATGGATTAATTAGTTGTAGGTGCTCATGGATACTTGGAGACTTGGTGAGGTTGGAGTTCTCTTGGGATTAGAGACATTTGTTGAGATGGTTACTCTTTGGAGGTTTCAGCAAGAAGACCGAGGAGCCTTCACTTGGATATGGACGTGAGTTCATGATGGACCTGACAGGAGATTGTTCTTGGAGAGAGTCATTGTGGCTTGGTGTATCCTAGAGGAGCATTTTCATTCCCTACTCTTGGTCTACTTCCATATTTTTTAGATGCATTTTGTTTTATGCTTTTGTTTAGTAGGGAAAAGAGAGATGAGATGCAAAGCACATGAGTACATTACATCAAACCCTTCTTTCACTACAACATTCAAGGACAAAACTGAGCTAAGTCACTACAGGATGAAAGAGGACTCAGTTGCTAATTTTGTGCTCTTATTTATAGAGGAAAGATGTGATTGAACCAAACCTTTTATCAAACCCTAGGCTCATCAATGCACTAAACCCTATAATTATGATAATCAACTTAAAACAGAGAAACAAAAACAACTCAAGATCTATAAGCACTAGGATGATCAGTAAGATGTCCAAACTTGTGCCTCAAAAGATGAAATGTCAGAAGACTCCAGGGTTAGCACCTGAGTCCAGAAAGTCCTAATCTCTGGAAGCTCTGAACTGGAAAAATGTCATAAATGATGCTCTGATGCTGATTTCAGGGTTTGTTTTTCCTGCTAGACACTGGGGTTAGTGCCCAAGTCTGCTAAGGGCAAATTTTTTAACTATGTTTTTAGATCTGGAATCTTGATCTCCTAAACAACCTCCATGTGCCTTTACTTCTACAATTCCCACACCTGTAACCTACACACAAGAAGAAAAGGGGTTTGGGGGTTCTGGTGTTGAGGGATTTGCCTTAGACAAATCTTGGGTTAGCATTCAAGCTTTCCCAACACCATTGTTAATGAGAGAGCATGTCCTTATAGGACAGAGGCCAAAGATAATCCAAATGATGATGAAATTATTCAAACACAATGATAATATCACCTTGGCAGTGAATCCCTTAAGAATATGAAGATTCTTCAACTCAAGGATGTTGATGATAATTCCAAATCTGCAACAAACACAATACTAACACAAGTCTGCCACCAACACAATGAATGCCTTGAATTCACCTTTGCACAATATCATAACCTTGCTATCATCAAATTGTCTATCATCAACCTAGTTACAAATGAATTCAAACACTTGTTTATATATGCTATCCCATTAAACTTTTGCAAATTAATTGAAAGAGCCAAAAAGGAAGGACACATTTAAAAGTCCTATATCGACATGCATTTAATTTTACCCTGACCAATCAGGGTGGACTTGGGTGCAAGCACCCAAGTCCCAAGGAGCCTTTTGGGTTAGGACTCAAACATAAAATGGGCCCCTAGTCCCCATTTGACATGGGTTTCAGGGGATTTCTCATCGGGATGAATAATTTGCTTGTAGAGTGTAAACACAGGGATCTAGGAGCTAAACTAGGAGGTAAAAAGGCATGTGTCCACTTTTTACTCCATAACAACTTTACCTTCTCTTGGATATGGATCTTGACCTATGCTTGTTAATTCTGAAGGGTTCATTTGACGGGTGTTTGGCATGGTTATCTCCTTGCATGCATATGAGTATGATTTATGGTGATATTTATGAGGAGTTTAGGAGATGTTTGCTAGGTTTATTCCTAGTTTTGAGAATGGATATTTGAGTTTGATCATTCTTGGTTAGAGAGGCTTACATCCATGTTGGTTTTATATGATACATATGTTTCGTTTGATCTATGCAATTGAATGGTTGGGTGTTGTTGATTCTTTTCATTTGGGGTTCTAAAGGAGATCATACTTGACACAACTTAGCACTTTGAGGTGTTGGTAGAAGGACATGGTATATGATATGATTTACAACTTTTCTCTCTTTGTTGTATGGCTACTTCCTAGATGTTCATGTTCATATGGTAGATTTGGGAGAGTTATGGTGACATGTTGGGAGAGAGTATTCAACTATTTGTGTTGCATGTGTGGATCATTGTGATTGTTCTTTGTACTACATAGTTTGATTATTAATCACACCTCGATTTGAGTGTTGACTGGTAGACTTGGTATGTCTTGATCTATTTTAAAATTTGACATTACCCATGTAGTGGGAGTTCCTAGTTATGTATGTTCTTCATTGATAGGTTTTATATAGGGAGCTTGTGATTGTAGTTTATGGGTTGCATATATTGTTGGCATGAATTTATTGATGTTGTTGATACCTAGGAGGTATGTATGGTTGGATTCATTAGCATTTGTTGTGGGTGTTATTTCTATTCATGTGGGTTTTACCTTGACAGTATCTTGGAGCCATTGTTATCACTTGGATTTGATGCTTGTGTTCTTTAGATGGTGCATCTTCACCTTGGCTTGTTCCTTTTCTTCCATAGGTGGCATGTTTGAGGATGAGAGTTATTTCTTAATATAATGGTCACGTTGGTTTTATTGCAGGTATTTTGATGGAGCACGAGGGCATGCTAGAGATTCATGTGGTTTCATGGATGGCTATGATGATGTATTTCATTGTTTGACCCTTATGCAATGTATACAAGTGGGAGAATGTTAGAAAAAGGGTGTTGTACACCTTGCAAAAGTAAAGCAATATTTTAATTATGTAAAATACATATTTATTTGTGGTGCATCTAGGAGATGTGTTTAGCAACATTAAATATTTATTTAGATTGACTTGTAAAGTTGTATGTAACATTGATTAGTTATTTTATGTGTGGAAGACATACAATAAATAATTATTATTTGGAAAACTTAGTATCAAAAAATAAATGAGGGTGTCAATCATTTTGTGCTCTCATAGTTTTGAGACACATGGTTTTCCCAATACCACAAGTTGTATATGTGTGAGCTTGATTCTGTAAAAGCAAGCACATGGTTAGTGGTTGGGTTGGATATTTGAGTGACTTGTCATTGTATTGAATTTCTCTTGTGAGTACATATGTGAAGCATGGCATAGGATGTGTGGTTACATGCTTAGACATATGGAGGATGCATTAGAGGAGCTTGATGTTTCAAAAGTGTTCATGAAACTTTGTAATTGTATTGTAATATTTTATTGTTGAATAATACATTCAGTGGGGATGTTTTTGGAGGTTGAGTTTTTCCCTCTCGAGGGTTTTTCTAGGGTATATCTTATGTTATATTGTGGCTTCTCTTTTGATCTTTGAATTATGGTTATTTTGTAAGCTTGTAGACATAACTTTCTCTCAAAGG
This sequence comes from Cunninghamia lanceolata, assembly GCA_027924645.1. Taxonomy (NCBI): domain Eukaryota; kingdom Viridiplantae; phylum Streptophyta; class Pinopsida; order Cupressales; family Cupressaceae; genus Cunninghamia; species Cunninghamia lanceolata. The sequence continues at coordinate 186,332 of BSBN01001811.1, read as the reverse complement.
GTTATGTAGAAAATGGTTTGAACAACCTAGTAATTTCCTAACAATAATCACAACCATGTAAAATACAACATTCAACAAAAGGAGAAGGACGAGGATCCTAGAAGTCAAGCAAGGAGTGTCAACACAGTAGCATGATGGCCATGCAAAAATATGAGGAGTACTGCTTCCTCTATGAAGACACTTAATGACATTCACCATCTCCCAAGAGTTGTGACATGTCCTAGGTGATCGATACTAAATCCACTTAAGGCATTAAATCATGGCATAGAAACTTAAATTATCATGTTTTAAATTACCCATTGATTATATTTTCACTTGGCTTAGAAACTCTCCATCATCCTCATCTAGCTAGTCACTTTGGACTGTAACAAATGAAGAGAGACACTCCTCCCTACTCTCTATACCTCAATCCTAGAAAGTCCATCAATCCAACTACACAAATTGGATGTGGCACAGAATTCAATATGGTGACATCACAACATGACGCTAAAAGATGCACAATGCCATTCAACATTGGAGACCATTCATTCCATAATACAATTCACTCAAATTAGTCCTAAAATATATTTTTTTTACAATTTTCTTTCCACATATGCAAAACCACAAAATTCTCCCATCTCCAATAATGGAGCCACATGCAAGCTTGAAATTTCCCATATTTTGATTTGGAAAGAATTTACAAAAACTAAGACTACCCTTTTACTCCCAATCAACCCAACATTTATAATCTCCAATAAATTTGGGAAGAAATGAATCTAGTGCTTGTGTTTCTAGAAGAAATTGTATTGTTTTTTTTTCAAAAACACAAGCACTATCATCATGGACTGTGGAAATATCATGTCTACAAGAAATGAATCTAATAAAATTTGGCCATAGTAAAGGCTCTAAAATGGACTTTTTCAAATTTAAAATTGTAAACTCACAACAATTTAAATTATAATCAACAAAGCCCTAAATCCATATCATACCTACAACTAGGCCATATGATACACCTATTGTGGGCATAGAAATGGAAGAATTCCATCCCTAAAATTCAATTTTCTAAATAAAACATGCAAAGGATGGAGAATACCTTCCAATCAAGAAATCACACAATGAGGAGAGAATTTCCCTTTGTTGCAGACACCACCAAGCAATCTTCACACCAAGCAAATTCCATTTCCAAGCAATCTTTTTCAATGCAAGAATTTTCTTCCAAGAAGGGAGAAAGAATTGAGAGAGATATTTTTGTAAAAGCAAGAATGAGCAAGCAAAAACCCCCTTTCCTTCTTTTCTATAATTCCTAAACTCCCTTTCCATTTCCTTGCTTTTCACACCACAAGAAGATATTTTAACAAGCCTTTTTAAAACTATTTTTTTCAATTAATAATTCTCAACTGATAAGAAACAAGGCTAATGAATAGGAATTAAACAATCATAATAATTTTATTTATATATTAAATTAAATTAACTTATATTTTAATTTCCTAAGGCAATTAAATTCATTATAATTTATTTTCGCAAGAATAATAAAATTCCATAGATTCTTCATATCAAGCAAGTTAGAAATCTAAAACAAATGAATAACCCAAGAACTTTATAAGAGAGATTCTAAGATACAAAATTTGTAAATGCATAAACAAAAGAAAACTAGCAATTTCGAGAGATATGCAAATGTCAAGATGCTAGAATTGCATATCTCTCAGAATTGTTGGTTTGATTTTGTTTATGCATTTATATCTTTTGTAGCTTAGAATATCTCTTATAAAGTTCTTGGGTTATTCATGTGTTTCAGATTTCTAACAAAGCATAAGTAACTATCTTTTCTGCAAACACAATAAGCACACATCTTGATATAATTTTTAAATGAAAGGTGTTAAGATAATGTTAAACACATGCAAAGGACTTCCACACACTTTACAAGTTTTTACAGCATACAGATCCTGAAATTGCCCTTGATCCAGGTCCAGATTAACACAAGGATATGCAAGATCTATCTCGTGTTCAAATCAAGTAAGATAAAAGTTAACATAGATTTTAACCCAATATGAACATCTCATTTATAACCACCATTGGGAAATTACCTTGTACCTACACACTCAGGTCAAACATTAGGTGTACCTATTCATATACAATAGCTGAAGTAAAGAATAAACACCCCACGTGGCATCACATCATATAAATCAACTAAGAATCACACCTAACATGAATCATTACCCATAACCATAAGGATGTAATAACTAATAATAATCCATAACACTAATCCATGTACAACAGACACATATGTACAATATGTACACATATCAAAGCAGTGGAATGGTAACACTAAAAAGTCCAACATATAAAATCACAACATCTACATCCATAGGCAAATGCCTAGATGCCAATACAAAATCCCATCGTAAAACACTTCAATGGTATTATAACATCATCGCTAATAACAATAGAAGATCCATAACAAAATTCAATAGATAACAGGGCACAAATGCCAGAGGTATTACACACTACCTTAAGAGTTTATGGGGTGCTAATTCAAAATATTACATGACAAGACATAGTTGGTTTGGTAACTCTTGATTCCTTATCTAGATCATCAACAATTATGATATTGCTTCTTCTTCTTCTTCTTCACTACTACCTTTGATGTAAAGCTTATTTCCATCATACTTGTGTCCTCAACTATATTTTCTATTACAGTAGAAACATAACCCTTTGGCCTTTTTTTCAATTTGTTGAGGAGTCAATCAAGAAGGGTGAGGGAATGACTATGTTGGGAAGCTCCTCTCTCTTATGTTTATGAACCCTTTCCTTCTATTGGTCAAAATATTTTCCTCTATCTTTCCATAATCATTGATTAGGAGACAAAAGTTGGATTGAGCATGCATACCTCATATTTGATGTGGTCCTTTAGATGGGCCCTAGATATAGTTAATTCAAATTTTCCTTCATTACATGGTCCACTCTTAAAGACAATGTATAGAATTGTTGAGTATAGTCCTTGATTGTACCAATTTTTTTAATTTGGTGAATTAGCTAAAGTAGTTATCTATAAGATTATCCTCATAATGTGTCATGAATTCCTCTTGGAAAACATACAATGTGACAACACATCCCTTCTTTTTATTCTCATCGCATAGCCAATGATATCAAATGAATTGATCTAGTTCCAAATATAATGATGACATTGCAGCCTTTAGTTGACATGGAACATGATGAATATCAAAGAACTGCTCCATTTGGTAGAGCCAATTGGTTGGATCCTTTTCATCAAACTTATGCATCTCCATCCTTGGCATGAAGTTCCTAGAGTTAGCAATATAATTTTTTTGTGATGGTCTTGCTTTAGATAAGAGTCAAAATAAGAAGTTTCATGTTGCTTTGAAGAAAAATTTGTGTGCCAAGTTTTGTGGGTTGAATCCACCTTTTGGGAGCTTATAGAACTTTGAAGATAAGGTAATTGTTTAAATTGTAGCGATATCTTCTTTCTTAATGATCCCTTTCATCTACTTTTCCACTTCTAACAAGATTTCCTTCTTAACCTTGGTGGTTACTTCCTTTATAGCTTCAATGACTATGGGAGCCATCTCCTCTAATATTGGATCATCTTTGTCATGAGTCTTTCAAGGATTGATTGGATTCCTTTGCCTCTTGTTGAAGTCCTTGCCATGATGACACCAAAATAATTTTTACAATAACTTACTCAAAACAAATCAAAATACGCTAATTTTTTTTGTAACTTACTTGGGCCTAGATTTCACTTTTATGAAAAAATCTCCAAGGAACTCACTATTTTGTAGCCTTGAAAGAAAAATAGTAAAAAAACCAATTTCACAATAACTCCTGTAAAAATGATTCAAATAACCTCAAATTTGAACTATATCTACTTCAATATGTCCTTGATCAATCCTCCAAATTTTAGAAAAAAAATTGAAAACTTAAGAGAAATATTCAGCTTAGAACCTAACCTCCTAAACTTTTTTAAAAATATCTTGTTTCTTACCATTCAAATGCCAAGATCATGCTCTAATACCACTTGCAATGAAATCACTTGCACAAGAGAAGAGTATAATAGGAAATAAGTTACAAATATTTGATAATGCTTGATAATAATAGGCCACTTCAAGGGGGTAAAACTCAAAAAATCTTCAATAAGAACATAATCCACAATATATTGATATGCCCTTAATCTTATATTGGCATAGGGTTATGAGTAGTCAGCTTGTGGCTACCTTAACTCTTAATTAAGTTATATAATCATTAATACATAGTTATATGTGTATTTAGGCCGACCTAAGTGATATATTTTGGTTTCTAAGTCGGCCTAGGTGATATCCAAGGCTTGAGTATGGTATATATAGGAGATAGAGGTTAGTCATTATCATCATATTGTGAATTATGTTCTTCATTAGAGACTTTAGGAGGTGGCATATTATTATCAAGTATTTGCAGCATATTTCGTATTATATTCTTCTATTATGCAAGTTGTTTCATTACATATATGATGATAATAAACTAACCATTACCTCTTATATACCACACTTATGCCATGGAGGCCATCCAAGCCAACCTAACTACCTATATAAGACTATATAAATGATCATATATCTTAATTAAGAGTTACACTAGCCATTATTTGGCCACATATCCCAATACAGTAAATAGATTATGGGTGTAGCATTAAAGAATTGAAATTTTTTGAAGACTTGCCTACACATAAATTAGAGCATTGATAAATAAACTGTAATTCATCAGTGATACAAATCATCACTACATGAGGGATTTATCTAAACTTATAATCCTAGTAGATTAAAAACTCAGAAACCATGTTGCCACACATTTATTAGGATTTAGAGAAAAACAAAAACAAAAACATAGACATATGGATAAGTTGTCCTAGCTCCTCTTGTAGGTTTGGAGGTTGAAGAAGAAGATGTTGAGAATGACCAAAATTATTTCCTAGGTTATGTTGAGACAAATAAGTTCATTCACTAGCTAACAAGATCCTCACAAGAAACAAAAGGTGGTCAAGATATGTAAGATGTGGATCAGAGGTAGGGTGATCTATCGACATATCTCTTCTTTGGTTGTACTCAAGTCTTCTGGGACAAATCTTGCTTGGGACACATTTATCTCTTGTTAGGTTTGCAAGGTTAAGAAATTCTAGCAATCTTTATCATGAATGTAATGACTTCTATCAATCTCTACTCTCAACTTATAAGGATGGTCATTGCATGGTGAAGAGGGCTTCTAAATCAATTATTATGGAGGTTGATACCTTGAGGTCACAAGTTCCTATAATGGAGACTAAGTTGGATAAGGGTTATCGATTAAACAAAGGCTAGTAGTGTTTCTAGTGATCTAGGCATTCTTTCCTTGGATGAATTCTTTTTTCCTTATCGAATAGTCTCTCAAAGTTACTTATGGTTAAAAAGAAGGTGGTTGATTGTTGGTTCTTTTACCTGCAATCACCTCAATCCTAAGGCATTCACCACAAATTTCAAACCCATGGATAATGCTAACAATGGGGAAGTGACCTATGCTCAGACCAAGGGAGAGAAAAAGACAACTTGATAGGAGGGTAGATAAGACCTGCTCTTCTTCTTTGAGCCCTACCAAGCTCAAGAGGGTATTTCCCAAAGATCTTAAAAGATAACGACAAACTAAAAGCACAGGAAGATATCTAATTAGGTAGTTAGGTTGAATGATGTGGCAAAGATATGAAACTAATTAATCATCCATGTAAGTATATGCATATGATTACTCACAACAATCTTTCACCTTATAACAACATTAAACATAAACCCTCTGAAGATATGCAACAACTATTTCACCAATAATTGAACACAGTTTACAACACTAGATTTGCATATAATGGTAGAACACCTATAATACTAATAAAAAAATACCAAAGTGCAAGATTCCTCATTTCTAATATGCATATGTGTGGATTGTGGTGCAGGAACACCTCGAAAATCATGTTTTCTTTTGTAATAAGGTCTATTTGACCAATGCATGTCATTTCAATTTGTATCTAGGTTCATTTTGTAAGTCCCAAGTGACTTAGGACACTTTTGTCACATTGTAACCGCATAATGCCAAAATAGGGCAGTAGGGCAGTTGGAGGCTGTTTTAGACGGTTGTCTCTCAGCCGCTTGGAGTCAGTTTGGTATTCCTCAGGGCGAGTTGATAAATACCCAAAGGAATGAACCAAATGATCATTGTAATTAGAACAAAGAAAGAGTGTGATCGAATGTAATTGTGATTGTGCTAAGGAGAAATAGAATCATTATGTTCCGTCAATTCAATTTTTATTTCCTATAATTGTAATTTGTATAGCTGTAGATTTCTGTTCTCTCTGTGATTTCCATTTTGTTGTTGTATGTCATCGTGAAGCATTCCACTAGTGAGATTTCTGTCAAAATCAATGGAATGGCTTCATTGTATAAATATTTTCTTTCATTTTCTATTTTGTTCCATTGTTCGGCAGTGCAGAGGATCCAGACAGTGCGTTTCGCATAGTAGGTTGACCTAGCATCTCCATGTGCTAGGGTTTAGAGAAGGTAGATTTTGCAATGGCGTATCGGCGTAGCAAACCCTAAGGTGGCCGATAGCAATTGTCACACCGACGAGCGGAGGTCAGAAGTGGCATCGGAGTGATCGGTCCATCAGCAACTCTGGAGAAAGTCTGACCGATAGTGAAAGTCTTGCCGAGGATGGTGATGTATTGGCGGCTCATATGTAAAGTCTTGCCGATAGTGAGGTAATTAGGGCCCGATCTGTTGTTTCTGTTGTGTACTCCCCATCAGATTGGGAATGCTAAAATAGATTGGTTCCTGTCCTTGGGAATATAGTATTTAAATGCCACAATACCATACCCTAACAAGTTTAACTATGTGGATTAACAATAGAATATCATTGCCTTGTAATGATTTAAACCCCTAATGCAATCTAAACAAGATCATCCTTAATAATCCTTTGCAAATAATGTAAATCCTACTTAATGCTTGGAATGACTTCCTACTCTCCTTAAAAATATGCTAACCAAACATGCAAATATCACAGGAAATGTGCAAACAAAGATTTTCCAATTTCATTGAAATCTTACTTCTCTTTAAGAAAATATAGTACAACAAAGGAGAAAATCAAGCTCAAACCCTTACTCATTGTTGGTTAACAGATTTGTCACCTAACTCTATATTCTCACACCCATACAGATAATAGATGTAACAATATTTGAACCTATTGTAATGGTATTTTACAAAGATTCTCTGCTTCTTTTACAAGGCGCAGCTACCTTCAATTGATATCAAATGAATGAAAAACTAGTATTGCTTATAACCAGAAAGCAAAATAAAGGTGATGCTTTTAACTAGAAAGCAATAAAGGCAATATATATACATCGAAATATCAACCAACTTAACAGAAACTCAAAGACTTCCACCACATCAACTTCAATGAATCAATAAATAGATACACCATACATCATACAATCACCACCATGAACCATATACTGAAAGATAGATAATTCTTAGTAATGAGCAAAGAATTAAAGATATCCAACCACTTCAATATAGAAATATCATCAACATCAGTAGCAATACATCCAACGTAAGAAGAATAAAAGTTTAAACAACCATAACACAAAGTTTACGATCATCCAAAACTCCACTATATTGATTTCTATTTCATATATAAAGCAATTTAACAGAAAGACAAGACTTGATCTATCACCAACACAAAGTTTGCTAAAAGATCCCTACATCGACTGGCTAATTAAATTTTATAGCCAAGTCCCCTAATAACTATTTTTAAAAACCTAACAGCTTCTTGAAGATAGTCTATTAAAAGAAGTTTAAATTACACATCACTTAAAAATAAGGTCCCTCCAGAGCCAATAGTTTTTGAGCAAATGTGAAATATACTAAAGCATAACAAAAGAAAATTAATTGATGATTGCCACGTCTTCTTCTTCAGCATCATCTTCTTGTGTCATTTCCTTCTCCTTCACTTGTTCACCTTCATTGCATGTGTCACCTTGCGCCATTTGAGTTGCATGTGCTCTTAGCTTCACCTTGTAAGCCCTATACTTATTGATGATTAATGACAAGGCCAAACCACTGGGGCTTCTAGTCATGTTGATTCATATTTTCTTCTTACTTACTGCCCTATCAGCCTTAATCATCTTTTTGTACATGTCATCCAATCCATTCTTAAACATCTTGACATAATTGGATACCCTTGCAACCTTTCCAACTGACTCTGCTATAATCACATCGTAACTCACCATTTCCTCTGTCACCATCTTCCTGAAATTTTGTTTAATTTCTTTGACATCGAGCAATTTATCATCATCGTCACCAACAACTGCTATTTCTAAGATGGCAAAATCACCTTTAATATCATTTAATTCTCTATAATAAATAGTAAGAGTGCTTCTCATTTCATCTTCAATCACCCCCACAATAAATAATTTCCACTCAATCACATCAGCTCAGGCAGCAAAATTCATTTCCTTAGGATCACCCAATACTTCCTTAGCCACCAAAATATTGATGTCCATCTCAGCCATATCTTGTATTTCTTTTGAGACTAAGAATAAGCTATTGCGGTCACTTTTGACAGTTTGGAAATCAGTAATTAAGGTTTCTCTTTTACTAGAAATGAGGTTAAATAGCTTATAGGCTTCTTAAATGAAAGTTAAGCCATCTAGGGTCACCTTTTCTATCCAATGTTTAACAACACTACTTAGGGCTTGTGATCTTTTTATTTGTTGCAACAAATTGGGGTCAAGGGTACTAACATTCATATCAGGCAAGGCATTAGTTGAGGGTGTTGTTATCTTTAAAATTGATTGAATGAACAGAGACATGGAACTTACTTATGCACATAGCTTAGTGTTCTCTTCTTGTTCCTTTTTTACTATTATTGATAAATTGCTGACTGAATATTTTGCATGATAGATATCCCCCTCAATGGTCAAGGTTCCCATGTCTACTCTGCTCATATTGAAGTCCACCTCAATCAGTTCATTTTCATTCTTATTTCCTACTGGATCTGTAATCTCCAAAAATTGGTTTCTTGCGACAGAATCAGTTACCATCCTTAACATTCTTCTGGCACTTTTGGGCTTAGGAGTCTCCTGTAGTAACTTGGCCACAGTATCTATACTGGTATCTACCATTTGGGTATACCTTTTCTTCTTTTCTATTATTTTCCTTAACCAGGTAGGAGATAAGGTGGGAATGTTGGCAGTGCCAATCACACTCACTACACCATCCATACACAAAAATTAAGGATTGTGTTGTGGAGGCTCACTTAAATTGGGTGAATTTGGGGTACTTAACAAGGATTACAACACATTATCCTCTCCTAACTAAGTTAAAACAAGGAATCACTATCACTTACAAGATTATTAATAAGGGGCACATGGTCTACTTGCGATGGAGAAGCAACCAATCTGGTGTTACTCTTCACTGGTTGATCATCTTGCTCACATGTTGTTTTCATATTATTGCTCTCCTCAGGGGGTTGTTCACCATCTCCATTTGATTGTGAGCCAACTCTCTAAAGAGTTGGATCTGAACTAGATGACCTCTTCTGAGAGTGAGTGGTTTGAGATCTGTTCTGACCCTGAGCAGATGAGTCCTTTGGTGCTACTAAACTAGCTTGTTCTTTAATCTTTCCTTTCAACCACTTATCTGTTCTTTGTATCACATGAAAAGAGAAACATTTAACATTAGTGATCTCTTTCTCTAACCACTTCACATGAGGTAAGGGTTGCAATGAAACATCATGATAACCTTTGTCCAGAATATTAGAGTTATCATCAACCATGTCAGGAACTCGCATAGGCAGTTCAAAAGCACAGACCTAATCAATGGTTAACCTCATCCAATTCCTCCTTTGCACTTCCCTTTCATTCAAACAATCCTCCCAGAAGTCTTCAAGATGGGGCTTGTGTTGATAAGAACCTCCTCCATGCATGTTTACTTTCACAAAATTCTTACTATAAAAGGCTACTCGAGCCGACAAACTATGAAGATTGAATTCAGAAAGTAATTTATCTACACTCCTTGCACTATCATTACTTTTGCAAGAATAGAAACAAATTGTCATGGGAAAAGAATAACCCTTCTTTTTCATTGCATGGTACTTGGCATTTATAGTCACCATTTGATGACACACCTCCAGAAATACGAGATAATCAAACAGGTACCGTGGCAATTTCAATGGGGCATGTTCAAAACCCCAATTCTTAAATAGGAGAAGCGATCAAACTGGACATAGAAACTTCCAAAATTCATTACTAAAGCAGCAGCTTCTATAGAGAAGCTCTGCTCAAGCAAACTCTCAATTCTTTTTGTAAGCCACATAGAAAAGGCATCATTAACACGCCAGAAATCTTTCATACCTTCATTCCTCTACAATTGTGGGAAAGTGTGATACACAGGTGTGCCAATGGCGAGAGCTCCTAGGGCTCTTAAACCAGGCTAGGCAACTTCTCTATGAGCTAACACATACACCAACTAAGAACACATGTGAAATTTTACACTCCGTAGGAAATTGACCAGCTATTCATAAATACATTCACTAATTATTCTTGCCTAGTCAATATGGTGATCTCTGCAGATAAGCAGGATAAATCTACACATATCCAAAATTTCCTTCTTGAAATGACTCCTTTTTAAATTAGCAGGGAGTCTTGACTTTCCCTTATTCTCAGATTCAAGCTAGGTCTTAGCAATGCAATTCTAGCACCAATCTTTTCTTTCACTGTAATATCCCCAGGCAGAAGACACAGAAACATCAGCGTTCTCCTCATACTCATCCAAATTCAAACCAAGGGCAATTGCTTCATAGTCAATTTTGGCAACAACAAAGCCATTTGAGGCTCTTATTTCCTGAGATTTTGGGAAATAGTTATTAGCACAAGAAACCACTAAATCAGGACAACACACTACAAGTGGAAAGCCCTTGGCTCGGTCTAAACCACTACTTACAATTTTCTTAGCCAGGGTAGTTCAACCTTCAGGTTGCATCCTCTTTCAGAAGTCTTCAAGGTCAATGTGACCCAGCTCTGTATCTCTCACACCAGACAACCCATTTTCCACTACCATAACCATAGGGGCCCCTTGAAACTTGAACTTCATTTTCACTAATTTGAGAAACTAACCAGCCAGGAACTTTGAAGCAATCATAGACATAGTAGGGAAATACCAAACACTCATGGGAGAATTGCTATGCATATACATGAAAATAATATATTTCCACCACTCAAGAGAAACGTTGTGTTTTTATAGCAGGAGAAGGAAAAGAAACAGAACAAAGAAAGCCAATCGTGCTAACTTGTAAGTTCAAAATTCCATGGATCCCTTGCATGTAGTGGATTAGTTGTTCCTTGCTCTGCAACGTTTTTCCTTAGCGAAATTGTGAAAACTTCTAGTGGGATGGTTAATTCATTCAAATTTCATGTCAATTCTCATAAATCCATGCATAATTATCATTGAATTCTGGCGGCGTATCAAGCTTTGAAAATTGTAAAATCCCCTTTCGGTTTCCCTCTGAGAAATATGCCAATGCACTTGTAACGCATTTTCAGTTAAATGCAAGGTGACAAGTGTTATTTCATTGCACTGCATGTCAACTTAGAAAAAGGCACCACAGGAATAGTAGGCACTCGAAGTTGACAAGTTAGACATTTTTAGAACTTTTGAACCACAATTTTGAGAGTTTGGAAGTTCAAAGAACTTCTGACCTCCCAACAAAAAAGACTTTACTCAAGGCAAGTGACCAAGACCGATGCAAGAAGGAACTTTAGATGCTAGACTCAAAGGCTAGTTAGGAAGTCAGGCAGTTCATGAACTCTTGAACCCGTCGACTTTGGTTCAAAAACATAAAGAATTTCTGACAATGCAAGAAAATGGCTAAGTAAAGCTTTACTCAGGGAAAGGAAAAGAAAGCAGCAAATAAAGAATGGAAAAATTTCTAAGGCAAGGGTGCTTTAGTAAAATTTCAAACATGGGGCAAGAACAGGCTCTAATTGGGGACAAGGACTAAGGAGGACATAGAGAATCTAGACAAACTTTGGCAACAAAGCCTTATTCCAGAAGGGTGATAGAGTCACACCAAATACACAAAGACAACAATAGGAAAGACAAGGAAGGAAACTATAGTACAAGGCAGGACTCGAGAGTGTTACCAGTTGTACAGCTTCAGAGCTTGCCCATTGTAGGCAAGAGGCAACAGCATCCCATCAGGATATGCTAGTTTGGCAAGGTCCTCTCCACAAAGAGTCAAATTTCTTATGAGCCCCCTTTGGCTCCCTTCTCTTGTCCCATAAAAGTACAGTCTCCCACAACAAAACTTCTTTGCTTAGCCCTCTTACCAAAAAGCTTTTTAATAGCCTGCTGGTGTCTGGTAATTCTATCTACCATAAATACTCTTTGTTCCTCCAAAAGGTTCAAATACAATATCCTCTTCTCCAAAGCCAGTTGAAACTTCTTATTTTCAATTGCCTTCTGTGGATTTAGTGTAGATAACTCCAAAGGAATGGGAATTGCTTTGTCAATTCCATAGACTAGCTAAAAAGGGGACATACCAATGGCTCTCTTGTAAGTTATCCTATCAACCCAAAGAGCGTCACATAGACTTTTATGCCATCCTCTTTGATTTTCATCTACAAGCTTCTTGACAATTGAGATGAGATTTTTATTGCTTGATTCAGCTTGTCCATTGCCTTGTGGGTAATAGTCAGATGAATGGGCAAGACTAATGCCATAATCATAATAGAAAAGGGTAAATTCAGAAGAGGAGAAACTGGAGGCATTATCAACTATAATCTTTTTAGGTACACTGAACCTGACCAAAATGTTCTCTTTGAGGAAATTAGACTACCTCAAAGGTGGTATGTTTTACGGGAATTGCTCCCACCCACTTAGTAAAGTAATCTGTAGTTGTTAAGATATGAGTATGCCCAACACTGGAATTAGGGTTAATAGGTCCAATGAAATCCAATCCCCACTACTGAAACGGTTCATCAATCACCATTGGTTTCAGAGGCAATGCAGCTAATTGAGGCCTACTGGTAAATTTCAAGCATTTCTCACACTTAGATACCCAATTATAGGCATCTTTGAACATGCCTAGCCAGTAAAAACATTGTCGCAATATCTTAAAGGTTGTTACCGATACTGAAAAGTGTCCCCCACAAGCTTCACTATAAAAAGTTTCTAACAATTTCTTCTGCTTCTCTTTATCCATGCATCTTAGAAATGTTTCATCCACTCCCTTCTTATATAAGTTCCCATCCCAGAGAATATATTTGATCGCTTTAAGCTTCAGATTTATTTTCTCTTTGGTGGAGAGGTGGGGTGGACAATCACCATATGTTAGAAAATAAGAAACATCAGAAAACCAATCATCAGTAGTGCTTGTGAAAAGAACCAGAGGCAAGTCTTCATCTTCATCAACCTTATTCTCAGCAATCATTTTACACAATCCTTTGCCTTTGACCAAATTGGTAGGTTTAATTTAGACATTGTATTCCTAAACTTTAGCTATCCAAGCTCCTCTATTATTACATCTGATTTCTTGTTGTGTAAGGATACTTTTTACAGCAGACTCCAGAACATAGACAACTACATGTGAATGCAAAATGTAAAATCTAAATCTTTTTAAAGCCTTCACTACCACGTACGCATGTTTCTCCAGTGCAGAGTATTTCAATTCATGTTTCTTTAATGGCACACTCATGAAAGCAATTGGAGCTCCAATCCCCTGTTCATTCTTTTGTAGCAAAATGGCCGACAGGGTGTGTTCTGATGCATAGCAATAGATAATAAAGTCCTTTTCAAAATAGGGATGCACTAATGTAGGTGCATTGGCAATAGCTATCTTAATCTCCTCAAATGCATGTTTACCTTCATCACTCCATTTAAAAGTAGGATGGTTTCTCATCATCTCAGCAATATGCCTAGTCAACTCAGCAAATTTAGGAACAAACCTTCTCAAGAAATTTACCTGACCAAAGAAATATCTTGTATTGCTTTTGGTTGTAGCTAAGCTCAACTGTTGAATTGCTCTGAACCTTTTAGGATCAATCTTTATGCCATCCTTGGAGATGATATGACCCAACAACTTCCCTTTAGTTACAGCAAAAATTAACTTTTTAGGATTTAAAGAAATACCATGCTCTCTACAATGATGCAACACTACCTCTAGATCATGTAAATGGTTAGCTCTTTTCTTAGATAAAACTATGAGATCATCCAGGTAAACGACAATAATTTTATTTTTCAGATCACCAAATGTTAAATCCATTGCCCTTTGGAAAGTGACTCCTACATTGATAAGACCAAATGGCATCCTATTGTAAGCAAAAACACCAATAGGAGTAGTGAATGTTGTTTTGTGTTGATCCTCCGGAGCTACCTCAATCTGGTTATATCTCAAAAATTCATCAAGCATAGGCATCATCTCTGAACCAGATATTATCTGCAATATGTGATCCATAACAGGTAAAGGATAGTTATCTTTCAAGGAGGCTTGGTTCAGATTTTGAAAATCAACACAAATCCTTATTTTCCCATTCTTTTTTCTAACAGGAACAATGTTAGCCACCCATGTAGAGTGGTGAATGGGGTAAATAATCTTCTCTTTCAGCATCTTGTCTATCTCACTAAAAATAGCCTCGGATACCTTAGGGTTGTAAGTTCTTTGTTTCTGCCTGAAGGGTAAAGTACCGGGATTTAATGGAATGTGGTGCTGCATTCTCCCATCTCTAAATTTCTTCAAGTCTGCATAGCACCATGCAAAAACATCTCTATATCAAACTAGAAAAGAAATTAAATGTTCTCTCTCTTTTAGAGAGTAACACTTCCCAATACAAACAACTTTTGGATCCTCCTCTATGCCAATATTCACTCGATCATAATCAGTCGATGATCTAATTGAAACTTTAATTTTCTACTTCAGATATTGAACATGTCTATTAAAAAGGTCTTCCAACGAGACCAAACCCTTAGGGATTTTATTTCCTTTCAATTGTATAACTTCTAACTCTTGACTTTTATGAGACCTTACTTCACCTTCCAAAACAACATTGCTTTCATCACAACTCCCTTCAAAGAACACATTGGCTAAAAAATCATCCTTTTCAAGAAAATAAATTATTTTCTGGTCATTATTAAATACCTGCCAATGATTGATGTTGTCAGACACGCTGGGCCTATAGACTATCTCAACCCTGTAAGGTTTATCCTTAAAATTTGGGTGAGGTAACAAGAGAGATGTAGACACAACCAATGAATTGGCTCGAGTCTTTTGATCCTTGGGTACAACTTCTATCAAGAAAGCATCAAAATATTCTATGCAATCCCATACTCTGTTTCAATAATGCCTCAACCTTCCATTTTTCACTATATATAATTTCCTTGCTTGCTTAACAATTAATTTAGCATCACCTCTAGCCCTTAGCTACTCAATACCCTTTTCCTTAGCCAATGCCAATCCCAATAGCAAAGCCTCATACTCTACAGTGTTATCGGTATTGTCAAATTCCAATTTGTAAGCAAAAGGAAACTTACAATCATCAGGAGAGATCAGAACCACCCCGACACCTAAACCAGAAATAGAACAACTGCCATCGAATTCCAACGTCCACACCTCATTGGCCAAATCAGGGCTTATCAAGTTTTCATTGTTTCCCACTATTGATGTGAACATGTATGTAGCAGGCCGAGTTTCCACATATAAAATATCTGCTCTTGGGTCTCTTGACTTTAATACAGTGAATTTGGCTTTAGGTTCTGGATTCAAGCAAATCTTCTTCCCATCTACTAGTATTAGAGCATGTGACCAGTCCATTTGAATCTCCCCACACAAATCTCTACAAAAACTATGGCTCAAAAGCATCCCATAACTTGCAGGTATGTCTACCACTAAGATGATTAACTTCAATCTCTTCTTAGGATAAGTGGCAAGGGTGACTTGGGCATCTTTAATTTGACCAAGAATAGGAACTGGAGAGCCATCCATGGAAAAGAACCTACCATGAGAGGAGGTATAGGACAAACCTAGGGCTTTAGCAACCTAGGTTGGCTATACATTATCAGATGCTTCAGAGTCAATGACACAGTTGTTTAATTTATAACCAACAATGTATAATGACACATAGAAAGGTTCTAGTTTTTCAAAGGAGTTTTGAGGACCAGGTTCTTAGGAATGAGAATTTGAGCATGGACCTTGCTATCGTTTGACACCTGAGCATTACAATGAGAGGAAGATGGCTCTTTCCTGACATATCTAACAAGTCTATCTAGTTTAGAAGGGTTGAGCCTATGGTATTCTTCTTGAGAAATTTGTATCTTTGTATTTTTACATGACTCAACTATATCAAAAGAACTAGAAACAAGAACTTCAAAAGAAGTGGAGGGTACCTTAGCAGCAACAACTTTAGGTGTAGTGCTCTCTGTCTTCTTGGAACTAGCATTGTTCTGTCTTCACAAAATGTACTTGGGAGTAGAAGAAGAACTACCAGGCTGACCTTGAGGGTTTTATAATTTCTGCGCTTGTTGTCCTCTAGTGAATACTGCATAATTGGGACTATCAATCTTCGTATACACATCCTCCCCACATTCAGTATCTGACTCATATTCAAAGAAGTTAACACTTGCATCATCAGATGGGGAGGGTTCTTCTACATAGGGCTCTTCCATATGCTCATTCATTGAGAGCATCTGCATGAATCTTACCAACTCTGGACATGATGCCCCATCATGATCAAAAGTTAGATGAACGTTACACATCATATGATTATTTTTGCTGGTAGAGGAACCAGCTTCAATTGCTAACCTCTGGGTTGGATCAAGTAAAGGCAATGTTCTGTTGTAGTTCCCTTGAGAACCATTATCTCTCCTCATCACATCCTGGTAAGAGGGTTGATGGGAGCCTTTAGGCATCTACCTCTTCAAAGTAATTATGTCATTAGCTAGTCTTTGTATGACAGGATTGGTAGAGTTGGATGTTGATGGTTTGTCTATCTACAATTCTTTCTTCCACTTGCCAACAGTTATGAGATCATCTTCAATTGCAATGGCTAGAGTTTGAGTTGCAGCTAAGTTAGCAGCACCTTCCCTCTTTATAGCATAACTAACATCACGGGGGGAATTAATAAAGAATCATTTCAATAACCCATCACCAGGCATAACATCATTAGGGATCCTATTCTCAAGTTTGTTGAACTTAGCCACAAACTATCTCATTTGTTCATGGACTTCCTTCTTCATTGAGGAGAGTTGGGCTACTAATGTGTGTTCATTATCAGCAGTCTTGAACCTATTTTCAAAATAGCATCTTATAGAGGCCCAATCCCTAATAGATGCATTAGGTAAGTGGTAGAACCAATCAGCAGCATCATCAATGAGAGATTCCACAAACAATCTGACTGATACATCCTCATGCTGAACTCCTAAGATGGAACAAGCAACAAAGAAGACGTTTATGTGTTCCTTTGGAGTGACCTTCCCGTCACCTCTAAACTTAGGTACAATTTTACTAGAACCCCTTGGTAAGTCATGCAGATTTGCTCCAAGTCTCAAAGGTCCAATAGTAGCTCCCCATGGAATAGGTGGAGGTTGAGCCATTTTGAAGGGACGTGAAGAGGGAAATTGACCTGAAGAGGTAAAACAGTACCGTCAAGGGTTAAAACTTGACAAGAGGAACCATCAAACTCTCTTATAGGCAGAGGAGAGGATGGCCTACTTAAAGACTTGACCTTTCTTGTGGGAGGGAAAGGAGAAAAATTCAAAGATTGAAGCAAGTCAAAGTCAATATAAGTAATACCTTTCTATCTATCACCCGAAGTATATCTTTTCATAGCCAAATTTCACAAATATATGTATAACAAAACAATAGTGTAGAGTCACCAAACCACTTACTGGTTATTTTGAGGGAGAGTTGGTTGGGCATGTGCTTGATTCCTTGGTCTAGTAGCAGGGTTTCTTTGCCTATTATCAGGGACTGCTTCAATTCGTAGGGGCCTTTCTCTTCTAGGCATAGGAACAACTCCTTCGACAAAAAAAATCTCCTGAGTTTCACCAAATCGACATGCATTTTCTCTTATAATTTCACCAAGTTATTCTTCTTCTTCAAGCACCTCGTCTACTTGATATTGTTGGTTCATTCTCCTAGTTTTCTAGGCAACAAATTGAAGACCAGTAATAATATCTTCTTGATCACCAACTAGCCAGTCTACGTTAGGTTGCAGAACTGGTGCATGTCTTCCACGGAGAACCATAAAGTCCAACAACAAAGAAACTCACAATAATGTATAATGACTTTCATGAGTGTCTCCAGTAGAGTCACCAAAATTCTATTGGTTAACAAATTTGTCACCTAACTCTATATTCTCACACCCATACAAATGACAAATGTAACAACAATTGAACCTATTGTAATGGTATTTTACAAAGATTCTCTTCTTCTACATGACATAGCTACCTTCAATTGATGTCCAATGAATGAAAAACTAGTATTGCTTTTAACTAGAAAGAAAAATAAAGGCAATGCTTTTAACCAGAAAGCAATAAAGGCAATATATATACATCCAAATATCAACCAACTTAACAGAAGCTCAAAGACTTCCACCACATCAACTTCATTGAATCAATAAAGAGATACACCATACATCATAAAATCACCACAATAAACAATATACCAAAAGATAGATAATTCTCAATAATGAGCAAAGAATTAAAGATATCCAACCACTTCAATATAGAAATGCCATCAACATCAGTAGCAATACATCCAACGTAAGAAGAATGAAAGTTTAAACAACCATAACACAAATTTTATGATCATCCAAAACTCCACTGTATTGATCTCTATTTCATATATAAAGCAACTGAACAGAAAACCAAAACTTGATCTATCACTAACACAAAGTTTGCTAAAAGATCCCTACATCAACTAGCTAATTAAATTTTATAGCCAAGTCCCCCAATAACTATTTTTAAAAACCTAAGGGCTTCTTGAAGACAGCCAATTAAAAGAAGTTTAAATTAAACATCACTTAAAAATAAGGGCCCTCCAGAGCCAATAGTTTTTGAGCAAATGTGAAATATAATAAAGTAGAAGAAAAGAAAATTAATTGATGATTACCATGTCTTCTTCTTCAGCTTTGCCTTCTTATGTCGTTTCCTTCTCCTTTGCCTATTCACCTTCATTGCATGTGTCACCTTGCATCATTTGATCTACTTGTACCCTTAGCTTTGCCTTGTAAGCCCTATACTTATGATGATTGATGACAAGGCCAAACTGCTGGGGCTTCCAGTCATCCTAATTCAGATTTTCTTCTTACTTACTGCCCTGTCAACCTGAATCATCTTTTTGTACATGTCATCCAATCCATTCTTAAACATCTTGATGTAATTGGATACCCTTGAAACCTTTCCAACTAACTCTTCTATAATCACATCGTAACTCACCATTTCCTCTGTCACCATCTTCTTGAAAATTTGTTTGATTTCTTTGACATCGAGTAGTTTATCATCATCGTCACCAACAACTGTTATTTCTAAGATGGTGAAATCACCTTTAATATGATTTAATTCTCTATAATAAACAGTAAGAGTGCTTCTCATTTCATCTTCAAGTGCCCCCACAATAGATAATTTCCACTCAATCACATCAGCCTAGGTGACAAAATTCATTTCCTTAGGATCACCCAATACTCCTCAGTCACCAAAATATTGACGTCCATCTCAGCCATATCTTGTATTTCTTTTAAGACTAAGGATAAGCTATTGCAGTCACTTTTCACAGTTTGGAAATCAGCAATTAAGGTTTCTCTTTTACTGGAAATGAGGTTAAACATCTTATAGGCTTCTTAAATGAAAATTAAGCCATCTAGGGTCACCTTTTCTATCCATTGTTCAACAACACTACTTAGGGCTTGTGATATTTTTATTTGTTGCAACAAATAGGGGTTAGGGGTACTAACATTCATATCAGGAAAGGCATCAGCTAAGGGCATTGTTATCTTTAAAATTGATTGAATGAATAGAGACAAGGAACTTACTTGTGCACGTAGCGTAGTGTTCTCTTCTTTGCACTTTAGGAACTCGCATAGGCAGTTCAAAAGCACAAACCTGATAAATGGTTAACCTCATCCAATTCCTCCTTTGCACTTCCCTTTCATTCAAACAATCCTCCCAGAAGTCTTCAAGATGGGGCTTGTGTTGATAAGAACCTCCTCCATGCATGTTTACTTTCACAAAATTCTTACTATCAAAGGCTACTCGAGCCGACAAACAGTGAAGATTGAATTCAGAAAGCAATTTATCTACACTCCTTGCATTGTTATTACTTTTGCAAGAATAGAAAGAAATTGTCACAGGAAAAGAATAACCTTTCTTTTTCATTGCGTGGTACTTGGCATTTACAGTCACCATTTGATGACACAACTCCAAAAATACGAGATAATCAGACGGGTACCGCAACAATTTCAATGTGGCATTTTCAAAACCCCCAATTCTCAAATAGGAGAAGCGATCAAACTGGACATAGAAACTTCCTATTGAAATTAAGGAACGCTGAGGGGGGTGAATCAGTGTTCTGCAAAACATATTATTATGTTTATTTACTAATTTACCACATACATTCAAGAGAAAGAAGCATGAACTTAAGAATAGCAACAACAAGATCATCACACATGAACACTAGGATTTTTATGTGGAAACCTGGTTAAGGTAAAAAACCACAGTGGGGGTTAACCCACAAGATTTTATACTCTATTAAAAGTATTACAAATGGGAAGGCACATGCCTTCGGGCACACAACCCAGAGTTCACTACTCAAAGGAAGCTCACTGCCTACAAGATCAATTATAGAGAGTTCACTGAAATACTTGAACTAAAGAATAGCATCTAACAATGCAAGATTATAGTTCCAGTTAGGCTCAATATACTGACTTCACACACTTCATCTCTTACTACCTTGTTTCACTGTTCAGCCATAATTCAGAGCTTAGATCTCTTTGCTTCGCACTTGATACTGCCACACTTCACACCTACCACATAATATTCACACATCCATACCTCAAAATGCTCGAACCCATCTATCATATATATCCGCAACATGAAATTTCATCAACTGCAGTCAGCATCAAGAAAATTTAGAAAAATTTTCAAGATCAATGTTCTATCGGCTGAATCCATGTACAAACATCAATGCAGACCAAAACCTATGTATTCAAGTCACCACATATGTCGGCCAATACCATTGGTTCTCATAAATTACTCAACCAACCACTTTTCTTAATCCGTACAAGGATCAAACACCAAGTCGGCTGGTTCTTCACCGGACTGAACTGTCTAACCAAAACCTGATACTCAGATGCTTGTAACTTTCAATCCCTTCATCACCAGAGGCTAAAAATTTAGATTTAGGTAACCCTGACATCACATTCCCTCATATCTGCAGCACAATATGATTACCTGTGGAGAAATGCAGACCAAAATGCTGAACCCTGGCATATGCTCTATTCTTGTCTATCTGGACTTAGACATATCTGCAATCTGACTTTTGGTATGATCAAATGATACAAAGAGGATGTGTAAGATAGATTCAGTTGCCATCAATGACAACACCTAACATGCCTAGCAGTGTCTCTTGCCAACAATCTCCCCCTTTGGCATTGATGGTAACACTTAGTGAAAACTGACTAAGTGTTAGAACAGCTCCCCCTTTACTATGTACACTTGTGATTTCCAATGCTCCTCCTTAGATGAATTCCTCATTTTTCATTGCTTTCCACTCCCCCTTTGACATCAATGGCAAAGGCTGGGATCCACATACCAAAATTCATGTAAAAACTCTATGAACATCGGTGTATATATACAAACAATCCTTATGTCTTGTCTACATGAACTTAAACACATCACCAAAAATGTTTTTCAACAGTGCCAATTCACTGTCCCAACTTTTCTTCATGCTATCCAAAACTTAAATATGACCACTAAATAAAAATACATCTGGCTCTGCCTTCTGTAGATCAGTGGGATCACTTGTCAGAGTAGCAGCTTGAGCTTCTATTAATGCATTGAACATTGTTTCTAACTTAGGGGAAATCAATCCCCGGAGTTCACACATCCTTGCCACAATGTTTTCTTTTTCTTTCACCAATTTCTTTATTTCATTAAGCAAGCTAATTACTTGACATTCTTGACTCACCGCAGATACTGTCAAAGGATCAAAGGATTGAGATACATTTGACAATTTTTGCTCAGACTCTTTTATTTTCTTCTCAATATCCTCTACAACTTTTGGCCAAGATAAACAAAATTTGTACACATCTCCTCCTTCAGTGAGGGAATTTTGAATCTCTTTACACTAGTATCCAACACAATTCTCTCATTGTCAATCATTCCTTTCAGTTCACTAAATCTTTTATCATTGAACTCATTCTGGACTTTGACTTCCACTGACTTTTCAAAAGACTCAAAGTGAGTACTTACAGAATTTATTAAGCTCTTCAGCTGACTGGAAGGAAAATCAGATGAATCCTTCTAAAAAATTGGCATGATCTTTTCCAAGATGCCGGAAGCAAGACCAAGTAACTCATTGTCCTCAATGTGAGATTTTAGGATCTCCTTTCTTGCCTTTGCTTGTACAAATGATGCTAACTTCATCGTTTGAACAAGGGAAAGAGTATCCAAACTGAAAGGAAGCTAGGTGTGTGGAAATCGCTTCCTACACTAATCTAATGAGGAGAGATGTATGCAAATTCAATTTAATTCTTACAACTACAGCAACATAGAACATCTAATAGAGATATTGCAGCAATACACATACACACAGAAAGTAAACAGAAGAGACAGAGACAAGATATACATGGGGAAAACCCTTACGGGTGAAAAACCCCACACTCCAAAACATAGCTCAAATGTATTACAGTAAACAATAATAGATTACAATACAGTTTCAGAGCCAATGCTCTTTCAGGAGTCTTCGAATGTCGAATCTAGAGATATTTTGGCAGCATAACAATACATGTACCAAAGTATCTATCTCCCATCCAAGCACCTGTTTATATAGAGTTTACAAGGCAAATATGGAACCTTCTAGAGATGGGTGTCCATCTTGGACTCATGCCCCAAAACCCATGCCTAAGGACACTTGTCCAACTTCCCATCCCGAAGTGGGTACCTAGTCCCAAGATAGGTTACGACAGATGCTCTTACGCACCTTACAGCTGTCATAGAATCTGTCATACACTAACTAAAAATATCATATTCCTCTTACATGTCATAACTGCCCTTGACCGCCCAAAGATGCCTTTCTCTCGTGCAAAGATACTCACCGACACTTGTCATTAATTAAAAATTGTTTGAGGTTTCAGGGGCGTTGCCCCCGAGCCCCCCACGAGGGCGCTGCCCCTCGACCCCGCCCTGTACCGCGACA
Source organism: Cunninghamia lanceolata (assembly GCA_027924645.1). Taxonomy (NCBI): domain Eukaryota; kingdom Viridiplantae; phylum Streptophyta; class Pinopsida; order Cupressales; family Cupressaceae; genus Cunninghamia; species Cunninghamia lanceolata. Next base: position 162,890 of record BSBN01001811.1, on the reverse strand, counting down.
GGGAGCATGCCAGGGGTGCTGCCCTTGGACCCCATAAGGGGCTACGCCCCTTGACCCTGTCTTGGGGGCGTTGCCCCCAAACCCCCGTTAATTATTCAAGGGGGAAACCGCAGCTGCCAAAGTCACCAAAATTTGCCTTGCTGCATATACACAAGGTGCTGACTATGCCAACTCAACATGGGATAAATAAATACAACATTAGGAATTTGCAAAGGTTGAGACACCTTAATTCCCAACATTCTCCCACTTGTCAAACACCTTGCAACGGTCAAAAGCAATGACAAGATTTAACTGCTAGGGGCAAAGAGGCCCATAGACTCCGAACACCATCTGAACTTCTCTATGCCCATTGGTTTCGTCAATGCATCTGCAACATTCTGCAAAGTATCTACCTTCTCCAAATTTACCTTTCCATCCTCAACCATGTCTCGCACGAAGTGAAACTAAACATCAATGTGCTTTGTTCTAGCATGGAAAGTTGGATTCTTCGCAAGGCAAATTGCACTCTGACTGTCACAACTGATCATGATCTGACCTGCATCAACACCAATATCTGAACACAATCTCTTAAGCCAAATGGCTTCCTTACAATCATGAGTTGCTGCCATATACTCAGCTTCTGTCATGGACAAAGCAACAACTGGTTGTCACTTACTCATCCAACTAATAGCACCACCAAACAGTGTAAAAACATAAGCACTGGTGGATCTCCTGTTGTCAATGCCAGCTGCCCAATCTGAATCCACAAATCCATGAATATCAACAGAATGTGGAGGTCCTGAAACATTACCATGATAGAAAATGGAATACTCGGAAGTACCCCTCAAATATCTGAACACTCGCTTAACTGCATCCCAATGAACCCGTCCAGGATTAGCCATAAATCGACTAAGGACTCCCACTACTTGGGCAATGTCTGGTCTTGTGCAAACCATGGCATACATCAAACTACCAACAGCACTAGCATAAGGTACTCTACTTATGTCCTCCACCTCACTAGGAGATTTTAGACAATCCTCAACAGAAAACTTTGTCCCCAAAGAAATGGGAACACACAATGGTCTACAATCTACCATGTTGAATCTGTCCAACACGGACTTCACATACTTACTCTAGCTTAACCAAAGTTTTCTATTGGTTCTGTCTCTTTTGATTTCCATTCCTAGAATGTACCTGGCTGCCCCTAAATCTTTCATTTCAAATAGAGCTGACAACTGAGATTTAAAATCAGAGATCATATTTTTACCCTTCCCAATGAGCAACATATCATCAACATATAGTGCAACAATGAGAATATGATCACCATCAAATTTATAATACACACAGTGATCCGATTTTGATCTCACAAATCTAATTGACAACACAAAGGCATCAAACTTCAAGTACCATCTCCTAGGGGATTGCTTCAAACCATACAAAGACTTTTTAAGTTTGCAAACCAAATTTTCTTTACCTTTCACCATGTAATGTTTTGGCTGTGACATGTAGATCTCTTCCTCCAAGTCACCATGAAGGAAAGTTGTCTTCACATCCATCTGTTCTACCTCCAAGTCATAAGCTGTTGCGAGTGACAACAGGAATCGAATGGATGTCAGCTTTGCAATGGGAGAGAAGATCTCACCATAATCTATACCCTCCACTTGTGAATACCCCTTCGCAACCAATCTGGCCTTATACTTCTCAATACTGCCATCTGCACCAATCTTTTTCTTGAACACCCATTTACATCCGACGGCTTTCCGTCCAGGAGGCAAAGGCACCAAGTCCCAAGTTTGATTCTTTTCCAAAGAAGCCATTTCTTCCTCCATGGTCTCCTTCCAGAAACCTGCATCCTTCATAACCAAAGCCTCTGATACAGTTCTAGGTTCATCACTATTAGTAAGCAAAGCATAAGCACAACTAGAATCAAGCAATATAAAACCAAACCTTTCAGGTTGCTTCATTATCCATGTAGACCTCCTCAAGAGCTGAGGTTGAGGTTCAGCTTCTTCATCTAAGCTTTTAGAGCTGCTAGAGCTCTCCTCATCATCAGGTCCAACATTGTCTTTCTATTCAGTCTTCTCAGGGGTGAGAGGAAACTAAACAACATCCTCTGTCTTTTCTTTTTCTTCTGGCTGTAAAATAGTGGAAGAAGGTGTAAGCTCTCTAAAGATGACACTTCTGCTATACAACACTTTTCAGCCACGGGGTCCCAAAGCTTGTATCCTTTCACACCAATAGAATAGTTGATCAAGATACACTTAACAGCTTTGTTCTCCAACTTTGACCTCTTCTCCTTAGGCACATGTGCATATGCCTCACAACCAAAAACATGAAGATGCCTTACTGAAGGATTTCTACCAGACCACACCTCCATGGCTATCTTTCCAACAAGAGTTGATGTAGGAGATCTGTTTACCAGATAGCAAGCAGTGGCAACAGCTTCGGCCCAAAACTTTTATTCTAGACTTGCTCCACTAAGCATACTCCTAGCCTTCTCCATCAGTGTCATGTTCATCCTTTCTGCAACTCCATTTTTCTGCGGTGTGTATGGAGTTGTCTTATGTCTTTCAATCCCAAGTTCCTTGCAATACTTATCAAATTCTGTAGAACAGAACTCACCATCGTTGTCAGTTCTCAAACATTTAATCTTTTTACCAGTCTGATTTTCAGCAAAGGCTCTAAACTCCTTAAACTTGCTATAGACTTCAGATTTGCTTCTGAGAAAATAAATCCATGTCCTTCTACTGTAATCATCTATAAAAGATACAAAGTATATAGATTTTGATAACGAAGGAACATTAATAGGACCAAACACATTAGAATGAATGAGGTCCAACACACCAGAAGACTTATGAGAACTTGAGTAAAACTGAACACAGTTTTGTTTTCCATAAATGCAATGTTCGCAAAAGTCAAACTCAAGATTACAATCATCTAACCCCTCAACAAGGTTCTTATTTTTCAGGGTACGCAGACCCTTTTCACCAATGTGGCCAAATCTCTTATGCCATAACATTGTCTTTTCTATAGGAAGTTTAACTTCCAATGCACGATTACAACCATCAAGATTAGAAATAACAGATTTCTTCATTGCTCATTCAGATGGTGGGAATTAAGTGATTGTTGCCCTCTTCCTTGAGTCAAAAGAACTATTGCATTTTGCAATGCATGCTTCCAACTGAAATAGAGTACCTCTCCGAGTACCCTTAGCAAGCACCATAGATCCTCTAGTCATCTTGCATCCTTCTTTCGAAAAGACAACCTGCACACCTGCATCATTCAAACTACTTAGAGAAAGCAGGTTCCATGCTAAGTCTGGGATGTGCATAACCCTAGAGATCCCCTTCACTCGACCATCAGGGAATCAGATAGAGACTCTTCCACGACCAACGATCTTCAAATGAGAGTCGTCACCCAGATACACCTTTCCACCATCAAACTCCTCATACTTAGTGAACCAGTCCTGATGCGAGGTCATGTGGAATGATGCACCAGAGTCAATTAGCCACACATCATCAGATGCATGGGTTGCCAGGGCTGCGATAAAGGCATCACCGTCATCTTGTGATTTGTCAGAATCTAAATCAGGAGCTTTCTTCTTTCTCTTCTTCTCCTCTTTGCATTCTTTTCGAAAATGCCCGGTCTTGCCACAGTTCCAACAAAGAGCCTTGGACTTTCCAAGAGATTTGGATCTACCCTTCTCAGCTTTCTTGTCCTTCTTCTTCCCTTTCTCCTTGGGTCTTCCACGAACTGCAAGGGCTTCTTTGGCTGCCTCAGAAGACTTTCTCCGCATCTCTTCAGATAACAGTGAAGAAACCACCTCTTCCATTTTGAATGTGGATGTGGTGCTTCCGATTGCCATGACAAGATGATCCCATGAGTTTGGCAGAGAACAAAGTAAGGTCATACACCAATCCTCCTCCTCCATCTTTACACCGATAGATGTCAATTGTGTAACCAGCATGTTAAAGGCATTCATATGCTCAGCCACAGATCCTCTGTCCTCCATTCGAAGAGAATACAACTTCTTTCTTAGGAAAAGTTTATTGACAAGGGATTTGGCTTGATACACATCCCCCATCTTCTTCCAAAGGAGTGTTGCAGTAGTCTCCTCATGGGCATTTAACAACACAGAATTGGCAAGACTAAGTCTTATGAGACCCTTAGCCTTCTGATCCTTGAGATCCCAATCAGCTTGTGTCATTTAGCTGGTTTAGTTCCATTCACACTTTCCCAAAGGTCTCAGTCAACTAACATGTCTTCCATCTTGAGCTTTCACAACTCAAAATTACTGCCACTGAACTTCTCCACTTCAAACCTTCCTGATGTGCTTGCAATCTCCTTGCTACAATAGAAATTAGAATACTCTGCACAGAGTCCCACTCAACCTAAGATTAGCTCAAAAAACCCTTACCCAACAACTAGGACCAAAGGTGATCAAGCTCTGATACCAACTGAAAGGAAGCTAGGTGTGCGGAAATCGCTTCCTACACTAATCTAATGAGGAGAGATGTATGCAAATTCAATTTAATTCTTACAACTACAGCAACATAGAACATCTAACAGAGATATTGCAGCAATACACATACACATAGAAAGTAGACAGAAGAGAGAGAGACAAGATATACGTGGGGAAAACCCTTACGGGTGAAAAACCCCACACTCCAAAACACAGCTCAAATGTATTACAGTAAACAATAACAGATTACAATACAGTTTTAGAGCCAGTGCTCTTTCAGGAGTCTTCGAATGTCGAATCTAGAGATATTCCAGCAGCATAATAGTGCTTGTACCAAAGTATCTATCTCCCATCCAAGCACTTGTTTATATAGAGTTTACAAGGTAAATATGGAACCTTCTAGAGATGGGCGTCCATCTTGGACTCATGCCCCAAAACCCATGCCTAAGGACACTTGTCCAACATCCCATCCCAAAGTGGGCGCCTAGTCCTAAGATAAGTTACAACAGATGCTCTTACGCACCTTACAGCTATCATAGAATCCATCATACACTGACTAAAAATATCATATTCCTCTTACATGTCATAACTGCCCTTGAGCACCCAAAGATGCCTTTCTCTCGTGTAAAGATACTCACCGACACTTGTCATTAATTAAAAATCGTTTGAGGTTTCGGGGGCGTTGCCCCCAAGCCCCCACGAGGGCACTGCCCCTCGAGCCTGCCCTGTACCGCGACAGGGAGCGTGCTAGGGGTGTTGTCCCTGGATCTCGCAAGGGGCTACGCCCCTTGACCCTGTCTTAGGGGTGCTGCCCCCAAACCCCCATTAATTATTCAAGGGGGAAACCGTGGTTGCCAAAGTCACCAAAATTTACCTTGCTGCATATACAAAAGGTGCTAACTATGCCAACTCAACATGGGATAAATAAATACAACATTAGGAATTTGCAAAGGTTGAGACACCTTAATTCCCAACACAAACTGATAGGCCCTTGAATTAGATCTGGTTCATCAATTTCAAGCTTATCTTTCTCAAGAAATTTCTTCATTGCATCTGTAGTGTCTCTTGTCATGCATGCAGTTCCATCTTTCTTCTCCTGAGATTCACAATTCAAATCTTACCGATATCATCATCAAGATTATCTTGCTTTTGTACTTCAACACTCTTAGCTGCTTCTTCTTTTTGATCTTCCTTGGCCTTAACTTCTTTCTACTCTTTATTCTTCTCAGAATCACCTTCAGTAGGAGCATTTATTTCCATATTTTTCTCTGCATTTTCTTCACCAGATTGGTCCAGAGGAATTTCAGTATCCTCTACACAATCAACATTATCTTCCTTCACCATCTCTTCATCTCCTTTATTCAATATTTCCTCTTCTGGAATAGAGAAATCATCTGCCTCAGCTTGCTACTCATTTTTCTTCAACTCTTCATCATTTGGAATGGATGTATCATGAGCATCAACAAGTTCTTCAGTGACCACATAAAACTTATTCTTGTCTAGGGCTTTCTTCAAAATTTGTTCTATTTCTTTGACCACTTCATTAATGTCTCCAAGCATTAGCCTATTCATCCTAATTTTTCTTATGAAATCATCTTTAACTTCTTTGAAAATTTTATTTGCTCCTTCCTAGAGATTACCAGACATAGACTGGACAACACATGTTCTCTTAGCTCCAAATCCTTTGCTTTAGCAACTTCTTTTCTCATCTCCAAAATGTCACTTAGACTCTTAGGGATTTCTGACAAAATTTCCACAAGTGCTCTATTGAATGTATTCAAGTACTTAACAGTAGCATCGTCCAAAATTTTCTTATTGGCATCATCAAATTTGTCATAATATTCTGTTATGGGCTTCAAATTCCCATGAACAGTTACTGCATTCACAATGTCTTCAACTGACAAGGTGGATTTTTCAACATGAGTCTCAGTCTTTTGTCTTTTGCTCACCTTTACATTTCTGGGGGGCTTGTCTTTAGACACTTTAATAGCCTTAGTGTCTGAGGCCTTCAATGCTTTAACCTCACATCTGAATCAGTCTCTTCTTCATCCTCCTCCACACTAACATATGACCTTTTGCCCATTACTTTTGTCCTTTTTCCTCCTTACCGGTAGGTTTTTCTTTGAATTTCTCTGCAATAGGAGAAGGTGATGCACCTAAGGTTGTACTAGAACTCTTAGTAGTCCTTGATTTAGAAGGGGATTCTACTGGAACACTTCCCTGTTCCCTGTCCTACTTCTCCTTCTCGGCTTTCTCTAACCTTTCCCTATATTGTCTCATAGCTTCTTTAGTTATTCCAATACTTTTTGCATACATTTCAACTTGCCTTTGGACCTTTTTCTTAGTTTCAGGTCTCCAAAGCTCATCATATGTACCGAATCTCTCAACTAAGGTATCTTTTGATTTGCTCAAAAGGTGCTGAGCATACATTTCCAGTATTTGTTCATCAACTTCATACCCCATGGGCATGATTCATACAGTCCTTGGTTCAACTGCTTCTATCAAGCATTGATTTGTTTCCACCATGAAACAAATTGTATCCTTGTACTTTTCCACCACAGACTTAGGGATTATTTCCCTTGATTGCATCATATTCTAGAAATTCTTGAAATATCCCCAAAGAACAGTCCTTTGGGCATTAGATTCACCAATATTGTGCAAGTGCTCTCTTATTTGTATGGCAACAAGCTTGTCACTGGTCCAACACATGCTTTTCATCTTGGGCAACTCATTCATGAAATAAAAGAACAAGCACAAGACCAACGTACCATACTTGAATGTATTCTTCGTATTCTTCTTGATCTTGTTCAGATACTCCATTAGTTGGTTTTGTAGCAGCTCACACAAGTCATAGTCAGCATTTTCTTTTAACATCTGATAAGCAGTATAAATGGATGTACCAGACACTGAGTTTTCCCTACTGGAGTGGTATATCTTATACCCAATCACCATAGATGAAATTTGACATCCAGATCAATTATATCATTTATTTCCATTACCCTCTTATCAAACTTTGAGCCAGTAGCTTCAGTTACAGTCTAATTCTTCATTGATTTTAGCATCGACAGTCCACTGGATGAGTTCAAACCTGTTACGGCCTTGATGGCATCCTTAGTGATCCTAAAGGGTTTCATCAACCACATAAATTTAGCATGCATCTGACTCAGTACATACCAAACCCACTCATCCTCATCAAAGGATGGGAACCCTATAACCTGAATGAAATGTTTATCTTCCAGCGCCTTATACTCAGGTTTCAGATCATAAATCTCATCCCTCAGGTGATTCTTAAACAAATCCAGTAACTTTGAATCCCCAAACTCATCTATGCTAGCATGAAGGTAAGCCCTAATATCTTCTATGTGTAACACACCATGTGGAACATTAGAAAGGGCACCTAACGGATCGACCTCTACAGATTTGTGTGGATGCTTTTTGAATTTAGGTCGGGGCCTTCGGTGATGTCAACAACCAACGAAATAGCCATATCTAGAGATTACAAATTCAGAGAGCTTTACAAAGAATACCTTATTTCCCTGGTTAGGGTTTTTTCTCGGATATCTTCTTCACACTTCAGTCCCTTGGAAATCTTCGCACAAAGCTCGCCTTCCTTCTTTCTTCTTGGATGCAAAGTGATTATGAAGTCACTTGAGTTTCTTTTTAACCTCTACACACCTACTTTTTGATGTAATAAATGTTTTTTCCCTAACTCTTCCAGATATCTTGTTTCTTGATATAGTTTCTCATAGATTGCTTCACAAGTTGCCACATCAACCTCTTTTCTTCTAGAAATTCTTTCAGATAATCTGTAATAGGCCACTCTATCTTCTCTCATCATGCTAGATTCAGGCACCCACTTACTAGCGGGGGAATTATATTTTCAATGCAGCTCCCCCTGAGCCAAAGCTCCTATTTCAATTCCTGGAGGAATTATCAGCACCAGATTCTAGTGCGGACCCATCACCATCATTCATTACACCTTTCTTCACCCATGTTTTGTTCATTTCATTCTGGATCTCATTCAAATCTGCTTTGCCCTTGCCTTTATCTTATCTCTGCACATTCTTGTTTTTGTTTACTGGACCTTTTCTATCATCATTCCTACTTCTGCAGAATCTTGCAATATGACCGGATCTATTGCAATTAAAGCACACAACATTTCTTTGCTCATTTACTTAATTTCCTCTTGATCTGCACTAATTAGCCATGTGTCCAAATCTATTGCATGCAAAACATTTACCATTGAAAGAATTGGCATTTCCTCTGTTGTTAGAGTTATTCATCATCATACTTCTGCATTCATTGGATCTATGACCATACCTTTTACAATTGAAGCATTGACCGGAGAAGGATGGACCACTTTGATTCACTCTACTTCTGTGCTGAGTAGCTCTATGACCAAATTTATTGCAATTGAAATGATTTCCATTGAAGGATGGATACCTTTGAGCATTAGGCTGTCTGACGGAGGTCTTCTAGGTCTGCTTCTCTAATTCCTTGATTTAGGATTTCTTTGACTGGATCCAAAACTTTCACCTTTCTCATATCCTAGACCATGCTTATCATCTACCTTCTTCTGACTATCAAGCAGCACCTCAAGTTTAGTTGAGCTTATGTTGAACTTTTCTTTGTATTCATTTGCAGCTTCTAGGTCATGTTTGAGAATGAAAATTTGCCTTTCAAGTTGTTCCTCGTTATACCTAGTTTCTTCTAGATCAAACTCTAGATGACCAATTATTCTGTCCAATCTACAGCACTCTTCTGCTCTTTCTTTTAGAGACTGATTCAAGTTTTCTTCAGTCTTCTTCCTTTCCTTGAGTTCCTTCATTAGCCTCATCACCCCAGATTCCATCTCAAGTTTTAGGACAACTTCTTTTGCTAGCTTCTCACATTCCTTTGTCTTCTCCTTCAGATCCTCATCCATTCCATTGTCTTCATTTTTATTGCTAACTGTTGAAGTAGTTCCTTCCTCTTTTCCATAAATTTGCTCAGTTGCCCTTTTAAAGTCTGAATGAAATCCTCAGCATCTTTAAGGTTCTCTTGCAGTTCTTTGACTTCTGCTCTGGACTTATCAAGATCTTCTAAAGCAACTTGAAGTTGTTCATTGATGCCATCAAAATACCTGAATGAACCCATTGAAACACCTTCCCAGATCTTCCTCAAGCTGTTAAACTTCTTCCAAGGAACCTTGCTCTAATACCAATTGTTGAAATTAAGGAACACTAAGAGGGGGGGTGAATCAGTTTTCTGCAAAACTTATTATTATGTTCCTTTACTAATTTACCACATACATTCAAAAAAAAGAAACATGAACTTAAGAATAGCAACAACAAGATCATCACACATGAACACCAGGATTTTTACATGGAAACCTGGTTAAGGGAAAAAACCACGGTGGGGGTTAACCCACAAGATTTTATACTCTGTTAAAAGTATTACAAATGGGAAGGCACGTGCTGGGCACACTACCCAGAGCTCACTGCCTACAAGATCAATTACAAAGAGTTCACTGAAATACTTAAATTGAAGAATAGCATCTAACAATGCAAGATTATAGTTCCAGTTAGGCTCAATATATTAACTTCACACACTTCATCTCTCACTACCCTGTTTCATGTTCTGCCATGATCTAAAGCTTAGATCTCTTTGCTTCGCACTTGATACTACCACACTTCACACCTACCACATCATATTCACACATCCATACCTCAAAATGCTCAAACCCATCGATCATATATATCCACAACATGAAATTTCATCAACTGCAGTAGGCCTCAAGAAAACTTAGAAACTTTTTCAAGATCACTGTTCTATCAACCGAATCCATGCACAAACATCAGTACAAACCAAAACCTATGTATTCAAGTCACCACATATGTCGGCCAATACCACTAGTTCTCATAAATTACTCAACCAACCACTTTTATTAATCCATACAAGGATCAAACACCAAGTCATCATGTTCTTCACCAGACTAAACTGTCTAACCAAAACCCAATACTCAGATGCTTGTAACTTTCAATCCCTTCATCACCAGAAGCTAAAACTTTGGATTTAGGTAGCCTTGACATCCCTTAACATTCCCTCATATCTGTAACACAGTATGATTACCTGTGGAGAAATGCAGACCAAAATGCTGAACCCTATCATATGCTCTGCTCCTATCTATCTGAACTTAGACAAATCTACAATCTGACTTTTGGTATGATCAAATGATACAATGCAGATGTGTAAAATAGATTCAGTTACCATCAATGACACACCTAACATGCCTAGCAATGTCTCTTGCCAACACTTCCAAAATTCATTACTAAAGCAGCAACTTCTGCAGAGAACCTCCGCTCAAGCAAACCCTCAATTATTTTTGTAAGCCACATAGAAAAGGCATCATTAACACGTCGAAAATATTTCATACCTTCATTCCTCTACAATTGTGGGAAAGTGTGATACACAAGTGTACCAATGGTGGGAGCTCCTAGGGCTCTTAAACCAGGCCAAGAAACCTCTCTATGAGCTAACACATACACCAGCTAAGAACACATGTGAAATTTTACACTCCATGAGAAATTGACCAGCTGGTCATGCATACATTCACTAATTATTCTTGCCCAGTCAATATGGTGATCTCTGCAGATAAGCAAAATAAATCTACACATCCAGAAATCAAAGGTATCAGACTCTGAGCTCCCAACTACACGATTCAACAAAGTAATCATATCTAAAATTTCTTCCTTGAAATGACTCCTTTTTAAATTAACAGGGAGTCTTGACTTTCCCTTTTTCTCAGCTTCAAGCCAAGTCTAAGCAATACAATTCTAGCACCAATCTTTTCTTTCACTGTAATACCCCCAGGCAGAAGACATGAAAACATCAGCATTCTCCTCATACTCATCCAAAATCAAAGCGAGGGCAATTGCTTCAGATTCAATTTTGGCAACAACAGAGCCATCTGAAGCTCTTATTTCCTGAGATTATGGGAAATAGTTATTAGCACAAGCATCCACTAAATTGGGACAATGTACTGCAAGTGGAAAGCCCCCAGCTCAGTCTAAACTACTGCTTATAATTTTGTTAGCTAGGGTAGTTCAACATTCGAGTTGCATCCTCTTTCAGAAATCTTCAAGGTCAATGTGACCCAGCTCTGTATCTCTCACACTAGACAAATCATTTTCCACTACCGAAACCATACGGGCCCCTTGAAACTTGAACTTCATTTTCACTAATTTGAGAAACCAACCAGCCAAGAACTCCGAAGCATTCGCAGACACAATAGGGAAATACCAAACACTCACAGGAGAATTGCTATACAGATACATGAAAATAATATATTTCCACCACTCAAGAGAAACACTATGTTTTTATAGCAAGAGAAGGAAAAGAAATGGAACAAAGAAAGCTAATCATGCTAACCTATAAGTTTAAAATTCTACAGATCCGTCGCACGTAGTGGATTAGCTATTCCTTGCTCTGCAACATTTTTCCTTAGCGAAATTGTGAAAACTTCTAGTGGGATGGTTAATCATTCAAATTTCACGTCACTTCTCATAAATCCATGCATAGTTATCATTAAATTATGGCAATGTATCAAGCTTCAAAAATCAAAAATCCCCTTTGGTTTCCCTCCGAGAAATGTGACAATGCACTTACACACATTTTGAATTAAATGCGAGATGACAAGTGTCATTTCATTGTACTGCATGTTAGCTTAGAAAAAGGCACCACGAGAACAGTAGGCACTTGAAGTTAGCAAGTCAGACATTTTTGGAACTTTTGAACTACAATTTTGAGAGTTTAAAATTTCAAAGAACTTTTGACCTCCTGACAACAAAGACTTTACTCAAGGCAAGTGACCAAAACTGACATAAGAAGGAACTTTAGACACTAGACTCAAAGGCTAGTCAGGAAGTCAGGTGGTTCATGAACTCTTGAACCCGTTGACTTTGGTTCAAAAACATAAAGAATTTCTGACAATGCAAGAAAACGGTTAAGTAAAGCTCGACTCAGGGAAAGGAAAAGTAAATAGCAAATAAAGAATGGAATTTTTTTTAAGGCAAAGGTGTTTTAGTAAAATTTCAAACATGGGGCAACACTCATATAACTCTAAACATAGTGAAATCATTATTGCAGGCATATAGAAAACATATTTAAACCCTTATTCCTTCTAAATAGATACACCCACTTTTATTATAGTCTTTCTCAAATTCTCTTCATACCCAAATTTCCCCATCCTCTCACAAATAAAGAATTACATATTTATCTTAGGCCCCCAAACAATCTGGCATCCAAAATAATTTGGTTGTCTTTATAACTCTGGCTGTGTACCCCAATCCATGGGTAGGAAACTCGTGAGCGCCACAAACATTAAAACCATTAACCTCCATGAATGCAAGGAACACAAAGAAAACCCACAAAATCTATGAGTTTTAGCAATCATGACGTGAGAACTGCATGTGGAAAAGCATCCAAGCAAGATCAAATGCATTTGGATGTGAATTTGGCCTTTGAGAAGTTATAGGGGTTGAATCAAACCATTAATGACAAATCCGTGAGTCGCTAAGACGTCCCTTTGCATTTTCTACACTCCGTTGGGGTTTCAAGTTTCTGGGGGACTAGGGAACCACAAGACACAAGGACATGTGCAAAGGTTCCAAGGGAATCTGGAAACTTGTGAGGAAAAGCTGGAAAATAAAGGGGTGGGAACCAGGATTCGGGAAGGACTAGGAACCTAGGAATAAAATACACAAGGAAGATCAAGATCGGGATCAAAATCGAGATCAGGGACCGAGGTTATGGGAAACTTGGAACCTCGGGACCAAAGGGCGAAGGGAGCAAGAAATTAGGGTTTTGGGGAACCAAAGAACGCAAGGATCTTAGAACCAAGTACAATGGTTCCAAGAACCCCTAGGTTCCCGAAAACCTAAAAAGGAAGAGGAAAGCGAGGAAAGTGGACTTTCAAGGAACCAAAGACCCAGTGAACATGGGGACACGAGGACAAGATCTACAAGCTGAGAAAATCCCCAAGTCTAGAACATCCCTCTATCCCTAAAAAACTTCAAAACTCACAAATGAAATAAAATGGCTAAGGGGAAGCCACACTTAGGATTTTTTGGGGTCTTTGGCAACTTTAGGAGATGGGCAAGGCACAAGGAAGAGGAAAAGTAGAAATAGGGCACAAGACTTAGGATTATTATAGATTTTTATGAGGGTACCAACACTAGCTCTCACTCGGGGACACATGTTCCAATGGGACATGGTGAGAATTCAGATAACTCCAAGATTCAAACCACACAATAGGGAAAACAAACAAATAGTTTACCATAGATCATAGACAACCATGGCTACACAACACAAGACACAAGGGAAAAGAAACCTAAAACTACTATGCATGAAAGATGAGCCAAAGCTCAGAAAAAATAATGTTTCAGGAATTATCCATGCATTGGTATTTCTTGAAACTCTCTTGTAGATACCTAAAATTGTCCACTCTTCATGTCATCCCTAATTCATCCCCAAACTCCTTTAAACTGTCACTAATCATCTCTAGACACCCCTAAACTACATTTTTCACCACAATTAACTAAATAAACACATGTTTAGACAGTTAATTGATCAAATCCCCCTCAATCCGTGATTTTACAATATTTTATTATCAAAATCACTATTCACTATTCATCTATACCTATATTAGTACCTACATCAGTACTAATCCCTAGACAAAATGATTTATTAATCATTTATCCCCTTTCTCTATAGTCCAAACATTAGATAAATTTAATTTATCTATTATCCCTTTTTCCCATCGCATGAATTAAATAAATATTTATATTTATTTAATTCCCTATTTTCTACACTTTTGATTAGGTCACATAAACCTAATTAAATAACCTAATCCTCCACTTGTACAACCTAGATCCTAATCTAATTTTGGTAAAATCCTCTTCATTCCCTCAAATGTACAAAGACGTGGCCTCTTGTACATGTCCACATGGCCTTCTTACAAAGGCATGGTCTAGACCTCCTTTGTATAAAGGTCCTTTTGTCCTCCATCCTCTTTTCCTCCATTTTAAATTAGGCATGTACCCATGCTTCCCAATTTAAAATTCAAATCAAATCCAACCCATACCTCCCATCTACCAAATCAATCTCATCCGTCCAATCTTCCCAAAGCCCAATCTTGACCATTTATTCCTCCTTGATCTAAGGACATCCCTTCTCATCCAATCTCGTCATGCCATTTGGCAAGCTTTCCTTGCTTGAGATCTCTCAACAATCCTCCACCCTTGATCTCCAAATCCAATCTTGACCATCCAATCCCCATCCAAAAATATTATAAATAGACCCTCACTCCAAGCATTTTCAAGACTCCATGAAGTGCAAAGTAATGCTGCAGAATTGAGGATCCATCTACATCGAATCATCCAAGGAACACATCCACTTAAGAAAGGTTTGCACATGCGTTGTTTATAGTTTAGCATCATATGTATGTTTTTCATTCCTTTATGCTCAATCTGAGGTGTATGTGAGGTGAATGGCATTCTATGTTTCAGTGCTTGTGCCTCTGTTATCAGCATCTATGTCTCAGATTGTAGCTCCTATGTTTGCTAACACCCTATTTTGCAAGATACTCTCAATTTAGTGCTTGTGTTCTGTCAATTAGCGCCTACATTTAAATGTCATTTTGATTATTTCATGCTTTGAAATTCCACATCTAACGGTTATAATTGATTTGACTACATCTTTGACAATCCGTAACATGTTGTTTTGTAGATTTAACACTATGTTTTGTAGGTTTCTCATTAGGTTGTAGGTCACCCATCATCTCAACGTTGGATCAACACCTGTGGAGTCAAGATCAGTGCATGTGTAGTTAGGTTTAGCACCCCTGCACTTAGGTATATCCTTTGTATTTCAGCACCTATGTCATAGCGTTCAATGCCTATGTCATAGATTTTAGTTCTTGCATCATATATTAGCATATGTGTCATAGGTTTCAGCGCCTATGTCTACCTATTCAGTGCTTGCATCATAGATTAGCACATGTGTGTTAGTTTTTAACACATGTGTAAGTGTCTGTCAGCACCTGTGCAACCTCTATTGATGCATGTGCCTGTTCCAATGTTGGTTTTTGAACTAACATCTTTTCTTGGACTAACTTTTGTGATTGCATCATTTTTGGTTGTCCAAGACATCTCCAAGACTACTAATCATTTGTGGTTGTATCCCCTCTTATCGAAGGACCTGGCATCTTTTTTCCACTAATCTAGGAACATTTCTTTTTGGGATTAAAAGAAGTTGTTTGCTTTGTTTTGGGTCAATCAAGGTGTATGCTCTCCTCTTGCACTTCGCATGATCTTAGGAATCAAAAACCTTGATTTGATCTAATATTTTTTATCAGTGTTCATCCCAAGGTCCTTGGTGTGTATGCTCTCTCCTCGTGCCATTTGGCGATCTTAGAGATCAAAAATACCTTGGATTCTTTCCTCTAGGGGGAATGCCTTGGATTTCATTACCAAGGGGATGACCTCAACCCTCATGTTCTAATGGGGTATATAAATTTGGAAGAGAATCGAAAGACTCTTCCATTGGGGGACATTTTTTGTTTGATGGAAGCTTGCAAGAACTTTATACCTTGCAAAAACTTTATACCTCATCTCACAGACATAGGCCTCATGCACCTTGTTTGTATCGAGGATATCCCCTAGAAGCCTGTACATCCTAGCTTAATTCTATCAGTCGTCATACCTTGTGGTGCACCATTGTAGTCGGATGGGAAGACACTCACACGTACCATCATACTTGAGATAGGGTCTTCTTTGGGCAAGATGAAAGTCTCCAAGGTAAGGGGTATAAGGTGGTACATGACCTTATATTCCCTATCTATCCAATCCATGGCATTATGGTATTAATGGGGGTGGGAATCACTTCTCTATTTTGAGTTGGGATTGGCCCACAACCATTTGTGAGATCTACAAGTTATGTCACACCTATTTTACTAAATCTAGGGTGTTGGTGTGTTTGGCGTGTCTTCATCATAGATACTCATGAATCCCCTCAATCCAAATCGAATCCAAATCCTTTGCAAGAATTGTACATATATGTGTGTGAATTTTATTTGTAAAGCTGCCTAAGGTCAAGCACCTAGCCATCCTTAATCACCTCTTAATCACTCATCTTAATCCTCATCCAAATCATCCATTTTCCTAATCCAAATAATCCATTTCCCTCTTAATCCACATTATCATAATCCAATTTCTTTCTAATCCACCTTATCTCAATCCAGTCCCTCCTAATCACTCATTCAATTATCTAATTTCATCCTAATCATTATCTTAGTAATCCAAATCATTCTCCTAATCCATCATCATTATCCTAATCTACTCCCGCAATTTGAGCTTATGTAAATTCCCTCTTTGAGCTTAAACATATTCATCATTATAATCACTGCCTAATCCATATCTTAATCCACTTATCCATATCCTAATCCATTTATCCAATCTTAATCACCCCATAATCTTCTTAATCCAATCATCTTATCGTCTTACTCCCTTTTCATCCATATTCTAATCCATTTTACTAAGTATTTCATCGTAATCAAATTCTCCATCTCAGTCCTAATTCAATTCTAATACTTCCTCATCCTCTTAATCCAAATCCCTTATCCACATAATCCCAACTCTCTTCCACATCTAATCCAATCCATTATCCTAACCATCTTATACTAATCATCTATCCCTCTAATCCTACATCCATTATCCACCTCATCCATTTCTCAATCATCACCATTATCCAAATCAAATCCCATCAATTGAGCTTACCCCAATCCCACTATTTGAGCTTAATTAAGTCTCTCATAATCCACTTCATCCTAAATCATAATCCATCGTCATCATCCAATCCTAATCCATTCCATCCCTAATCTTAATCCAACCCATCTCCCTAATCAAACCTATCATCCATCCTAATCCAACCCCATATATTATCCTTAATCATCTCATCCATTAATCCCCCCTAATCCTAATCCCATTATTGATATTAATCCACTTTCATCCAAATCCCAAATTCATCTAATCATCCCTCATCCAAAATCAATCATCCATCATTCCTCTATCCATCCCTAATCAAAATTCAATTCCAATCCTTAACCAAAAAACCATCATTTACAAATCAAAATTTGGTTAAGGTCTTAACCCCCTTCAACCCTCTCCAAATCCTATTCATCCCAATTTCATCCAATCCTTAATCATCCTTAATCAATTCATCCAATCCAATCCAAATATCAAAGGGCCCTTGGCCTAATCCAAAATCAACCCCAATCAAACCAAATCTAGTCGAGTGTCATATATCATCGAGCTTGACTAATCAAATCAAATCCAATCCATCCTAGCATCAAGTGTCATATATCGTTGACCTTGATCAATCCAAATCCAAAATCATCCAATCCTAATTAATCCAAATAAATCCCCCGCTAATCCAAATCTAAATCAATTTCATCAAGTTATCTTACGTCACATCATCCTAAATCCAAATCCAATCATGACTTCATATCCTTTCGATGATGATGTTGTTGACCAAGTTAAACTTGAAATCCTTGATGAAATCATTTCAAGTAATCTTGCCATAAATCACTCTCTCCCATTCATAAACATGCAAGCACCTTATGACCATGCATTCACTAGCACAAGCTATGCCCCCACACCTCATTGCATACCATATGGTCATCCTTATGCTACCCTTGACAATGCAAATCCATTCTATCCCCCATCCACATCCAAACATCCACTCTCGTATGAAATCCCCATCACCTCTACCTCTTATCCACATCCTTCTTATCCTTATTCCACATATCCAAATCCATCTTCTCCTTATCCAAATCCATCCTCTCCTTCTCCAAATCCACCATCTCCTTATCCATCAACCCCACCATCTACTTTGTCATCCAATCCACATCACATTCCATCACCCAAATCCTCTCCTAAATCCAAACCATCCTTCCTCCAAGGACTCCTCACTAAGAGTATAGAGAAAAATCATGAAAACAAACTTGTGGAGTCACTCCATTCCACTCCTCCCCAAACACCTCAATGTGTCGTTGATGACCTTGTCACCAACCTCACCCCCATCAAAACCAAATGACCATCTTCCTCCATCCTATCCAAAGTATCACCCTCTCCTCCATCTACCCCATCCATGCAAACCCGGCTATGTCAAGAGTCTAGTCCAAAGCATGTCGAAACATCCACCCCCTTCTTAATCATAATCCAAGCATCCCATATTCTCACTCTCATGATCCCATACCATCTATTATTGATCCCCCATCATCCCCGATTGTTCCTTTACCATCACCTATTGACCCCATCCCAAATCCATCATACTATCCTCTTGGTCCTGCTACCTTCCTCCATGGTGGTTCTCTCGTAGGAGATGAACAACTTTCTTCCACCACTCATCCCCCTCCATCTAATAATGGACTCGCATCTTGTTTTCAAAACAAAACCCATCCCATCACCCATTGCATGCTCCAAAACATGAATTATCAAGGTATAGGATTAGGCCTTCACAAACAAGGCATTTTGGAGCCCATCCATGTCAAAATCCATCTGTACGCACATGGCCTTGGTTATACATCCCAAGGAAAACAATCTAAACATGTTTGTACCACCCACGCACCTCCCAAATCCACTTCTTCCAAACCCAAACCCAATGCTTCTCATTGCACCTCCAAATCATATGTCGTCATCCCTCCTCCTCCATCATATTTTATCCAACAATCAAAAAATTATGTGACTATACACCTCCCTAACTCCACACTTCCTCCACTACTCCCAACTCCTAATATCCCCATCCTCAAATCCCCTTATCCCCCCATCCTTAATATCCTCGTCCATAAATTCTGATTCCCCAAAATTCCTAATCAAGGTCAACCAATGCACACACCGTCCAAGCATTAAGCTTCCACCAAATCTATAGGATTCAAAAACCACAATTTGGATGCCATCCTACATAAAACACAAAATCCACAAAATCCTAAAGAGTATCTTGTCATAGGGTATCGATACACAACATTCAAGAACAACCCATCTAAAAGGCTACATAAGTCCACACCTCCAAAAGACAAAACACAAATGGTGTGGGTCCCCAAGCAAGGAGTGATAAATCAAAGTGGAGCATCCACATCCCACTCCATCCCCACATCCCAAAAATCTTACTCCCCATCAAAAAATCATAAAAATCCCAAGTTTGTTTGGGTCCCTAAATTCCCAAATTGGCAATCCCAAAATCCCCCATCTCGATCCTATAGATATCCATCATGAATCCCAAATCCCCATTACTCCCCACTCCCCCTCCAACTCAAAAGCTTCAAAATCCATTAAGGTATGTGCAACCATTGGTCTTGGTTCCTCTCGACTCCACATCATTCCCATGTTTCTTCATCCCTCCGTCATACATCCCCTCTCCCGCATATCTTCCCTATCATTTCCCTTATGGTCCATGCTTCTGCATAATCCATCCATCCACTATCACCATCCATCCATAATCCACATCATAATCCGCTATCACCATCCATCCATAATCCAGATCATTACCCACTATTTTCTACCTACCAACATACATGTGCATCCTTACATTTGACATGGTCCACATACAACATCTCTCCAACATGGGATGCTATTACCTTGCTATGGAAACAGACGCTTGAGTCACAATCCCCCTCCAAATCACTTCATCTATCCAAATCCATCTATCCCATCCAAATATCAAAAGCAAAATAATCCAAGAAAATAGAAAAATCAAAAAAGTAAAGAGAAATAATTCGTCCAATGGTGAAAAGCACTCCTCGTGGCACCATGGGCAAGTACCATGATGAAAACCCCTTGTGGGCATCATGTGTAATCCCTCCTCCATTTTCACCCTATACTTGGGGGTAAATCTTTCCTAGCCTACCATTTCGCCATCCTATCATCCTATCTGTTCCCATCTACTTATCCATTAATCCCCTTCACTATCCCTATCCACCTATTCTATTGTTTCCTCTCCATACCTCCCATCCTATCCTATCATCATCCTTTCATCCTCCTTCCCTACTTATGATTCTACTAAGGACATGAGCAATATATGTAATACATGCCTTGGGAACACCTTGACCTACCTTCCTTCCAAGCATATCCTATATTGTCCATCCATCCCCACCATCATAACACCTAGTCATGCACGACACATCTCAAGTGGGGCATCATCTTCCTAAGAGACATAGTTCTTGGAGATAACCTTTGTGTACACTATATCCACCTCTCATTTATCATCTATCCACCATCCTACCCCCTCTCCCATCTCTCATCCCCCAGTCCCTTTGGTGGATTTATACCATCACTAATTCACACTGCCAACAAGTTACCCAGTTGGTCACCTATTACATCCATCCATCCTACATCTCTCATCCTCTATCACCTACATATCCTCCCTCATCCACTATCCTTTCCTCCTAATCCATCATCCCCCTATCCCCACATCCCCATCCTATCCTCCCCTTGACTGTGATTTTGATAGCTTGAATCTAGTCTGAGCACTCTATTCCCCCCATCTATCACCCAATCATTTCATTACCTTATCCACACCATCCATTATTCTTTCATCCCTACATCACTTCCTTTTACTTCCTCTCCACTATCTATTATCCACTATCCACTATTACCTATCCATCATCCTCTTATCATTAATACTTTGTATCCATTATCCATTATACCCTTATCATTTCATCCACATCTTTCCGTCAGCCCTTGTTGACAGACATAGCTTTCCCTTGTCATTTTTATCTACCTTAAGTCTACCTACATGCAACCCAATGCATTCTCCTCCCAGAAATCTAAATCCCCAAATATCCAAATCTCCCTAACATCCATAATCGCAAGACCATCCTTATCAATGCTCATCGCAATCTAGCATCATAATCAAGATCATCCAATCACATCCATGGTCTTGTTCCTAGCCTTACTGCAAGCCTTTGATCTAAATCATCCATCATCATCTTTGGGATATATCATTATCCTCGTGTTGTTCTTATTGTTAACAACACAATCCAACATCATCCATCTATCAATCTATGGCTTTTCAGGTTGACCAAGGGCAACATCGTGTTTGTCTTTGAAACTTTTTTGTGCATGTGTGCTTGTTTGTGTATGTGCATTATCATTTTATCTTGCAGTGTTCCTTGTAACCTACCTACCACAGTGAAATCATGTTCTTCCATATCATTGTGCTATGTGGAATAGGGTTGCTTGTGACCTTATCGGTTGGCTTTTACACATGGGATACATTGTTACCCTAGTTCCTTATACCTTGGTGCATAATGTCTCGTGCTATATCTAATAAATATGTTTCTCATTTATCAGTGCAACATAACGCATAATGCATGGAGTTAAGACATCAGCTTGCATCCATCCATTTCATCCATTTTTGCTTCATCACAGTTTTGAGCCTCTTCAAAGAGTTTAAGCACAAGCTATTTCTAAGAGGGTTTGGATTGACAACCTACATCCTTCGTCAGAATTCCTATCCAGCATATTTTCTAGAAGGTTTGGTTTGAACCTCTCTACCACTTCCCCATCTTGCATCCATCCATTTTCCTCAATCCTTTCATCCCATCCTTCTATCTCATCATTTATCCTATCATTTATCCCCCATCATCCCCTTCCTCCAATCCCTTACATCCAACCTATCTTATCTCCCCATCCATATGGTCTTTTAAATTCCACTCTCTTCTTTCTAATCCAACCATCTTCATCCTTTCGAGAGCACACCCATGTTCTTCGAACCTACCTATCCTCTCGAGGGGGCATCATCCTTACCATCATCTCTCCTTGTCACTCTCGCTTCAAGTGTCTGGGGCATCTTTATCCTTAATTCTACCACCTTCTAATCATATCTACCATATGTTTTATCTTTCTTTGAAATGATGTTGCTTCACAACATCATCTCAAAGAGGGGAAAAATATAGACACCTAAAATTGTCCACTCTTCATGTCATCCCTAAACATCCCTAATTCATCCCCAAAATCCTCTAAATCATCACTAATCATCTCTAGACACCCCTAAACTACATTTTTCTCCACAATTAACTAAATAAACACATGTTTAGACAATTAAATGATCAAATCCCTCTCAATCTATGATTTTACAATATTTTATTGTCAAAATCACTATTCACATACTATTCACTATTCATCTATACCCGTATCGATACCTCCATCTGTACTTATCCCTAGCAAAAATGATTTATTAATCATTTATCCCCCTTCTCTATAGTCCAAACATTAGATAAATTTATTTTATCTATTATCCCCTTTTCCCATCCTATGAATTTATTTATATTTATTTAATTCCCTATTTTCTACACTTTTGATTAGGTCACCTAAACCTAATTAACTAACCTAATATCCCACTTGCACAACCTAAATCCTAATCTAATATTGGTCAAATCCTCTCCATTCCCCCAAATGTACAAAGTCATGGCCTCTTGTACATGTCCACATGGCCTTCTTACAAAGGCATGGTCTAGGTCCTTTGTACAAAAGTCCTTTTATCCTCCATCCCCTTTTCCTCCAATTTTAAATTGGGCATGTACCCATGCTTCCAAATTTAAAATTCAAATCAAATCCAACCCATACCTCCCATCTACCAAATCAATCTCATCCCTCCAATCTTCCTAAAGCCCAATCTTGACCATTTATTCCTCCTTGATCCAAGTATATCCCTTCTCATCCAATCTCATCATGCCACTTGGCAAGTTCTCCTTGCTTGAGAACTCTCAACAATCCTCCACCTTTGATCTCCAAATCCAATCTTGACCATCCAATCCCCATCCAAAAAATCTATAAATAGACCCTCGCCCAAGCATTTTCAAGACTCCATGAATTGTAAAGTTGTGATGTCCATATGAGGAGTGGACTACATCAACACATCAAAGGAGCACATCCACACAACAAGGGTTAGCATGTGAGATAAATTACATAGTTTTTATTTCATGTATTATGCTTTCCTTTATGTGAGGTCTATATGAGGTGAATGAAGTAGGCTAATATTAGTTTATTTTATTTTTTGTGTTCATTTTCACATGCATACATATCCAATCAAACTCTTGATGGAGAATGAATCCTCACCATACATATTATCAATAATAAAAGGGCCTAGCCACATGGGATCAAATTTACCATGGTTTCCTTTATCTTGTGATCTTGCATTCCACACCAAGATTGTGTCTCCTATTTCAAACTTCCTTGGGCTTGCCCTCTTATCAAATAGATATTACATTTGTTGTATTTTCAAATTAATCTTCTGAGCACTCCTATTTTCATCAAGTTCAATCAGTTGATTAATTCTACAAGTTATATCATCTATATATTCATGTGTTTCCTAGATGAACTTGTAAATAGGTATCATCATGTTGACCGGAAGGAAAACATCAACTCCATATACTAATGTGAAAGGAAACCTTGTAGACCTTTTTGGAGTCACTCTATCTGCCCATATTGTCAATCTGAGATTAGAATCATGTACCTTCTTATGTTGACCAAGCATTCTTTTAATTACTTTCATCATATTTGTTTTAATTGACTCAATTTGTCCATTCCCCTATGGATGATATGGAGATGAATGAGATATTACAATTCCATATTCAAAACAAGCCTTGGTAAAGTCACCAGATCTGAAGTAAATTGCATTATCTGCTATAATCTTATTAGGAACACCAAATCTAGTCACAATATGATCTAATATAAAATCAATCACCACCTTACTAGTATCTCTTAAAGTGGGAATAGCCTCAACCCACTTAGTAAAATAATATGTTGCTACTAGAATCCATTTATATCCTACACTAGATTTTTCAATGATTTCTCCAATGAAATATATTCCCCACTACTGAAATGGAGCTTCTACCATTATTGGCCTAAAAGAAAATGCACCTGATCCTTTTAATTTACCTGAGAACCTCTAACATGTATCACATTTTCTTACTAATTTGTGCACATCAACAAATAGAGTTGGCCACCAATATCCAGCTCTAAGAATTCTGAGCTGTTGTTTTAGCTGTGAAATTTCCACCACATACTCCATTATGCATTTCTGAAGACACTGTTGTCACTTGGATTTGCACCCTATGTTGAAGAGATTTTGTTGCAACAATCCAGTGAAACATGGGAGTGATTTCCTGGTGTGGGACCCTGCAAAGGAAATCAAACCTCCAGAGAAGGTTGATTCCTCTTGTTGAATATGAGATTCAGAATAAACTAAGACTAAACCTAATCTAACACCGCTGGGAAAAGGGGAAGAAGGAGAAACAGAAAGTGAAAAGGTGATACACAAAGTTTGAATGAAGAACACCCACAAAGCTAAAATGCACAAAATAATTGAATACAATTAATAAACTCACACAAATCCTATAGATTTTAACAGAGGTAAAGAACAGAAAAGGATTGCAAGGAAATAAACATTCACATACAATAACTAGTTCTAGATTACATAGAGCTAAAAACAATATGAAAAGGTAAAAACAATCAGTATGTATTAATCAGAAAGGCACTGTTACAGCAAAAGATGGTTCTATTTGGAGCACAAAAAATAAATCTATGTATCCAACCCTCATTACATTGATTTTCCATCTATATATAGCATTTTTCATTGACCTAGGTCGCCCACTGTAATAAATTCACCCCATGGGCCTGTCAAAAGATATTTCTACCAAGGGAATGTCTATGTACATCTCTTCTTCAAAACATAAATGCAAAAAATATCTTGATCTGATCTGCAACAATAAATATGAAAATATCTGGGAATGAAGTAGCTGAAGAAAATATCTACATTAAATGTTAGCATCTGATTCATCTACCTGCATGAATAAATGCACAACAACTACTTCCAGCTAGTGCTGATCTGATCCTGCAATAATGGTAGCGAGGAGAAGATAGGCATTTTAAAAATATATATTCCCACCAAAAGTTCATGTGCAAAGCTTCTACAACATTTTAAAATATTTTAAAGCTTTACATTATATTACAAGCTTTATTTTCATTGATTTTTACTTTACTTCAAATTCTAGCTTTTATTTTGCCTTATCATGATAATCTCTTCTTTTGTGAAATATGGCTTTCCTCTGTCTTCATCTTTCTCCTTTGGTCAGTGAAATTTGACTTTCATGAACTAATCTTGTTTCTTCCTTTATTGCCAAATTCTCGCCTTCACGAACCATCTCTATCTTCTCTCTTTTCATTCCTCTCTTTCTACCCTTCAGTCAGCGATTTTTCAATTTTGTGAACATAGCTTGCTTCGTTCTTTGGTTCATTTCCCTTTATCGGTGATTTTACTAATCGGTGAACCAGCCAGTCGACAAAGTTTTCAATTGTCAAACTTGACATCTTGCTGACAAAGGCTTCCTTTCTCTCTTTCACTTTTCTCCCTTAGTCATTTTTTGGCCTTCCTCTTTTCCTTAGTCGGTGATTTCATCGATTGGCGAACTGCTTGGTTCGCCAACTCAAACATTTGTCGATAAAGGGAAACTTGTGTCTTTTCTTTTGCCTTATTCATTTTTTAAAGAAAGCCCTCCCTTTAGTCGGCAATTTTGCCAATCGGCGAACCAGTTGATTGGCGAACTTTTTGGTTCGCTAACTTAACTTTTGCCAACCAAGGCTGAAAAGAATAAGGCAAAGCTTGGAAATTTTTGAATATTTGAAAGGGATTTTCCTTATGATTTTTGGGGACTTTTGCAAGGAAAACACCTTTAGAACTGAAGAACACTAGGCACTTAACCAATTTTGACAAGATTTTCAACATTTTCAAAACTGGCCTATTTGACTCTGGGAAAGGAAAAATAGGTCAACATTTTGGTGACCTCTCAGGCATGTTTGCCCACTAAAAAAAAGAACCAGTGGCCTTAAGCATCCATTGGGAATAGAGTAAAAGGGAATGCAGTATGTTGAGAACAACTGAAATCTTGACTTAACAAAATAATACCAAAAGAAAATGAGGCATGCATTCTCCTAATGAGAGTGTAGCCTGTACAACAACACTTAGGGAAAAGGAAAAACTAAAACAGAAATAAACTTATCCTAAACCTAAACTTACAAGGAAATGACCTCAAACAAATCCATTAACATGTTCTTGAAAGTAACTGCCTTTTCTTAACAATTTACAATGCTTCACATGTTTGTGGATAGTTAACAGGAGGTGGGGAAGGGATGGACATATAACTAGGTAGTGAGATGCTTCCTCAAGGAAAAAGAAAAACTCACCTATCCACTTGCACTGATTGAAAATATGGCTTTTTAGAAGTGGATAAATGGGCTGATCTAGCCCTTTTTGATGCTCAACCTCGTGCTTTGAAGTAAGCATGACAGGTAGGGACCCCTCATATATCTCTAGCTAGGATAGATGCCTAATAGGGAATCCCCTTGAAATGGTATGCAAGCCATCACTATTGCATTAATGTTCATGCTCTAAGTCTGTATCCTTTGGCTAGTCTGAATGCTCTGGCATATTAATTGGAGGAATGACTACCTCCTCCATCTGCTCAAACTTCTCATGATCTGCCTCACTAAGATGAGATGATTTACTATCCAAATTTAAGCAAAAAACATCAAGCTCATCCCAAAAATGAACCTTCTCCAAGTCCTCTGCACTCTTTAGTAGAGGGTTGCTCATATGCTCCTCCTCATGCTTTGGGACCTCATTGTCGTACTTGGCCTCAACTTGCAACACTTTGCTATTATTTTCACTACCCTCATGTAGTTTCAAAACCGTTGGCATCTGTTTGTCCTCTTCATATTCAATGAGACTGGGCAGTTCATGAAACAGAGTGGCGCCATCAACTTCTAGAGTAATCTCTACAACGACTTCATCCTTAATGACCTCATCCTTTGACTGCAACTCCACTGGATTCTGCTCAAGTTGTCTTTGAAGCTGAAGGCTCTCCCCATGCAATCTTTGCATTCCATCCTTGTTTGCTTGATCAGATGTTGAGAGAAACCTCCTGCAACAATATTATGAAAAATGCATGAAATAACAGAAATAGCAGAACACAGAAGGAATTTATTGATCACAAGCCACTTCAAGGGGGCAACCTCCTTTGAGTAAGCTCAATACAATAAACTCATGGATGCCTTCATTGGCCTCATACTAAGTCTAATCTAAACAACTATTACTTCCCATGAATGTGGGATAATACAATATACTCACGGGATGACTTACAAAGCATATGCATCCAAATGTAATATACCAACAAAGTAAAGAGAAGGGTTAAACACAGGTTCCTAACATCCCCTCCCTCTTAGAAAAGCTTTGTCCTCAAAGCGTAAGATGTGAAAATTGTTGTTGAATATGAAGGAGTGGTTCCCCTATAGCAATCTCTGGGTGCATTCCATGTCACTAAATTAATACCTTTGTGATGGATCGAGAGCAAAGAGGACGAGTGCCCCTATCGAGGATTATCTCTAGCGCCAAAAGGATGGATCCTCCATTATCCAGTTGTGGTAAAATAGTTTGTGCTATGTCGTTGGCACCAAGAAATTTCTTTAGACAAGAGACATGAAATATTGGATGAACGTGGGAAGAAGGAGCCAACTTATGATCCCCAAGCTGATCCTAGGTGTGGAGAATTGTGTTGACTGCCTAAACTTGTGAACTACTGGGGGAGTATGGAAGGAGTGTTGGCGGTGCCTAACCATAGACTGCTTCTTATGGAGTCATGTTAGATGCAGTGTGGTAGGAGGTATTGTACCACCATTCAGTGAGAGGGAGCCACTTTGCCCACTGATGTTGTTGTTTTGAGGTATCACATGCAGCCACAATCTATTAAATTGCCCTATTCATTTCCTTCCAAAAGAAGTGACGCCATGCCCGCTCATAAGTTTTGAAGAACCCAGAGTGCCCTACCGATGGAGAAACATAGAGTTCATAGAAGATAACCTATGGGATAGATTCCAACCAATTTTGAACAAACATAGAAATAGCTGAAAGAGAAGCTTGGTCATCACGTGTGCGAGAAAGAGAATCCGCCACAATATTGTCCTTACCCTTCTTGTAAGTGATCTCATAGTCATAACCCATGAGTTTGCTGATCCATTTCTATTATGCTGGGGAGGAGACCCATTGTTCCAAGAAATATTTTAGGCTCTCGTGAGCCACCCAGATGCAAAAATGATTCCCTAATAGGTATGTCTGCCACTTCTGTACTGCATGCAAAATAGCCATCATTCATTGTAGAGTTGAAGGAGTGGTGGAGACCATGGATGGTTGCATCTGAATGGAGTAAAGCTAAGCGATGACACCATGTTAATTCTTCTTAAGAAGCCTTTCCAGGTGATGTGAACTTATGATGCTAAGAGACCCTAGTTGTAAGCCCTTCAACGTGTGTTTATACCCATTGTCTGAAAATTGCATCCAAAGTGTAGAAAAATCCAATAAGATGGGTCCAAGTGTGCGTAACCATTGGGCGCCCAAAACCACATCACATCCGCCTAAGGGAAAGGCAAACATGTTGGAGCGCAGGTTATAATCTCCAATAGAGATACACACATTGCGACACTTCCCTTTGCAAGGTAATGTGCCCCCATTGGCAATCATGACTTCAAAGTTTGAGCAAGGATGAACAAAACAATCATCCTGTTTGGCTATGCAAGGGTCAATGAATTCATGAGTACTACCAGAATCAATGAGTATTATAAGAGGGAGCTTCTTGAAGTAACCCTTGACCTACATGGTTTGTGGGGTGGTGACTCCTGCTATGGCATGGAGAGAGATCTCTGGGTGGTCTTCCTGAGAAGTAGGGTCAACAGGCGACTGCTGAGTTTCAACCTGATCAGCTACTATATCCTGAGCATCTATATAAACTTCAGTTTCAGGCAGAGAATCCACATCCAAGAGAGAGCTTTTGCTCAACACATCTATGTCTCTGAGTGAATTTGTCATCATAGTTATAACAAAGCCCTTTTTCTCTACGTGCCCGCATCTCTGCTTCAGTCAAATGCTTGATAGGAGTTGTTCTAGGAGCTAGCATTATTTGAGGGCTTTGGGGATCCATATTTCTGAATGGAACAAAATTAGATTTGGAGTGTTGTTGAGATGTGATCTTGTCCTCCACCAACTTAGCCAACCCTAAGGCTTCCATCATTGTGCTTGGGCAAAACATTTTAACCTCAGAGCGAATTGCATCCTTCAAACCACTGACAAAACAACTCCTAAAGAATTCATCAGACAATCCCTATGTGTGATTGGCCAGTTTTTCAAATTATGTCTGATATTCTCTCACAGTGCCTGTTTAGCGCAGTTTTGTGAGTGCTCCTGTGAGGTCATCAAAAGCACTAGGGCTAAATCGTTGCAAAATGAGTTTGCAAAAATCTATCCATTTTGGCTCTTCATGAGCTTTGATGTACCAACGGAACCATTGAAGGGATTCATGTTCCAAATGAAAGGAGGCAAGTGGTACTTTGTTGACATCAAAAGTATTATGCAGATTGAAATATTGTTCTACCTGGTTTATCCATCTAGTCGGATCATCACCATTGAAGCGAGGAAAATCAAGCTTCAGTCCATGAAAATTATCGAAAGAAGAAAACCCTATATCTATAGAAGACTCTAGTTGCTGACTATTGTTCATGGTTGAATGCTAAAGATTGAGTCCAAGAATTTTTTCATCCAGATCTTGGAGTTTGGTCTTGATGGCTGCAAGTTCCTCCATGTTTTTTGCTCCTGTGCGGGTCACAACCATAACCTTTTTTTTTCTAGAAATGATCTGCAAATGGCTCTGGATAGATTCAATCAGTGATTTGTTAGTTGGTAATAGATATGGACCCCAGGTATGTTCAGCTTCCTAAAGGTTTAGGGGATTCACTTAGATACCAATTTTGTCTAACGGCTTGTGTATTGGGGCAGCACCCCTCACTCCACGGCTCAGGTAAAACTGATAACCGCTTTGCCACAAATGACAGCTCTTGGTTTACCTCACGGATGGGAACTAGTCAATCAGGTAGGGGCCATTGCCCTTTTCTCTAGTAGGTCCTCTCAATGGGCCAGCTACTTCGGGGTTCCTGTGGT
This sequence comes from Cunninghamia lanceolata, assembly GCA_027924645.1. Lineage (NCBI taxonomy): Eukaryota > Viridiplantae > Streptophyta > Pinopsida > Cupressales > Cupressaceae > Cunninghamia > Cunninghamia lanceolata. The sequence goes on along the minus strand of BSBN01001811.1, from coordinate 132,370 downwards.
ACTCCTCACAATGAGTTTTAGGTATATGCCCAGGCACTTCCCACAGTTAAGTGGATAGGGATTATTCCCTAATCTGAACATACAATTGAAATGAACAATACAGATGTAAAGAAAAAAGAACTACTGCAATAATCACAGCGCCTGGAGGCCACTACAAAAAAAAATTCGGTAGAAATTCCACCCAACGAGCCCAAGAAAGCGCTTTGATACCAAATGAGAGGAACCTCCTGCAACAATATACTAAAAAATGCATGAAATAACAGAAATAGAAAAACACAGAAGGAATTTATTGATCACAGGCCACTTCAAGGGGGCAACCTCCATTGAGCAAGCTCAATACAATAAACTCATGAATGCCTTCATTGGCCTCAACACGTACTTATATATTAAGTCTAATCTAAACAACTATTACTTCCCATGAATGTGGGATAATACAATATACTCATAGGATGACTTACCAAGCATATGCATCCAAATGTAATGTACTAACAAAGTAAAGAGAAGGGTTAAACACGGGTTCCTAACATATGCATGAGAAAAAGATTCAAAAGAACTAAAATTTAGGGGATTCAACCCTTTATTTGAATTAACATTACTCATAGGTGTAAGAGGTTCAAACAATTCCACCTCTATGAGCATATGAACAATAGATTGTTCCTCATTAGTTTCTTTCTCTTCCACCTCCATCTTTGGCTCATCCCACCAACTAGCCCAATAAACAACAGGTACACCTTTGAAAATTGAAATAGTGTCAAGGCAAGAGGCCTAAATATTTCCTTGAATTTCCTAGAAGTGAGAGGGTTCTTGGAAAATTTGTTCCTGGGGAGTGATAAACTGAGTTTGCACAGGAACATGATCTTTTAAAGGGAGAGAGATTCTAAAACTTGGGAATTTGTGACGTCGAGGTTGCTCTATTGTAAGTTGATTTGTAGTGGTAGAAAAGGGGGGTCTGTAATTGGGAAAAAAGGGAACAGAATGAGTCACCTCACATGTTCTTCTTGAGTTGTAATCTGTATAGAAAGGTTTTCCTGAAAAACCCTTTCTTGTGCCTCCTGTTGCTGCTGTTGAAGATGGGCCTAATAAGCAAGCTCTTCTTGTTGTTGGTCATATTCTATCATTTCTTGAAACTCATCCCAATCCCTGTGGAAGCCTAGGATTGCCTCATTTAGATCATTAATGTTTCTGATGTTAAGACTACAATCTCATTGAGGCTGATTATATCCTCTTTCTTTTCTTATCATCCAAAAGTCTATTAAGCTCTAGGAACATGCCTGTGAGATCATTGAACACATCAATATTCACATTGTCAACATCTTAAAACTGACTAGAAGGGTAGCTACATTGGCTAGGATCAAGAAAGTCTTCTTGGGATTGACAATAAGCATTATTAGGCTGCCAAGAAGACTGAGCAGGGGTGGGTGGGAGGTAAGCAATGTGACGATGCTGATATTCTACTAAAATAGAGCTATACGACATAGAAATAGAGGTATCTTGGGCCTGAAAAGGCTCATATGGAGGCCAACGATGTGTATTTTGAAAAGATGGAGGGAAATAAGCATCTTGAGGGTACTGATATTCTAAGCTTCCATAATAGTTTGACATAATATAGCATGAAGAGAAATAGAAATCATTCAAACAATATGGGAAAAAGAGTAAACAGATTTGCCCTTTCGAGAAATAGGCTCATACCAGGGAGTCGCCAGGTTATCGAAATGCTGCTGAAAGCAATTTAGACAAGGAGTATCACCAAATCCTGATTGTTGAAGCTTTTTAGGCACTTGGGATGCTTTCACTAGCAGATTTGATCAGTAGAGTCACCATGGTGTTGGAGAGCCTGCCTTGAAAGACAAGATACACAAAAGAGCACACGAAAACTATTTAATGGATGATAAGGATCATCAAACCGGTCCCATCGGGTGTTCCAAAAATTGTTGTCACTTGGATTTTCACCCTATGTTGAAGCCCATTTACTACAAAAATCTAGTGAAACATTGGAGTGATTTCAAGGTGTGGGACCCTACAAACAAAATCAAACGTCTAGAGAAGGTTGGTTCCTCTTTTTGAATATAAGATTTAGAGAAAACTAAGACTAAACCTAATCTAACACTGCTAGGAAAAGGGGAAGAGGGAGAAACTGAAAGGGAAAGTGATACACTAGGTTTGAATGAAGGAAACCCACAAGGCTAAAATGCACAAAATAACTTAACACAACTGATAAACTCACAAAAATCCTGTAGATTTTAACACATGTAAAGAACAGAAAGGATTGCAAGGAAATAAACATTCACAAACAATAACTAGTTCTAGATTACATAGAGTTAGAAAACAACATGAAAAGGTAAAAACAATCAGTATGTATTGATCAAAAGGCACGATTACAACAAATGAGGGTTCTATTTGAAGCACAAAAAATAAGTCTCTACGTCCAACCCTCATTACATTGATTTTCGATCTATATATAGCATTTTTCATTGACCTAGGTCACCCACTGCAATAAATTTGCCCCATGGGCCTGTCAAAAGATATTTTTGCAAAAGGAATGTCTATGTACATCTGTTCTTCAAAAAATAAATGCAAAAAATATCTTGATCTGGTCTACAACAATAAATATGAAAATATATGGGAATGAAGTAGCTAAAGAAAATATATGCATTGAATGTTAGCATCCGATTCATCTACCTGCACGAATAAATGCACAACAACTACTTCCAGTTGGTGCTGATATGATCCTACAATAATGGCGGTGAGGAGAAGATAGGCATTTTAAAAATATATATTCCCGCCAAAAGTTCATGTGCAAAGTTTCTACAACACTTTAAATTATTTTAAAGCTTTACATTATATTACAAGCTTTATTTTCACTAATTTTTACTTTAGTTCAAATTCTAGCTTTTATTTTGTCTTATCGGCAAAATCTATTCTTTTGTGAAATATGGCTTGCCTCTGTCTTCATCTTTCTCCTTTAGTCGGTGAAATTTGACTTTGGTGAACTAAGCCTATTTCTTCCTTTATCGGCTAATTCCTACCTTCGCAAACCATCTCTATCTTCTCTCTTTTCATTCCTCTCTTTCTACCCTTCAATTGACGATTTTTCAATTTTATGAACTTAGCTTGCTTCATCCTTTGGTTCATTTCCCTTTGTCGATAATTTTGCTGATCAGTGAACTTTCTAGTTGGCAAACTTGACATCTTGCCAACAAAGGCTTCCTTTCTCTTTTTCACTTTTCTCCCTTAGTCATTTTTTGGCTTTCCTATTTTCTTTAGTCGACGATTTTGCCAATCGGCGAACTACTTGGTTTGCCAACTCAAACATTTGTCAATAAAGGGAAATTTGTGTCTTTGCCTTTGCCTTAGTCATTTTTTAAAGAAAACCCTCCCTTCAGTCGACAATGTTGCCGATCGGAAAACTTTTTGGTTCGGTAACTTAACTTTTTGCCAACCAAGGTTGAAAAGACTAAGGCAAAGCTTGGAAATTCTTGGATTTTTGAAAGGGATTTTCCTTAGGAATTTTGGGGACTTTTACAAGGAAAACACCTTTAGACCTAAAGAACACTAGGCACTCAACCAATTTGAACAAGATTTTCAACATTTTTAAAACTGGTCTATTTGACTCTAAGAAAGGGAAAATAGGTCAACAAACACCTTAGTAACTCCTTCATTGAGACATCTCAAGAGGACACTGTTGGAACTGGAAAATTCTTGTCAATTTTTTTTAGAAAATGCTTACCTTATATGCACTTCAAGATTATTTTACCCAACTGAGTGCAAAATTTTTGGAATGCATGTGTAAGATTGCTAGTTTAGTTCTAATGTAGAGGTAAATATTGTCAAGCGATGTGGTGATACATGAAAGATCATCTTTGGTGTATGCTTTCTTGCTATTGGTTTCTCAATCGATGTGTGTCATACAACTCACGAAGTATATAATAACTGTATGCATTGTCATTTAAAAATCAAGTCTATGTCAAGGAAGGTATGCTAAGTTTGGGGCCTCCCTATACCGAACAATTGTATAGAAACTACCTTTATAAGAACATCTAATTATTTGGCATTTATTGTGTAAATTGCTATTACTATTGTCATTTTATATGTTGTTGCAATTTGATAGTGTAGAATCAATAGCAAACATTTTGGTGCCATTACCTTTGTAAACTGGGTCATCAAAAGGTGATTGAGAGGAAACATCAGTCAATACTTATTGATGAAGACATTAAAATGATGGCAAAATAAATGGGATGACCGATCAATGAAGTAGTGAATACAAATTAGGAATGTGAGATCGATCTTGCAAGGAACTTAAAATATTTGTGGGACCTCTTTGTACAAGAGCATGTTCGTGAAGAAGCTAAAAGGAATCAAGTGTCACAAGACATGATTTGGAATAATTGGGTGGTAATTGAAGACATTGATACAGTTCTTGATCGCCTATCTTGACTCCTTGCTTGTCGTTATATCATATTGTAAGATCTTTGGGCCAAATTAGACCATAAAGCACAATGACAACAAATCCTATAATGGTACAAAGAAAGTAGTCATTTTGAAGAAGAAGAAATATTAGAGAATTGATGTTGAACCTCAAGGAATTAAATGCCATTAATTTTAAACAAAGGCATAAAAAAGAAACAAAATGGTGAGTGAGTGAACCAAACAAGTAACTTACCATTAGAATTTGAATAGAATGAACAAATTTTTCTTGTAGCTGGATCCATGTATACCTGCAATTTGCAATTAACTGAGAAATTCCTTTTTAATTAATAGTAATGAACATGAAATAAAACAGCTAATCCGACAAGTAGCCACTGGTTTTCTACATGTATCATCTTGTAAATTTTCTTAAAGAAATGGTTTGTATTCTTGCTCAGAATCCATCATGTATTTCTTTCATAGGCTCATGAAGGTCTGCAGTAGAATTCTCCATTCTGACTTAATGTCTCATGGTGTTCGCTTGCAAAGATTGGTTATCATAAATAAGACCACTACTGATTGAAATTGTGCTCTCCCTTATTGTAGTGGGTTATGATTTCACCATATTCTAAATTCTTTTGCTCTTGTCCATAGGGGCTGTAGTAAGTGGTTGTTTGGATATCCCATGTTGTCTATTTAGGCTAAGCTCTCTTACGGTGATTTCTACAATCTCTCTTTCCTCTACAAGCTAGGACTCCTAGAAAATGTTGTCTAGCTGCCTCAAGCTATGCAGGAATTGATATTTGAAAAGCTTTCACTACAATTGATCTCCAGCTCTCGCATGGTTTGCAAGGAATGGAATTCTATTTTGTGCTCGCGCAGTTTTCTGTCTTCATTGCCCACCAAAAATCCATGGCTTCTTATCTGTGGTCAAGAAAAGTGTCATGGGAAATGGTATTGTATGGCTTACTGCTTTTCCACACAAATATGGAGGACTCTATCTCTGTTTTCTACCAAATTCGTTAGAGATCACGAGGACTATCACGAGTTATCAAGTGCAGTGCAAGGGTTACTGCTTATTCGAAGGGGTTACTCATTATGTGCCTGCAACCCACTTTTGAGAATATATGCAGATATAGAAATCGTTGTGTGTGACAAGTATGGCCATATCGTACAAGGAGGAAATGGAGAGCCCTATTCGGTAGTGCACTCGATCTATAAAATTTCTTCCAGATCTACCATTATTTTAAAGATTCGTGGAGGATTAAATTTCATATTACGGGAGAAAGGGAGGAATTAGGTAAGGAAATGGTTGAGTGCAGTGGCATTATTTTCCAGACGGTTTATTCACCTATTACTATTGCTAGTTACAATATCCAATATGATTTTATTAAGCCTGTTAGAATAGCTCCATTACCCCGCGAATTGGTAGTAGATGAGAATGTGAATGTTATAGCTACAATTGCATATGGATCGACTATTCTTGTGGTAGTGACATTTAAAGATCTGTGAGACAATGTGATAGTAAGGATTACATAGGAACACGCAAGTTTACGATTCTCGCATAAGACAATGGAAAAAATAAACATAAATAACTGTCAAAACGTTGTTAGCTGTGTATCTTCTCTTGGGGGGTTGTATTCGATTGGGCTAGACGTAGTGTTTACTTTCGACAGTTATGTGTCATATTATTAAAACACTTCCTTCTCTCAAGTCATCTGGTTTGGTATGTACTAATTCCAATGAACAACTAGAAAACACTTGTTTTGTTAATCCAGCGGTTGCATTTTGCAAGCTTCAACATTTGGACTAAAGCATCTCTTTGAGAAAGTAGGTTGAACTACTCGCAACAGTACATAAATTACTCGCTGAACATGGACTTTGCTGTGCTGGGAAAGATCGCGAGGGTGGTGAAGTCACATTTCTCAAACTAGCCATTAAGCATCTTTTGGCTGTGGAGCTAAAACTGAAAATGAATCTTAATTCTGCAAATTGCCAGGAAATTGTAAATGCAAATTTAAAATAATATTCTGAGAATGTTTTCCTCACAGATGAATTCCGTAAAATTTCATTTAGAAACACAAATTTTGATGGGCAGGATGATCTCATGAAAGAAGAGGAGATCCATACATTTGAGCCCAGATCTATCAAGGAAATAGTTGTTGGAAGCAATACTAGAATAGAAGTTGTAAGGAGAAAAGTTGTAAGATCCCTGCAACTCAGAAAGGCTTGAAGTGGATATGTGCTATAAGTTTCATTCTAATACATTAGAATCGTATATATACTGGAACCAGTCTCATTCAACATTCTTTATATTGGTATTCGTCTGAATTAGGTATCATTAGTCTGCAAAATGCTCAAGGCAATTTTCAAACCTAGGAGAGGAGGAAGAACACGCATTTTATAAGAATTGAGACCGAGGTCGTGTGTTCTTTCTCATTGTTTGGTTGGATTTTCAGTTGATTATTGTCTTATGATTAAGAAATCATCAAAATGATTACACCCACAAAGCAGGGGCATCTGCAGAGCAAGCGCAGGCACTACTAAGAATAAGAAAGTTTGTTTCAGAGAGAAGAATGTGAGTAAGATGACAGCGTAGGACATGCAGCCACATGCGAAATCCAAGGGTGTTAGTAACATCATAACCTAGGGACTCGCACACAGACGCTTGCTTCTGATTTTGGAAGAATAACTTATATATGCTTCTATAAGCATCTTTGATGTTGTTGTTTTGTAACTTTTGTTAACCACTGAAGAAAACCTAAGAATATGTGATTCTAGTTATATTTACTGTCCAAATCTCATGGGTTTTCGAGCAAGTTTTTGAAGAGAATAATTGAAGTACCAGATGATGATATAGTAGCTTGAACTCCATATTCGCTAGTACAATCTTCACCAATGTAAATATCTGGCAATAACTACGCAATGGTTAATAATCAGTAGTTCACAATACCGGTTGCCCAAAAAGGGGAAGAATAGCATGAACAAGCAAGGATATATGGTAGATTGAGTTGGCAGACTGGAAGAGTTTGGAAATGAACTAGCTTTTGTGTTTGATATTCTGCAGGTCACCCTTAGATAAAATTGCCTCAAAGTGAAAAGTGACTTCACAACTCCTAGCATTTCTGCAGAGGGTCTGGTTCAAGCACATTTAGTTGAGTAAAGGTAAAATAAAATAGGAAATTATTTTGCTTGGGTGAATATAACAAGATTAAAATGAGAATTGTTTTCAAATCGGAGGTAAATTATTCTCAGAAGATTAAACCCAATCCAACTGAAGGTTTTGACATTTTTCATCCTGAAATAATATTTTGAAGGGATCAATTCAATAGGTAATTATTTTACCTAAAAAATATTTTTGGAAGAACAATTGGTAAATATTTTCACCGAGGAGCTATAATTGTTTTCACTCGAGTGAATTTTGCCCAAACCAAAAGTGCAAAGATATGCGGGTTAATACAAATGAAAAATAATAATTAAGGGAAGGTAAAGAGGAATAATGATTATTATTTTTATGAAGGTTATTGTCAAACCCTAATTAAGGGTAATTATTTTCACAACAAATATGAAAAATATAACTAGCAAATGTGAAAATAAAGATTAATGGCCAAAGAAGAAATAAAATAATTATTTTATTTTCTTTGCGATGATACTATAATGAAGGTTAATATGGAATATTTTATTTTCTGCCAAAGGCATTCAACATAAAGGAAAAGAAGTTAGGGATTTCTATGGAAACGATAAAACCCTAAATACATGAGCGAATATACAACGGAAGTAAGGAAACTATACCGCACGCCACAGGTCCTAAGGATTACCTCAAAGTAAGTTATATGTTATATATTTCTTATCTAATGAATAATTTGTTTTCTATGCAGGATTTTGGTCACGTTGAAGCAGTTTTCGATCGGCAGTTAAATGAAGCGGCTCGGGAAGATTAAAGATTAATTTTCAGCCTGAGATGATCATTAAGTCTTTTAAATCAAATTATTTAAATTTATGAAATGAATAATGTTGGTTCTCATGGTTAATCAGTTATCAACCGTCATGAAGTTTGTAACGGGTCTGAGGCTTGTTGCATCTCTTTAAATAGAGATCCCAGGACCCGGAGAAGAGAGTTAGAATTAGGTTAGAATTAGATATTTTTACAAAAGACAATTCAAACATTTTAGGATTAGATTAGGTTGGATGTGATGCAATCTGAGGCCAATTTGATCCTTCTATGCAAATTTCATTCTGAGAGAGGCTATGGTGCATGATACATTCTGAGGCAGCGTTGTTGAGGATTCGAATTCGAAATACATTGTGACGGTATCATCTGTTTGTTGTTTTTAATTCAATCAATTTTATTATCTCCATGTCATTCATTTTCTGATTATTCAATTCGAATGTGTTAAGGATATCCTCAAATTGTCTGATTACATTTGCTAATCCAGTATAGTTGATTTGATTGGTTTCTCAGAGAGAATTAAATCCTTTCTCATCTATTATAGTAATCTTAAAATATTGAATAGATTATTAAGTATGATTAATTGATTAGGTTATTAATTTGTCTCCATAGTTGATCTAATTTGTTAATTTGCAAATCTAAATTGGTTCTTTCCGGAAAGATTAAAATCCTTTTAGTGTTTTGCATTTAATACAATTATGTCCTTTGGATTATTAAGAATGAATTAATAATTTCTTCCTTGCACGTTTGTACAAGTTACAAACTATTGTATGTGCCAATCAGATTGAATTATTACCTGATACAAGTATTTGTTTCTAACATCCTGACTCCGTTGCCCAAAACAGACAAAGCACCAATCAAATTATTGATTTATTTTATGTTTAAAATCATTTGTAGATTCATTTCATGTTATTTGTTATTTATTTCTGTTAGAGTTTAGGTTAAATCATTTGCTTTCCTTAGAAATAGTTTACAGTATTTCATCTAATTTACAAGTATGCCATTGTAATTGGATAAACTAGCAGCAAACCAACATAGATTTGATCATACAACCTGCTTTGATAATCAAAGGTTCACCCGCCTAGGTTGTAGCAGGACCTAAAGCGCAGGGAGAAGTTGATCGTTAAGGTCAAACTCTAGTCATTAGCTCAAAAATGTTGTAGATTTGACCATAGGGCTTGGTATCCCCTTAGAATCTACAACCTGCATTTTTGAGACACAACAGACACCATGCCTATTCTTCCACATCAAACTACCTTGAATCAGTATATATTGAGTTTCCTACAACTTCAATCTTTTTTTCTGATTGTCATTCAAATCAGAAGGGCAATTCAAATGCAATAAATAATATATAATATCCTTGTACCAAGGAGATGTAGCAAGAATACCAATCTCTTCATTATTGTTAGCTTCTATCAAGTTCACTTCTAATATTTCCAAGTCAAACTCAGCCATGAGTTTAGCCAATCCTTGGCCTCTTACTAGTTTGGTGATCTAGATTTTTATGTTGAACTCCTAGATTTTATTAATCCATCTACACCTTCTTGAAACTGTTGGCAAGAGACACTATGTGGCTTCATGAGTGTTGTCATTGATGGCAACAAAGTCCATCCCACTCATCCGCAGCACATAGTATGTCTATACCGGAAGTTAGATTGAAGAGTGTTTTGGTTCGGTGAACAAGAAAAGAGCATGTAGCAAGGTCTGACAATCAGGTCCAGATCTCTCAAAAAAAGTATCTCAGCAAAGTACGGACTTGGGGAAGTCAAGAGGAATACCATGACTGCTACATTCTAGAGATTGAGCCTCCGGTGATGAAAGAGTGAAAAGATATGAGTACCTAAGTGTTGGGTTCCTATCTGGCAGAGTAGACTAAGGAAGAACTGACCAACAGAGCATCAGACCTTAATCCGGATAAGAAATTGATTGTGATCAAGTTTCTTGAGGGATCATTCATGATTGGCTGACATGATTGATGACTCCTATAACTATCTTTTTGATATGCATCACTTAGTAAGCATGGATTTAACCGACAGACCAGAGTTTGAGAAAATCTTGAGTATTCCAGATGCTGACTAGAAAGATGTTGAAATCCTTTGTGCGGATATATATACCAGATGGATTTTGATGTAAGGATGAATGTGGGATGGGATAGTGTGTGAATAAAAGAAGAGATAGGTGTGGAAGCAATAATACAAGTCCGGTATGTGACAGAATAGCAGCACTAAAGGAGTGGAAGAATGAAGTGCAGTAGATCAGTTTATTGAGCCTAACTAAAACTGAACCTCAGCATATGTGGATGTTTTTGATCAGTTCAAACACTTGGTTACTTTCTTTATACCTTGTAGACAGTGAGTCTCTTGTAGGCAGTGAGCCTATTGTGAGCAGTGTGCTTGGGCAGTGAGCCCTAATTGGCAAGTGCCATTTTGTACTTCTTATTCTTCTAACAAAGAATACAATCTTGGGTTAGTCACCCCGTGGTTTTTTCCTTAATAGGGTTTTCCACATCAAAAATAGTGTGTTATATGTGTTGAGTTTATTTCTGCTTCCATGGTTATGTATGCTTATATGTTTTGATGTTACACTAATTGTTAAAGAAGAACAAAAAGTTGAAATATTTAAGATAACTGATTCACCCCCCCTCTTAGTTATCTACCTTGTTTCCAACAATTGGTATCAGAGCTAAGTTCCTCCTAACAGAGCCTAACAGCTTGAGGAAGATCAGGGAATCTCAATGGATATGTATAGTATGAGGGAACAACTTCAGTCTGCCCTAGATGATCTTGAGCAATCTCACTCTGAAGTCAATAACCTGAGGGAAAGACTCAAAAAAGCTGATGATTTCATAAATGAACTCAAAGAAAAACTAAGTATCTCAATGAAGAAAAGAAAGGAACTACTACAACAATTAGCAAGTCAAAGTGAAGCCACTGATACTAATGAAGATCTGAATGAGAAAACTAAGTTATGTGAGAAGTTCAAAAGAGGTCATTATGGTAAGACATGAAATGGAATCAGGAGTTATGAAATACACCCAAGAAATTGAAGAGAAAAGAAGATAATCTAAAACAATCTCTCAAGGAGAAGTCAGAAGACTGCCACAAAATGGATAGAATAATCAGGCATCTGGAATCTGATCTTGAAGAAGCTAGAGACAATGAAGAACAACTTGAGAATCAGATAGATACTCTTAAAAGGGATCTTCAAACAGCAAATGAATACAAAGAGAAATTCAAGATAAGCTCTGCTCAACTTGAAGTTCTTCTTGAAAGCCAAAAGAGGGTAGATGACAAGCAAGGCTTGGGATATGAGAAAGGGGAAAGCTCTGGATCCAGTTAGAAGAACTTTGGATTAGGAAATCCAAGGAACAAGCCTAGAAGACCTCTGGCAAGGCAACCAAATGCTCAAAGATATCCATCCTTCAATGGATATTGCCACAATTGCAATAAATTTGGTCATAAAGCAAATCAGTGTAGAAGAAGAATGAATTAGACTAATTCATCCTTCTCTAGACAGTGTTTTAACTGCAAAAGGTATGGTCACAAATCTCATGAATGTAGAAATATGCAAATAAACAATTCATTCAATGGTAGATGCTTTGCATGCAATAGAATGGGACATATGGCTAATCAATGCAGATCTAGAGGATATCAATCAAATATGCATAGAAATATTGTTTGCTACAATTGCAATAGATCCGGTCATATTGCCAAGTTCTGTAGAAGTAAGAATCGGGACAAAAAGGGTCTGGCACATCATAATCAAAATCAAGACAAAGGAAAAGGAAAAATGAATGCAGATGAAATTCAAAGGGAGATGAACAAGATTTGGGTGAAGAGAAGTATAGAAAATGTTGGGGAGGATCCGCACCAGAATCTGGTGTTGATATTCCTTCTGGAATCTAAATAGATGAGCTATGGCTCAAGGGGAGTCAAAAAAGAAAACAATTTCCCCCAGCCAGTCAATTGGTGCCTAAAATTGGCACATGGAGTATTGCAAATTGAAGAGTTCTCAAAGAGATATCTTAATAACCCTTAGTAAAAATATAAAAGATTCGCAAGAAGTTTTGAAGAGGTTAATCATCCAAGATTGATCCGATTTAACAGTCATCTGGTAAGAGTAGGATTTTCACAGTTACATCCGGTATGTTTAAAAAATTGAGGTATCTTGATCTACGGATAAATGGAATGATTGGAGAAAGGTAGATAGATTGTCAATAATCACCGAGAATAACTCTAAGTGCATCTCAGTGATCCAGAAAGATCTCTAAGGACAAGAAGAATAAGGCAACCGGAATAACTTAAGTTGTGCATTTATTGCAAAATGGAATTAGGGTTTGCGCAGAAATAAAAGGGTTCTTTTGTTCATCATTTGCACATTTGCATTCAAGAAGAAGAAAGAAAGAGCTCTGCAAAAAGATTGCTTCAACTCTCTCAAGGATCAACCGCAGAATTTGATTCAACCAACAATCTTTTTCAGCTCTTATCATGAACCCTAGAAGCATAAAAGGTATTTTCTGCGCTTGAATATCTCTCTCTAAATCCTTTGAAAGATGGCTACTCCGAATGTTGTCAAAATCACTGATAGGCCACACCCTAAGTTCAAGAAACACCCTTACAAATCTCCAGAAGTTGATCCTTTAGGCGCCTTCTCTAGCATTCCGCATGGGGTTTTGCACGTAGAAGATGTTAGGGCATACATTCATGTGAATATTGAGGAATTTGTGGAATCCAAGCTGATGGATATCTATCACAAGTATTTAATAGATGACTCATTTGAACTCAAACCTCAGTACAAGGCCATCCAGGACAAGCATTTTGGACATTGCATCCATTTCCCCTATTTTGCATAAGATGAATGGATCTGGTATGTTCTGAGCAGAGTGCATGACAACTTCATGTGGTTGATGAGGCCATTTAAGATCACAAAAGATGCTATTAGGGTGGTAACTAGATTGTACTCATCTGGTGAGTTACCTACTCTCAAATCGGTCAAAAACTAAACTATAAGTGAGGCTACCGGATTAAAATTTGACAAGAAAGCAATGACAATAGAAGATATCACTGATCCGGATATCAAGTTTGCCTCCATAATAATTGGCTACAAGATATATCACTCTAGCAGGGAGAATTTTGTATCCAGAACTGTAATTTATACTGCTTATCAGATGCTAAGAGAGAATGCAGATTATGATATTTGTGAGCTTCTTCTGAGCCAGCTGTTGGAAAACTTGCAAAAGATCAAAAAAGACAAGAACTCATTCAAATATGGTGGCCTGATATTATGTCTCTTCTTTTACTACATGAATGAGCTCCCCGGATCCAGTGGTTGGGTATGGAAAAATGACAGACCAATTGCCATACAAATTAGAGATTACATGTATGGGCTTGGTGATGCCAAGGCTCAAAGTATAGCACACTGGGGATACTTCAAGAACTTTCAAAGTATGATGTAGGCCAGAGAAAGAATCCTCCAATCATTAGTTGATAAATACAAGGATACAATGTGCTTTATGGTAGACATTGATCAATGCCTAATGGAGGCAATGGAGCCAAGAATAGTCTGGATTATGCCAACGGGGTATGAGGTTGATGAGAAAATCCTAGAGCTGCATATCCAACACCTGCTAAGTCAACCAAAGGACCCTAAGGCAGAAAGGTTTGGAACCTTCCAAGAGTTGAGTGTAAGAATTCATGTTGAACTGAGACAGCCTAAGATCAAGAGAAAAGTGAGAAGGGAAGTAGAAGAAGTTGCCAAGAGATATGGGATATCAAAGGAGGCAGTTGATGCCAATAGAGAGAAGGTAGAAAGGGCAGAGAAAGAAAGGCAAAAAGTAGAAAAAGAAAGTGCTCCGGTGAAAGCCCCTTCCCGGACTAGATCCTCAAAGAGCTCTGCGCCTGCTAAGAGTCCAAAAGCCTCAAAACCGGAAGCAAAGACATCCGAAAAAGGAGAAAAGACAACAAAGACAAAGGCCACAAGGTCATACATAAGCCAAAAGGATGATGAAGAGACAGAGTCAGATGAGGAGGTCAAGAAAATGAAGAAGAAGAAGAAAACATCTAGTGAATCCTCTGTCGATCAAAGCAAGGAAGAAAAGGTAGAAGAATTTGTTGAAAAGCCTACTCTCTACATTGATGATATCATCAAATCAGTCACTGTGGATGGGAACCTAAAACCAATGACTGAATTTTATGATGAATATAGTGAAGCTGACCAGAAGATCTTGCAAGATGCTACAGTCAGGTATCTAAACATCTATAATAAAGCATTCATTGAAATCATATCTCTAATTCCCAAAAGCCTAGAGAAGGAACTTGAAATAAGAAAGAACAATGCTAAGGCAAAGGACCTAGAGATCCAGGAACAGATAGCTATTCAGCTCTATCCTTCCACCACTCCTAAACAAATGAACATGATTTTCAACAATTGCAAGGATGCGTTTCGGAGCAAAGCCAGAATGAACAAGCTTATGCTCGGAGAGACTGATTAGGTGGCAAAAGAGACTGAAGACATCCTCTGGAATGCATATAAAAGATTCAATCTTCCTATTATAGAGGACATAAGTGATCAACCTTCTGCCATGGATGACGAAGGACTGAGTACATCAAAAGAAGAATCTACTATGAAAAATGCAAAAGAGCCAAAGAACATAAGTGAGGAAAGGATTCAAGACTTGGATTCCTCTGCTCCGGAAGAGGAAGTTCCTGAAGAAGTAAACAACTATTTTTTGGATCCCCCTGTTGACTCTGGAACTAAAGGAGAAGAAAGAAAAGATGAGAAAATTAGTCAAGAAGAAGAGGTTAAGGGAAGAGAAAAAGATCAAACAGAGAAACCCCCAGATGACAGTTCTGAAGCTGCAGAAGGAAAGAAGACTCTGTCTCCGACAAGAGACACTACAGAAATAGTTAAAGATTTCTTGACCAAAGAAATGATGGAATTAGATGAACCAGAGCTATTTCAAGGACCATTCAATTTTGATTCCCTCTCCCCAGTTCAGACAATGAAGATAGCATCCTTTGCCCAAGCAAAGGCAAAAGAAAAGCTTCTGAAGTCTCACATGGAAGACTATGAGCTAATAGAGATTGCATCCAGTGCATTGGAGAAGATCATGCCATCCTTCTAGAAGGATCTTTTGGCCTCTTCATCCGATAACTTGAAATCTCTTGTTAATTCAATTAGCACACATTTTGATTCTCTGGAGAAGTCAACAAAAGATAAAGTCCAGAAAGAGTTTTTGGGTAAGAGATTCTTTGAAGTACAAGGGCTAATAGCAAATGATAGGAGAAATCTAAATATTGGAATAAAGAGTCTAGAAAATGCTCTTAAAGATGGCAGAGAATTATACAAATTTTTTTTATCTTGGTCCACAGTAACAATAAACATTGCAAAGAAGGTGGAAGAACAAGAGGACAAACTATCAAGTTTATCCCAGATTTTTTATCCTCTCACCTCATCCATAATGATTCAAGAGTGCCAGACTATTGCCACTATAAATAAGATAAAGAGGCTTGAGAAGGAGAAGAAAAATAGAATAAGCAGGCTAAGTGAACTAAGAGGGATAATTATCCCCAAGTTAGAGGCAATGCATGAGGCCCTAACTGATGCTAAGACCAGCCCAGACCAGTGATCCAACAGACCTAAAGAGGGCAGAAGCCTTTGCATTTTTACTAAGTGGTCACATTTCAATTTTGGATAGGATGAAGCAAAGTTAGGCGATAGAAGGTATACAGTTGAAGACCACCTTTGCAGATATACTTAAGTATATGTAAGTATAACTTGTATATATACTTATGCGGATATGTATAGGCTGATTTTTAGAAATTTTGGTGTGCGGATTCTACCCTTTGCCATTGATGTCAAAGGGGGAGTGAAGAGTAATGAAAAATATGGAATCCAGCTAAGGGGGAGCTCTAGTAAAAGTATACATAAGATAGAGCATCAGCCAAGGGGGAGTTTGTTATGACACTTAATCATTTTTCACTAAGTGTTGCCATCAATGCCAAAGGGGGAGATTGTTGGCAAGAGACACTATGTGGCTTCATGAGTGTTGTCATTGATGGCAACAAAGTCCATCCCACTCATCCACAGCACATAGTATGTCTATACCAGAAGTCAGATTGAAGAGTGTTTTGGTCCGATGAACAAGAACAGAGCATGCAGCAAGGTCTGACAATCAGGTCCAGATCTCTCAGAAGAAGTATCTCAGCAAAGTGCAGACTTGGGGAAGTCAAGAGGAATACCATGACTGCTACATTCCAGAGATTGAGCCTCCAGTGATGAAAGAGTGAAAAGATATGAGCACCTAAGTGTTGGGTTCCTGTCTGGCAGAGTAGACTAAGGAAGAACTGACTGACAGAGCATCAAACCTTAATCCGGATAAGAAATTGATTGTGATCAAGTTTCTTGAGGGATCATTCATGATTGGCCGACATGATTGATGACTCCTATAACTATCTTTTTGATACGCATCACTTAGTAAGCATGGATTCAGTCGACAGACCAGAGTTTGGGAAAATCTTGAGTATTCCAGATGCCGACTAGAAAGATGTTGAAATCCTTTATGCGGATATATATACCAGATGGATTTTGATGTAAGAATGAATGTGGGATGGGATAGTGTGCAAAGAAAGGTAGAGATAGGTGTGGAATCAATAATACAAGTTTGGTATGTGACAGAACAGCAGCACTAAAGGAGTGGAAGAATGAAGTGTAGTAGATCAGTTTATTGAGCCTAACCGGAACTGAACCTTAGCATATGTGGATGCTTCTGATCAGTTCAAACACTTGGTTACTTTCTTTATACCTTGTAGACAGTGAGTCTCTTGTAGGCAGTGAGTCTCTTGTAGGCAGTGAGCCTCTTGTGAGCAGTGTGCTCGGGCAGTGAGCCCTAATTGGCAAGTGCCATTTTGTACTTCTTATTCTTCTAACAGAGAATACAATCTTGGGTTAGTCACCCCGTAGTTTTTCCCTTAACAGGGTTTTCCACGTGAAAAATATTGTGTTATGTGTGTTGAGTTTATTTCTGCTTCCATGGTTATGTATGCTTATATGTTTTGATGTTACACTAATTGTTAAAGAAGAACAGAAAGTTAAAGTATTTAAGATAACTGATTCACCCCCCTCTCAGTTATCTACCTTGTTTCCAACAGAAACATCCTGTTGTGTGAATATATCCTTAACTGCAGCATGAAGCACATATGCAATAATCTTAGCACCAATCAAATATGGCCTACAACTCCTTATAACCTTTACCAGAGCATAAACTTGTTTCTCCATAATATCATATTTCGATTCAGCATATTGAAGATACTAAAAAATGAAATGGGTTGTGTAATATTTGAAATCAAAATGAAGGTTAACTATGAATCAAATGCAAAATAACATGATTATACCTTCATGTGGGAAGGAGATGCACCCGATAGAGTCTCCTCAGATTTTACCCATGATAACCGAAATGTATGTGGATTGCTCAAATGCTCAACACAATGTAAGTGAGATGGGGATTGATAGATTAGATGGGATTGAGACAAGATTTTGACATTAGGATGGTAGTATTAGGAGATTTGTGGAGTGATTTGGGCAGAGGTCTGATGCATGAAGAGGTCTCTTTAATGGCCTAGAGAGGGGTCCAATTTATAGAATTTTGGAGATGAGGATGGAGGGTGAGGATTTAGTTGATGAGATCAAGGGCTAGGAATAAAAGTGAATCTTTTATTCCTAGTGGATGAATTAATAATTCTCACTTGGAGAAGAGTGGAGGATAGTGGATGAATTAATAATTCATTTTTGGGAAGAGTGGAGGATAATGGGGGACAACTGAATTTTAAATTCAGTGAGTGGAGGATAGTGGGGGACAACTGAATATTAAATTCAGTGAGTGGAGGATAGTGGGGGACAACTGAATTTTAAATTCAGTGAGTGGATGATGAGGTAAGCAGGGTTAATTAAGTGTTTATCTTAATTAACTTAAGTCTAGGTTAATCAGATAAGCATGATTTATCTAATTAACAGGGATTAGGGAAATGGATAAATCAACTAAATAAATATTAGGAATATTCATTCAATTGATAGGATAGGGTTGTAAGATTAAATGGATTAATTAGGTGAATTAATTGATCACCAGGGATATGCAGATAGGGAGAGTGGATTAGTGTAGAGATACGGGAAATTGGTTTGTAGAGCAATCCAATTTTTGGTGTCTACATTTGCCCCTCTTTGAGATGGTGTTGCGGCTAAGTAACATCATTTCAAAGAAGTTAGAACATAGAGATGGATTGGATAGAAAAAAGATTTTGGTTTGGAAGAATAGGGTAAGGTTTGGGGATATTTGGTAAGGGTGATGCCCCATCGAGAGGATAGGCGGGTTGCGAGAACACGGTTGTGCTCTCGAAATGGATGGAACATATTGGTTAAACTGGTTAGAGGATAAGTGGTGGGATGAAAGGATGATGATGTTTAGAGATGATTGGTGGATGATCATTGTGCTGAAACTAAATTTGAGCAATCCTAGGTTTGATATAGCAAAGTGGATATGTTCACCAAGGTATAGAAGACCAGGGTGATAATGTTTATCCAACATTTGCATGGACTAGATACGCAAACAAAGGGATGATCGCATGCATGCCCAAGATAGTACAACCTTGTCTAGATGAGGGAAGGGGACTCATAGCATAAGCTCTTAGTACGAAAAAGGTGTAATGAACCTTAGATGCATAAGGAGATCAATATGCTAGAACCGACCCTATGATCAATCAAGATATGAATACTAGCTTGGAGTAATGAAACCAACCCACAAGCACAACATACAAAAGCAAGACTATGTCCCATTCTAGATGTTTTCACCACATACCATGATATAGTAAGATCAAGGTAGCTTTGATGTGATCTTCGAATAGGACAAAAGATAAAAATCAAAAACCAAAAGACCAACGAACCAAACAAGTAACCATTGTATCTTTTGCCAAAATGGATGATGATGTGATAGATTCTGCCTATCGTAGGAAAGATATATCCTAAGGCAAGAATTGATAGATCATTGGATGAGGTTATGATGATTGGATAGATTCTGCCTATCATAGGAATGACATATCCTAAGGCAAGAATCGATTGATGATTGGATCATGTTTTGTTGATGTAAGATTGGCTCAAGATATGATGGTGACAAGTTATGGTTGATGCTGATTTGATAGTTGATGATTTTTGATAAGGGATGATGCTTTGATAGATGATGTGATGCTTGGATCTAGTGTAAGCTTATTGAGGATAGATGTGATGATGATGTGGGATGATGATAAATGTGATGATGATGAGAGTGTGATGGAGCAATTTTTATTTGTGTGATGGATAGATTATTTTTGGAATTTTGTGTGTTTTCTATTGTTTTGGGATTTTTTGATATTTGTGATGTTTTTGGATTTTTGATTTTGTGATTTTTTTGATGTTTTGATTTTTTTATGTTTTTGGATTTTTTGATTTTGTGATGTTTTTTGGATTTTTTGATTTTGTGATTTTTTTGGATTTTTTTATTTTTTGTGATGTTTTTGGATTTTTGGATTTTGTAGAAAGGGCATGATTTATTATGATGGTTTCCTTGGATTTCGAGTGGATAGCCTTTGTGCTAAATACCAATGACAAGGGAACACCAAGTCTAGAGGTGAAGGTGATGGGGTTGGATAGGGGGATTGGCGGTGAAAGGATAGTGGATAGGAGACTTTGATAAATAGGTAGAGACATGTGGATAATGGGTAGGATGGGGGATGAAGGATCTAGTAGGGATACATGATAAGTAGGTGGAGGGATTTGTTAGTGGAAGGTGATAGAGAGGAGATTCATGATAGATGGATTGCAAGATAAATGGATGGGAGATGGGGACAAGGATTTTCTCCAAGGGCTAGGTTGCAAGGAATCATATGCCGCAATGCTTAAGATTTTACATGATGGGTTCATGTTTGAATGGATGGACTTTGCAGTAGATGGATGGAGGATATGCTGACAAAGGAAGTATGTCAAGAGGTCTCCAAAGCATGTTGTTGATATGTTGCCCCTTGTCTTTATCAAGATCTAGGGTGAGAGATGGTTGAAACAAGATATAATGGATATGATGGATGGGAAATGATAGGATACATAGGGGATGGTGGATAGGAATACGATAGGATAAAGATAAGACAGTGGATAAGATGTGCAAGGATATTATGGATGTGGATGAAGGATATGGTTTTGCCGTGTAGGGATACAAAATGGATGGAAAAGCGATTACGCATGACGCCCACAAGGGGTTTTCATCATGGTACTTATCCAAGGCGCCACAAGGAGTGGTGTTCACCATTGGACAGATTTTTTCTCTTTACTAATTTTTTGATTTTTTTTGCATTTTTGATGGAATGGGGACTCTAGCGTCTATTTCCATAGCAAGGAGAAGATGGTCCCATGTTGGATAGCATTATGGATGATGATTGCATGGATGTTGGTACATAGGAGAAGATGGAATGGATGGTGGATAATGGATTATGATATGGATTATGTGGATAATGATGTGGATTATGCAAAAGCATGGACCATAGGAATGTGATGGGAAAAATATGTAGGATAGTGAATGAAAGATGGAGAGATGGGGGTATGTGGGAATGTTAAGTGGTGGAGGAGAACCAAGACCAGTGGTTGCACACATTGTGATGTATTTGGAAGCTTGTTTGGATGTGGAGTTGGGAGTAATGGAGATTGGGATGGGGGATATTTGGATGGTCGATTTGGGGTTTTAGGGACCCAAATAGACTTAGACTTTGGGGGATTTTTAGATGGGGAGCGGGGTGTTTGGGATTTTGGGGTGGATTGGGATGTGGATGCCTCATTAGAGTTGAGTGACTTTTGTTTGGGGACCCACACCATTTTTGCTTTTGCTTTTGCTTTTTCTTGTGAGGGTGTGGGCTTTGATAGCCTTTTTGATTTTTCATTTTGATTGGAAGGGAGAATATCCTTAGGTTTTTGTGCTTTATGAGTTGAGGCATTCAAATTTTTGAATCCCATGGATTTGGGGGAAGCTTCATGTTTGACAGATGTGTGCTTTTGTTGGTCTTGATTGGGGTTTTTAGGGGATTTATGGGTGGAGGGGTTAAAAGTGGATTTATGGATAAATGGATGAGGGGATTTAAGGATAGGGATATTCGGAGTTGGGAGGATGGGAGGATAAGAGGATTTGTGGATAGGGATGTGGGGAGTTGGTAGGATGGGAGGATAAGAGGATTTGTGGATAGGGATGTGGGGAGTTGGTAGGATAGGATGTAGAGTGGATTTGATAGGGATCTTTGGAGTTGGAAGTAGTGGAGGTAAATTGGATGGAGGGAGATCGATGGTCACATGCTTTTGCAAATGGTAGGATGATGGAGGAGGGATGGCGACATATGTTTTGGAAGTGAGATGAGATGCACCATGTTTGGGATTGGATGAATGGATTTTGGAAGGTGGATGGATGGTATCGACATGTGTAGATTGTTGTTCTTGGGATGCATAGCCAAGGCCATGTGAGGATGGATGGAATGTGGTGTGGATGGGCTCCAAGATGCCTTGTTTGTGAAGGCCTAAGCCTTTGCCTTGATAGTTCATGTGTTGGAGCATGCGACATGCAATGGGATGTTTGGTGCTTTGGAAACAAGACGCGAATCCATTATTTGTTGGAGATAGCTAGGTGGTGGAAGGAAGTTGTTCGCCTCCTACAAGGAAGTCACCACGGATGAAAGTGCTTGTGCCAAGTGGATAAGGGGATGGATTTGTGATGGGATTGGTAGATGGAGGTAAAGGATTCATGGGGGATGGTAAAGGGGTGGTAGAGGTTGATGTGGGATGAATAAGGTGATCAATAGATGGTAGGGGATCAGGAATGGGATTAGATGGGATGATTAGATCTTGATTAGGAGAAGGGGTTGATGTTTCAACATGCTTTGGATTTGATTCTTGACATAGGTCATGTGTTTGAATGGAAGTGGGAGTTATTTGGATAGATGTGGTGGGTGCTTGGATGGATGTGATAGGTGTTTGACTTATGGGTTCTTGAACATGGCTACATGATGGTTCTTGACTTTGATAGGGGGTTGTTCAAGAGATTTGGTGGATGTTGGATTGCATGAGGGTGTTTGATTCCTTGCTAATAGCCAATGGATGGTATCCTTCATGAGTTTATGGGTTGAAGAGCAATATAATGGATGGATAATGATCGTGGTTGGTGTAGGATTAGGATGGGGATTGGATAGGTGGGTGACAGGATTAGGTAATGATGGTTCGTAGATGGGTTCAAGGATAGGTGTTGGATTAGATGGTGGAGGCCACTCTAGATTGGTATCTCCCTTGTCAAAGGTTATTAGATCTTGCCTAAGATAACTGGGACTCATTTGATTTATGTACAAGGGACCACTTGGACTTGCATGTGCTTCTTGTTGCAAAGGTGGATTTGGGCTCACTAGTGCTTGTTGGGGAGGCCATTGATAGTCTTGGTAGCTAGGTGTAATGGTAGGATATGTAGACAAAAGGTTTTGGGGTTGGTATGAAGTTGAGGGCATTTGATCTTGTTTCCACGGTGGATTTGGGCTTACATGTTCTTGTTGTGATGACACTTGGTTGCCTCGTGGATGGGCTTGGTGGTATGTTGGAATGTTAGAAAGAGAAATTGGATAATGTTGGGGTGAAGGTTGATTTGTTGATGTGGCATTGACATGATAGGTGGATGAATTAGGTTGGTATGAAGTTTAGGATGATGACATGTAAGGTTGTTGTGGAATTTGTTGAGGTTGGGATGGTGTTTGGACTTCTTGTTGTGATATGATTTGTTGTTGATGTTGGTAAATATGTTGATGTGATGATGATGGAGGGGTTGCATAGGATAATGATTGTTGTGATATGGATTGATATAGATAAGGGTTGTGATAAGTTGATAAAGGGTTGATATGACATGTGGATGAATTTCGTTAATATGAAGTGGGATAAGTTGATGCAGAATTGGTTTGATGTGTAGATGGATATGATGGGATAGGTGCTAGATAGGATGGTCATTGGACTTTGCAAGTGACCAAGAGGTGTTGGATTTCTTCCAAGAGGTATTGTATGTGTGAGGATTGGCTTGTTCAACCTATTTGAATCAATTCTTGAATTCTTTGAAAGGTTCGCTGCTCTAAAGGGGATTGGCTTGCATGCATGTGGTGAAGCATATGAAGGAGCTTTTGGAGGTCCTCTAAGGTTGACATGATGTCACACAAGTGGTTAAATCTTAAGTCCTTTTTGGCAAGTGCTTGGTTATGATTCGATGATGATGTGGATTGTTTGGATGAAGTTGATTAGGATGAAGGTGAATGACTTTCTTATGTGTTTGATGTTTATCTTGATTTGGCAATGTTTAGCAAATGATCACATGAACAAACAAGAATCACTCACACAAGACACAAGCAAATTTGAATTTTGAATTTTGAAGAATATGAGAATGATTAAGCAATCACATGTGTAAGACAAATCAATATGCCCTAATGCCTAGTTTGATGGGGTATGTCCAGTTAGGTCTTAGACTAGATTGTACGAGGTTGACTAGGAATTTGAAAGCGAAATCTTGCCACATAGTCAGGAGAAGGGGGTAACCCACCCTTCACCTTCACTTCCCAAAGGTAGAAAGTTCTTTGGGGCTTAGCCAAGAGTGACAGGATTCTAATTTCAAAGAGGGTGTCTTTCGATTCAGCCTCAGATGAGGTCGTCCCTAGGGGTGATGAAATCCCCTAGCAGGCCTCCTAGGAAAGGGATTGACAAAAGTGAATCAAGCGAGGTGTTTTTGATCTCCAAGATCGCCTTGTGGTGCGAGGAGAGAGCATACACACACCCAATTGATTCACACTCGCAGTTGATTAATTACCCTTAGAAAATGAAATGTGTAAAAGACACCTCAATCAATGGTTCTTTTTAGCCCAATTTCAAGGTGTGATTGAAGACACTGGTTGATTTTATGCCCAATTTCAATGTGTGATGATCAAACAATGTTCGTTTTATGCCCAAACTGAAGTGTGTTTGCAAGCAATGATTGAGAGATAAAGGATGAAAATGGATGCACCTGATTAAATTTCTATCCAAATTGATGTAGATGTTGCTCCTGCTATTGTTCCAGCCTCGAATGGTCACCTGTAAGTCACAAGAACAAGAACGGAGCAAGTAGACTAGCCAAGGAGATTGTGATGCGAAAATTGATAATATGATAAAATTTGATGAAAGATGAATAGATACAGAGAAAAGAAGTGCATAAACAGATTCTTCAGGAGATTCTATGCAATTTGAAAAAAAAAAACCGCTGAAAACTTATCAAAATTGCAAAAGATATGATGATTTGAAGTTTAAATGCAAGTTTTACTTTGACTGATAAAAAAGGTAGGAAAAAGGTATAGTTTCCTAAAAATTTCTACACAACTGCATAGTTGGTTGAGTCCTCTTTCTGACAACTATTTAGTTGTTCGATTTCACCACCGTATGCGAAAGTTGTGCCAGTTTGAAAAAAACAGCCTCCTTCGGTGTGTAGAAGGCACTAGGAGTTCACTTGACTGTTAGGGTTGACCGCTAGCAGTTAAGAGAAATCTGGTCACATGCTGGCGGTTAGAGTCAATGGCTAGTGGTTAAAGCAAAATAGGCCCCTGGTCGCTAATATGACTAGGGGCTTATCCCTTTGAAAAAAAAGATAATATGGGGGGGTTTTTGATAGCCTTTACCCCCTAATTCATAGGCGCTAACGGGACCAAGGTTGAAAACCTAACATGAGAGTTTAAATCCGAATGGGACTAGGTGGTTTAGGGTTCTGCATGGTGGCGAACTGGGGTTAGGCAGAGAGCGGCGGCAAGGTTAGGGCACACGCAAGGGTGGAGATGAGCTACACAACGGTGGAGGAGGTTTATAGCGAGCAGACGCGAAGATCTAAGGGAGTGGAGTGTAGGACAGACAGCGGAGGATGAATTCGGTGGTGGTCAGGTGGCGCGGGGATGTTAGGGTAGAGTGGTGGTTAGCAAGGTGTCAACTGAGGGTCAACAGAGGTGGGGAGGACTGGTGGTATGACCAGCGATGGCAGAGGAGTGGTAGTCGTGAGATCTCGGGCGAAGTTGGGAGGTGCAGCAGTGACAGTGAAGGTTGGAGGTAGCGCAGAGGAGCGGTAGTTACTGATGGCGACAAGGGTCGAAATCACCACTGGTGGCGATGGGGTGGCTACTGGTGGCGACGACTTTGGTTTTGACTGAGGACTGTGTTAGGATGGTCGGGTGGTAGCGGTGACGACAAGGTGGAGCGTGGGTGGTGGTCAGGAGTGGGAGGTATGAAATGGAAGTGGTGGAGGGAGTTAGGGTAGGGTTTCAACTGGAGATCAGGATTTTGTGGTTGAATCTGCATAGCAGCGAGCATGGTGGAGGAGATGACCACCGGTGGCGAGAGTTAGGGGTTACGACCAGGGGAGGTGAAGCGATGTCGGGTGTAACGAAAACCTGCAAACAAACACATTAACCCTGCAAGACAAATGCTCGTCCTACAAAAACTAGTCGATGATAACAAACAAACAATGTACTGATCAGTACGACAAGGGGTATGGTTCCGTACGGTACGGACTGTACCCTAAAAAATTTCAAATTTTTTAAAAAAATTTCACATAACCTAGGCAAATTTACTATCAAAATTCACAGAAACAGCAACCTGGTCACAACGGTGAGGTTAGTTTTCGCCCAGGATGCAACCTGCAATAGGTCACCCACCAAACTTGCAAAACTTGCCACAAAGAGGGCTAGAAAATGAAGATTCTGACAATAAAACCTTCATAAACTGACGATTAGATTCGAGACCGAGCGTACCAAATGTAATATGTGAAATCAAAATGAAGGTTAACCATGAATCAAATGCAAAATAACATGATTATACCTTCATGCGGGAAGGAGATGCACCCGATAGAGTCTCTTCAGATTTTACCCATGATAACCAAAATGTATGTGGATTGCTCAAATGCTCAACACAATTTAAGTGAGATGGGGATTGATAGATTAGATGGGATTGAGACAAGATTTTGACATTAGGATGGTAGGATTAGGAGATTTGTGGAGTGATTTGGGTAGAGGTCTGATGCATGAAGAGGTCTCTTTAATGGCCTAGAGAGGGGTCCAATTTATAGAATTTTGGAGATGAGGATGGAGAGTGAGGATTCAGTTGATGAGATCAAGGGCTAGGAATAAAAGTGAATCTTTTATTCCTAGTGGATGAATTAATAATTCTCATTTTGGGAAGAGTGGAGGATAGTGAATGAATTAATAATTTATTTTTGGGAAGAGTGGAGGATAATGGGGGACAACTGAATTTTAAATTCAATGAGTGGAGGATAGTGGGGGACAACTGAATTTTAAATTCAGTGAGTGGAGGATAGTGGGGGACAACTGAATTTTAAATTTAGTGAGTGGATGATGAGGTAAGCAGGGTTAATTAAGTGTTTATCTTAATTAACTTAAGTCTAGGTTAATTAGATAAGCATGATTTATCTAATTAACAGGGATTAGGGAAATGGATAAATCAACTAAATAAATATTAGGAATATTCATTCAATTGATAGTATAGGGTTGTAAGATTAAATGGATTAATTAGGTGAATTAATTGATCACCAGGGATATGCAGATGGGGAGAGTGGATTAGTGTAGAGATATGGGAAATTGTTTTGCAGAGCAATCCAATTTTCGGTGTCTATAGGTTGTTCATGTCCATCTCAATTTTTTTGTAACATAGTTGCAATAGTATGATATGAGGCAAATGAAAACAATTGAAAAGGCCTAGAAAAATTAGGTGTGATTAACACTAGAGCTTTCTTGATTGCATCTTTAATATCTTGAAATGATTAATTTGGCTTACCTTCCCATACTATACTCTTCCCTTTCTTCAACATCTTATATATAGCTTTATTTTCTTGGGAAAATTAGGAATAAATCTTCTAATGCCCAAAGAAAGATTGGATACGTTTGTGATTGTTTTAGGTTGAGGAATTTTGTTGATTGCAGCAACTCTTTCTGGATCAATTCTAACTCCATCCTTTAATACTATATGCCCTAGTAACTTTCCTTTTGTGAACCCAAACATGCACTTCTTGGGATTCAGGGATATACCATACTCTAGACATCTCATGAAAATCTTTTCAAATGACCACAATGTTCATCTTCTTTCTTCGAGTAAGTCGTTAAGTAATCTTGATACACAACCAGAATATCATTTACTGTATCTACAAAGGCCACATCCATTGCTCTGTGAAATGTATGTCCAAATGACATTCTGACATACACATATGTACCCCAAGGAATTGTACAAGTTGTCTTATATTGTTCTGAGTCCTCGACCTTTACTTGATTGTAACCAGAAATGTCATCCATCATAGATAACAATTTGCATCCAGTCACTCTTTGTAGCAATGCCTCCATGTTTGTAAATGGATAATTATATTTTAGAGAAGAAATATTTAGGCTCCTAAAATAAACACATAACCTGATATCCCCATTCTTCTTCCTAACAGGAACTAGATTTGATACCCATGTAGAATACCTAATGGGCTTGATAATTCTTCCTTCTCTAAGCTTGGTCAAATCTTGATGCATTTTAGGGGCTAACATAGGATTGATGGGTCTTTGCCTTTGCTTGAATGGTTTGGCATCAGGTTTGACATGTATCTCATGCTGAAACAAATCTTATTTGTATGCTTTTAAGTCATTGTATGACCATGCAAATACCCTACTATACTTCCTCAGTAATGTAATTAACAATTTTTTATCTTAGGATTCAATTTTTTCCAATATACACATATTTAGGAGAGGATTGTGTGCCTAAATTGATTTATTTAAAATCACTCTTTCACAATAGCAGGTTTAACTACACTTCTATTTGCTCCATCAAATACCCTTTCTAGAGATACTAACCCTTTGCGAATTGTATTCATTTTCAAATGAATAATTTCATTCCCAAATAGAGTTTCTTTTCCATCCACATTTTCTACAAAATGTTGAAAATCAATCTCTTGACTATCATATGCATTAATGCCATTTGGAAATTTAAAAATGTCTTGGTCATAATTGAATATCTGTCAGTGATAGATGTTATCTGGGACTAAAGGTCTCATCAATAGCTCCACCTTTGTAATATTTTTAAAAGATTGATCCTCTAATCCAATAGCTGTAACTTCCAAGAAATATGCAACTAAATTTATTTTCCTTTCCACCCATTCAATGGCAAAATCATCACATAACTCTATATTATCTAAAATAGCATTCTTGTATTGCTTTAGTCTTTTATTCTTTGAGGCATACTTCCCTTTTACATGTGAGATAACTAATCCAAAATCACCTTTAACCCTGACATTCTTCACCTTATACTTTAGAGATAAATTCAAACCCAATAGCAAAACCTCATACTCTACTACATTATTTGTGCACTCAAAACCCAATTTGAAAGAAAACTTAAAATTATTATCATCAAGAGATGTCAACACAAATCTAGCTCTTGCTAAAAGGAAGTTAGGTGTGCGTAAATCACTTCCTAAACTAATCTAATGAGAGGAGAGGTATGCAAATTCTTTACAACCTTTACAATTGCACAAATATGAAACATATATTAGAGATATTACAGGAGCAAATACAAAACAAGAATGTAGACAGAGAGAAGTAGACACAAGATGTACGTGGGGAAAACCTTTTCAGGTAAAAAATCCCACATTCTAAAACCTGCACAATGTATTATCTGAAACAATGGGTGTTTACAATACACTTGCAATGCGCGTTCTTACAAGAATCTTCAAATGTCAATTCTGAAGTTATTCTAGTAGCATAACAATACCTGTAAAAACACTATGCAACTATAACTCCAAACTATGCATTATATAGAGATTACAAGGCAAATATTGAGAGCATCTTGTAATAGGTGTCCACCTTGGCCACATGGCCATTATTCCACATCAAAGGACACTTGTCCTTGTTGAAAATACATCCCTTACATCTGTCATACATGGTAGATTTGACTTTCCCAATATAGAGCTCTCCAAGCTAAAAATAGACTAACAGATGCTCTTACGCATCTTACAGTTGTTATAGATTTTCCCAAGATAACAACTTTTAATGTTGTAAGAGAATTCATCATACAATGCTAAATATAGGATATTCCTCTTACAACATGTCACAGCCCAACTTGGGTGCCCCAAGATGCCTTTCCCTCATGCAAAGATCCTCACCGACACTTGTCATCACTTGTCATAGGAATCTCCAAACTTGGCTCTTACGCATCATAGATTATGTCATATGGAATATTGTCTTCCACACACCACAAGATGCCGACACATGGCATATTAGTGCCACCTCAAATGGGATGCCCAAATCCATGTAGGTTTGACTTGACCATCCAAGTCACATTCCAAGTAAGATGACATGTCACCGTGCCACCTCACTAAGTGACCAAACTGAATGTGCAAGTAATTACAACATTAGGCAATAAATTAATATACAAATAAATAAATAATGCTAGGAATTTGCAAAGGTTTAGATACCTTAATTCCCAACATTCTCCCACTTGTCGAACACCTTGCTAGGGGCCAAAAGGCCCATAGACTATGAACACCATCTGAACTTCTCTGTGCCCATTGGTTTCATCAATGCATCTATAACATTCTTCAAAGTGTCTACTTTCTCCAATATTACCTTCCTATCCTTTACCATGTCTCGCACAAAATGAAACTGTACATCAATATGCTTTGTTCTGGCATGGAAAGTTAGATTCTTTGCTAAGCAAATCGCACTCTAATTGTCACAACAAATAGTAATATGTCCTGCATCAACACCAATATATGAACAAAACCTCTTAAGCCAAATGACTTCCTTACAAGCTTGAGTTGCTGCCATATACTCAGCTTTTGTCGTGGACAAAGCAACCACAGGTTATCTCTTACTCATCCAACTAATTGCACCACTGAACATAGTAAACACATAAGCACTGGTGGATCTCCTGCTATCAATGTCACCTGCCCAATCAAAATCCACAAATCCACAAATACATATAGAATGCAGAGGTCCGGTAGGATAACCATGATAACATAGGGAATACTCAAAAGTACCCCACAAATATCTGAACACTCACTTTACTACATCCCAATGTACCTATCTAGGATTAGCCATAAACTGACTAAGGACTCCCACTGCTTGGGCAATGTCTGGTCTTGTACAGACCATAGCATACATCAAGCTGCCAACAGCACTAGCATAAGGTACTCTGCTCATATCCTCCGTCTAAGAAGGAGACTTTGGACAATCATTAACAGACAACTTTGTTCCCAATGAAACAGGAATAGTCAATGGTCTACAATCTACCATGCTAAATCTATCCAACATGGTCTACACATACTTACTCTCACTTAACCAAAGTTTTATATTTTCTCTGCCTCTTCTAATCTCCATCCCCAAATGTACCTAGTTGCCCCTAAGTTTTTCATCTCAAACTGTGCTAACAACTGAGACTTCAAATCAGAAATCATATTCTTACCATTCCCAATCAGCAACATATCATCAACATATAGTGTAATAATGAGAATTTGATCATTGTCAAAGTTATAATACACACAATGATCTGATTTTGATCCTAGATATCTAATTGATAACACAAAGGCATCAAATTTCATGTACCACATCCTAGGAGATTGCTTCAAACCATACAAAAGACTTCTTTAACTTGCAAACCAAATTTTCTTTACATCTTTCTATGTAATGCTCTGGTTGTGACATAAATCTCTTCCTCCAAGTCACCATGAAGGAAAGTTATCTTCACCTCCATTTGTTCCACCTCTAGATCATAAGCAGCTGCAAGAGATAATAGCAATGAAATAGATGTCAGTTTTGTAATGGGAGAGAAAATTTCACCATAATCAATTCCCTCCACTTGTGAATACCCCTTCGCAACCAATCTGGCTTTATACTTTTCAACACTGCCATCTGCACCAAATTTCTTCTTAAAAACCCATTTGCATCCAACAGGTTTCCGACCATGAGGCAAAGACACCAAGTCCCAAGTTTTATTCTTTTCCAAAGAATCCATCTCATCTTCCATGGCCTCCTTCCAGGAACCTGCATCTTTCATGCCCATAGCCTCTATCACAATTCTAGGCTCATCAACATTAGTAAGCAAAGCAAAAGCACAACTAGAATCAAGAAATGTATAACCAAACCTCTCAGGTTGCTTCTTGATTCATGTGGACCTCCTCCAAGGATGAGGTCGAGGTTCTACTTCATCTTCTAAACTTTCAGAGTTGCCAGATCTCTCCCCATCATCAAGTCCAACAAGGTCATTCGGTTCAGTCTTCTCAGGGGTAGAAGGAAACTGAACTACATCTTCTTTCTTTTCTTTCTCTTCTGGCTGTAGAATAGTGGAAGAAGGTGTTAGCTCTCTAAAAATAGCACTTCTGCTATATAACATTTTTTTAGCCATAGGATCCCAAAGCTTGTATCCTTTCACACCGACACCATAGCCAATGAAGATACACTTAGTAATCTTGTTGTCCAATTTTGACCTCTTCTCCCTAGGCACATGTGCATATGCCTCAGAACCAAAAACACGAAGATGTCTAACTGAAGGCTTCTTACCAGACCACACCTCCATAGGTGTCTTACCAACAAGAGCTGATGTAGGAGACCTGTTTACCAGGTAGCAAGCCGTGGTTGTAGCTTCAACCCAAAACATTTGTTTGAGGCTTGCTCCACTAAGCATACTCCTAGCCTTCTCCATCAGTGTCATGTTCATCCTCTCTGCAACTCCATTTTGTTGCGGGATGTATGGAGTTGTCTTATGTCTTTTAATCTCTTGCTCTTTACAAAACTTATCGAACTCTGTCAAACAAAACTTACCACCGTTGTTAGTCCTCAAACACTTAATCTTTTTACTAGTCTAATTTTCAACAAAAGATTTAAACTCTTTAAACTGACTAAAGACTTCAGATTTGCTTCTGAGAAAATAAATCCATGTCCTTCTACTGTAATCATCTTTGAAAGATACAAAATATATAGATTTAGAGATCGAAGGAACATTAACTAGACCAAACACATTAGAATGAATAAGATCCAATACACCAGAAGACTTATGAGAACTCGAGTAAAACTGAACACAGTTTTTCTTTCCATATATACAATGTTCACAAAAGTCAAACTTGAGATTACAATTATTTAACCCCTCAACAAGGTTTTTATTTTTTAGGGTTCTAAGACCCTTCTCATCAATGTGGCCAAGTCTCTTATGCCATAACATTGTCTTCTTAGCAGCAAGCTTAACTTCTAAAGCATGAGCACCCTTAGGTACCCAAAATGCACTACCATCAGAATTTGATACAACAGATCTTTTAGTTGTTGGTTCTAATGGTGGGGATGAAGTGACTGCATCTCTTTTCTTCAAGTCAAAAGAACTATTGCATTGTGAAATGCATGCCTCCAACTGAAACAAAGTACCTCTCCGAGTACCCTTCGCAAGCACCATAGCTCCTCTAGTTATCTTGCATCCTTCTTTCAAGAAGACAACTTGCACACCTGCATCATTCAATTTACTTACAGAAAGCAAGTTATGTGCCAAGCCTAGGATGTGTATAACCCCAAAGATCCCCTTCAGTTGTCCATCAGGGAATCAAAATGTGACTCTTCAATGGCCAACTATCTTCAGATGAGAGTCATCACCTAGGTACACTCTTCCACCATCGAACTCTTCATACTTCATGAACCAGTCTCAATGCAAGGTCATGTGGAAAGATGCACCAAAATCAATTAGCCACACATCATCAGATGCATAGGTAGCCAAGGCTGCAATGAAGGCATCACCATCATCTTGTGACTTGTCAGAATTTGAATCTGGGACATTCTTCTTTTTCTTCTTTGTTTCCTCTTTGCATTCCTTTCGAAAATGCCCAGTTTTCCCACAGTTCCAACACAATACCTTGGACTTTCCAGGAGATTTGGATCTCCCACAGGATTTGGATCTACCCTTCTCAACTTTCTTGTCTTTCTTTTTCCCTTTCTCCTTGGGTCTTCCACAAACCGCAAGAACTTCTTTGGCTGACTCGGATGAATTTCTCCGCATCTCTTTAGATAATAGTGAAGACACCACATCATCTATTTTGAAAGTAGATGTGGTACTCCCAATGGCCAAAACAAGATGATCATACACCGATCCTCCTCCATCTTCACACCAACGGATGTCAATTGTGCAACCAACATATTGAAGGCATTCATGTGATCAGCAACAGATCCTCCATCTTCCATCCTCAAAAAATATAGCTTCTTCCGTAGGAACAACTTGTTTACTAGGGATTTAGCCCGATACACATCACCAAGTTTCTTACACAGATCCTTCACAATTTTCTCCTCATGAACATTTAAAAGGACAAAATCAGCCAAACAGAGTCTCACAAGACCCTTAGCTTTATGATCTTTGTGATCCCAATCATCTTGGGACATTGCCACTGGTTTTACACCCGAAATTGCTTCCCATAGGTCTCTATCAACGAGCATGTCTTCCATTTTGAATTTCCACAACTAGAAATTGTTGTCATTAAATTTTTCAACCTCTATTCTTCCGGATGTGCCTACAATCTCCTTCCTACAAAAGAGATTTCAGAATACTCTACACAAACTCCCACTCAATCTAAGATTAGTACAAAAAACCCCTACCCAACAACTAAGACCAAAACTCGCTAGGCTCTAATACCAACTGAAAGGAAGCTAGGTGTGCGGAAATTGCTTCCTAAACTAATCTAATGAGGGGAGAGGTACGCAAATTCTTTACAACCTTTACAATTGTATTAATATGAAACATATATTAGATATATTACAATAGCAAACACAAAACAAGAATGTAGACAGAGAGAAGTAGACACAAGACGTATGTGGGGAAAACCTTTTCAGGTAAAAAACCCCACACTCTAAAACTGCACAATGTATTATCTGAAAGGTTTACAATACACTTGCAGTGCAAGTTCTTACAAGAGTCTTCAAATGTCGATTATGAAGTTATTCCGGCAGCATAACAGTACCTGTAAAAACACTATGCAACCACAACTCCAAACTATGCATTATATAGAGATTACAAGGCAAATATTGAGAGCATCTTGGGATAGGCGTCCACCTTGGCCACATGGCCATTATTCCACATCGAAGGACACTTGTCCTTGCTGCAAATACATCCCTTACATCTGTCATACATGGTAGATTTGACTTTCCCAATATGGAGCACTCCAAGCTAAAAATGGACTATGACAGATACTCTTACGCATCTTACAGTTGTCATAGATTTTTCCAAGATAACAACTTTTAATGTTGTAAGAGAATCCGTTATGCAATGCTAAATATAGCATATTTCTCTTACAACATGTCATAGCATAACTTGGTCGCCCAAAGATGCCTTTCCCTCATGCAAAGATCCTCACCGACACTTGTCATCACTTGTCATAGGAATCTCCAAACTTGGCTCTTACGCGTCATAGATTCTATCATATGGAATATTGTCTTCCACACACCACAAGATGCCGACACATGGCATATTAATGCCACCTCAAATGGGATGCCCAAATCCATGTAGGTTTGACTTGACCATCCAAGTCACATTCCAAGTAAGATGACATGTCACCGTGCCACCTCACTAAGTGACCAAACTGAATGTGCAAGTAATTACAACATTAGGCAATAAATTAATATACAAATATATAAATAATGCTAGGAATTTGCAAAGGTTGAGGCACCTTAATTCCCAACACTTGCTCCATTTTTGGAACAAGCTCCATCAAAAAACATAGTCCATACCTAATTTGCACTTTGTTCTTGATCTTTTGGATTCTCCATTAGACTGCTTTCTTCGTCTAGGCCATTCACTTCACATCAGAAATTGTCCATATATGTATCAACAAACAACACTTCTTGCCTCAAATCAGGAGGATCTTCAACTATATTTGGAGCTCTTTGTTCTCTATCCAGTCTCGCATCTCTTCCATTCATTGGTATCATGGCATATGAAGAATCCATACCATATTGTGGAGGAATATCTAGATCATTGTTATATTCATTTTATAATCTTTTTCAGGATATGCATCTAACTTGAAATTTGCATCTTTCATTATTCCTATAACTAGGACTTCTTTAGAGTCCATGGCAAAACATTTACCAAATGACCTCACAACTTGTATATCCAATTGTCTCATAAATTGAAGAGACATAATGTTAGTAGATGCACCTAAATCTTGTTGGGATAAGGTGCCATTAACCTTGTAAATCCCAATATTGTATTTATTCCATTTATTATATGTAATTTGTAATTATCCATGAGGAGATGTACTAGTTTCACTGGCAGGGGTAATTTTAGAGTAACCAGAGGTAATACGGAGTGACTTTTACTGTTGGAAAATGTAAAAACTCAAAGTAAATGAGGGTAGGTGTGCTCCCTTGGAGAATATACTATTTTTGGCATGTATGACAACTGCCATAATATTTTGTAAGTGAATCTATGACAGCTGCAAGTTGTCATAAGATTTTGATATTCTATGACGCATATGACAAATATGTTAATTGTATATTTGTTATATTTAGCCCAAGGTTCCTATCTTGGAAAGATACTCTTTTGTGGAATCTATGACAGTTATGACATGTCATAAGATGTTGTAAGAGGCCAAATTTAGTCTTGGACACCCAACCTTTGCATGGTTGTTTTTGGACAAGTGTAAGATGCTTGTAAGATGGTAATTAATGTTTACAGGTTGGAGAATCTTAGGAGAAAGAAGGTGAACGCCTAGGATGAGTTGGAAAAAGTTTCTATAAGTATTTTCGATGTCTTTGCTACTGTAATACAGATTTTAGGTACTCAGGTGATGTCAGAATGTTGTCGGATTGAAGACTTGTGGAGAGAGTTGTGTAGTTGATGTATTGTACAATCTTGTTGAGATTAATACAAACTTGTGCCTCTTTCTTGGTGGAGTGTTTTACCCACAAGGATTTTCTCCACGTAAACATTGTGTCATTGTGTTGAGTTCTTCATGTTTGACATCTTTTTTGTAGTGGGTTTTATGTTTTGTTACAATCTCCATTGTTAATGTACACTTAAGATTGCTGAAATTTATCTTGAATCAGATTTCCATTGAAGTAGTGTTGCTTTCATTTCTAATATTTGGTATCATAGCCTAGCCAGCTTTGTCTCTTGGGTGGTAATGTGGAAGTTGTAGCTGTAGTGGGAGATTTGGTTGTGTTTGTTTTGCAGATCTTGTGTTGTTATTATAGATGCATCCACTGTTGCATCAACCTCTCGATTGGACATTGAGAAGTTCAACAGAACGGGGTATGAGTTGTGGAAGATGAAAATGGAAGATTTGTTGGAAGAAAGAAACCAATGGTTGGTTGTTCAAAAAGAGAAGAAACCTAACGATGTCTCTCAAGATGAGTGGGATAGACTAGATAAGAAAGCACAAGGAACCATCCAGTTGTGTCTTTCAGACTTTGTCCTATTGAATGTAGCAAAGGAGGAGACCGCACACAAGTTGTGGAATCGGTTGGGTGAGATCTATCAAGCCAAGAGTATGGTAAATAAACTTTATTTAAAAAGAAAATTGTTTTCCATGAAAATGCGAGAAGGTGAATCAGTTGCAGAGCATTTAAATTCTTTTAATTTGTTATTGAGTCATCTTGATTCAGTAGATGTTGAGGTTAGTGAGGAAGATAAAAGTATCTTGCTTCTTTATTCTTTACCTGAGTCTTGGGAGAATGTTATCCTTTCTATCACTGCTAACATTGTGAATCCGAAGTTGGATGCTCTTGTTTCAGTACTACTGTCACAAGAATTGAGGAAGAAGAATTCAGATAGTTCAAGGGATGCTCTCAGTGTCAGGGGAAGGTCTAAGGAAAGAGGACCAAAAGGGAGATCAGAAAGGGGATAAGGACAAGTCTAAGGGCCGGTCTAAGACTCCTAGTAAAAAGAACAAAGTTAAGTGTTGGAACTGCGGTAAAAGGGGACATGTAAAGGAGTGCAAAAACCCCAAGAAATAGTGGGAGAGTGCTTCTGATAAGTCCTTGAATGCAGGTGGAGATGTTTTACTTTCTACATGTAATGTTGTTTCTAATGATCACTGTTTGGTTGACTCAGGATGCTCATTTCATATGACCCCACATAAAGAATGGTTCTCCACATATGAAGAATATGATGGAGGTAATATCTATCTTGGTGACAACTCTTCATATCTGATTGTCAGGAAAGGAAAGGTATTGTTGTGTTTTAGTGATGGGAGGATTAAAACCCTCCCTGGTGTTTTGCATGTTCCTAGATTAGCTAGAAATCTAATTTTAGTTTCAAAGTCGAATGATTTGGGAATGCATGTGACATTTGACAAGCATGGCTACAGATTGGTGAGAGGGAACTTGGTGGTAGTGAAAGGGAAGAGATTTGGGAACTTGTTTAAGCTTGAAGCCACTACAGTTTGTAATGCCTCTTATGTTTCTGAGGCTTCTGAAAATACTTTTATGTTGTGGCACCGCAGATTGGGCCACACAAGTAATAATGTATTAAAAACTATTAAGAATAAAGAATTGTTGGACGGATTCTCTTATTTTGATGAGCACTTTGATTTCTGTGAGCATTGTGTGTTTGGTAAACAAAACAGAAAATTATTTCCTTCAAGAAGCAATAGAACAAAAGAGAAATTAGAGATTATTCATATGGATGTGTTTGGACCTATGGATAATGAATCTATTCAAAAATCTCGTTATTTTGTTACCTTCATTGATGATGTATCTAGATATACATGGATTTATTTTATGAAACATAAATCTAAAGTTTTCACTAAGTTTAAGGAATTCAAAGTCTTAGTAGAGAACCAATCAGGTTTAAAGATAAAAATATTAAGATTTGACAATGGAGGGGAATATTGCTCTAACGAATTTGATGAGTTTTGTAAGCATGCAAGTATAATCAGACAAAAGACAACTCCGTATACACCACAGCAAAATGGTGTTGTAGAAAGGATGAACCGAACAATTATGGAAAGAGCTAGAAGTATGCTTAGTGATGCACAGTTGGATAAATATTTTTGGGCAGAGGCTATGTGTACTGCTTGCTACTTGATAAACAGATCTCCTTGTAAGGCTCTTGATTCAACACCTTATGAAGTGTGGACAGGTAAGAAACCTTCTGTTTCATATTTAACAGTTTTTAGTTGTGAGGCTTTTGTTCATGTGCCTAAGGAAAAAATATCTAAGTTGGATCTAAAGGCTAAAAAGTGTACATTCATTAGATATGGTGATTATGTCAAAGGTTATAAGCTTTGGAATCCACTAACCCGCAAGATTATCTTTTCTAGAGATGTTATTTTTAGGGAACTTAGAGCTATTTCTGAACCTGAGCAGCCAAAAGAAAAATAAGAAAAGGTAAAGAAGGTGCACTTTGATTTAGAGTAGCAAGATGCACCTTGGGAAAAACAGAATGATGGATTGGGGGGTGAAGAAGAAGAAGAAGATTCAAGTAGTTCTGATGAAGATGAATCTATTGTGATAGAAGAAGTTGGTACAGATGATCATGTAGAAGAATGAGTAGAGTCTCTTACTCCACCCTTGAGGAGATCCACAAGACAACGGAATCTAGATGACAGGTATAGCCCACCAGATTTCTGTTGTGTATATACTTTATTGAGTACTAACGATGAACCTAGATCCCACAGGGAAGCTATTTTTGCAGATGATAGTGAGTCTTGGCAGTTAGCCATGCAGGAGGAGATGATGGCTTTAGACTCTTGTAACACCTAGGATCTTGTTTGTTTGCCCAAAGGAAGAAAGGCCATAGGATGTAAGTGGGTCTTTAAGAAGAAGTTTGGAGCAGATGGGTCATTGGAGAAGTACAAGGCTAAACTGGTAGCCAAGGGCTACTCCTAGAGAGAGGGAGTTGATTTTGGTGAGATATTCTCTCCTGTTGCTAAATTGACTTCTATTAGATTTCTAAATTGAGTTGATTTTGGTGAGATATTCTCTGCAGCTTATGAGTGGGAGATTGAGCAAATGGATGCTAAGACTGCATTCTTGCATGGAGATCTTGAGGAAGAAATATATATGCAACAGCATGCAGGTTTTGAGGTAAAAGGAAAAGAACATTGGGTTTGCAGGTTGAAGAGGTCTCTTTATGGTCTAAAACAGTCCCCCAAAATGTGGTATCAAAAGTTTGATTCATTTGTTTTGAAATTGGGTTTTGTTAGAAGCGAGGAGGATCACTATGTTTACATTCATTGTGTTGATGATTCTATACTGGTTGTTGCTTTGTATGTTGATGACATGTTTTTCAGCAATACTAAGGGTATGATCAGTGAGCTTAAAGCCCAACTTTCAGGTGCATTTGAGATGAAGGATCTTGGTGCTGCAAGGTATATTCTAGGAATGGAGATCAGGAGGGACAGAGTTAATAGAAATCTTTGGTTGTCACAAAGTAAATATGTGAATACTATTTTGCAGAGGTTTACTTTGTAGGATTGTAACCCAATTAGAGTTCCTTTACCTATTGGTACTAAGCTTTCATTAGATATGTGTCCAAAGACTAAGGATGATCTTGAGGATATGTCTAATGTGCCATATACTAGTGTTGTAGGGAGTTTGATGTATGCAATGGTTTGCACTAGACCAGATATTGCCCAAGCAGTGGGAGTTTTGAGCAGATTTATGTCTAACCCTAGTAGACAGCATTAGAACTATGCAAAGAGGGTGTTTAAATATCTTGCAAGTACTCCTGATTATTGTTTGGTTTATTCTGGTACTAATAGTGCTGACAAATCTTTGGACATATAGGGTTTTGTTGATGCAGATTGGGCAGGTGACTTAGATAGTCGAAGGTCCATTAGTGGCTACGTGTTTACTCTATTTGGAAGAGTAGTGAGTTGGATGAGTAAGAGGCATCCCACAATTGCTTTGTCCACCACAGAAGCAGAGTATATGGCTGCTACTCATGTCTCTAGGGAGGCAGTTTTGTTGAGGAGACTGTGTACAGACATTGGTTTTGATTGCAGGATCATTCAGATTGGTTGTGATAGCCAAAGTGCTATCTGTTTGGCCAAGAATCCCATGTATCATGCTCAGACTAAGCATGTTGATGTTCAGTATCACTTTGTTTGAGAGTTGGTTGCAAATGGAGAGATTGAGCTGAAGAAGATAGACACTCAGGAGAATATTACAGATTCATTGACCAAGCCTGTGAGCACAGAGAAGTTTGTATGGTGTAGAGAGGCTATGGGCCTTATTTCTAGTGCCTGATTATTTTCATTTGATTTCCTATGGGTTGATTTACAATGTATAATGTCAAGTGGGAGAATGTTGGGATAAGGTGCCATTAACCTTGTAAATCTCAATATTGTATTTATTACATTTATTATATGTAATTTGTAATTATCCATGAGGAGATGTACTAATTTCACTGGCAGGGGTAATTTCAGAGTAACCAGAGGTAATTACAGAGTGACTTTTACTGTTGGCAAATGTAAAAACTTAAAACAAATGAGGTTATACATGCTCCCTTGGAGAATATACTATTTTTGGCATGTATGACAATTGTCATAATGTTTGGTAAGTGAATCTATGACAGTTGCAAGTTGTCATAAGATTTTGAGATTCTATAACGCATATGACGGATATGTTAGTTGTATATTTGTTATATTTAGCCCAAGGTTCCATCTTGGAAAGATACTCTTTTTGTGGAATCTATGATGGTTATGATGCGTCATAAGATGTTGTAAGAGGCCAAATTTAGTCTTGGGCACCCAACCTTTGCATGGCTATTTTTGGACAAGTGTAAGATGCTAATTAATGTTTATAGGTTAGAGAATCTTAGGAGAGAGAAGGTGAACGCCTAGGATGAGTTGGAAAATGTTTCTATAAGTATTTTCCATATATTTGTTGTTGCAATACAAATTTTAGGTACTCAGGTGCTACCGGAATGTTGTCAGATTGAAGACTTGTGGAGAGAGTTGTGTAGTTGATGTATTGTACAATCTTGTTGAGATTAATACAAACTTGTGCCTCTTTCCTGGTGGAGTTTTTTACCCATAAGGGTTTTCTCCACGTAAACACTGTCATTGTGTTGAGTTCTTCATGTTTGACATATTTTCTGTACTGGGTTTTATGTTTTGTTACAATCTCCATTGTTAATGCACACTTAAGATTGCTGAAATTTATCTTGACTCAGATTTCCATTGAAGTAGTGTTGCTTTCATTTCTAACAAATCTATCATGTGATTCCTTACTAACTTGTCATTTATCAACAATGTTACATAGAAGGGATCAACTTGAGATGGACTTTTGCTCAATGTCAACCCCAGATACACTTCATGCCTCTCAAGATTGTCTACCTTATTATTTAACTCTGTCATTTGGTTGTCTGTCTTTTGTTCTATTTTACATTCCTTATCGTGATCTATAGGAATATCACCAATGAGAGCTAAATCTCTATTCGTGTGTTCATTTATCCTCATCATTTCCATTAAAGGAACTTGAACTTTTATTTGATTCAGCATTTGAGCCATATCTACTGGAATATATTTAGCCAAAGGAACACCTAATGGCATCATAGTATTATTAGATAAAAGAGTAATATGACCAGTAGTACCTTGTTTATCATGCTCTTTCCCATCTAATACATCCTAGACAATTTGAGTCTTCTTACCATTTTGTTGGTTCTCCTTGTTTGTATTCCTAATCAAGACCTTACTGTTATTATCTTCATTCGGATTCTGATTCTTAGCACCATGCTAGACCTTTGAATGCACTTGTTTTTCTTCGATGAAAATACCCCTGGTATTTTCTAACCTGGTACTTTCTTTCAGACCTACTTTTCCTCTTAGGTTATACTCACTCCTAGCTTTAGCAATACCTACTACAATTATCTCTTTCATTTCTTCATCAGAAGGTCTCCTTAATTGAACCTTACTCCTATCCAAACTCACATTATACACATGAGAATCCTCTTCACTATCTGAGAAAACTTGTTGGTGATAAGAATTTGATACATACCTCATATTTTCAATGTCTAACTCAGGTCCACCTTCATTCTCAAAAGAGTACTCATCACTATTATAACATCCTTTTGAAAACAACATATTTATTTCTTGGTGATCCTGATTTTGTAGTGACTCATGACCAACACCTTCATACTTCTCATATTCTTCCTTATTGATTCAAAACCTCCAGAGCTATAGAGCATTGTAATGGAGAATGTTGCATTTGACATGCAAGGCACCATGAAGTAGATTCCACATTATTAACTCCATCTTTCTTTAAAGGATCTAGAGTCCCTCTATTTGTTGGTCATCTAGGATTTTGTACAATAGGTCTCTCATTATTCCATGCGGTATTGTATGGTTGATCTGATAATCTAGGCATCCTCTCCTATCTACCTTGATTTTGTATTTCTATAGTAATGACTTTTTCATTTCTTTCTACCTTATAACTCAATTCTTTGAGAGAATGCATTACCTAATCCAACTTATCCTCCTATACTGGAGCCTTACTATTTTGGCCCTTGTCATGAGGTAAAATCCTCACATCACTTCTTTTCTAAACTTTTCCAGAAGCTCTTTGATTACTTTCAATATTTGCAACCATCTTGTATGTTTCTCTTAATATGTGGGGATCTTTATCACGTAGTAAGTACCCCATATTAGCATAATATGCATTACAATACAATACTAAACACATAGATTCATTAGGCCTCATGTGTGCTAGTATCTTTGACATTAACCTAACAAATCTAGTATTGAAATCTAAAATAGATTCGTTTGACCCTTTTACAATATTTGTAAATTCATTGATGATGAACCATGCATCTATCTTGTCACCATACTATTCTTTGAATATTCTTTGAAATTCATCCCAAAACTCAATACTTGCATCAAGCAAACTTTTGTACCATTCTCTAGCAATGCCATCTAAAGATTGAACAAATAATTTCATCAATACATCTTCATATTCAATCTCATAATCATAAGTTAAATTATTAAAAGCCTTCAAATGGTCTTCACCTAAAATTGCATTGTTTCCCTGGAATTTAGGAAGTTTAGATCTAACCTCATTTGCAACCTCATTTGGATACCCAGGTATACCTATGAAATTCAACGGTCTATACCTATCCAAATTCAAAGGGGGTCTCACAGGAACATGTTGTCTATTGTTTCTAATATTTCCTTGTGGTCTTCTTGGAACTCCCCGATCAATGTTTCTCATATTATCAATCCTAGCTCTTATGTCATTCATATCCTTTTCAACCTCAAGTCTAGCTAACTATTCTCTCAGATTAGCAAGTTTCTGGCCTACATTCTCATTTCTATTTGTTAGGTTTTGTTGTACCCTAGGTTAATTATCTTCAAATTCATCATATTCTTCATGTGTTGGATTTTCCTCATAGGCTAGCTTTTTTGTATACCAATATGGCCTATCATTCTTATTAAGAGAGGAAAATGGCAGTTCATC
Source organism: Cunninghamia lanceolata (assembly GCA_027924645.1). NCBI lineage: Eukaryota > Viridiplantae > Streptophyta > Pinopsida > Cupressales > Cupressaceae > Cunninghamia > Cunninghamia lanceolata. The sequence continues at coordinate 88,519 of BSBN01001811.1, read as the reverse complement.
AAAAAGGGTATTATTTCTCACATTCATTTTTTCCCTCAATGCTTCATTAATATAGGGTTCTTCGTCCTTTTCCCTCCTAGCTTTATCAATATCATCTAAAATTCTCTGATATTCAAGACCATGCCATTCAATCTCATTTCCATGTCTTAGGGTTCTAGAAATAGATTTATCATTACCCATTATTTATTGAATTACTACATTATCTTCAATTTGATCAGAGTTATCAACATAGGACTTACCTACATTTTTCGCTCTCCATGTAGCTTGATCTTTCTTATTTGTTCCACCAACCAACTTCTTCTCAGGATTACCATTGAATAATAACCTTCTTCCATCCATGATAGTTTTTTAGTAAAGGGTAAAATAGGTTTTGAAGGGGCCCCAAACCCCTGTAAAAAAGATGCTAAGAGAGAAAAGACAGCTAACCAACAGCCTAAAAATAGAACTATCGTCAACAAAGCTAAATCCACAAAAAGGAACAGTAGCCAAACAGCCTACTATTGCAGCTTCTTCAAAGTGTCAACTACTTCTAACTCCTACTCATAGAAACTTTCATGCATCTTGGCAAATCCCACAAGTTCCTTCTTCTCTTCCTCAAAGTGTTTTTTCTTACTACCTTTGGTGCACGTGTAGAGGCCACCTTGTTCATTTTGAATCACCTGTTTACCCTTATCTTTATCCCCATGATTCTTTTGGATAATCACAACATCCTTCTGAGTAAGAGTATCCCTAACAATAGGGTCCCTGACCTAATCCTTACAAATCTCTTTCAGTTTATCAGTAAGAAGGCGCATACCTTGAAGGTTGTTTTGGATCGTGCATTGGCTAATTTTGACCACTCGTTCAAGGTTCTCATTGATCCAGATCAGCTTCTCCTCTAGGTTCTCAATCCTAGTACCATAGTCCTCCTTAATCCTGTGAAGTTCCTTTTCCATATTCTCCATCTTCAAGATCGCTTCCCATACCGGAAGAATCTCCCTGTCTTGCTTAGCACTAGTCTCCCCATGACGGTCCAACTTCTCCTACAGGGTTCTCAGCTTAATGTTAATCCTATTAATCTCTACAAAGAACCATTTAGTCATTTTATGTTGGCCATCCACCGCATCTCTAACCATACCAAGAGCTTCAGCTAAATCATCACGGTTATCAGCCATAGCCACCAAGACCTCAAAATCCTCTGGAATACTAGGAGAAGGATCAAGAATAGAAGGAAAAGGAATACCAGCACTTGACTCCACAATAGGCATGCTCTTCCCTTTACCAGCACTCGGCTCCACAGTAGGCTTACTCTTCACCTTCTTAACATTCACCGTGGCTCTTCCCTTTCTCTGTGGCTTTCCTTTTCTTACCACTCAGACTATCCTTTCTTCCCACCGGCTCCACTTCCTCCCCAGTTTGGGATCCTTCAGACTAGGAAATGAGGACATCCTTTCTATTCTATCGTTGATTCTTAATAGGGCCCTTCTTCTTCTTCTTCTTACTAGACATTTCAACCTCTTCCTCAATATCATTCTCTTCAACCCATTCCTCATCCCCTATTTGTGTCTCCAAGTCATTGGAGACAAAGAGCAATTTTTTCTTCGAAGAGGGTTTGTTCTTAACACCAAACTTGGGGGTGTGATCTTTCATATACTCCATGATTAAAAGGATTAAACCTTCATGAAGCACAGACATCTTGGGGTTTTTGTCATTTTCTTTAATAGAAAACTTCAAAGAAGCCAGAAGATAAAACAAAAAGAACACTAACATCTTATGCTGAAAATGATTCAAAAGATTAAAATGGAACCCATACAGAGCAATGAATCTACCGTCAAGGGTTATGTACCTCATTATAACCTTTGCCACTTCAACCCATATGGGCTTGATCGACATGCGGTTGTAGCCTCTCGACTTAAGCTTAATAAGCTTGCTCCTTTCATTACCCTTGAAGAATTGAGCAATGGCTTCATCACTCATCTTCCTCTCCTTAAAGAACTTCTTACCGCTAGCAGAGAGGCCAGTAATTTGAACAATCAAGTCCTCAGTGATACTCAACTCCCACCCATAAGCCTTCAGAGTGTGGTTGTTCCATCCCTTGGAAAACATCGTTGTTGCCATAAGGTCAGAGCCATGAAGAATTTCCATGTAGGGAGTTAATCCCCCTTCCTCAACAATCTTCCATACTTTACTATTCCTGCGGACCCCATCACAAGAGGAGGGTTCCACTCGATTTCTGTCCCCAGCCATCTTAGAAATCACCTTCAGACTGCTTTGGGTATATTTCCAGTGACAGATGCTGAAAGAATGGTGACTCTTTGAACTGAACAAGTCACTAAAATCACCCATAAGACATGTAACATTTCCCTTCATCATTACACGAACAATCTCTAGATTCATCTCTCGAATCATGGCATTAAACTTCCTCGAGATGGCTTCCCTGCTGGAAATCATGGTTAATTAAGGTATGGGCCTCTATAGGGATCATAGCCAAGACATCTCACTATTGCAAGGTTTGATTAGTGACGCCAACATTGGAAAACACATCAGTGACCTTATTCCCTTTGTGGAATATATGACTTATTATCATTTCCTCAAAGATTTCCATTAGCTTAAGAGAAACTTTGATGAAGGTAGCTATAGTCTAGCTAGACCTTTGCATTTTTTTAAGCAATTGATAATATTGCCTGAATCCCCCTCAATCCAAACTTTCTTAAAACCCCTAGAATAAAAAAGTTTTATCCCATGATAGGTCGTCGCAGCTTCACCATAGTGGTTGGTCTGGATACCCAAAGGGAGTGCCACTGCAGATATAAACCTATCAAGATCATCTCTCATCACTCCCCCACTTCCAGCAACTCTAGGATTCCCCTTCACCACCCCGTTCCATCCATGATAGTTCTCACAAAGTATTTCTAAGATTTAAATCAACATATTCGCCACCCTTCACAGGAAATAAACTTTTGAAAAAAATGAAATTTTTCTAACTCTTACCAACAAATGAAACTTTTCTAGATGCTCCCCAACAGAGTCACCAATTTGTTGGTTCTTTTTCCTACAATCACCTCAATCTTAAGGCATTCACCACAAAGTTCAAACCCAAGGATAATGCTAACAATGGGGAAGTGGCCTATGCTCAAACCAAGGGGGAGTAAAAGCCAACTTGGTAGGAGGGTGGATAAGACTTCTTTGAGCCTTGCCAAGCTTGGTAGGGTATTTCCCAGAGATCATAAAAGATAACAACAAACTAAAAGCACAAAAAGATCTCTAATTAGGCAGTTAGGTTGAATGATGTGGCAAAGATATGAAATTGATTACTCATCCTTGTAAGTATAAGCATATGATTACTCACACCAATCATTCACCTTATAAAAACATTATACACAAACCCTATGTAGATATGCAACAACTATTTCACCAAAGATTCAACATAGTTTACAATAATGGATTTGCATATAATGGCAAAACACCTATAATACTAATATATAAACACCAAAGTCCATGATTCCTCATTTCTAATATGCATGTGTGTGGACTAGGAATGGTGAAATAGATCGATGCCTATCCTTGGGAATATAGAATCTAAAATGCCACAATACCCTGCCCTAACAAGATTAACTCTGTGGATTAACAATAGAATATCAGTCTTACAATGATTTAAACCCCTAATGTAATTTGAACAAGATCATCCTTAATAATCCTTTGCAAATACTGTAAATCCTACTTAGTGCTTGGAAAGACTTCCTACTCTCCTTGAAAATATGCTAACCAAACATACAAATCTCGTGGCAAATCTGCAAGCAAAGATTTTCCAATTTCATTGAAATATTACTTCTCTTTAAGAAAATATAGTACAACAAAAGATAAAATCAAGCTCAAAACCTCACTCGTATAACTCAGAATAGAGTGAAATCATTATTGCAGACATACAAAAAACATATTCAAACCCTTATTCCTTCTAAACATATAAACCCACTTTTATTACAGTCTTTCTCAAATTCTCTTCATACCCAAATTTCCCCATCCTCTCACAAATGAAGAATTACATATTTATCTTAGGCCCCAAAAAATATTTGGCACCCAAAATAATCCATCTTTATAACTCCAGTCATGTGCCCTAATCCGTGGGCGGGAAACTCATGAGCGTCACAAACATTAAATCCATTAACCACCATGAATGTAGGGAAAAAAGAAAAAACCCTTGAAATCCACTAGTTTTACTAATCATTGTGTGAGAACTGCATGTGGAAAAGTGTCCAAGGAAAATCAAATGCATCTGGACGTTAATTTGGCATTTGAGAAGTTGCAAGGGTAGAATTGGACCATTAATGATGAACCTGTGAGTCGCTAAGACGTCCCTGTGTTTTTTTCACTATGTCAGGGTTTCGCATTTCTGGGGGACCAAGGAACCACGAGGGCAGGGACCACGTGCAAAGGTTCTAAGGGAATCCAGAAACCCGCGAGGAAAAAGGGGGAAAAACAAAGGGGTGAGAACTAAGAGTCGCGAAGGACCAGGAACTTAGGAATAAAAGGCATGGGGAAGACCGAGATTTAGGGTCTGAGGACATGGGACATGGAAGAAGAATGGTGGAAGTCTAGGGTCTAAGAGAACTTGGGGACCAGGGACCAAGAACTAGACAGGATCGGGATTGGGAACTGGAAAGGGATCGGAATCGGAATCGAGTCCAGGATGGGGACCGGGAACTGGAAAGAGATTGGGACTGGGATTGGGATTGGGACTTGGAACCTCGAGACCAAAGGGCAAAGAGTAGAAAATTGGGGTTTCGGGGAATCGAGGAACTCAAGGATGTTGGAACCAAGTGCCAAGGTTCCAAGAAACCCTACGTTCTGGAAAATCCAGAAAGGAAGAGGAAGGAGGGGAAAGCAAACTTTTGGGGAATGGGGCCCTGGGAAACATGGAGACACGAGGACAAGGTCCGCGGGTCAGGAAAATTCCCGGGCATAGAACATCCCTCTATCCTTGAAAAATCTGAAAACCCACAAATGAAAGAAAATGGCTAAGGGGAAGCCACACTTAGGATTTTTGGGGGTCTTTGGCAACTTTAGGACATGGGCAAGGCACAAGAAAGGGGCAAAACAACAATGGGGCATAAGACTTAGGATTTTTTGCAGATTTTTATGAGGGTGCCAACAATTGATTTTTCTTCTCTCAAAGTTACTTATGATTGCAAAGAAGGTGGTTGATTTCTCTATGTAGTAGGAAGTTGTATCCTAAGTGGGCAAGTTTGTGGGGAAGGATGTGAGCGAGTTGGTGTTCTCCAAGTGGATGGTGGCATCTTGGCTGAATATTATCCTTCCCTGCTTGTTTGCTCTTTCAAAGGGCTTCTTTCTTGTGCAATTTCACTCACCTAAAGACGAGGAGCGTGTCTAGAAGTAGGGACCATAGTTTCGTTGTAGAGCTAAGCTCTTTTTATGTTCTTAGAAAGACAATTGTATTTTTCTTGCATGCCCTTCTGGACTTATTTCTATTACCTTAACTTAGTTTGTAGATTGGTTGAAAAATTCAATTGTTTATTAAATCAAATAGAAACTTTTATCAAGATGGATTTTGACAAAGATGGCTCTCATGGGAGCATTGCTAGGGTGTGTGTGTGCTTGTTGATCTCTCTCACCCAATCTTTCATTCAATTTAAATTTCATCTTTGTTTGGTTTGTAGCTTCAATATGTGGATTTTAAAGGGTTTCCATTCAAATGCTTTCAATGCAACCATTTGGGTCATAGACAGTCAAAGTGCTCTACAATGAAAAGGTGTTTGAGTTCAACTCTACAATGGATGCCTCGGAAGGGAAAGCCAAGTGCAGATTTTATATGGAGAAATCATGGCTACTTCTCCCCTAATGGCCCTTTGAACCTTGGAGAGAAAATTTTGGTCACCCTCTAATTATTGACAAGCAACGGCTTGAGTCTATGTTGCAACAACATCTCGGGCGCATTATGGTAGCAAGTTTGGGCAGCTCTTCAAAACAAGTTTCAAATTTAGTTGTTCTAAAGAACTCAGAGCAAAAAAAATTCAAATTTGGTGGATGGCATTGGTTCAATAAGTTTTAAGCCAAAAAAGAGGTCAGGGCATAAATCAAAGGTTGAAAAACTTCAAATGGGAGCCCAAGACACGATTGGTGATGACACCTAATGGATGATGGAAAGCCTTCTTTCTCAACATAGTAGGAGGCTAGTGGTGGCCCAAGAATGAGGCTCTTCAAGTTTAGGAGTATGGTTTAGTATCAGTTGTTTGTTGTTTGATGTATTTCTTGGCTCTTGTATAAAGGTTTCTCCTTGTTGGTCTATAGTTTTGATCGTACCCTTATTTGGGGGATTGTGTTTACTTGTTGCTTTAGTTGTATACTCTAACCTGAATGTGAACTAACAACATATTTATTTTGTAATGGTTTAGTTCTAGACTGCCAAACCCAACGGTACCAAACCTAGGAAAAAAATCAGCAAACTACCAAGCTCGAACCTGGATGCAAACTGGGAACATAATTATTTTGTAATGGTTTAGTTCTTGACCCTGTTGTTTAATAAGTGGATAGTTCCGATATCAATTGATTTCCATAACCTTGCCTCCCTTGGCTTTTATTGTTGTACCTCGGGCATTTAGACAAATTTTGATGATATTGATTTTAAGCTTTATTAAAAAAAAAAACGATAAGCTAGTTCTAAATTTGTGTTGTACCATAATCAAACCAAATTAAGGAAACCTAGAAGAACCCTAAATGAAGCTCACCCATCTCCATAGTAGCTACCTAAGTACTAGCTCAAACCATTTTGTGTTGTACCATAATCAAACCAAATTAAGGAAACCTAGAAGAACCCTAAATGAAGCTCGCCCATCTCCATAGTAGCTACCTAAGTACTAGCTCAAACCATATCAATCCATGTCAAAAATTTGCTGATAGGAATCATTCTCAAAAACAAATTCCTTCACACTCAAACAAAACATAAGGACACAAATACATTGGGAACAATTACTCGTGTAAAATTTAGACCCGGATTTATATGGATCTAAACTAGTTTACGTATCAGTCAAATCTTCAAAATGAAAGAAATATAATAATAAAAAACCTCCCTAATCCCCACCATCCACACTGCAGTTTTTCTTAGAGAAACTTTTGAGACCTGGATTTTATAAGGATCCTAGGCCTATGTATTAGCCTAACTTATTATTCTTTTCATGATTGAAAATAATGTAGTCTTTCCTTTACGCAAATTTTAAAACTAGAATTTATATGGATCTAGGTATATGTATCAGTGGAACTTCTAACTTTTTAATTAGTTAAAATCTCCCTGCTCCCTGCTCTCCATACTGCGGGTTTTTTTATTAGCAAATTTAGACCTGGATTTATATGTGTCTTAAGGTAGTCTTTTCAATGATTTTCCCTATCAGTGATGCAAATTGTTTTACATCAATCAAATGGGTCCCTCAAAAAATGCAGCGTAGCTCAAACACCAAAACCCTAAAAACCTTAATTACCAAAAAAATCTCTAAAATCAGTATTGAAATCTTCACTATTAATCCTTTAAAAAAAAAGATTAATTAAAATGGATATTCAAATTTCAATCGCAATAAATAGAAAAAATAAGAAACGAGAAAATGGTTATTGTAATCTTCTGTACTACTAAAAAGAAAAAGAAAAAATTCTTAACCTGGGTAGTAAAACTTCTTCACTAGTAAAAGGAGAAATAAGAATCCCCAAAAATGGTTGTTTGAAACCTTCGGTATCACTCAATTTTATTAATGAGAAGATGAACTAAATAGATAAATAATAAGAAATAATCAAATCCCTTACCGTCAGGCCCTGCTTGAACAAACAATTTCCATAATAATAATTCTGTAACTCGAGCATCCAAATTTCTAACATAGGCAGTGGTATCCTGATTTCTTTCAGCTGTGTGCTGCCCAAGATGATTAGCTCCAACCCCTGGTATTATTCCACTAATCATTTCACTAGTTTATATTATTTTTCCTTACTAAAACAGAGTGAATTGTTTTCTTTTAAGATAACTAAATCTGCCGGCAAGATGAGGAGGTTGTATAATTTTTTCAACCAAGAAATGGTAGCCCTTTTGTTTTTGTTACGGCTTCAGAACATTGAGGTTTAATGATCCTATTGTCGGCTGTTATTTTTCTTCAATGTTTTGGGTGGGGTTTGCCTTATTTCAACTTAGAGCCAAGATTGGAGAGATATCCTTTCCTCTAGAGATGTGCACTGGATTTCATAAGTGATACAGGGTTTGGTTTCACCTGTCTTAATGGGGTATCAATTTTTTCAAAATTGTTTAAAAATTGTATTTGACCTCTGCTTAAGGATTATTGAGTAAGGTACTTATTCTTCACAATCAACTTTGTCCTAAAGGGTTTTTATTCCTCCAAAATCATTTCAGGATTGCACTTAACCTTGTCTTTAAGTGTCTCTATTCTTCCAATGTCTTTAGGTATTCAACCTCATCCTAAGGGGTGTTTATTACTTACTCTCAACCTCATCCTAAGTGGTATTTATCCCTTGCACTTATCCTCAACAATTTTTATTCCTCCAGTCATTCAAGGCTTGCATTCAGTCTTGTCTTGAGGGGTATCTAGTCCAAAGTTGTTTAGAATATGTACTCCAACTCATCCTTAGGGGCATTTATTTCCTGCACTTGACCATATAATTAGGGATATTTATTCCTTGCACTCAACCTCATCCTTGGAGGTTTTATTCCTCTAAAGTAATTCTAGAATTGTAATATAACTCATCTTATAAGATCTATTTATGTAGTTGTTTGATGTTTGCACACAACCTTATCCTTAAGGGTATATATTCCACCAAAGTCGTTTGGGGTTTGTACTTGACCTGATTCCTTATTTGAGTCTTCGCAGCAAATTGAGTCTCAATGTACTCTTTATGAGCGAGCCATACCATCAATTGGGCTTGACCTTTTCCATAGGATATGAGAATGTTTAGAGAAGACTTGTAATTTTTTGAACTTCATGTACATTAGCAATGCTCAAAGAGCAAGGGGATTAGACACCCACAAAGTACACAAGCATCTCTACATGATGTTAAAAAGTTGGAGAGGAGGACGACACTGAGACATCAACTTGAGAACTTGCATCTATAAGATTGCTTCTAGATAAACAAAGTTTTTAGGCACATGTAGTATTGACTCAAGATTATATGTATTTTAGTTATTGCTCTTAGAAACACCAATTACAAAACTTATGTCAACACAAGGATATAAAATGCAAAAAGGTATTATTATAAGAGATCTAACCATACATTCATCCAACAAAATTCATCCAGCATACATCAGAGCATTGATAAATGAACTACAATCCATAAGTGATTCACATCATCACTACATGAGGGATTTATCTAAACTTATAATCCTGTAGATTAGAGACTTTGCCATACATCTACTAAGATGCATAGAAAAACAAAAACAGGACAGTCATATATTCCTCTTGGGCAAAATAATGCAAATCAATTGATCTTATATTCAGCCATGAATGCTGCACAATCAGCAAGTTTCTCATTAGATTTGAAAGAAAAGGGACCAGTTATTCTCTCGTCAGAATTGATGCCATTGTTATGGGTTAAGTATATTGGACCATTGTTCACTTCTGATGGAATGTTGCATTTTGCATCAGTTTTGCATCATGGGTGGAGGTGGTGGGGCAGCAGGGGCAGTTGGGGGAGGAAGAGGAGAAGAGCCAGAAGCATTTGCTGGTGGAGGTGGTGGCGGGGGAGGAAGAGAAGACGAACCAGGCGCACTAGGTGGAGGTGGAGGACGAGGCCCTGGAGCACTTGGTGGAGGTGGAGGACGAAGCCCAGGAGCACTCGGTGGAGGTGGAGGTTGTGAAGCAGGAGCATTTGGAGGGGGAGGAGGAGCCGTTGGACCTGCATTACTTGGTGGGCCTGAACTAGGAGGGGCAGACCGTGGTGGTGGAGGGGGCATCCCTGATCGTGGTGGCGGTGGAGGCATACCTTGAGGCTGCATTGACATTTGTGATGGGGGCGGAGGTCTTGCACCTTGGGGGGGTGGTGGTGGTCCCCTTGCCCAACCAGGCGGAGGGCCCATTCCCATTGGAGGTGGCGGTCTTCCAGGGAAACCTTGTGGTGGTGGTGGCATATTGGGTGGAGGTGGTCTTGGTGGTGGTCTGAACTGCTGAGGAGGCATAGCCCCCGGTTGAGGCATTCCACCCTGTTGCTGATGTTGACCTGGCCATGGTGGAGGTGGCCTAGATGCCTGCATTGGAGGTGGAAATGAACCACCCTGTGGTTGTGGAGGTTGAGAGGGTGGCATCTGCCCATGTTGCAGAGGACCATTGCTGAATGGTGGTGGTAGCATTGGAGGACCCACATTACCATTTGCATGAGGACCATTTGGAAGAGACGGTGGTCCACTTGCAAACAATGTGTGTGGTCTGTTCCTCTGTGTACCAGGATTGCTAGCAGCAAGAAGCCGTTCTGCATCACAAATACAAATTGATCATAATAGCAAATTCTAGTTTAAAAAAAATGAATAGCAGAGATTAAACTAAAGGTAGTATATGTTCTATGAACATGAATTAGATAAAAATAAAAACTTGTTATCATAGATTTCAGATTTGCGATAAGCATTCAAAAGCATATGTTCAGATGCTTAATCATATTGAAACACAACAAGGATTTAATGATGTTAGAAATGAATAAAATAAATGGAGTGAAGTATGAGAACAATTACCTGCAGGAGTCCCATGTCGTTCTCCTTTTGTATCCTTTTTGTATGCATACGAGACTGTTATTTGACGATTGCAAAGATATTGGCCATTCATTGCCTGCAAAAAGGAATTGAAAAGTCAGTTGCAAAGGTTAATCACACCAAGCATCAAGGATGAGAAGACATCCTATGGGAATGTGAATGAGGGTTTCGGAATGAAATCAAAATTGATTTTTATATTGCACCAGGTATTTAGAGGTCAAATGAAAAGAAGGAAGCTTGCCGTAAGGCATTTATGCATGCGGTCAGTTGTAAGTACATATATATGACAAACCCAATTATTTTTCTCGGCACATAAAATATCAGCAAAAATAGAGATAATTAAGAGAACATCATAAACAACATGTGACTAGTGAAGTAGCATGGCCCTGATATCTGTCATGAATAGAGGGTAAAGTTTATGATGAAAACAAGACACCATAGCTTGTTTATCCAACAATAAGTTTCATATTCTCCCAAGAAAACAGATACAATTGATATAGTCAGTCTGAATTCTTAAGGCGACAGCATACCTCAATAGCAGCATCAGATGTCTCAAAAGAGTCATAACTGACAAAGCCAAAACCCCGTGAATTTCCAGTATCAGGATCCCTCATAATCTGCAATAACATGGCAACAAAATAATATTTAGAAGTCATTCTAGGACGAAATAAATTTTGTCTTCACAGAAAAAGATGGACAAGCTCAGGTTTCCTTCAAATACACAAGCACAATAATAATTTCAATCTGTATGAGCATATTGTAAACAAAGGTAACATTAAAGCTAATCCAAGAATCCCCACTTTATGTCTTGATGGCTGAATTTAAATTGAAAAACATGCAAGGAAACTGACATGCCTATATGTAGGACAGAATGAGGTGAAATTGGATCAATTAGAGCTAATGACTGTTCACAATTATAAGTAGAAGGCAAAATGAAAATCTAGTTTCACCTTAAAAATGCACTGAATCCTAAATAAACAATTGAAGGCAAGCATTCTGCCAAATGGGATGAGCTTAAGTGGTAGACAAGTGGGGCTTTCATAGCCACACATAACTTTTTAAAATCTCCAGGAGACAAGTTACTGTTGATAGTAGTGAATATTATATTCCAACTCTGGGTGCGGGGAACCCCAACAAAAGTTGGGTGTGAATTCCAACTGACTCCCCTACGGACCTACGGTTACCTCAAAAAAGGAAATTTACCAATAAAAAAAAAATTTAAAGCCAGGTATTCTTGCAAAACAGATATTAAATCATGTTTCTTCAATGTCAACCCATCTTGATAAACAGGTCAAATAGGAAACAAAGAACCATTCCATATGGGCAAGCTGTGAAAGAAAAGCATAAAATATCCTTCTCCAAGAAAGAATCCTGGCCAAGAGTGAACATACAAAGTACAAACAATAAGGAATATTAGATAAATACTACATAGAAGACAACTGATTTTGAAAAAGATGCTTATCCTTACAAATAATTTTCCATTTCCCTACTATAAGCCCCAATACAGCCCCTAACGGTGCTCCTTGGTCTTAGAAGAATCCGTTCAAACTTCAGGGGAAGTGCTATTGCAATTTTTACAGCAGTGTGCTCCTTGAACAGTGGTATAATCTTGCTTTCCTACCAAATTCTCAAGAGACTGTTAAAGACTGTCAAAAAATCTGAAAAGATACCAAGATTGAACTCCCCTAGAGGAAGTTGAACTCCTATTCAGAAATTTAATATATAGAATTCATGGACCTCTCCCCACATCCAGAAAAATCAGGAAAAGAATTTCTGCAAGACTAGTGACTCACTCCCCAGGGAGGATGTTATAATTATGCAAAACAGGTTAATGCATTGTACTTTTGTCTTATAAAGATAATGAGGACTTGATATTCGAGGGAGACCCTTGGTCCATGAACTGAGCAAAGTCCGTTTCAGAAGCGTTGTTATCTGGCCTTCAATCCCAATCTTTGAGATATCAAGTGTGCTTGTCCCTTTGAAGCACTGGGCATTGGCTTTCTATCTCATAGAACAACTGTCTGCTATAGTAACAGTTTGTGTCAGTCTGTATTCTATTCAACGATAACATTTGGAAGTCCTCCCTTGAAGGACTGTGATTGATGAACTTGTGGCAGATACTAAACTCACACAGAGCACATAGCAATCTATCATAAATTATGCTCAAAGTTCAAACATGTTTTAATGTTGAAACTTGAACTAGAAAAGCACACACCAGATAGAATTGAACTTGCTTTAGCAGGTACCGTATGGGAGCAGCAAACACATTATTAAATGTGTGACTTTTATGTAAACATCGCCATAGTGTGGTATTTGTTTAAAACCTGCCTGGAATTGCAATCAAAGGTGACTTCAGCTGCTCCCATCACCTCCTACCTGATACCATATAGCCAATTTACCATGACCCCTTTGGCTTTGGGCCAAGTCAATCCTTTAAAAAGAATATAATATGGCATAGAATAGCCAACTTATCTCCACTCCGCAGAAATTCTAATTTCTATTAGTAAATCAGCTGGAGGCACATTCTTCAAGTTCTCCTGTGGACAATCGTCTTCCCTCTGTAGCTTGTTCTCATCAATCCCTTCATTCTAAATCCATTGACAAGTTGATGTAAGATAACGCCAAGTTGATGTAAGATAACGCTAAGTTGATGTAAGATAACACCAAGTTGATGTAAGATAACGCTGAGCAGGTGGAAATTCAAGAAAGCTCTTGGTAAGGCTGAGTGGGTGGAAATTCACAAAAACCCTCAGCCCTCTAATCCCTTTGTAATCCATTCTTCTGTAGTAGAACATATGATTATCAAGAATGTCAAAATGCCCACATATTTCATACTTATTAATAACCCTTACATGTTATTGAAGCATGATTTAGCTGCTACATTGACATTGAAGCAAGCTCTATGATATGTGAATCAATCAGAAACTGCATGGCTGAAGAAAATTAGCATGGAGTTGGACTTTTGGTGTCATAAAGCTGCCTGACTTGAAGTTCTAGAATCTTGTGAAATACACTTAATCTATTTGTACCCATTTGGGTAGAACTATGAATATAAATTATATTCTCTGAAATCTGAAGCAGACATTATTTCCATTTTGATTGTCACCATTATCTTTTCCACCATACAAATAGCAGATATACAGAACCTTGTTTTGCATGTACTAATTCGTAATTACCACAATATAGACTTTATTACCTGCAATCTGTATCACTGCCATAGATTTTGAATTAGAACATGAATCTCCTATGATATCCATTCTCAGTTCAAAGAAGCATACAAGTTATTGTGGAGTTTGTTAGTTTTCATCTGCATTCCCTGCTCATAAAGAATCGACCATAGAGTTTGTTAGTTTTCATCTGGCATGCCTGACCTCAAGGACATCCCCAAGTTAGTTCTGCGTAGCTTCATTCAGACACCTATATTCATTAGGAGATCAACCAGCACGTTAGCCTTCTTTGAATGTGTGAAAATTAAAAGACTTGAAGATTTCTAAGCACTCCTGTACACAATTTTCAAGGTTCTATGCTATCATTTTTATTTGGTGTGTTTGTTAAGGAGATTGAAGATGAAAGTCGACCTCCTTTGATGATTACCCCAGTAACATCAAGATCCCCCAGTAGTCCAAAGACCCCATATCGCAGCATTTAGTTCCACTTGTGGTTGATGTAATTACTTGTTGAAGGCATAGAGCAAAGTCACATTGCCTGTCTGGCTCCTAAGGATTTCCAAGGTTACACAGTACACTTGTAAACCCCATCAATCTTAATCCAATTGATTGGTGACAGATACCAATACAAGTTTATTCATGTTGAGGTGTGGCCTCACCTGAATTGGGATCTGATCCGCCATGTGTCTATAACTGCAGCCTCCTCTAAGCCTCTTTGACGCAGCAAAATTCTTCCTCTTGCACTCAAAGGTAGCAAATGTCGGTTAATTTCCTCCGTATATGGTTAAGTGAGTATTCTCTGGATCCAGATTCTTGACATAAAATTATATGATACATCCAATCCAAATCCTCCAGGCAACAAACTAAGATACAATAGGTCTGTTTAACTCAAGCGCTCCATTCTTAAATTTAGCTATCTTCCTTGAATCCAGGATAGCCACTTGAATGTCTACATATATCACCTATCTACATACAAATCTCCATATTTTCATTGCATGTCTACATATAAGTAACAGGTGTGAAATGGCTTCTTTCATTTCATGCATACTTCCTCCAAAAGCTCTTAATAGTAAAACTTTGTGGACTGTGGAAGCTTAAAATCATTTAAGGTGCAAAATGGTTTATTGTTTCTTACACAACACATACGGCCAGTCTTTGCCATTCTTTCCTCCTCAATACATCACAAGTCAGAATCTTGCATCAAACTAAATAAAAGTACATGTATTTTGTTTAGCAGAGGATTTTCAAATAAGTTTCCACATGGCTCCATTCTATTATAATTTTGCTGTAACAGCAATATTAGAGCAATAGTTTTTTCAGCAGAACCAAAGCCACAAAACTAGCTCTGATATCATATTATCTCTTTTGCTGGCCCTTCTGATCTTGTTGTGAAGACTGAGAATTACTCTCTTCTCCACCAGATCCCTGATCATGCTATGAAGACTGAGAATGCTCACTCTTTTCTATACTAGATCCCCCCTAGAATTTGACCCCTCCAATGTTTCCTGTTTGATTTCAACACCAGAGCTTGTTCCAGAATCAAGAGCAGTTACCCATACACTGCTATCTATAGAATTACCATTAACTGAAAAGAATGACATTTTCTCATCTACAACATCTCTATTAACCACAATGTTGTTCATAGCGTCATCTAGTAGTCTATCTTCTTTAGATTGATCGCTTTAGCCAGCAAACACATACGTTTTGCTTTTTGCATCTAAATCATTTCTCTTCTTCTTAGGAAAAAATGCAAAAGCAATACAACCCAAAACTCAAAAATCAATTACAAAAAGTTTTCTGCTTGACCATGATTCCTTGAGTAACATTCTGCAAGGCTTTAAAAGGATATCTGTTAAGAACACTGACTATCGTATTCACAATTTCCACCCAATACCAATATAGCACATTCCAGCAGTGCACCATGCACCTCACCATCTCCATAACTGTCCTATTCCTCCTTTCCATGACCCCATTTCGTTGTGCAGTGTATGGAGTAGTATGCTGCCTATGCATACCTTGCTTTTTAGAATCCCTTGAATTGTTTTGAAATGAACTCACCTCTATTTTCATATCCTAGAGCTCAAACCTGTTTACCTGTTTTCTTCTCTATCAAGGCTTTCTGTGCCACAAAATTAGAAAAACAATCTGACTTTTCAAAAAGTAAACCCACATTTTCCTAGAAAAGTCATCAACCAATAGCAAGAAATACTTGGCTCCAAACACTTTAGGTGTCTTCATAGGACCATACAAATGAGCATGTACCAAATCCTAAACCCCTTTGACTCATTGTGCCTTATCAATATCAAACGGATTTCAACTTTGTTTGTCCATCTAGCACCCTATACACACATTATGACTTTCCTAAATGGATGGAAGTCCATAAACCATATTAGTCTTATTGAGTGCAGACAAATACTGATAATTGACATGACCATACCTCTCATGCCAAAGTACATTGGTACTTTCAACCACTGCTAGTGCATGTAATTCTGTTGTTTTGGGATCAACTAGTTTATAAAATCCCTTCTCACCAATACCAACAGCAATATCTTTGTTAACATGAAAAGTAGTTGCTGTACATTTTTCCTTGAAAGTTTACATAGACTAGGGTGTTTAGTTATCTCACTAATAGACAGTAGGTTTTCGTTCATGTCAAGGACATATCGAACATTCTTAAATGTATAACTAATAGCATTGTTCAATGTAACCCGAACATCCCCACATTCTTTAACATAGTGAGTCCAACCATCACCCAAAGAAAAAAATTCGTTACTACTCTTATCCTCAACAAAACATACATATCAATCTTTGTTGCATGTATAGTGTTGAGATGTTCCTAAGTTGAAATACCAAGTTGTAGACTCAAATGATTGGTTCTGTGACACCACAAAAGCAAAACCACTCGTTGCTCCTTGTTCATCCTCCCTGGCAACATTTGCATACTATGACATCTTTTGATCACTTGCAAGGTCTTGTTGTTACTTCCAACAATCTTTCTTTAAGTGTCCCAGCTCTTTGCAACAATACACTTCCACTTGGATCTCCTACATTTGCTACTACCTTTTGATGAGTCATTTGATGCACCTTTAGTGTTTTGCCTCCATTTTCTTTTGATTTGTTCACTAAATGCACTTCTGTAGATTCCAAAGTCGGTGTTTCTACCTAATCCCATCTCCTCTCCTTTTGCAAGATAAGTGTGGATACCTTCTTCAAATAAAGTGTTTGTGTCTCTACAATCAAGTGTAAAGATTAAAGAAAAGGAATCATGTGATGATGGCAAGCTCTGTGAAACCAAAGCTACCATGTCTTAGATAATTCAATGCAACAAGTATTCAAAGATGGATCCTCCCTTCTACAAATTAGCAGTAAACAATGAGTTCTTCAAACGCGAACCTTGATCAGCCTTAGATGTTTGGTATTGGTTTTGAGATTCTCTCAAAGTGTAGCTACATTAGTGGCAGTTCGAACCTCTAGAATCAGGGGATCTACAACAGGCAACTTCATAAGCATTAAAGTTTCCTTACGCCTTTTGTCATAGTCCTTTGGATCATCATCAAGGCTTTCTTCTTTCAATATACTCTAATCAAGGTCAAAGTACTCACAAATGGTGAGTACCTTACGACTCCATAGGCTACAGTTCTTTCCAGTCAGCTTTTGAGAGTCAGACAAAACCAGTATCAGGATTCTTGCCATTTGGGACACAACACTAGGCTCTAGGTTTAGCGAAACAATTAAATCAAGAAACTCATTAGAGCTGGAGCAAAACCAATTTATAGGGATGTTTTCGACCCCAAAACACACAATGTGGCAAGATTTCAAGAGGGAACTCTTAACAGTTTGAAACATATTAAATTAATACTTTCAAACAAATTATAGAACCAATTACAACAGGAGAGTCGCCAGTGCTATTGAAAAACAAATATTTACAAGGAACTTTGTGTAGTTACTACACACAATATGGCAAATTTTCTGGTAAAATTACCCACCAAATCAAGAGATATAAAACTAATTTACCCCGTAGCTCAATAGAAAGAATATTTAATTAAACTTTTGAAGTTGAAACTTATAAACTTTAAAAATTTTATTTATAAAATAAACTTCATAAAACAAGTCATAAAAGCAATGTAACCCTAAAATTTTCACACACCACTCTCACCTACACCACTTATTCTTCACATGCAAGCAGGTTATTATGTTTATCTAATGGTACTACTAAAATATTTTGTGTCGAGATATAATGTGTGACAAGACCAAGTACTAGAGAATGTGAACTAGGTCTTGGTTTTTGAAGTACATCAACCTACAGTCCAATTGTGTGAAAGATATTGTTTGAATTAAATGAATTAGATAAGTTAATTGATCAAATTAAAATAAATTAATAGTGTTTGCTTAATTTGAGTTCATAGAATAGTTTTAAATGATTTAATTTGTGTTGGTAAATTATTATTATTTTAGAAAAAAGAAAAATAAATTAGATATCAAACTTGTTTGTTTATTCAAATAAGTTGCATTACTAGAAATTTTGGAAAACAGAATATTTAATTATATTTATTTCCTAGTTGTGATTTAAAATTTTAAAGATTAAGATTTTACTAAAATTAGTTGTAGATAGATTTTATAATGCTTTAGGAAAGAGATGTGCATGAAGAGAAGATAAGATATTTTAATTAATTTTCTTTTGATAGAGAATAAAATAGTAATATTTTGTTTTTAAGTTTCCAATTAAGGTTTTGGAAACATAGGAGAGAATTATTATTAAAAAGAAGTGGATTTTCTTTGGGAGGAGCTTTTGCGATTTAGAAGAGAACACACAGGTTTTGGAGAGCTTGAAGGTCGATATTTTTCTAAAATTCAAGGGTTTTTAATTTACAAGTGGATTCTTCTCGAATCTTTGTCAAGTTGTGCATTGAATAAGGTTGGGTTATAATTCATGAAATACTATTGGATAGATTTCTATTTGAATTAATAACGAATCTAGGATTTTGTGTTTGAAAGAGATGTGTTTGATTTTGTGTGAAAATTGCGTAAATTCTTGTGAAAGAAAAAATTAATATTGAAATTGTGAAGCTATTAGATTTGTGAAAACAATTCAATTTATGAATAAATTAGATGCTTGGAGATTGTTAGTGCGAAAGGAAACTCTATCAAATATGATTTGAAAAGTTACCAATCTGAAAACTGAGTTTTAATGGAGAAAACAGAGGTTTCTTGCATAGGAAGAAACATAGGAAAACATGGAAGAAGCATAGAGATTCATGTAAATGGAAATTGAAGGCTCTTCCCAATGATTATGGGTGAATTAGAAACTGATATTCTGATTTGTGTGTTGAAACCTTCGATCGCATTAAGTAAAACTTGTAGGAGGATCACCTAGTGAAGGGGTTTATCTCAAAAGTTAAAGGTTTGATTCAACTGAGAGTCTGAGACTTAATGTATGAATATATGGTGATTAGAGGACTGTTCTTCAATGCGTTTGATGTTTTGGGACAGCACGCTCAGAATTTTGTGTTAATTTGAGTGAATGTGTTAAATTGGGGAAATTGAAAACTAATAAACTAGGAAAACTAAATTGGTGGTTCTAAACCAGGTGATTTGTTAAATTGATTGTACAATCATCAAATTAAATGTGAATAGAAATTCTGGTAGGAATCTGGACATGTGTTGTTTTAGGAATTTGTGTTCTCCAAGCATAGGAGAAACTTGTTTTGCTATTTCAGTCTTCTGTGTTGTTGTTTTTCTGTGTTACATTCCTGAGAAGAACCACATCAAACCTGAGATAAAATCTGAGCAATCAGTTTCTGAACAAGTTCTACCAGGACCAGGTTGCTGGGTTCATCATCCCAGTCCCTAGGCTGCTAGGTACATCATCCCAGAGGGACTGGGCTATGGACTAGGCCATCCCAGGGACATGATTAGACACAAGATTTTAAGCAATTGTTTGGCCATTATGTGTTAAAGCATGCTCAGTCTTTCTAATTTTTGTATACTTCAGTGATTGATTAAATGCATTGACGTAACAATATAAGTTAATCTAGCTTTGATTGCTCGGCCATTATGCGTGAAAGCATGCTTAGCATCTTTTATTTTTGTATCCTCGAATGATTAGTTACATACATTGAGGTAACATTGTAACAATGTAAGCTAATCTAGATTGGCATAAAACAAAAATATGGCATCAGATGCAGATGGTGTAAATGGATAGAATGTTGTGCATACATAGTTTCTTAAAAAATTTTGCACAAGTTAACATTTTATTTCAGATATTACGGATTGATAATAATTAATGATTATTTTAGGCTGCTTGGCCAGTTCCAAGCCCTTACACAAGCAGGGTAAAAGCATTTCAAAACAATCTGGATTCTCTCCTTATAAAGCTTAAGAGCATGATAGAACATGCAAAGTGATGATATTTACTTATAACAATATCTACAGACTAAAGAGGAACAACAAACATTAAATGCTTAGAAAAAATGGTAGTTTTCTGCTAAATATGGAAAATATCAAAAAGATGTCAAGGTTCTTATGGTCATTCTCCCAGAAATTGTTAAATTGTCTTACTGGGTACAGTCCTGCAAGAAAGCTGAGGCAACAGAGCTCCATTTATTTGCAGCTTTTCTACCCAAGTAACCAAAGCCAACACGAAGTAATCAAATTTATGAATGAAATAGTCTCACCTTAGGATTTGTAACAATAACTCCAAATGCACTAAAAGTGTCATATAGCAGCTTTTCATCCACATCCTGCAAATGGAAGGATCAAATTGAATATGATTAATTTGGATGTGCATTTATCATGCAGAGAAGAACCCTCACAATTGCCAAAAAAAACAGTTCTTCCTGTTTGCATTCTCACTAAAATTTAAAACCAAAATATAACAACTTAGACTACTACCATGAACAATGCAAGAAGATCATAAACTTACAGGATCAAGATTGCCTACAAACAAGTTTGCTCCAACATCCAAGCTCTTCTTATCTTGAGAAGCCTAAAACAATCAACAATCCACAAAACCTGGATCAAAATTACATTATTCTTATGTAGAATCTACTACCCGGTACTGCCAAATAAGTTAATACATCTTTTTAGAAAATGAGGTTAATTCTGTTCCACATCAAAAACAGATTTTCATGACAGTAAATTTCAACCTAAAATGTCACCTGGTGTACCTACTAATTTGATAAAGTAAAGCTTCACAAACACATACAGAGCTTTATATATAACGAAAGTCTCATAAAACACATTAAAAGCTTTATATAAAATCCTATATTACCAGGTCCTTCTGGAAAGGTCCTCATACCCTGAAAATTCAAATCAGATCCTGGTTCTAGGCCCTATGGCCAGGGACTCACCTAGGGTCCACCCCGAGCACCCCACCATGGGCGGACCCAAGCTAAGATCTGAGCAGACCTGTTGATGTGTTTTTTATGCACATGCAAACTCAAAATAAAATACCGAGGTATTCTATCCTCTCTCGAACAAAGTCTCTCAAAGGCTAAACAATGTGATCCAATGAGACAACTCCAAGGTTCATGATATGTCAGGTCTTGACTTGCAATGGATAGACTCAGTAGTTGATGTGATTTTGATGAAACTCACAAAGGGACTTACGCTGAATTGACTCCTTATTCCATTTTAAATATGTTATTCTCCTTTTTGATAAGTGGAACTTCTTCTAACCAGCCACGAAAAGAAAATGCAAAAGGACAAGGGTTTAGAAAACTATTCTAAGGACAATGAGATAATGAAATATGCCAAGATAGACAAACTCCTCATGAAACCAAACTTCGCTTCGCCATGAGAACCAACAACTACACGAAGTCGGTGAAATCTTCTAAGGAAACTCACGGATTTTCATGTTGTAAACTTCCATCCAAACACCCACTGCTGGCGCAGCATGAATGAGCATCCACAACCGAACTAAAACAAACATGGTTCAAGCTAACTTTGCAAAATGACTTATCATCAACAAATCATAAAAAGTATGAACCACAAAGGAATTCATCAAGTATCTCACATATAAACATTACACCAATGAACTTCTAATGTAATTCTACTCTACTTGGAAACATCTCTCCATCATATTTGTGAATTAGAAACCATGCTAACATTCTTCAATCACACAAAATCACCATGCGAACCACCAATGAGCTTGTATTGATTTTGGAAATGCAAGATTACAACAATTTCATATATCCTCTCAATGATTTTGAAGAGTCTCCTCTACGCTACTCTTATTCTACTCCTACTCTTGTGTGAGCTAACCAATCTTCTATCTTACAAATGACAGAAATGGGCCTTATATAGGCTCCAAATTACATGAACGACCAGGATTGATTTGAGAATCAATGGCCAAGATTGAGACAACAAGGCAGTTTGTTACAAAAATTACTATTTTTAGAACATTGAATGTGGACGGATGATGTGGCAGACTGTGATTGGCTTGATGTTGTACACATGCCACCTCGGCATCAAGCAAACTAGTCTGATTTCTTTATGTTCATATTGCTCGGAATATCTTCCCAAATTTTGTCATCTTTTGGAGTAGTCTTCGAATCTTCGAATTTTCACCTTTGGAACTTGGCTGCTTCGAACTTGAAAACTTGCGAATTTTGACTTCTTCGTGTTGTCTTTCATGTAATTGTACTTTTGAATGTAATTCATGGATTGCTTGATGAACTTGCTCATTTCTCTTGTTGTCTTTGATGTGGAGCTTTGGAGTGTATTCCATTGTCCCGAATTGGAATCCCTGATGTGGAATTGTTCTTAATCCTATTATCCTTGACACTTGCATTCCTTATGTTATTGAAGTCTTGAATTTCCTTCATTTCCACTGGAATTTTGTGACGCTTCCTTTGTGTGTGCTAACTTCCTTGTCAGGGCCTTTGAAGTTCTTTTGCATCCATCTTGAACATCTGACTCTTTGTCGAGCATCCTCCTCATGGAAGTTGTCCTTGGAAAGTAGTCTCCCTCTTGAGTGGCTTCGATCATCCTTGAACGTCTTCAGTTCCTGCAAGAACAAAGGGAATCTTCAATAGCAAAGGGGAATAAAGTCCTTAATACCAAGATGAAACATAGATAACTTTGCAAGGAATTACATTCAAGAATCTAATTCGGAAGAAATGAATAATAATAATACTTGAAGACAATTATTTCTTCACAAAATTGCCCGCCCTTAGAGAAAATTCGCTCTTCTCAAAAAATTCGCCTCTCCTTTAAAGAAATCTGCTTTTGTTCTTAAATCGATTTGCATTTATTTGTTTTTGAAAATTTGTAACTCGAGCGCACCTTTATATGTATGTCTTTGGCGAATTCATCACATAGACCGACTTGATGAATGTTTCAACAGTGTCTTTAATAACTTTCCACAAGCCGACCTGATGAAGGAGGACATGGAGTTGAAACAAATTTCATTTCTTTTGCAAATCGCACTTTCTATGAGATCATTCACAAATCTTTATCGCAATTTCAAAGGGGGCTTTCGCAATTTTCTATCGGTTTTTTTGAATGACCTATTCACAAATTCTCAGCGCAAATTTGGAGGTGTCTTTCAATACTTCTAATTGCACCCTCTTTGTAGGCATTCACAATGGTGATCGCATATTTCCCAGTCTCTTTGACTATGCAAATCGCACTTTTCACTAGTGCATTCACAACCTATTTCCTATCACACACTTGAATGGTTTATTCATTCAAAACTTAGCGCACTTATGGAGAAGTTGTTCAGGAATAATTTTGAGCGCAAATTTCATGTGAGTGTTTCACAATGTTTAGTGCACAAAGAAAGTCGCAATTTTAGGGTTAACATTCACGATCACGATCAGGAATTTTAGATGTTCATACACAAAACTTGGCAGACATTTCATGTTTTCTGTATGACATTCGAAACTTCATTTCTTGCAAACTAATCACCGACAAAATCCTGGGGCGAACATTTTGATATGCTATACATAGCTTATGCAAAATGATTATAAATATGCGCCTATAGAATAAGCGGATTATTTGGTGCGCTATGTATAGTTTTAAAAGATTTCACACTATGCGAGAATACTACCGTTTGATGCTTGGGCGGACACTTGAGTGAACTATGTATAGTGTTTGAAATTCATTTATGCAAGGTGATCATAGATGTGCGCCTTCAATCATTCGAGCGGACCTTTTATTGAGTCGCGCATAAGATGGGAGGAAAAGATTTGCAAAGGAACCATGAAAGTCCGCTTGAGGCGGACATTTCAAACTGTTATGCATAGGTTGGATAATGCGAAATGCAAGATCGAAGCGGATATGTGCCGAGGGGAATAACGGACATTTTGATATGCTATGCATAATTTGACATTTGATACAAAGCAATATCGAATGTGCGCTTAGCTAATGGGACCCACGCATGAATGTATGAATTGCAAAATGGACGTGAATGTGCACGCAAAGTATTAAGCTGAAATTTTTGGGTATGCCGCGAATAGTTTAAATTTTATTCCTATGCAAGTATGAATTGTACGATGGACATAGTGGGCCCGAAGCGGACATTAAAAGGTTCTATGCATAGATACAAACCAATCACTAATGTGCGCTTGAAAAAATATAAGCAGCAATTTTAGAATGTTTCACATAATGCTCAAAAGCTATCATTCTTCCAATATGCACTCTGACGGACTTTTGAGCACTCTATGCATATCGTTTAAAGCTTGCAAATGTGCACACTGCCTAGGGCGAATAATTTTGACTTCCAACCATAACGTTTGAAACCTGACAAGTTTGAGACAAATTCAAACATCCAAGTTACGCACTTTGACACCGTTCTCATTCAAACTATACTCATGAAGCCCACTACTTGGAGGCACTCTTTAAGGTCATTCTTATTGCAAATTATCTAACTATCGGGGCATTTTAATTCTTCTCATGATTGATTCCTCAGACATTCAATAGACCTCACTACAACCCCTCGCAATTCGCAAACTTCCTTATTCAAGCGGGGACTCCCGAGCGGGATCACAACCAAAACGAAGCAACTCAAGCCAAAAACTCAAAAAAAGAGGGGTCCCCATCAGCGATGGGGCGATGTGTGATTAGGTCACAACAGGACCCACGGCAGAAAACACATCTTTTTTACTTTTTTTAAGACAAATATAAATTTCACAACCCTAATTTTGTCATAAAGTGATTACTATTCACTTCTTTTGCTTAAAGTCAAACATTTCTGCCTCATTTGTAATGTCCCCAATTAGGTTTTTGCAATATTCTGATTTTTGTTGTGTTTTTTCTGAATTTTGAAAATGAAAACAAACTAGAATAGCAAGTAAACTTGCACACAAACAACTGAAAATCACATCACATGGTAAATCTGAACCGATTATTATTAATTTTGGTTGCTGGTACAAACCCTAGATCACACCAAATATGTAGATCTGTACCAAATAAAAATTTAGAAGCACTCCAAAGCCTGATTTTATTAATATGTAACTGTTGGAAGTGATTTACAGAGCTGAATACATTATCATAAAGCACAGATCTGATTTTTATTTGCTAACAATCAATGTTGCATGGACACGGATACGGTATCCGATACGGATACAGCTAATTATCAAGACCCCCTAATACGGATACGGCCAAATACGGCAACCATTCACATATATATATATATATATATATATAAATACTTTATTATATAATGTATTATATTAAAATATAATTTATTATTTTATAATAATATATTATAATTATTAATAAATATTAGTTTATTAAACTTATTAAATTTAA
Source organism: Cunninghamia lanceolata (assembly GCA_027924645.1). Taxonomy (NCBI): domain Eukaryota; kingdom Viridiplantae; phylum Streptophyta; class Pinopsida; order Cupressales; family Cupressaceae; genus Cunninghamia; species Cunninghamia lanceolata. Next base: position 62,878 of record BSBN01001811.1, on the reverse strand, counting down.
ACACTAATAAATAATTATAATATAAATAATTATTAAAATTTTAACACATTATAATTATATTTAAATATATATATATTTATAATATATATGTATATAGCAAATTAAAAAAATATATTATTAAATAATCTATTATATTAAAAAAATTATTATATTTAATATTAATAATTATATTATATAAAATTATAATTACAAACCTTTTTAATTTAATAAAATATACATATAAATTTATTAAATTTAATAAAATATAAATATAAATTTATTAAATTTAAAAATCTTATATCATAAGTTTATATTTTATATTGTTATTTTTTATTAAATTAGTCGATAAGCTTTTATATGCGAGCATTATAGTGCTCGAAAAATTCTCACGGCGTAGAAAGAATTCACGCTCGGCGTGAATTCTTTCTATGCCGTGAGATAATTTTTCTAGCACTATAATGCTCGCATATAATTAAATAATTTTCCGGCGTGAATTTTTTTTAATGCCATGAGATGGTTTATGGAGCACTAATAATTTTCCTGCGTGAATTTTTTTTGCGCTGTGAGAAATTTTTCGAGCGCTAATAATTTTCGCATATAAAAGCCTATCGGCTAATTTAATAAAAAAAGAACAATATAAAATATAAAGTTATGATATAAGACTTTTAAATTTAACAAAACAAAATCATATGTTAATTCTTCAGTGTTAATAAAACGTAGTCAGGCGCAGTTTGGAAAAAAAAATTAATGATGGGAATTTATTTGGGAATATAGCATTCGAATGGAGTACCAATAGGTTTCTAGCTCTCTGAAGATAGCAGAACCCAAACCTTATTGTTTTTAACCATTGGAATTTAAAATACGGCAGGATTTTTCAGATAACGCGTATTTGGCAATATCGGGCACCGCTAGGAGATTAAAGATTTTAGGGCACGGGCGGGTACAGTATCCAAGCCGTACCCATGCCGTATCATACCCGCATCCGTACCAGATACTCAGGTACATGTGCCCTGTGGAGGGGGGTAGGCGTATCCTACAACATAAATACAATGCTGATCATACATAGAATATTCTGATTTTTCAATATCAAACCAACTCACTAATTGCTTGAAAATTCTGATCAGACCTCTATTATTGCAAATCAAACTTGTACGACCGCCCGAGGGAGTAATAATGACCTGTACGGCTGCCCAAGATGGGTGGAGACTGGCTGGAAATGGACTGTATGGCTGTGGCTGGGTAGAAATTAGCTTGAACAACTATCACACCTATTTAAATAATTGTTTTTTCAACTGTACAACTTCTTGGATGAAGGTTGCAGACCTAGTATGGCTAGAAATGATGTTTCAGAGCTTAAATGATGCCAAGAAAATGTGTATGGACTACTCACCAGCTAGAGCACCTCAAATCAGCAACTAATACATCCAAAAATGGTTCGCCACACTTGGAAAATAATTTTAGAATTTTTATACAGCTGGGAAACCTCCAAAAATATTGTCAAACTTCCTACATGTGAGCATCCATTAGCTATCTTGGGAAGATACTTTGCTATCTTTAGTCCGATAGTTGGTTGCTCCTGATTGGTCGGTGTTGCCACCTCCTCCCTCTTCCTAGTCTATATAAGCTTGCTACCTAGCTTGTATTTTGTATCTTTTGCTTTTGCATTCTCTTAATGCTATTTTGCTTCTACCATTTGCATTACTCTTGGAGACTAACTTTGTGTTGCTATTTTGATTTCGTATCATTTGCATTCATAGTTTAAATATCTATTCATTTGCACTAGTTTTCCAGGTTAATAATCTTTTCAGATTCTAACATGGTATCAGAGCTACTCTATGCGCAAGAGTAGATTTTAGTTTCCATATTTGAAAGATTCAGGGGGGCTATAAATCTTATTATAGTTTTTCGAAAAACCCAGAATGCTCTTCTCTTGCATCTTCGGATGATCTTGAGAATCAAAAAAGTTTCCCAAAAAAGTTTGACGAAAACTTTTTTAAACTCTGGGGTTTGCACATATGTTTTATGAAATCTAGGTAATTGTAGCGTTTCTGGTTATACTGGCAGCATTTCCGACTGTTCCAACTTGTCCAGGAGGCTTGAGAAAGTCAAATTTGGCTTTCGTTTCACCGAAATCAGAGATCGTCATACATAGTTGCAAAACCAGGGTTTCAAGCTCAAATCTGACAACCAGCTTGCATATTTGGTGTTTTCAATCAATATTGCAGGTTCCAGCATGCCTTTGCTTGTCTTAGGTAGTTGATTCAGCCTTTGCACGTCGTTTTTTGGTTGATGGGGTCATTTTTTGTTGCTAAAGGCATTCTATTTACATTGGATCAACATCTTTTGTATATCAGCAAGAAAAACGCCTTCTGGGTTTTGTTCGCAGCACAGAAAAACCATCTGGGTGTGTTTTAGTTTTTGAATGCAATCTATATATTTTGCAGAAACGCACTTAGAAAGCTACAGCAGGACCCCTCTCCGTTGGCAGTTGCAGTTTTGAAGGCAGTTTTCAAATGCTCCATTCTTGCTCATACGAACTCCGTTTCCCATGAATTTTTTTTTTATTTTGGCTATTTTTTTGTGCTCTATGCACTAGAGTAGACATTTTTTGATTTTGATGCAGAGATTTTTTAGAAATTGCAGATTCTCAGTCGTGACACTATCCCATCTTCCTTGTCTTTGGATCTTGTACCTCTTGGTTCTACACATGGGATTGGATTGCCTCTACCTTCGTGCATTGAGGCATCTTCTGATATCCACATGGGGACACTTGAGCAGCGTTCTGAGACAAGATACATCACGAGGCTTCCTTCCTCACCTTGCTTCTTTGAGTGGGAGTTACTTCAGCATTCACCATTGGAGTTTTTTCTTCCTAAGGGGAGAAATGTCATTTGCCACAAATGGATCATCTTCAACATTCATATATGGGCATCCTCTTTTGGCACAGGAGCTACTTTGTTGTGGGGGGGTTTCATAGTCTCTTTCACTCTCTACTTTTGGGGGGGTCTCTTCTCTCTCTGTTTTGAGTTTGGGGGGGGGCTTTTCTCTCTCTTTGGGGGGGGGGGGGGGGGCGGGGGAATTTTATGTACATGGGTACCTCATCAGGCTTGATTTATCGGGACCCATTTCTACATCCACCTAAGCTTCGCTTATTGGGGGGTGTTAGTGTAGGTTTTATTTCTTAGTTGGATTATTTTTTTTCTCTATATTCTTAAGTTTTTCCTACACTTCTATTAATCTCGCTTAGGTTAATAAAACATGTCTTATTAGGTGAGTGGTTGCAAAATGTCACCTTCCTACATGTGAGCATCCATTAGCTATCTTGGGAAGATACTTTGTTATCTTTAGTCCGATAGATGGTTGCTCCTGATTGGTCGGTGTTGCCACCTCCTCCCTCTTCCTAGTCTATATAAGCATGCTACCTGGCTTGTATTTTGTATCTTTTGCTTTTGCATCCTCTTAATGTTATTTTGCTTCTAGCATTTGCATTACTCTCTTGGAGACTAACTCTGTGTTGCTATTTTGATTTCGTATCATTTGCATTCATAGTTTAAATATCTATTCGTTTGCACTAGTTTTCCAGGTTAATAATCTTTTCAGATTTTAACACTTCCTCACCTCTAGAAATCAAGAGTCGAGGGTTTTCGTGCTCCCGGATTGTTGAAAACAGACAAGGGTTTTCGTCCTTGGATGTCATGTCCCCTCCTCTCTGCCAATGAACTTAATTTATTTATTATTTTTAAAATAGTGTTTTTAAACACTAATATATAATATAATATAAAATTATTAATAATATAATAATAAAGCAAAAACTTTCAAATTTTCAAATGTGGCACTCAATTTTGGGCCCTTGTGACCAATTTGGGAAAGGTATAAATACAAGTTCACTTCCTCATTTTGTATCATCCAGTTTTTATGTTGCATTGTTCCATTTGGAGTTCAAATTAATTGTGCACGCAGGGACGAAACCCCTTGTTTGCAAATTTGAGGTGAGGATAGAAACCCTTTCCTCTTCCTTGGCATTTCCACTCAGGAATTGCAGGTTGTACTGAAATAGAATATGTTTGTGCTTTTCAGGGATCTTGGCGAAGTCAAAATCTGCATATAATCAGGGCCAGATCCTAGTTTCACAATTGGGAAACAGCTGGGTTCCTATTGCGAATCATAGACTCCCAACATAGCATTCCCAAACACCAAGTGACTGTCACAAAGAAGAGATTGAATATTAATATTGGCGCCAAGTCAAGGGGTTCGAAGCAATTTTGTCACCATTCATCAAAGAGGAGTCACCAATCAATGATTATTAGATAAGCATTCGCCTGGTCATGCCCACTCCCTATCATCATTGGATCATCTGTGAAGCGACACATATCCTATTGCGCAACAAAGAGACAAGGCATTATGATCCTTCATAGACTGTAGTCGATGGTTAATCCTACCCATTGAAAGGTGCACGCAGTCTAGTGACATCTGGGATCACATTTGCGAAGCAAATCACATTGCTCTATCAGCATATTGGATCAACGCCCCCAGGAGTAAACATACCCCTACCATTCGTGGACTTCCCTCTCACACTCAGGTGAAATTGGCAGATCTGCTATAGAGGACAATGATCCAATATATCTATGGAGAAAGTAAGGGGTGGGCAGCTCGCAATAACACCACATTACCACGGAATACAAGGCAAGCAAACCTAGACGATTGAGTTGTAGACCTCTATAGTGACTGGTTTGGATTCAAATACTCTATCTGTGATTACATGTATATCATATTCCTGTTGTTTAATGAACAGATTTGCTATTAATTATAGTTACTACTGTGAGTTGTGGTTACTGGGTGTATCTCCAGTAAATTGCAAACATTTTTTCTATTTGTATGTCTTTATACTACTACTGATATCAGTGTCGCCAGTAAATTGCAAACCTCATTTATTTATGTGTGCTCTTGTACTGTTGTTTTAAACTCTGGATAAATAATAATTATACAGGAAGAAAAGTAGTTGAAAGACACAAAAATCTGTTAGGGATATTGCACTGGATGCCAAAACTTAAATGCCGAAGCTCACAATGAAATGCCAAATGAAAACTCGATGCTCAAATGAAAATAGATGCCTTCTTGATATACCTTTTCAAATTGGGCCCTTCAATCCTAAATTTCCCTCCAAGCATTTAAAAATACTTTTTTTTTTTAAAAAAAAATTTACGAGTACTTACTTTTATTTTACTACTAATGTTTAAAAACACGTTTTATTTTAATTATAATATTATTATTAAGTTGCCTTTAAAAATTAGAAATTATCTAACCCAACTTAAATAATATTATTACTTATTTTAGTCCAAAAAAGAGGACATGACATCATTTCAGAAATAGAAGTGACCAAAACAGTTTTTTTGCCTCCAAGTTGCAATTTTTTATTCTTGAAGGTTGATGGATATTTCTTCAAAGGTGAAAGCTACAAGAGAGAAAGAGCTGCACCTACAAGAAAGAAAGAGCTACACCTACAAGATTTATTTATCAAAGTTGAGTGTATCTTTTGATTTTTCCAACTTTTTCCAAATTTTTTAAAATAAATTTAATCTTTTTTTTCCTTTTAAAAATGTTTTGAATGTTATTGTTCATGGCATAGTGCATTAGTTAAATCGTGACATTATGGTTGTTGTCACCAAGGTTCACACACCCTGTTGGACCGTTGAGCTCGCGGGCTTTGGACCCCCACTTGACCCTCGTTGGGCCGTCATGTCATGTCCCCTCTTTCCTTTGCATAAATAAATTATATTTTTTAAATTAAAAAATTAGTGTTTTTCAACACTAATAATAATATAGTAATAATATAATAATAATAATAACATGATTAATAATAAAAACATAAATTCAAATTTGAATTCACTTGAGCACCAATTTTGGGCCCTTGGGTCCTCAAACAAACAGGTATAAAAAGCCAGTGCTGGAGAAGGTTTTGATCATCTGATTCTTGCATTCAAAAATTGTTCATTTTCTCAAATTCAAGTATTGCATCAAGGACAAAACCTCCTTGACAGCAACAACAAGGTTTGGACAAAAACCCAATCCTCCTAACTTGGCAATTCCATACAAGACTTGCAGTTTGGGCTTAATCTTCAATTGATGTGTTGAAAATTTCAGGTTTGGCACAGAGATAATTGCTAGATTTAGTTCCATTGGACGCTACCAGATCAGGGGACTTGTCATTACAGTTGTGGTTCCTTGTATTGTCATTGCATTCTTTGGAGCACTAGAAAGAAATCATTTTTCGACCAGAAGATCATCACAGCTGGATTTCGGGAGCGAAGGCACCAAACCACATCAGCCGCTACGCTTAGGAAGGACGATATATGTGTCTACAACACAATGAACATACCTACCAATCATAAGGAAAGAGAACCGAATTTGGAGGTGACACCAACTCCATCAAACTAGAGGCGGGTCATTGAAGGTTTGAAGATCGCCACGCATCTAATTAAGGACGCAATACTCAAAAAATTGCATCCCCTTGAGCGAACTGGTCACATAAGGAGGTCGCAGATCCTTTTGGACTATTCTAAGTCGCTCCTCACATAGGCGACTATGGTCAACTTCGGGAAAAGAGGAGCGAAAGTCAAAGTAAGTCAAATCTGAGTCTCTTAATAGCATATTGGCGACTGTATACAAGACATAAGCTATTGTATGTAATTGAACAACCATCTGAGTGCATACTTGTTACAGCAGGGATGTCATTGTAAACTTTCTAATGAGATATTGTGGTTTCAAAACAAATTTTCAATCTAAGATAAGTTGGTTCATTATGCTTTACTGTTATTAAATCTAAGTGGTATCATTTTGAATGTTTACTTGCTGCATTTTGATTCATTTCTGAAATCGTATTGGAAATATAGAAGATAAATTATAAAAATTATAAAACTACAACTAGGGTATATTTCACGTCGTGCTCACGAGTTTGAATCCTCAAAGTGGTTGTTGCCACCTGGGTTCAAACCCTCGCTTGGTCACCACGCTCACGAGTCTTGTGTGCCCTCACTAGGCCATTGAGCTCGTGAGTTTGATCCTCTAGCATTAATGCAAGTGTTCAACCCAAAAAGTGTTCATGCCAGGGATGAGGTCCCCCATTTGTGGCCTCACTTGGCTTGATAGGCTAAAAATTTCCCAAGTTACCAATTAAAAAAAATGTTTTGAATGTTTTTGTAAACCTTTTATAAGTAATATAGGGTTTAGAATGCCATTTTTTTTCTTAGGTTAATGCAATGTAGGGTTATAAATTTGTAATGTTTTTTTTTTTTTTTTGTTATTCATTAAAAATGGTTGGTAATTCTAGTTCAATTTCCCAACAAGTAGAGAGCTCAAATTTGGTGCAATGTCACCTCTTTGGCAACATACATTCATAATTGAACAACTTCCTAGAGGTGGGGGTTATCGTTGACATTGTAGCCAATGTGGGACTGAGTATAAAAGCTCGTATAGTCAAGTGAAAGCTCACCTATGCACTATGATTGGCTTAGGAATAAGAGTTTGTCCAGGGCCAAATAAAAATAGTTGCCAAAGGAACAAATTATGGGATATATCAAAGAACAAAAGGATGTCAACATTGTAAATAACAGAGCAAAGGAAAGAGTACATCCTCTTTCCGATAAAGGATCGCACAAATCTCCTAGTGGCTTAATAGTACTAGCTGGCCCACATCCTTTCATTCCACCATCGTCTTCCTGAGAAGACAATACCCCATTTTTCCCGTAAAAGAGGCCCGTTAGAAAAAGGCCTTCAAGAATGGGGCAAGAGAGGTTGCAAATGCGAGCATTGCTCATTGCATTTATAGCAATGGGCTTCCTTTCAACCTTTTTAGATCACCATATTGGCAAGATATGGTGACAACAATTGCCAATGCACCTGTTGGTTACATTAGTCTTGAGTATGAAAAGGTGTGCACCACCTCATTGGCCAAGGAAAAAGCTTTCATAGAGGCATCATTGAGGGCAATCAAGGATACATGGCCCAAAACACAAGAATCCATCATTTTTGATGTATGGAAGGATTGCAAAACTGGACCACTAATTAATGTCATTGCAATGTCCACTAAAGGGCCGATGTTTTTGAAGGCAATCGATTGTGAGGGACAAGTGAAGGATCCAACCTTTATTGCCAATATCCTTACACAATCCATTGGGAATGTGAGCCCCAAAAACATTGTCCAAGTCATAATGGACAATGCTAAAAAATTGCAAGGCAGTTGATCCAATAATGGAGGGTACATATGGGCATTTTTGTTTGGAGACCATGTGTCATCCTATAATGTCCCCTTCTCAAGCTTAACCAGTTTGTGGACAATTAGCCTATTTCCGAGTTTTCCCGTAGGCTAATTGGCATGCAAGGGAGAACTCCAACATTCTTGGAGAGCACGAGTTTGATCGGATGTGAGTTTGGTTCATGGCCTTGAGTTTAGGAGACCTTGTTGAGCCCCATGACGCTTTCAGAATCCATCTCTGGCCTTTGGGAAGCCCTCCACACTTCTTGGAGAGACGAGGTATTTTTAGGTCGGCACCGAGTTGCTTCAGTTCTTCATTGTTTGATCTTAGTATTGTCATGGTATGATCAAAATTTTATAATTATCTCATTTTGATACTTTTTGCAACTTGGTGAGTAATTTAATTATGAAATAATTATAACTTAAGTCGTTTGATGAAGTAATATTTAAAAGGCATCTATGGTTTTAATTATTTATTCAAAAAGTGTTTGTGTGCTCATGAAGGGGAGCGCTAGCCTTGAGGGGGTGAAGTGCATCAAAAAGTTTATTATTTTATTTTGCAAAAAGGGAGTTTCTAGAGCAAAATACAAAAGTAATATTTTATTTCTCCCGGAAAGTTATAAAAGGAGAGTTGGTGCTCATTTGAGAGTTTAACCATGCTATGATATCTTGCTTCTGCAATTGAGAGAACTTGTGTTCTCCATATTTGCTTGAGGATGAAAACTCTCTTGAAGATACCAGTTTCGGGGACAAAAACCCTCCTAGCTGGATTTGGTGGCTTCATCCAGAGGTCACATTTGTGCTTCAATGGAGTTTGATGTTTTCTAGCTTGTTGGTTTGGAGTTTGATATAAATTTATTGATCATTTTGGAGTTGTATTTCAGTTATTTTCTGCTGATATCTTTTTGGAGTTTGGTTCTGCACCTCCAAGAGGCTGTACCAATGTTGGGCATTGGAATTTTCATGGTGGAATGTTCATGTTGCTGGTCTGAAACACATCTACATCCAGGTGCAAGGGTTGAGTATCATTTTGTTGATACTAAGTGCAGATTTTGAGAGGTTTAACAGCAGTTTATTGTTGATTGTGTTCTCCCTAGTGCAGGCTGTACACTTTCTAATGCAGGTTGTACCAGTCTAGAAGGAAACATGGGGGTTTAGGGTGAAATCGCCCCTCAAACTAGAGTTTGCATGTATCTTAGGTGGCGCCCAGACATCTACAACAAACATTTATCACTTTGGGGCTGCGCCTTCATCATTTTGTGGGGGTGTGTGTGAGGATTAATGTTGTTCTGAGTTTATTTCAGTGCTGTAGTTTGAATCAGATTAAGGGTTTCAGAGGTTAAAGAGTTTTCAGTGCAATTTCTATGTGTTGAGAGTTGGATTTTGGCAACATTCGTCAGCTACATCATCAAAGCTTTGAGGGGTATGATTTCCTTATGATATTTGCAGTGTTTTAGAGTTCTATCTTCATGGTAACATACTACAGCAGAGTGTTTCATTTTGAAATAAAAAATAAAGTGATATTGCAGCTCTTATTTATTGTCTTTCATTTCAATAGTTGCAATGGTTTATGAATGTAAACTCTAGATGGTAGTACCGCCATGGATCATGTAATTATGCATTACATTTCATGTTGTAAAACTGGATGGTATTCTGCCCTTTGGGCATGAACAAACTTGCTATCAATCATTTTGGTTTGAGCAAGTTTAGACATTTTGCCAGTGGTTTGCATTGCACATATTTCGTCAAAGAGGTGTTGATTAAGTCGGCTTGCCGCCTTGCGTGCCTTCATTTTGTTGCATCACACACTCCACTGAATAAATGTAGTTGTGGTCGGCTTGCCGCATAGTGCGTTCATATTGTGTTGAAACAACCACTTCGCTGAAGAAGCATAGATTGTGGACGGTGTGGCCGCCTAGTGGTTGTAGTGAGCATTGGTAGCTGCATTGGGTAGTTGTGTGGATTCCAATACACCGTATGCTCTCACCTTGCCCATCTCGAGATCTGAATGATCAAAAACTGTTGAGGAGATTGTATGATTGCACCTTGTTTACTATTGTAAATTTCAAAAAAAAACTAGGGTGGTTATTACACATCCACTCCCTCAACTTGATATTACAAAAGATTGGCACAAAGATCGAATGGGTCAAAGAAATCTACATGGAGATTGAGGAGATTCAAATGTTTGTGACAAATCATATGTGTCACAAGTCATCTTCAAAAACTTCTCCAACTTGGAGTTGTTGAAAGTAATTTTAGTTTTTACTTTTTAGTATATTTTTAAATTTTTTGATATGTCATCTACTTTTTAATTTGTTTTATTTCTTACACTTTATTCGGTTGTTGAGACTTGATTCACATCACACACAATCCTCTTGAGAGGACTTGTGAAAGTGTTAGTGCCACTGAACACCATGGTCATCAACACTCTTTGGAGTGCATGGAGGCAATCAAATGCAGAGAAGGCCCAAAAAGTCAAGGCATTGATTCTAGATAATGAGTGGTGGGCTCGTGTGTAATATATTTTGAGTTTCACTTAGCCCATCATGAATATGATTAGGTATGTTGATATAGATCAACCATGTTTGGGTGAAACTTACATAGACTCCATGGTTGAAAAAATAAGGACCATAATATAACCCAAGGAGAAACCCTAATGAAGCATTTTTCAAAATAGTGCAAAATCATTCATGACTGTTGGAACAAGATGACCACACCCTTGCATCTCCTAGATTTGTTTTGTCTCTAAAATATTAAAGCATAGAGATACTTTCCTTTTTGAGGAGGATGGCACCATATAGAGATGAAGAATATTGGGTACAAGACTACGTTTAGAAGAATATTCTCAAATGTAGATATACAAAGTGTTGTCTTTTGAGTTTAGCCACTTTATATCTTCACGAAATCATGATATTTGTGCCCTTCGAGACAAGTACAAGAAAGACGCTCATGAATGGTGGTACATACATGGCCAAGGCTTTATTAACCTACAACCTCTTGCAATAAAAATTCTATCTCAAGTATACACTTTTTTTATTTTTTAACTTCCTCAACTTTCTTACACTGCTATATATTATAATTTATGTTTTATAATTGTAAATGTTGTATGCAATTTCAACAAGTTGCAAGTTCTTTAGCCGAGCGGAATTGGAGTACATACTCCTTTATCCACTTAGTTAAGCAAAATCGATTTGGTGCAAAAAAATCTGAGGATTTGTTATATGTGCACTCCAACTTGCATCTCTTGTCACATAAGAAACCTGATTACAATGAGGCGATGATGAGGAATTGAGATCTAACTCCTAAGTGTGACAACTTAAACACTATTGTCGCAAACTTCTACATATGACATGGCTAATGGGAGTGGCATTGCAGCTGATTGTGGTTCAAGTGTGTGTGTGTGTGTGTATACACGAAAATCTACCCATACTTGGGGGAAAAAATGCCGTACCAGCATACCCAAACCCCAAACCCATACCTGTTCCCATACCAGGACCGGCAACTTAGATAAAATCAAATCCCATGAATAGTCATATCTGGCCTTGTGATTTAATTAATAAGCACACTGAGAATTCAGGGAGGTTGTGATTTGTCTATGGAAAACATGAGATAGTCAAGAAAGTTTCTGAGTGGAAAGGAAAGATGGAGACAACTTCATGCTTTGGTCTGCAGGGTATTCTTTTCTAGGAATGAAGTACAAGGAGCTTCTAACTGTAGTTCTTAAGTCACAGGGCAGCTTTTCAGGCGGAGACGCATAAAACCTTTATTCCACTATACCCACTTATCTTTGTTTCCCTCAGCTTAATATATAGAATCATTTAATCACTCAAATACTTGCAAGGAGTACCACTGGTGACTTGCCTGTGCAGAGTCCAGACATCTATTACAGGTTTAGTTCAGTTCATCTTTTTCTCTGACTGTGTCTTCATAGTATAGACTTGATCCAGTGTCAATGCGTAATTAATTTGAAGACACTCTTGAAAAAAAAAATTAATTGATGTAGTGTCAATACCTAATTAATCAAATAACTCTGATAAATTATGTGATTGACCTTCAAAAAATAGGTGGGAGGGACCCAACATCCTATCACATACATCTCTGGTCTTTTAGATACAACATACCAAAGAATCAAATTAAGTGCCTGTGTGCAGCCTATAAGTTATGGTTTGACACTCGTCAAATGAATTTTAAGAGTCTTGCATAAAATGCAGAGAATAGTGAGTATTTAGCATGTCTAAATCAAATGGTACAAGACAAACCAAGCAAGGTGCCAGTTATATATTAGAAGCACATTTTTCAAGCAACCCTAAACTAATCGAACCTAAGGGGAACATAGATAGCCTAATCCTCAAAGAAAACACCACTTCCAAAGAGTGAAACAGATGTCAAATTGCTTGAAAAATACGTCAAAAATAATAAGATTGTTATACAGAAAAATGAAAAAATTATGTGTGATTCAAAATCAAACATTACAGAGCAGAACAGCTATATGTATCCCACAGAATCATTTTCTAATTAATGAAAATATAATATGGGAAACCAAGTCAACCTAAGGGTCAGGTTGAATAAGATACATCAATCATCACTTCCAAGTAATTAAAACCAGGGATTGAGATTCTCATTGCAAATGGCATCGATATAGATCTCTGAATCAGTCACATTATTTATCAACCATCATAAATATAAAGTATCAGCTTATAAATATAAGTTTCTTACAAGAAAAGAAAAGAAAAAATTATGGGGGAATATAACAAGCACAAGCACTTGCATCCTCAAAAATTCACCTTATTAACTCGTATTGGCTTCCCATATAATTTGATCATGTTTAGAATTTTGATGGCCTGCAACATTAAAACAGTAGTCAATGAAAATTCAAAGAAGATTACTTACAATAACATGTTCATAAATGACTTCCTTCAGAAGAGCTATTAAGAGTTCATGTCTCATAGTTAAACACTGTAGAAAAGACAATAGGGTGTGCTTACATAATCTGCATCTTCCTCACTTCGGAACTCTACAAATCCATAGCCCTGATGAAGTCCAGTAACTCGATCTTTTGGCACATACACATTAACTGCATGAAACACCTCAATCAGCACCTCATCAGATTTATGTAATAACAGTATGATTTAGTACAGCAGACACAAAGCTTGCTTAAATTAAACGTTGGACCAACATTTAAAGGTTAGAGTTATATATGCAAGACAACTTTAGAGCAATGACCTTCCGACCTATGCCATCTTTGAAAGCATGCATATTTATTCAATAAGCTCGTAACTGTGGAAACCTACTCTCACAAATTGGGATACCACAAAGTTTCAACTCAGCCACACAAATAGGAGTATTCAACTCTTTAGAGATCAACCCTCCTGCTTATATTGCCTCTATCTATATTCTACCCTCGGAGTGTTTACTCTTCCAATCTCAACAAATTTATTTATATTGGCTGTGTATATTCATCCACTTCCAAATAATATTGCTTGTTGACATTCTTTCACTGAATCACAAATGTTATTAGTACATTCCATATATTTTTTGAAGGAAGCCTCAACCCTGTCCTGTGTTTCCATTAGGTACAGATGAGGTGTACCCATTGAAAATACAGCTGACTTACTCTCCAAATTTATTACTCAAATCCGATGTTTCTCCAAGTTTTGGGGATGGGGGATGGGATTTTGGAGATGGAAATTTGTTTTGGATATTAAGAATAACATTTAAAATAATCTATAAAAAATAAAGATTTAAATTTTAAAATACAAATAAATTAAAAATAACTTAAACAAATTAAAAAGGTTGAAATTTTAAAAAGTAGCACTAAATACTAAATAGAAATATATTTCTCAAACTTTCCACACCACTTCAATACACTCAATTTTACATTCATCCTTATGAATTCTTTAACCAAATCTTAAACATAATGGTTTTTAATTGCAATTTTGATATTTTCAAAAGCATAAATATCAAATCCCACCACTATAATATATGGTGTATGAGATATAGTATCTATACATGAAATCTTGGAATATCAAAACTGAAAGCTCCATACAAACCTCATCACTGACTACGTACCCTTCCTTGAAAGCTGCCGACAAGTCATCCTAGATGATTATTCCAGGTGTCAATTGATGGCCACCACAACATTCAAAATTTCAACAACCATCCACAAAGCAACCCGAACTTTGTATTTAGATACATTGCATGACACATACTCATACAAATTTGCAGGTGCTATGGTAATCACAGTAACCGGGTATTGAAGCATTTGTATGCACGCATTACAGTGATTTTCAGTAGGATACAAACAAAATTCATGAACAGCACTATAGACGAACTAATGAATGCATTTGTTTTCAACACCTACAATAACACCATATTTTTAATTATTGCAATATGGTATTAAATTACAAACTACCCTTATTTAAATAATAAACAGTCACACATAAATAATATTTAGATTAACATTAGAATTATGTCCAAGGGGTTGAGATCAAGTGGTTAAGATATTGGGTTCTCGTTGTGGAGACCCAAGTTCAAATCCCCAAAGTGACATCTAAGGTAGAATTCTGAGTGGTGACTCTTGCTCTTCCATTGTTTGTCTTCTAGTTGTAATTTCTAAGTTGTTATCTAAACGTATATGGTCTTAAGGAGCTAAGTATTACATTGCTCGTAAGGAGCTGCGTATGGTATCAGTTGGATCAGATGCTCGTTTGAGCTATATACTTGTAGACTATCACAAAATATTAAAAAATATAACATTAGAATTTTCAATATCCTATAATATGTATTGTTACGCATTATATCAACAGTATCAATAATCTATAAACTCATTTTTCAAGTTGACATCATCTCAAAACATGCCGTGTCTATCTGCATGTAGCGGCTGAGTTGGACTTTTGCATGACAGGTGTTACCTTTGTTTTCTTTGCCAAATTATCCAGTGTTGCACTTTTTGTAGCCAACTGAGTTAAGAGATCAATATTCTATGCATGTCTCCTGAATAAACTACCTCCCGTATCAGTGTCACTTGAGCTGAACCTCAGACTGCTCTTCCACTCAAATTTATTTTCCCGCTCAGCCAAGCTATTATTATCTTGTGGCGGAATTCCTTTTGTAAAGGATGAATTTCCCCACTTACGCACATGAATGTCTGATTTACTTTGACTACAAAGGTCTTGGAGGTGTCAAGTGAGAGTCAAGATTTGCCATTCGATTTCATGTTGGAGTGCCTTGTCGATCTATCCCACTACCTATGCCTTTATTTTGGCTTCTTCCACAGACATCACACTGCCTATGTTTTGAGCCCTAGCCAGCACTGCAAAATTGTTCGTTGTTTTTTGAAACCCTAGCTGCTAGTTTGATTGAAAAAACCACCTGCAAACCCTAGCTAGGTTAAAAAAACTGGCCACGACCTATAAACCCTAGCCACAAGTTCAGCAACCCTGCAACTTTTTCCTTGAATTTTCAACACAATTTTCCACTTCAAAACGACACAGATTTTTTCTAGAAGTATGGCACGAATTTTCACAAAAAAAATAACTTGAACAATTTTTATAACCAAAAATCGCAATTTCTTCCTCTCTTTTTTATGCCGCACGCAATTTCTACTTCTAACTAGCTGTAATTTTTACTCAAATCCGAGATTTAGCAACTATAAATTCGCCGCATGATTTTTCCCTTCAAACCGACCCACAACTTTCACAAACTAGGCACGATTTCTACTTCTAATTAGGCGTTGATTTTTACTGAATGAAAACACCACAAATTTCCTCTCAATTCATGCACGATTTTCAAGTATTAACTTCCGCGATTTGCCAAACTAGGCGCACAACTACCAAGAAACTACGAATTTTTCCTTTGCCTGTAATGTCCCCGTTTTGGCACATAGATCTTTTGTGCGCATTATGCTTGTTCCTCATCTTCGGGAGGCTATTCAGCGTGTTAGGAAGAACTCCAACATTCTTGGAGTGGTCGTGGCTCAGTCTTTCAGAATGGTTGTTTGTGTCTTTAAGTCCAGCTAGTCATTTGGAGTTCATAAATGCTTTCGGAATTCAGTTCCGACCTCACAGGTGCTCTCCAACTTTCTTGGAGAAACATGCTATTTTTAGGAAGTCACCCAGTGGCCTCCGATTTTCATCCCGAGTCTTCAGTATCCTGTTGGTATGGTCAGAATTGCAAAAGTATATCATTTGCATGCTTTTCGCAACTTGGGTATATTATTGGGCTATTTAATTATTTATTCACTTAAGCTCTCTAAAGATGAGAAATATTATAAGATAACTTAAGTATAATAGCTCTTTGGAAAGATGTTGAAAAGTATTATTTGATGCTCACATAAAAGAAATATTAGGCAGGGGAGACATAAAGTAAGCAAATAAAAAGGTTATTTTATATGTGAGGAAATTAAAAGAAGAGTGAAATTATTATTATTATTTCCTCTTGTTGCCCTAAAAGTGTCCTTATATAGGAGTTTTGGGCTCATTTGGAGCAATTATTGTTGTTGATTATATTTTCATCTCTCGCTATTGAGCAGAGTTTTTTCTTGGGGTTGTTTAGCCTCATGTTCTCATCTGGTTTCGGTTGTGGAAGATCAACCCTAGCTGGATATATGGTGATTTCATCAAGGAATCACACTGAGCTTCATGAGCTTGAGGGATTTTTGATCAGCTGGATTTAGAAGGGTTTTTGTTTTGCTGAGATGGATTGTTAGAGGGTTTTTTGAGAGTGTAGTAGTGATTTCATTGAAAACCCTTGTTTTCTTCTTGCTGGCTGTACAGCACCAGGCTTTACCTGGACGTGAGCCATTTGGAGTTGCTGAGTCTGTTATCCAGTGCATTGTTTATATGAAGTTTGATGGTTGTATTTGAGTGTTGGCGACCTCTATAGATGCAGAGTATAGTAGTATGTGTGGTGAGAAGTTCTTCTAGACCCACCGTACCATCTGCTGGCCGTGCACCTCCAGTCCGTACAGCAGCAAAGTCTTGAGGTTGCAGCAAATAGGATTGATGGTTGTGCCTTGTTGAAGACTTGCAACACGTTGTATGTGGCTGACCTTCTTTTCTGAGCAGGTTGCAGATTATAACATGCTGATATAGAGTCCTTTACATCTGCCATACACCTACAGCAGGCCGCACCTCTGAAGCATGGTGGGTATTTCCAGATTTCAGTCTCTTGAGTCTTTGAGGGTGTTCTTTGTTGTGTGTGGGTCTCTTCGAAGTAAATTGTGAATGGGAAATATTTGGCAGAAGCTTGAGGACAGAGGTCTTCATCGAATATGGAGATTACACCAGTCTAGGGCGCCGTACAGCAGCAGATTCTGAGCATTACCAGCACTGTTTGTTGACAGCAGGGTGAACTATGTTATATGGGCAGAAATTGAGGTGATTTTTGATTTGTTATTGCTTGGGTAACATTGTGATATTTATGTATGTTCAAGCTACCTCTCATATACTTGTTTTCTGGGAGTCCTTGATACAGCAGTGACATTTTGCATCAAGAATAAGGCTCTCATACTGCAGGGATTATCATTGTAATGCTCACAGTAATGCAAGACTTGAAATGGCTTCCCACTGAACAAGTGGATGTGCCAAGTAGATTGGTTTCTATTTGCTTTGTAAAGGCTTCCCACTGAATAAGTGGATGTGCCTCTTTCTTTCTGTACTTTGAAGCTCAAGTTCCCACTGAATAAGTGGATGCACCTGGATTTACTTTCATGCATAGCATCAGGTTCCTGCTGAATAAGTGGATGCACATGGTTTACTTTCATTGTACTTCCCACTGAATAAGTGGAAGATTGTTTATTCAGTTGATTTGGGATTTGAATGCTAACTCTGAAGCACAAGTATGCTCTCACCTTGCCCATATCGGGATTTGGGTGATCAGAAAGGTGTGGAAGAACATTGCCCTAACAATTTAGTGTCTTCCTCTTGTGTTTTCAAAAAAAAAAAGGGTAGCACACTACATTGCCCTTCAGTCTCTAATACCATGTAGAAAATTCCAATCTCGATGACTAATTACCTAATGCTAGAAAACATTGAATCAATCACACATTAATTGAATTTTGAATTGTGAAAATGAAGAACAACAGATAGATAATTTACACCTTCAAATCAGCTTTGCATTCCTTCGAAAGCTTACAAGGAAACCTCCACAACTGTCAAACTCATAGTTGGAAAACTCGGACTCGGCAAAAACTCGCCATGCCCAAAAAACTTGACTTGGCAAAAAACTCAGCAACTTAAAAAATTGCTTAAATTTCATTAGAAACACATGTTTTTTGCAAAATTCAATGACAAGATGTATCCAATGAGTCCATAAATGAGTACAAAAGTGTTTTCTATTAAATTTGATTGATTTGAATGCAAATTAAGTACAAAATCACATCCTCATAAGAAATCCTGATACAATAGATAGCTGACAAAATGAAAATGGTAAAACTAAAAGTAAATACAACATTTTACATCTTCCTTTTCCCTAATCTACTGAAAACTAGGGGAGAGGTAGAGGTTCTAGTCCTTGGAGTCCGCTGTGGTTCCTCGCTTGGCATGGAAGGCAATGGTTTGACCTCCATCCTGGTAGTAGATGGCAATGACTCCTCAGCCTCATCAATGTCATCCAATCCTAGATCTCCCCCTGCACCCACCTCCTCCAATGCCTGCCTCTCAAAATCAAGAATCTCATCTTTAGTAAATAATGGAGGTTGCTCATCCCGCCTTATCCAATCATTGTAAGGATCTATCTCATCCAAATCCTTTTGAATCTTCAAACGTCAATGTTGGACTGTTGTGTGCAAAGTGGGAGGGGCGTTGAGGGTTTTGGTGAGCAGAAGAAGTCATAAAATGAAGAAAAAAGGCGTTGAAATGGCATTTTAAAACATTGTGCCTTCACTTTTTGACGCAGGCGAGTCCGTGCCAAAAACTCGACAAGCTTTTTGGCAAGTAAACACTGTTATTACTCGCCACCTAGAAAAACTTGCAAGTTTTTCAAGACTCGCCGAGTACTCGGCAAGCCTTCCATCTATGGTCAAACTAACAACTACACGAAATTATATCACTGTACCGAGTTACTAAACTTCTATCTTGCATCTATCTTTATACTATTCAGCGAATAATCTAATCTTCAGAAATAGCATTCTTCTCCCTTAAAAGAAAGCGACCTTATCTCACGCAGGAGATGACTTGGAAGATAAGTCTAAATCATTAGTGCTTATCCGCACTTTATTAGACTTAATTAACTAAATAAAAGATTCACTTTATCACAAGTGAATTACAAAATAGAAATAACTCAAACTACTTGCACGTTCACACTAAACCTGTGCAAAAGTTTTGAACTGAGCTAAAAACTCAACACTAACTTTGTGAAAGGAGGCTCTCTATTTCATGGTTCGAAAATGAACAATAAGGCAGAAATCACAGCTTTTCTAGATGGAGTTAAATTGGCTAAGACAATAGGATGTGCGCACCTCGAAATAGAAGGGGACTCGCAAATCATTATAAATGGCTGCATTGGCAAAGGTCTATTAGATTGGAATCTTTGTAGCATAATTGAAGAAGCAAGTTAAATAGGTAGAAGCTTTGGGACTCTTAATTTCAATCATTGTTTCAAAGAAAATAATGGAGTTGCAGATAAACATTCAATGTCATGGTAGATCAATACCTTTTCTCTTCTAAAATTAGCCAAGATAGCAATGCATGAGATATATCCCATTTTTTAAATATTGAGAAGGCTCATAGCAAAACTTTACCAACTCCCAATTTCCGTCCACTTGAGTTATGATCCAAAATGCTAAGTTTCCTGCAAGCATATCTTTCCCATACTTTACCGTGTGGATCATTGATGATTCCATGTTGCTCTTTATGCCTCACCTGCAAGGTTTTGTTTTTAAGTTGGTATTGCCCACTCTTCTCTACAATATTACAAGGTGTTTCAAGGTGCTATCCTGGTTATGAAAGATGGAGCATGATAGTCTATGCAGTAGTGGTGCTACTAATACATGCAGTAGTGGAACCAGTGGTGCTACTAGCCTCAGACCTCAGACTTAGATGCACATTTGAAATTACTAGTTTGGACCCCCTGGAATTCATGAAGGATATTTTGGGTGCAGAAGGGTTGCCAAGTAATGGTGAATTGTGTACATGTGCATCACTGGCCAAAGATTTTGTAGCAAAGTTGGAGGCAAGAGTTGCAGATGGAGTCATTCGCAGGTGGATGCTGCATTCTTTCTTGTCAAACCGTGAGGGAGGATTTCCAAATGATTGTTTTATGGACACACCAATGTTTGAAGACGTGGCAGCAGGGTATAAGGAAGCTGGGAGCCCTTTGAATCACCATCAAGATAAGCTATATGTGCACTCGGAGGATTTATCTGTGTTCTGCCATGATATGGCAGTGTATGTAGAAAATATGAGCATAATTGTAAGGAAGGAAAACCTGGCGGTCTCTAGCATAGTCATTATGCTAGGTACTATTAAATAATGATGTTGAGCAGGCTGTCCGCAACACCAATTTGGAGCCTGGGTTCGGATTGTAGATTATTTGGACAGATCATATGCAATTCTAGGTCCTCTGTAGTTCATAAGGTGATGGAGGTTCTTTTTAAGTCTGGTGGATGTTTTCTCAGTGTATATTTTGGAAGGTGGTTATTTTTGTTTCTGCTGTATCAGGCTTTCAGTTTTAACTGTCATAGTCTTATAGACTTCTAGTCATTATGTATGTTCATCTGTCAGGAGTGGTCCCCTGTAGAACCCACAACTTAATAAACAAAAAATATATAGAAATTATTTATTAATTGTTAATTTATTTTATATTTACATATTAAATTTATTGTTAATCTATTTATATTTATTACTTAGAAGTCAACCAATGAGCAAGCAAGCTGTAAGGGTTAGGCATTTGAATGAAAGATCAGGCACCAAGGATGATTGCAATGATTTCCTGGGTATGCTGACACAGATAAGTTGGTTCACTGGCTGTCAAGCTCCTCTCAGGCAACGAAAGGTGGTTGCGAAAGTCAAATGTGGATTGGAGGCAGGGTGATCAGCATATCTCTTCTTTAATACTCCAGTGACTACTCCATTTCTGGCCCAGACTGTGATACTTGATGAGACCTTCTTCTCTCTCTAGTACTCCTCAGCTTATGCTCTTTGGGGTTCTTGTTCCCCCTACTTGGCTATTTGTATTGGTTTCTTGCCCACCGATGTTGGTGATCCCCTGCTATTTTGTATTTTGTTTTTGGTTCTTCCCCTTTATGGGGCCTCTCTAGGATTTTCCTCCTAGACTTTTTTAATGTCCCCTTTTGGGAGGGCCCCAAATTTGCCCTAATTTTCCCCAATTTAAATAAACAACGGGGGTTTGATAATACCTTTCCTCTGATTGAGGCCCTGCACACAGGTTAGAACCATTTACCATAATCAAACTGATCAGCAGATTAGAATCATTTATCACAATAATCATAATTAGTGGGTTTCCATAATTAGATAATAATAAACTTATGGCCAAACACTAAGTTACCGAATCGGAATCGGAATCGGGTACGGGTACGTGATTCCGGTACGCGGGTACAGCAATTTTTTTGAAGGGGTTTTGGGTACGTTTTGGGTACATTAGTACAAAATACATATAAAAAATTAAAAATATATATATTTGCAACCTAGAAACAGAATTAGCTTAAAAATATATATATTTACTATTTAAATTTTAATAATAAAATTAATAAATATATTATATTATATTAATATAACTATTATAATTTAATAAATTTATACTTATATTCCAATAAAATAGTCACAAATTTATTAAATATAAGGTTAATATTTATTATGATTATCAGATTATATATTAAATATTTGATTATTTTAATATACAAATTTATAATAATTACAAACTTCAATAGATATTTAAACTTCAATAATAATTAAAAATAAAAAACTTGAACCTTAAACAATATCAATAAATATTAAACATTAAAAACCTTTGTAAATATATTATATTATTAATTAAACTTCAATAATAATTAAAAATAAAAAACTTGAACCGTAAACAATATCAATAAATATTAAACATTAAAAACCTTTGTAAATATATTATATTATGAAAGTTTAAACCTTTCCATTTTCATTGTTTCAATTTTTCCGTCTGAATATTTGCCGAAGGCATCTGACGTCTATGTTTTTTATATTGGCGGAAGGTGTCTGGCGTCTGTGTTTGTATATTGGCGGAAATGGCGTCGACGTCTTTAGAAGAAAGTTGAAAACCCTTGGCTGAAATGGCGTCTCCCAGCGGCGGAAATGACTTCGAATGGGCTAAATAAACTTCAAAGCAAATACAATCCTCTGGAAATAGATTCCACTGGCGAATTGGGCCGGATTCCGATTCCGAGACGTTTCGTACCCGAAATCGGGCATCCAGGCAAGCCGATTCGGTAACTTAGGCCAAACATTAATTCAATCACAAGGTACTTTAACATCCTTGGAGGGTTCAATCATAGGAAAGAATGGGAGAATGCGGTTTGATGGGATGCCTTGGACCCTTTTTCCCTAGACTCAAGGGGATATACCATCTCCCTTGGCCTCATGTGGTGCATGCCATTCATATGAGGTGATCTATCTAGGAGGTGTCTTTTCCGTTATACCCTCATCTTACCAATCATTTCCTTCTCCCTATGATCTGACCTCCTGTGCTGATCATCCATGATGGAGGAGTGAGATTCCAATGGGTGCCCTGAAAATGCCATCTCTCCTAAGCCCAAAGGCAGTATCCTCTATACCCCCTTGGCCTCCTGAGGCTCGTTGCGTCCCCAACGGAGGTGGCATACCTAGAAGAGTGCCCCATCACCATTCCCCACTTGTCGCCTCAGTTCCTTTCATCATGCTAGAATATTCAAGGCATATGACAGCAAAGATTAATCCTATTTACTGATATCACAGTAGTAGCAATTATTAGTAATTGGAATGCCCAAGTAAGCAATTACAGTCATTCATATTAGATTGCCTACCACAAAGATCTTTATTATTCTGCTGTTAGATTTATATATAACACTGTTGTTAGGTATTCTTGGCTGCTCTTGATTCTGCTCTGTATATTCATATGCTCCATACTGCACTGCTTGATCTGTTTCTCTCTACATTGCCGAATCGCACAGGTGGGCAGCCCGATTCCGGGTACGAAACGTCCCGAAATCGGGTACCAGGTCGAATCGCCTGTGGGTTCGAATAGGAGTCGGATTTTTTGGTTCAAAAACGATTCCGGTTTTCCATTTCGTTTCCGGGCGATTTGAGGGGTGACGTGGAGATTTTGGACTGATTCCAGAACGATTCCAGGGTTTCGTTGACTTCTAACAGGCGAGGAAAACCTAAAAAGTGTTTTTATTAACTTTTTTGATGATTTTTTCTCCTCATTTCGCATTCCACCGACGCTGACACCGAAGCCCTTTTGTGTGACGACTGCCGCCTGCATTTTCCACACGACACACTCTCTATTTTCGTCGCCCCTGTGTTTTGGACGACACCCCCTGCGTTTTGGACGACGCCCGCTGCAGTTTCGACGGCGCCCTCTGCAGTTTCGACAGCGCCCTTTGCATTTTCGTCGCCCCTCTGCATTTTCCACACGCCTATGGATTTTTCGCCGCTTCCAGGTAGGTTTAACTTTGTTCATATAGTTTTTGTATAGTTTTTTTAAATTTTTTTTATACTATTAATTTATTTAATCATTACAAATTTACATATAGTTTCAACTTTCAATGAATAATAATAATTTATAAATGTAATAATATTGTATAGTTTTTTCGGTATAGTAACTAGTTTATAAATTTATAATAATTATTAATTATTATTTTATTAAGAATAGACTATAGTAAATATTAATATTAATAATATAAATATTTAATTATAATATAATATATTTAATATTTATTAAGTATTAACAATTTAATTTAAATACATAGGTTTAATTTTTGGTTTCATTCTTTGAAAATTCAATTATTATAATTTATTTTTGTCTATGTTGCACGGAGACCCGTCTCTAACCCCCTGGTACTCGTCTCGGAGACTGGTACTCGTCTCCCCGTCTCGAAGACTTCTTGGGTACATCTCCCTGCAAAGGGAGACTTCTGGTTGAGTCTCCCACACGTCTCCAAGTACCCTGCGTCAATAAAAAGGCGTCTCCATTTTTTTTTCTTTCTCTACCTTTCATTTTTTCCACTATTTTCTCACAAACTCAATGGATTCTTACTCCTACGGACTTCAAACCTCAATACTAGTTGATATCTTCAGTGGATTGTTACAAGTAAGCTATAAGCCTATAAGTAATATATATACAGTAAGCTATATTAAATTGTTACAAGTAAGCTATAAACTTAAACTTTACCAGTTCTCTTGTTTTAAAAGTTCAATGTCATGATATTTTCAGTTTTAATGTTAAGCATATTAATAAATTAATAAAATTATTAAATTATATTTTTAAAAAAATGGTGTCTCCAAGTACCCCCGTCTCCTATTTTTCAAAAACAGACGTACCGGTACCGATACCAGTCTCCCGTACCAATACCAGTACCAGTCTCGGTGCAACCTTGATTTTTGTTTTTATAATAGTTATATAATTATATTTATCATTAATATTTAAAATTTAAAAGTCTTTAGAGTTTAAAAATTTAAAATTTAAAAGTAAATTTAGAATCATTTAATTTTTAAATTTTTATTTTTATTTCTATTTCAAATTTATAATTTATTTGTTAATAAATTGACAAAATTGTTCATATTTTATAATTTTAATTTTCAATTTTTTAAATATAAAATAATAAAATATTTGTTTCTCAATCTTGTCGATGCAGGCTTGCAGGTAGGGATTCTAGTTTGTTACTATGGCAGCCAGTTGCTCTAACTCTGTCAACAAACCTACCTTCAATACTGATCCAAATTCACCTTTGTGGAGGCATGTAGAGATGTTACAACAGGTTCCAGGTGGCGGAACATTTGTTTGGAAATGCAATGGGTGTGACAAGCAGTATACAAGCTCATATAGTCGGGTCAAAGGCCATTTGTGTGCCATACTTGGATTGGGAATCACAGCTTGTCCAGGAAAGAATAGAACACCTATCCCAGCTCATCAAATCGCAGCATATATCAAAGAGCAAGAGGACGCAGATGCAAGAGTTCTGAATAGAGGAGGGCATCCTTTGAGGAGAGGAGAGGGCTCACGAAGGCCACTTGCTTCTTCATCTGATACTTGTGGTGTTGCCCCTGAAGTTGTATTTGAGAGCCACCCATTTTTGGGTAGAGATGTCAATGAACTTGAGCCCGAAAATGTGAAGAGAGCAAGGGGACCATTAGAGAGGGCATTTCAAAATGATGCAAGAGAGATTGCTGATCAAGCCATTGCAAGATGTCTCTATGCAAATGGTTTGGCCTTCAATGTTGTTCGATCTCCATATTGGCAAGACATGGTAAGAAAAATAAGTGAAGCTCCAAAAGGGTACACAGGTCCAGGTTATGAGAAGGTGCGTACCACCTTATTGTCAAAGGAGGTCAAACATATAGAATCTTCATTGTCTCCCATTAGGGGCTCATGGAAAGAAACAGGGGTGTCCATCGTTTCCGATGGATGGAAGGATGCAAAAAATAGGCCATTAATCAATGTGATTGCAGTGTGCCCTAAAGGGCCAATGTTTTTGAAAGCTATGGATTGTGAGGGGCAAGTGAAGGATGCATCATTTATTGCTGAAATCCTTATACAATGCATTTAGGAAGTGGGTCCTCAATATGTTGTCCAAGTTGTAACGAACAAAGAATTGCAAAGCAGCTGGTATGTTGGTTGAGCAACGGTTCTCACATATATTTTGGACACCTTGTGCTGTCCACTCACTCAACCTCATGCTACAAAAGCTGGGTAAGAAAATAGATTGGATGAAACAAGTCTATGCTGAAGCTGAAGAGATCCAAATGTTCATTACAAACCACCACATGTCACAGGCCATTTTTAGATCATTCTCACGATTAGAGTTGCTGAAGGTAATTCATTATTCAAACAATGCAAAGTTTTAATTTTATCATTTGTGTTTAAAAAAATTAAGTTTGCATTCTTCTTTGTCTTTAATTTTTTTATTTTTTGTTTTCAAATAGGTTGCTGAAACTAGATTTGCATCCAACACAATCGTCTTGAGACGACTTGTGAAGGTGCAAAAAGCACTTGCTGACATGGTCATCAGTGATTCATGGTTCATATGGAGGCAATCCAACACTGAGAGGGCAGCTAATGTAAAGCAAATGATTCTAATTGACACTTGGTGGGATCGAATGCAATATCTTCTTAGTTTCACTGAGCCCATCATGAGTATGCTCCACTTTACTGACATGGATAAGCCATGCTTGGGAGAGGTTTATGATGGCATTGACTCAATGATTGAGCAAATGAGATCCATCATAAATGCAAAAGAGCAAGATCCTGAAGAGACTTTCTTCAAACAGGTGCAATCAGTTTGTGTTGAACGGTGGAACAAAATGACCACCCCACTCCATCTTCTTGCCTTTGCGTTGACTCCCAAATATTACAGCGATGAGATCCTTTCTATGCCAACAAGGGTGCCACCATACCGTGATTCAGAAGTCAACGAGGGGTTAAATAAAGCACTTGTTAAACTCTATCCTGATCCTGAATTAGAGGATATAGTTACAACTGAGTTTGCTGAGTTTGCAGCCTCCAATGGGCTAATTGTTTCTGCTCTCCGCAACAGGTATAAGAAGGATCCTCACTCTTGGTGGTACGTCCATGCCAATAAAATGCCACACCTTCAAGTACTTGCAATCAGACTTTTATCACAAGTAAGTTTATCAATTTTTACCCACCTTCAAACTTTTATTTTTTCATTTTAAAAATTTCCATTTCAAATTTAAAGACTCTAGTCTCTAACAAGATCTCCCTTTGCTTCAATAGGTTGCTAGCTCTTCTTCATCTGAACGGAATTAGATTACATACTCCTTCATCCACTCAGTGAAGCGCAATCGATTGGCATCAAGTAAAGCAGAGGAGCTAGTTTATGTGCATTCGAACTTGCGACTTCTAAGTTACAAAGTTGATGACTACAAGGAAGGGGCAGCGAAGTTGTGGGATGTAGATCCAGAGGGAACTAACTTGGATCTTTCTTCTATTGCACAAGCTGCAGCTTTTGAGGAGTCCAGTCAGCATACTTTTAGTGCGAGTAGTGGGATTCCACGTGGTTCTCGTAATCTACATACATCATCACATTATGTTAATGATCATGATGATGATTTTGATGATGCTGATCGGTGACTAATAATTGTATCATTTTAATTTTGAACAATGATTATCTATCATGACATTCAAGTTTGAACTTTGATATCGAATTAGTATATTATAAATATATTTCGAATTTTAAAACTTGTAATTGTTTTGTTTAGCATGTGGTAATAGGTATTGATATTCTCAGATTCTGAAGCTAATTCTGTTTCTAGGCTGCAAATATATATATTTTTAATTTTTTATATGTATTTTGTACTAACGTACCCAAACCCCTTCAAAAAAATTGCCGTACCCGCCTACCGGAATCATGTACCCATACCGGTGCCCATACCCGATTCAGCAACTTAGGTTTCTCTTCCAACTCAGAATTATATATCTTATTCTTGTAGATCTGTATATTTAATTTTCCCTTCATTCTATCTTATTTTCCCCCTTGAATCAGAATATATATTCTTCCCTTTATACCTTCACAAGGGAAGGCAATTTCCTGAATAGATGTAAAGCTTGGGAGACATCTTTATTGAAGAGTCATCTCTTCATAAATCGCTGCCTCCTCTTTATTAATCTCTGTTTCTTTGTATTATGGTGATCGCTGCCTATTACTAATTATTTAATATTGCAATGGCTCCTTATACATAAGTCATCGCTGTATGGTGTTGCCTATTACCAAATAACATAATCGCATAAATATTTATCTTATGGTGATCAGTCCTTATAATCTGATATCACCGCTGGGTCTTACATACATGAGCTGCCTTATTATAAGGAGTGCTATTTGGAACTGATTTCTTATGAAATCTGCCGCCCCTTTTATTAGATTTCCTTATATCCTTCGCTGCCGTATAAGACTTTTGTTTTATATGATATTAATTTTATATATATATATATATATATATATATATATATATATATATATATATATATATATATATATATATATATATATATTATATTTAAATATTTATATTTTAATTATATTAAAAATATTTATATGATAATATTATTTATTAAATATTATATATTAATTATATATGTTTATACGCAATTATTTCTATCATTTAAATTGACTAAAGACCATGTTTACAGGAGCAACTTCACCATCTTTTATCATGATGTTTAAATCTTTAATTTAAACAATAATATCGGGATATCACAACTTTCTTTGCAAACTGGTGTGCTCTTGAGTCCCATTGACCTACTTTTGGTCATCTGTGGACATTAATATAAAATATTTAACTATTGAGGGGACAAAGCTCACTTGGGACCCATCTGTCTCTTGTCAGGTTTTGCAGAGTTGAAAATTTCTAGCAATCATTATCATGAATGAAGTGACTTCTATCGATATCTGCTCCCAGATTTTGAGGATGGTCATCAGATGGTGAAGCAGGCTTCTGAAGCAGTTATTCTGGGGATTGATACCTCTAGGTCACAGGTTCTTGTAGTGAAGGCTGAGCTAGAGAAGGTTTATTGATCTCAACAACGAAGGGCCAGTCATGCTGCTGATGATTCAGGTGTTCTTGCCCAGGATGACATCACGGTTTTCTTATCAGATAGAAACTCGAAGTTGCTTCTGCCTGCAGAGAAGGTGGCTGATTTCTCTGTGCAGCAGGAAGCTCTGTCCTTAATGGGCAAGTTTGTGGGCAAGGATGTGAGCAAAATGGAGTTCTCCAAGTGGATGGTGGCAACTCGCCAGATATTATTCTTCACTCTGTGTTTGCTCTTTCAAAGGGCTTCTTTCTAGTGCAGTTCCATTTGCCTGAAGATAAGAAACATGTCTGGAACCAGGGGCATGGTTTCATGATAGAGTTAGGCTCTTTTATGCCCTTGGCAACCCTCTTTTTATCTGAAGAAGGTTTTTTTTTCTTGCGTGCCCTTCTGGATTCATTTCTATCACCTTGGTCTGCAACCCTACAGATCGATTCATACAATTCAATTGTTGGTGGATCAAATAGGAGCTTTTATCAAGATGGATTCTGACAGAGATGGCTCTCATGGGAGCTTTGCCAGGGTGTGTGTGCTTGTTGATCTCTCTCAACCAATCTTCCATCCGATCTAGATTTCATCTCCATTTGGTTTGTGGCTTGAAAATGTAGATTTCAAAGGGTTTCCATTCAGATGCTTTTGGTGCAACCATTTGGGTCATAGACAGTCAAAGTACTCTACAGGAAAAGGTGTTTGGGTTCAGCTCTACAATGGATGCCTTGGAAAAGCCAAGTGCAGATTTTATATGGAGAAATCACGGTTGCTTCTTCTCTCCTAATGGTCCTTTGGACCCTGGAGTGAAACCTTTTGCTCATCCTCGAAATAGTGACCACTGACAACCAACGGCTTGAGTCTCCATTACAGCAGCATCTTGGGCACATTATGGCAACATGTTTGGGCAGCTCTTCAAAACAAGTTTCAGATGCAGTTGTTCTTCTTCAAAACTCAGAGCCAAAGTTTTTGGATCCAGTGGATGGCATTGCTACAGAAAGTTCCAGCCAATGGAGAGCCAAAAAAGTGGCAAAGTCATAAATTGGAAGTTGAAAAACTTCAGATATAAGCCCAAGATGCAATTGGTTATGCCACCGAATGGATGATGGAAGGCCTTCTTTCTCAGCATAGCAGGAGCTGAAGGCAGCCATGGCACGGGTTCTTCAATTTTGGATGTATGGTTTAGTATTAGTTGTTTGATGTCACTATTATTTGTTGTATTTCCTGGCTCTTGTATAAAGATTTCACCTTGTTGATCACTAGTTTTGATTGTACCCTTGTTTGGGGGATGTGTTTAATATTTTCTAAGTTCTTCAGTTTAAGTGGAGGGCTCAATAGAATCCCTCTCTAATTAATCAAATATATATATACTTTTATTGTGATTTTTTTAAATATATTTTTTATATGTATATATAATACCGCCAAATCTAGCCATACCAAATCTGGGGAAAAAAATCAGCGAACCGCCCAACCCAAACCCGATCTGGCAATATAGTTATTTTGTAATGGTTTAGCTATGAACTCTCTTGTTAAATAAGTGGGCAGTTACAGTACTAGGGGTATTTAGCCCAATTTTGATGATATTGATTTTAAACTTTATCAAAAAAAAGATTAGCTAGTTCAAAATTCATGTGTTGGCTCATAATCACACCAAATAAAGGAAACCTAGAAGCTTACCCATCTCTATCAGTATCTCGAACCATATCAGTTCACATTAGAAATTTGCTGATATGAGTCATTCTCGATATTTTTTTCTTTCTCACTCTCAAACATAACATAAGGACACAAATATACAACCTCCCTGCTCCCCACTTCCTTACTTTAGTTTTTCCTAAAGAAAAATTTGAGACGTGGATTTTATATGGGTCTAAGCTAGGCATATGTTTCAGCCAAACATATAATTTTTTTCATGATTGAAAATACTGTAGCCTATCCTTCACGCAAATTTGAAAAAATCTGGATTTAATATGGATCTACGAATATGTATCAGCGGAACTTCTAATTTTTTAATTGGTTAAAAATCTCCCGACTCCCTGCACTCCATAGTGTGGATTTTTCTATTGGCAAATTTTAGACCTGGATTAATATGCATCTCAAGGTAGTTATATGTATCGAACGAATTAATTTTTTTAAATGTTTTTCCCTGTCAGAGAAGCAAGCTGTTTTAGATCAATCAAACGGGTCCCCCAAAAAAAATGCAGCATGGCTCAAAGCCCCAAAACCCTACAAACCTTATTACCAAAAAAAATCTCTAAAATGCGTACTGAAATCTTCGCTATTAATAAAATAAAAATAAGATTCCTGATAATGGGTCTTCAAATTTCAATAGCAATGAATTGAAAAAATAAGAAACACAAAAATGGGTATTGTAATCTTCATATACTAGTAAAAAAAAAATTCCTGATATGGATATTGAAATCTTCTACACTAGTGAACGAAAAATTAAGAATCCCTAAAAGTGGGTATTTGGAATCTTCAGTATCATTCAATTTTTAAGAATGCAGAAGATGATATAAATGGATAAATACTAAGAAATAACTGAATCCCTTACCGACGGGCCCTGCTTGAACGAATAATTCCCATAACAATTCTTCTGTGACTTGGGCATCCAAATTTCCCACATAGGCAGTGGCATCCTGATTTCTTTCAGCTGTGTGCTGCCCGAGAAGATTAGCTCCAACACCTGGTGTTATTCTGCTAGTCATTTTGCTAGCTTATATTATTTTTTCTTGCTAAAACCCGCCTAGAACCCCCCCATTTGTCGGTCTGAGCTAGTTTACATGTCAGTCAAATCTTCAAATGAAAGAAGCAGAAATGTAATGATGGAAAACCTCCCTGCTCAACACCATCTACACTCTAGTTTTTCCTAGAGAAAAAGTTGAAACCTGGATTTTACATGGGGCTAAGGTTTCCCATTTTTAACGGCCGCAACGCCATTTTCGTTTTAAACGGCCGTTTCTGATGCAGCTGTGACGTTATTCCTGTCTGCAACGAAAAACTGTAGCAACCAGTTTTTTCCCAAAACTGCTCAGAATAGCAGCACCGAGCAAAGGCAAATAGCCGCCAGAACTCCACTATTATTGTTGTTGATAGGTAAATTTATCATCCAAACATATAATTGTTTTAATGGTTGAAAATGTTGTAATCTTTCCTGTATACAAATTTGAAATGAAACTTGGATTTCGTATGGATCTAGGTATATAAAAGGAACTTCTAATTTTTAGTTAGTTAAAAATCTCCCTCCCTGCTCAGAATGGAGTCTTCTATTGGTAAATTTAAACTTGGATTCATGTGTCTCAAGGTAGCCATATGTTTTGACGAATTAATTTCTTTTAATGTTTTTCCTTTGTCGATTTTGTTTTAGATCAATCAAATGGACCTCCCCCAAAAAAAAAAGCAGCGTAGTTCAAAGCCCCAAAATTCTTAAAAAAAAACCTTATTACCAAAAAAATTCCCTAAAATGAGTATTAAAAACTTTGCTATTAATAACTAGTAATAGTGTCTAAATGTATTATCAAATAATCTAATATTTATATTTTTAATAATTTGTTAAATATTTACATATCTATCAACCATTTAAACCATTTAATAGCACCTTTAGGTAGTGTTGATAATTTTAAAGAATTTCTAATAATTTAAGAGATTTTTGGTGATTTTATAAGAAAGAAGCAACTTCAAATATAAATTATATACTTAAAACTTATATAAACATATATACTTCTAAAATGCATTTGAATTTTTAATGTTTGTTTATTATCACAACTAGCTTTTATACAATTGTACAATATGTTGGGATTAATACAAATATTTAATATGAAAACATTGAGGAAGACACTTAAATAACAAGCTTTGCATGTATTATGGGGATGATTCTAAATTTAATATCAATCAAAAATAATAATTTATTTCCCTTTACATTAGAGAGCTATATACAAGAAAGGAAAAATATACTTTAAGAAACCACCAATAATAATAGAGAGTATTTATGCTTTCAAACAAAATAAATAATTCATCCTTGTGATGGGGAAATTTGCATATCCATGCCATTTCCCATTTAGTTTTATGTCCATTGAGAGAATGGCTTAGTACATTTACATAACGACAAATGGCGCAATCATGTGCAAAGTTAGGCTTCTTCCCTCATACCATTGTCCACTTACTTACACGCATTCCTATACAATTACCCCCCACCTTATCCATATACACATGCATTATGCTATATTCACCCAAATTATGCATTTATTATGTCTACTTATGCACCCAGCCTCATACCCTTGTTATCTATGTGGATTTTATCATTTCCATGTCCCAAGTCATTTTTAGAAGCATGGGGTGAATCCCACACTCTTGGATTTGACCCCTAATTTTCTAAAATTCAAATTCTAATCAATTATCATGCAATCTTTTCTTGTGTTGAGCTCACTAAACACACGTTTACATGATTTATTGTTATGCCCTTAGTTGGATTCATTTGTCATCATAAAACATCAAGAAAATATCATTCATAGTTGAGAAGAAGCATGCTAGGAACATTTACATTGGAGTACCTAAAACAAACCTAAATCTACATAATCATCCTAGGAGAATTTGTACAACTGAAGTTTGTCATTTTTTATCATGGGCATGACCAAAGGTTGGCCTAGGAGAACATGGTCCTTGGCAATCCAACAACCCTTCAAAGGTATTTATAAATAGTATTGTCCCAAATATCATAGTAGATGGAAATGAAATCAATGAAGCAAGAAGCATAATTACATATTGTTCTAGATTAGATATGTGCAACAGAGGAAAAATCCATGTAGTGAATGCAAAAATGACCTGAGGTGCAAACTCAACCCAAGTAGAAATATAGATCCAATGCAGAATTTGAGGTAGAGTTCTGACAGAGATTTACCATTCTTGACCCTAAGACCTTTGGATTTTAGTACCTAGAACAAACTTTATGCATCATATTCATACCTAGAGCTAAGTGCCTTATCCCTTATATTTACTTTTGCAATTAGCAATTAATTTTTTAGTTTCTTAAAATATCTATGCCCATAACTTTGTTATCTAGATTAGTATATATATTTATTGTATTACATTAATTGATTAATCTAAACAACACATTTAGTTTAGGAAAATAGTTTATTTTCTTTTACATTTTTGTGAACTCATATGATTTTACACCAACCCTAGGGCTTTGCTTTGGGGTTTATGCCATCAATATTTTAAGGTTTCATATCTATCTTTTTATTGCATCATCATTTTTCAAAACTTGCTAGGGTTTAATCATATTCATTTCCATTTCATCAATGTATCTTCTCTCGTAGGATTTATGCTTTATTATGTAATAACACTTTTGCCTAGCCTACCTTATCTTGGATATACTTTAGGGCCTTATTTAAGATATGATTTTGGACTGATATTCTAATTTATAATATATTATACCTTGTTTCTATATAATTTATTTGCTCTTATTTAGGTTTTGAGATTTTATCACATAGTCTTGTGAACCCTACTTTATTTACACTTGGGTAGAGCTCTAGTGTCACGTTGATTGATTCTCATACCCCTCTATCCTTGGAACCTAATAATGTTTCCCTTGGTGATTCGTACATGTTATGTATAATTTGTGATATCTGATCCATTATTTATCGTGCTTTCATTTTCTTATCACACTTTAGAGTTGTCTTTTTACACTAAAGGCAACATGCATTCCATATCATTTTGTGCTCACATGCATGATCATGTCCCTAGAATTATCTTATCATTAGGGACCTCATGCATTACCTATACCGTTGTGTGTTATTTTATAAAGCCGCGTTTGGGCATATCTCTTCCTTCTAAGATTTTGTCTCACCTTTTAGGGCTACCTTACCTCTCTCATTTGCCTATACTAGGGATAAATTTGTGTACCTTCATGATTATCTTGAGCATATATGTTTTTTTAGCTCGTCATTTGAATTATTTTATTGGTTGGTCACACAATTCATTTACAACACTCATTACTTTACATGATCTATGTGTTTACACACTTGCTTGTGATTACATTTGTGTGTTACGTCACTAACACTCTTATGTTGAGATTATAGACAGTTCCATGTGCTTACATAGAGACTCATCATCGTATCAAGATTAATTTTGACACTTATGTCAAGATATGTTTAAAATTTGATCAAATTAATATTTGTAAAATTAAACAGTAAAATAATAAATGGTTATATAACCTACATAAAACATACTGACTTTTATCATGATTATAAATAATTAGTATGATGGATTCGATAGTCAACAATTAAAGGTATGAAATGCCTCTATGGCAACAAGATAAGCATATTCTTTAAATAAACCCTTCCAACCTAATGTTCAACCACTCCCCATCTATGTGATAAACATCTATTGAGACCATATTCAAAAAATACTAGCAAAGGTTCTAAAATCTTCTACATTTTCATTTACTTTAGGCTAATAAATCTTACACCCCACATTAAATATGTAAACTCTATCTAAATGGCATCACAATTAATAACCATTTTGTGTGTTTTTATGATAGATATCATTTGTTTGCACTTCTTCATATAGTTATTCAAAATGTGTAAGGCCCCAAGTGTACGTGCATTATTCTACTGCTTAGTTTTGGATTTTGATTCTAATACTATGTTACCAATGATGTTTTGTATGTCATCATGGTTTCTGACTATGTATTATCGGATGTGCATATGTTGTGACTTTGTATGTTTGAACTCTAGTTGTGATTCAACTTTAATGTTTTCACTATATATGTTTATATGTGATTGTGATTATAGTACCTAGTTTAACATTATGGATTTTATGAGATGCTTTAAAAATAAATGTGATTTTATTTCTATTGCATTTTGATATTACACTTCTTTATTGGATTATATCACATTGGATGTTTTTATGTTTTCTTTGGCTATCCCCATGTGGTGAAGATGATGCAGGAGCATCCTGTTACCTCCCAAATCGGCAGAGGGTTTGTCAGTTCCAATGCACGGGTAGATTCAGCCAACAGATACGAGAGGTTGCACGAGCTACCTCCCCTTCACTTCTGGTTCTGATGCACCAAGGGGGGTGTCCCATTTGATAAAGATGTAACATTGACTTGCACTATGACATAAAGATTTAGCTTTGTGATAACAGGCAGAATACTCTCATGTGTGGACCAAGATTTGTGTGACAAATCACAAGGTTAGCAACATTCTTGGACATGTGTGTTTGGTTAAGGATGAGAGCATGCAGGGGATTCCTAATTCCTACTCCTACACTAATAGATTGGAAGTATTGAAATGATTGATTTATACTTTGGATGCAAGACAGGGGGTTTTTGGATCATAAGTACTAAACAAGAGCAGACCAGTGCCTATCTCAGGGCAAGGAGTCAAATAAACGTATACAGGTGAACGGTTTGTAACTGTATTCAAGTTTCAGGGGGTCAAAGCTAGTATTCGCCTTACAAATACCACCCAGGAATGGATATTTTAGCTGCTCATACTTATAGATATCCTGGATGACATACATACTTCCCCATGATTGACCTAAAACAATTTAATCCACTCCTTAAATGGAAGTCAAAAGATCAAGCATGTGGTACAAAAAACTATACCCTAGAATCCAAGTAACCCTTAGCAACCAGATTTAGAAGAAGGAAATGCATACAGCAAATGGAGACAGACAAATAAAACACATGCAAATAAGCATTTCTCATATAAAATTGACATGAAACTGGAAAGAATGTGCAAAATGCATTTGAAATGCAACTCATAAACTCCAAAAAGAGACACAACCGCCGAGAAATGCTCTGTTTTTCATTATTTACACAAAAATTGCCCAAGTCTTCAACAACAATAGACAGAGTAACACAGTCTGCTTAATACAGCAAGAAAGTGTACTTTGCATTAATTACATGGCACATCAAAAATCTGCTAGATACAATGCATGAGAAATGGTGCTCAAAATTGAACGCGGCAGAGGGATAAAGAGGAAGGAGCAGGTATGTTCAGGATTTGAGTCGCCGCTCCAAGATTTTCTTCATCAATTCGGGTGGTTGACCTATCAACATGACCCATACTTCCCTGCACAATCTACCATTAAAGCCTCAACTACCCGCAGCCTCTGGAATGCAGCAATGGTGCACCTCTGAAGTTTTCTGCCCAAAAATAGTTGCACACGCACAGGAAAAACCCTTCGCTGCAGGTTCAAAACATGGTCGTCGATCACCTCCTGTTGCCAGGATCAACGACACCTAAAAACGTGCAGAAAAGCCAAGAGCCAATGATATCGCGCCATGTAGGCAGCTTTTTTCCTCTATCCCTGACATTTCCATTCACTATTTTGTCATTTTTTCCCATTGTATATGCATGTTTGAATGCATATACAATCGCTACTGTTCACCCTATCAAAAACCCTTATATATGCAAGAGCAAATGCATATACAATTGTTTGTTATACAAGGTGGACCCCAAACCATTATAGAGCAAATTGAAGTTCAAATCAGGTTCGACTTGCATCTCCATCCTTTGTATATCCGCGATATACAACACATACATACATACAAGCTGCGAACTTCAAATCACTATGCATCAGAACGTATCCCCTTTTGAAGTCCGGCTTGTACCTCTTTTATTGCACATCGGCTTGTATATCGGCATATACAAGCGCTTTATACAACCCACGAACCTGAAATATTTGTTCATTGCATTTTATTCATCCATCGCGTCCGGGTTGTATGTCCCCTTACTTGCATCCATCACCTCATACATACAAGGTGGATTTCAAACTTTTATTTGCCGCATCTGACTTCTCCTTCAGTTCCGTAATGCATTTTTCACTAGTATGCTTTGCATGTACATTGGCATACATACAACTGCCTTTGTATACAACTGGTGGGCCCAACCATTTTCTCTCTCCTTTGCACTGTTCACTTTGCATGTCGCAAGCCTTTGTATAATTTTCAATGTACATTCCCTTGCACATACAAACAAGGAATCTTCTCCAGAATATTCCTGCAATGTATCTAACCATTGTACGTGCGCCCGAATGTATATTGCATATACATTCCACCTTGTATATCCACGGGCCCCACCACATGCATCTCTGCCTCGCCACTGTAGCAAATGTATATTTCATTTCCTTGTATATCTTGCTTTGTATATGACCCGATATACAAAGCGGGAATATTCCCAGGAATTTGCGAAAGATTCCCTTTTTGTATATGCACCTTTTAGAGCCCGATATACATTAAGAAATGCATCTAAACTCAATTTTTCAAAGGGCGATAGAGTTTTCTGACCCGCCAATGCACATTTTACCTGCATGTATATACAAACACCTTGTATATACAAAGACATGCATTTTAACTAATTTTTTGCATTTTTTAGCACTGCAGAGGCCGAAAGACATAGAATTTTTGGATTTTTTGGGAAGGGGCTTGCATATTTGAATGCTTGAATCTTTAGGAAGGTGCCTGTAGATTTAAGCACTAACATAGGCTCTGTCTGGGGACACATGCCTCTTGCATGCATGGCAAGAACCTCAAAATCTCTGGGATGCAGACCAATCCTTATCCATTGGGCAACAAAGTCAAAACTGCACCAACCTGCATCACAAAACACATTTATTAAAATTTACTTGGTGGCCCAAGGCCACCAAAAAGGAAAAACTAGAATTTTCTTTTGTCAAACACTTGATTTTCTTTGATTTCTTCAAATGAAGCCTAAAAGCATTTAACCACTTGCAGCACCCAACATTGTGATTGTTTGTGCTGCTGCTTCTTTCTCCTTCAACAAGTCTACAGTAAAATTCATAAGCATCTACCATTTTCAGCAGTAGACTGTCATCATCATATGAGTCACTGATGTTGCTTGGAAAACTAACAGACTCATATGAAACAAATGAATCCACGTCAGAATTTTACCCTTCTTCAAAAAATAAAAGCTCCTCTGAATTGAATAAATAGTATTCAGGCACAAGCAACATCTCATAATCAAATTTACTTTTATAGTCATTCAGATATTCATCATTACTTTGCTCAGCAATCTCATCATCAATGTCCACCTGGAATGTCTCCAATGAAGGCAGAAATAACTCAGAATGCAGCCCTACACTGAAAGCTTCATAGTCACCCCTGCAACCAACACTATCCCCAACTGTATGAGCACACACATCTGCAACCTGTACATTCACCTCTGAATAGTGACTCTATTTTTCCTCTTCACCAATGCCTTGATAATCAAAAACAAAATTTTCAACCTCTGCACTGAGAAGGTGGTCAGAATCTTCAAGGAAACACTCATATTCAGCATCCATATATATTTCATCATCTAAAAGGCTCACATATGCATCTGAATGCTGACAATCACTAATACATTCACTGTTGTCCCTTGAAACAACATCCTCTTCATTCAGAGTGAATCTCTGCATATCCATTTGACACAAATAATCAGGCATAACTGGGATATGCATACTGCTGCAGGACACAACCTCATGTATGTCTTTCATTTCATTATTTGAAGGACATTTTGTGTTTGCAGGCATCTCTTCTAGAGGCTGATAACAGTCTTCATTTTCATCATTATAGGATGTGCCTACATTTTCTACAACATTTTCTTCATTTATCACATCATGGCTGCACACATTATTCTGAAATATATTTCCCTCTACATAATTATTTATCAATGAACACACTGGAATAGCAGAAATATGTTCACTTTGATAACTATTTTGACAACTTGCAGCCATGAAACCCACTAGCATTCCATATTTCTCATTGTTTTCAATATCCATAGCAAATTGGTAAACCTGGTGAAGTGTGGTTGGTTCCTTATCTCTCAATAAATAACTTATTTCTTCATCAAATGCAGCTAAATAAATTGCTAAGCACAATGCATTATTGGGTCTCATATACTTAGGGATTTGCTTGAGCAACTTAATAAATCTAAGATTAAAAGCTGGAACCAGTTCCTCGTCTTCCTTTTGGATATTCATAAAATGTATGATCAATGAGGCCACATCAAACCTTTCCCCAAACTACTCTAGGAATGCAATTTCTAAATCTATCCATGAAGAAACTGAACACACAGGCAGGTCTAAAAACCAAACCCTAGCATCATCTTCTAATGACTGAACAAAGAGTCTCATTATTACATCTTCATCCTCTACCTCAGAGTCTTCTATTAAATTACAAATTTTTTGCAGATGTTTGTTTGCAAACTCAAAA
Organism: Cunninghamia lanceolata; assembly: GCA_027924645.1. NCBI lineage: Eukaryota > Viridiplantae > Streptophyta > Pinopsida > Cupressales > Cupressaceae > Cunninghamia > Cunninghamia lanceolata. The sequence continues at coordinate 22,709 of BSBN01001811.1, read as the reverse complement.
TTTAGTCCACTGTATTTTGGCAAACATTTTCTAATTTTATTGGGAATAATATTTGGGTAACCAATAATTCCTGTGAAATTTAGGGCTTTATATCTTTTAATAACAAATGGTCTTCTTTGAGAGCACAACCAGGTTTGCTGTTCTAAACTCATCATTTCTGAAAAGATGGAATACCTGGAAATATGTTGCAGCATTGGATAGGTTCAATCAACAGAGTCACCACCTCTCACAAAGAGGACAGAATATCAACAAGGCACTTGTATTTTCTAGATTCATTCATCTCACCAGTAGAGCACCACATGGTCATTTTTGGATCTTACTGCAACAACTTCACTGGAAACTAGATTTTCCAACCTTTTGATCGCTTGACTCTCTCTCTCCCCAGCAGAGTCGCCAATTCTGTTACCTCCTGAATCAGCAGAGGGTTTGTTAGTTCCAATGCACAGGCAGATTCAGCCAACAGATACGGGAGGTTGCGTGAGCTGACTCCCCTTCACTTCTGGTTCTGCCGCACCAAGGGGGGTGTCCCTATTTGATAAAGATGTAACATTGACTTGCCCTATGACATAAAGATTTAGCTTTGTGATAACAGATAGAATACTCTCATGTGTGGACCAAGATTTGTGTGACAAATCACAAGGTTAGCAACATTCTTGGACATGTGTGTCTGGTTAAGGATGAGAGCATGCAGGGGGTTCCTAATTCCTACTCCTACACTAACAGATTAGAAGTATTGAAATGATTGATTTATACTTTAGATGCAAGACAGGGGGTTTTTGGATCATAAGTACTAAACAAGAGCAGACCAGTGCCTATCTCAGGGCAAGGAGTCAAATAGACGTATACAAGTGAATGATTTGCAACTGTATTCAAGTTTCAGGGGGTCAAAGCTCGTATTCGCCTTACAAATACCACCCAGGAATGGGTATTTTAGCTGCCCATACTTATAGATATCCTGGTTGACATACATACTTCCCCATGATTGACCTAAAACAATTTAATCCACTCCTTGAATGGAAGTCAAAAGATCAAGCATGTGGTACAGAAAACTATACCCTAGAATCCAAGTAACCCTTAGCAACCAGATTCAAAAGAAGGAAATGCATACAGCAAATGGAGATAGACAACTAAAACACATGCAAATAAGCATTTCTCATATAAAATTGACATGAAACTGAAAAGAATGTGCAAAATGCATTCGAAATGCAACTCATAAACTCTAGAAAGAGATACAACTGCCGAGAAATGCTTTGTTTTTCATTATTTACACAAAAATTGCCCAAGTCTTCAACAACAGAATGAGTAACACAGTCTGCTTAATACAGCAAGAAAGTGTACTCCGCATTAATTACATGGCACATCAAAAATCTATCAGATACAATGCATGAGAAATGGCACTCAAAATTGAATGCGGCAGAGGGACAAAGAGGAAGGAGCAGGTATGTTTAGGATTTGAGCCGCCGCTCCAAGATTTTCTTCATCAATTCGGGTGGTTGACATGTCAACATGACCCATACTTCCCTGCACAATCTGCCATTAAAGCCTCGACTACCCGCAGCCTCTGGAATGCAGCAATGGCGCGCCTCTGAAGTTTCCCACCCAAAAATAGCCACACACGCACAGGAAAAACCCTTCGCTACAGGTTCAAAACATGGTCATCGATCACCTCCCATCGCCAGGATCAACGGCACCCAAAAACGTGCAAAAAGCCAAGAGCCAATGATATCACGCCACGTAGGCAACTTTTTTCCTCTATCCCTGACTTTTCCATTCACTATTTTGCCATTTTCGCCCATTGTATATGCATGTTTGAATGCATATATAATCGCTACTGTTCACCCTATCAAAAACCCTTGTATATGCAAGAGCAAATGCATATACAATTGTTCATTATACAAGGCGAACCCCAAACCATTATAGAGCAAATTGAAGTTCAAATCGGGTCCGGCTTGCATCTCCATCCTTTGTATATCCGCGATATACAACACATATAGGCCGCGAACTTCAAATCACTATGCATCAGAACGTATCCCCTTTTGAAGTCTGGCTTGTATCTCTTTTATTGCACATCGGCTTGTATATCGGCATATACAAGCACTTTATACAACCCACGAACCTGAAATATTTGTTCACTGCATTTTATTCATCCATCGCGTCCAGGTTGTATGTCCCCTTGCTTGCATCCATTGCCTCATACATACAAGGCGGATTTCAAACTTTTATCTACCGCATCTAACTTCTCCTTCGGTTCCGTAATGCATATTTCACTAGTATGCTTTGCATGTACATCGGCATACATACAATTGCCTTTGTATACAACTGGTGGGCCCAACCATTTTCTCTCTCCTTTGCACTGTTCACTTTGCATGTCGCGAGCCTTTCTATAATTTTCAATGTACATTCCCTTGCACATACAAACAAGGAATCTTCTCCAGAATATTCCTGCAATGTATCTAACTATTGTATGTGCACCCGAATGTATATTGCATATACATTCCACCTTGTATATCCACGGGCCCCACCACATGCATCTCTGCCTTGCCACTATAGCAAATGTATATTTCACTTCCTTGTATATCTTGCTTTGTATATGACCCGATATACAAAGCGGGAATATTCCCATGAATCTGTGTAAGATTCCTCTTTTGTATATGCACCTTTTAGAGCCTGATATACATTCAGAAATGCATCTAAACTCAATTTTTCAAAGGACGATAGAGTTTTCTGACCCGCCAATGCACATTTTACCTGCATGTATATACAAACACCTTTGTATATACAAAGACATGCATTTTAACTAATTTTTTGCATTTTTTAGCATTGCAGAGGCCGAAAGACATAGAATTTTTGGATTTTTTGGGAAGGGGCTTGCATATTTGAATGCTTGAATCTTTAGGAAGGTGCTTGCAGATTTAAGCACTAACACATCCTTTGGGGAACAAAGCAATCATGCATTGCCAAAAATATTTTCTTTCACTTTGTTGTTTGTTTACAGGTTTTCACTTACTAGTTAATTATAAAATAAGACACCACACTTTTCCATAGTTTGCATTTTAGTCTTGCAATTTTGAGATAATGTTTTATATAGTTATTCAAATTTCATATGCATGTTTGAGGACAATCAGATGCATAAAGTGACATAAATTAGTTTGAAGACTTACCCCAAACTGGGAAATTGTCATAGTTAAAAATTTACCATTAGCGCCAGAGTATTGGAGGTTTACGGTAATCAAGGAACACATGTGAAGATTCATTGGGCCGAAAGAGTAACCACCGAGCACCACACAAATTTATTTTTTGTCATGATCATTTTGTTCAAGGAATTAGTTTCCCTAACCAACCACACATTTCATGAAGTATAGAACTTAGTGCCACCTTGAAGCTGATGTAGATCATTTTAGAAGTTTGAGATTTTTATATATTTGTTACTCACAATCATTTGCAATCACCAAGAAGAATTAGGAGGAATTCAGCAAGAGGTTGGAGGTCTAAGTGTGAATAGGAGTGTGAAGGTTTAGAATGTAGCCTGAGGACGAGGATACAAATGTTATTGAATGTAAAGTTTAATTTGTATATTAGTAAAAAATGATTGTGGCCTTGCATGTAGGAAGCTTGTTGTGATAGATTGTAATCATTTATAGTTTGAATTCACTAAAAGATCATCTTACTGTTCCATTGAGTTTTGTTGTGAGAGTTGTGTGTGTTTTGGTTTTTGTTGCATGGTTGGACTGTCGTTCATTGGATCCTTTGTCCATGCTTGCATCAAGTGGTATCTCAACATAAGGTTCAAGTCTCAAGGAGAGTAAGTGGTGTTCATAAAGTTTATCTTGCAAACAAATCACCAAATCGAAGCAACTTATAAGAATCTTGTCGACAGATCATTGATTAAGAGGTAGTTGCAAGGAGTGATTGTAAGTAGACCATTGACTTGAGGTAGTTTACACCAAAGCCCAAGAAAGATATCACCATGAAGAACTCAAGGTGAAGTTAATATTATTGGGAATTTAGATGAGGTGTTGAAAGAGGTAAGGGAGAACATGATTCGATTGGAGGCTTTAGACGGAGATAGAAAAAGGGGTTAAATCCCAAGGGACGATAATGAGAGTGATGTGGAAGAAGATGTGAAAGAAGATGTGCAAGACCTAGAGGATCAAGAAGAAGAATTAGAATAGGTGAAGGTGCTAAAGGCCATTTTAAAACTTGGTAAGAGACCTAGGGTGGATAATTCTAACTATTGTGGTGATTTGAACCCTAAGGAATTAATTGATTGGATAAATGAGCTAGATGAGCACTTTGAGTATGAGAAACTTGAAGACTCTGAGAGGATCAAGTTTACAAAGACTAAGTTAAAGGGGCATGTTGTTGTTTGGTGGAAGGAAGTGTAATTAGAAAACAAAATAGGAGGGGAAAGGAAAGAATAAAAAAAATGGGATAGGATGGTTGTAAAATTGAAGAGGCAATTCATACTAGTGGACTATGAGCTAGAATTACTGAAGAAGTTATATAGCCTAAGGCAAAGGGAAAGGAATGTGAAGGAGTACACTAAAGATTTTTATAAGCTGACTATTAGGATTGGGCATAGTGAGACAAGCAAATAAAAAGTTACAAGATACATAAATGGCTTGAGAGAAAGTATCCAAGAAGAGCTAAGTCTTGTTAGGTTGACCACCACAGAGGAAGCTTACCAATTTGCAATCAAGGTAGAAGACAAGTTAAACAAGAGGTTCACGAACTGACAAAATTGATTAAAAGGAAGAAGAGAGACCCCAAAGGGAAAGATCATGGTGTGGTGATAGAAGACCTTACTAGGATGGCAAGAAGATAGGAGAACTGACAGTTTCCACTATAGAGACAATAGCACCTATTGTAATGAAGAGGGGAGTCGTGACACTTACTGCAAGGGCAAAGAAGATAGCAATTACTATTTTTAGAACAAAAGAGAAGGTGATACTTACCGCAAAGATTATCACGTCTCAGAATTTTATGCTATCTGAACTTACTTTATGCGGAACTGAATTATGGATAATTGTGTGTGGTTGGATAGATGTTATGTTATTTTGAATGATGAAATAAGTAAATGATTAATTTATTATGGAAAAGATGAAACGGAATGAATATTATTTTATTCAAGTTATTTTGGAAAGATAAATTATGGTGATTCGGCTACTTGGACACTAACCTATTAATGGGAAATCTGAGTTTTCATGAGTTGCAGGTTGTTGAAGACAAGGGTGTGGTTAAGGTAGGGGAGGTTAGCAGTCTGACAGGGTTAAGATGGAGGATATTCTCTCTCACACACACAACACTTAGAATTATGTAGATGCATTAGAATTGCATTAATTGATTATATTATATAGTTTCTTATTTTATTGTGTTATAGTTAGTTTATTTAATTAATTGGCATTTAATATTAAGTGTTCATAGAAAAAAATGAAAAAAATAGTTTTAATTTGTTTATTGATTTTTATTCAAAATTAGAATTAATATTATTTATTGTTTTTGAGATAATTGTGATGCAAATAAATAATAAATCATGAGCTTTATTTGATAATATGAGATAAAATATAGAAAAAGAAAAGCAAGATTTAGAAAACAAAACAATGAGAAGGAAAATAATAGAAAATTAGAAAAATAGAAGAAGAAGACTTAAATTTAGAAAATAAAGCACAAAACAAAGCAAAATAAAAATAGAAGAGAGAAAGAAAAGAATAAAAGAGAATGAACTCTCATTCTCTCAACACCACATTCATTCACAACTCTCAATCTGAAGAACAAAAGTCGACACATAAATTATTCTACACATCATTCATTTTGAAGAAGGAGAGCATAGAAGAAGACTTCAGATTTGGGCAGAGGGGAGCATTCAAAGAGCAAAGGAAGAGGGTAGAACAGTGAAGGATTCATCTACAGGGAAAGCGTTATTCAGGTTTTTATCCAAATCATTTCATCCAATTGTGTCAACAAAGATTGATTGGTTGTATTCTGTTTATGATGAAGTTATTACTACTGTATTATTGTGTTATTACTAATATCATATATATATGTAGAACATTTTGTTTGCAATCAATTATGTTATTGCATAATATTGTCATCTCCTTAAGATTGATTGATATACATCTATATATATTGATTGAAAATATAATCATGAAAATATATATATTTATACTGTGTTGAATTTTATAGTGTATATACATCTGCTGATATTACTGTGCATATAGCAATTATACTATATATTTATATACATACGTTGTTGTATTTACATATATTTATAAATAATAACAAATATATATTTAGATTGATACTGTGTGAAGTAATTACTGCCTTATATAGGCGAACACCAAAATCATAGTGAGAGTTTTAGCATATAAATCAAAAGCTATATATATATATGACTGTGGGGGTTTTACCTCCCCACAGCTAGTGTAAGCCTGCGGCTCCCTTAAGGGAGACCGCAACCTCTAAAGAGGCCATGGCTCCCTTAAGGGAGTCCGTTGATATTTTGTTATGGAAATCTTTTAAAAAAAACTTATAATTATCCTCTTAATCCCATGCGACACATGAAACGATCACTGCAGACATTTTTTTATTTGGTACTGAATATGCTTTATGCTGAATAGAGTCGTCGCTCCTCAATGGGGATCCGTCGCTTAATAGGATTCAAACTTTCTTTTAGATTTTTATTTATATCAAATTTGTTTCAGATCGCTACCTTTAGGATTCAATATATATATATATATATAATGTGAAAACTTTGGAATATGTCATAAGGAATTTTCAAGCATAATCTATGCCGCCAACTGTGAGATGAAAACTGTCGATGGCTGTAAGAAAAATAGTTTTAATATATATATATATATATATTACTGTATGATTTTTCTCTTCTGTTGTTGGCAAATTTGTGGAATTGGTCAGTAGATAATGCATATAAAAGAAAATATATATATAATATGTATATTTGCTATACAGGTAATTACGACTGTTGAATATAAACTTATACAATAACATTTTTCAATATATATGGTTCGTTGTGACATAAACTCATTAATGTCACCGTTATTTCTGTGTATAAGATCAAACTATAACCAGAATGAAATTAGGATAGTGGTGTATTTAATCATTGATTGTAAATTGGATTAAATAAACTGTCGTAGCTAGTTCAAATAGATTTTATTTGCATAGAATTTTTATCTGAAAATAAATATTGGACTGTGATAACATTCGACCAAAACCAAGCACTTGTAGATTTGTCAAAACCACCGAAATTGAAATTTAGACAATATGCAAACCAGAGTAGTAGAATGGTTGATGTAAACTTAATCTTTTTTGGAAAAGGACACTTAGATGGTGAATGTTTTATCTTAGATAATTCATTATTTTAAACTATGGGAAATGCTTTATTCTTTATGTGTAATTGGTGTATATATGTTTTGGAGAGTTAATTTTACTTCCAGGACAGGATGTTGAATGTGGGCTCCCAGAGACGGTAGTTTTACTTTTTCTTGCTTGGCCAAGCTACTGCACCATTGAAATAGATGGAATTAGAAAAAGCCTAGATTCATGTTATATATTTCTCTGCCACATCATGCTTGCAAGAGTTATGTCATTCTAGGTTAGGAATGCATAAAGGCAACAGGAACGCATCAAGAGATTCCCTCCTGCTTATACCATTCCAAGTTGCTAGGCTCCTCGTGCAGGGTCGGTGTTTGCTTTGAGATAGAAAGAAACCTAGGGAAGTCCAGTACTTCATGGTTGGGTGGAAAAAGCGCCTTAGCCACACTCTTGACCTCAAATTGCGGAAGACCAGTGGGCTCACGGCAGTCGAGATCAGAGATTCTATGTTATATGATTCATTATGGATATTTATTTCATTGTATTACTCTTGTATGGCTAGCATAGCCAATTTGTAAAATGTAATATTATTTTCATTGATGTATTGATGCAATATCCTACTTGTAACATTGAAAAAGATGTATTGTAACACCCTGATTGGTGTATGTAACTGGAAATGTAACACTTTGTAGTGTATGGAATTTGCACTTCATTATTGGAAACTTGCCATTTTATACAATCATGGATATTTGAAAATTATAAATGATTTAATTTCCTCGTTTGGATTAAGCTTTGCTTTTTGGAATACTATTTTTAGTATGTGAATTTTCTGCACTTTACAAAGATGGATACCAAAAGGAAGAGGAGGATATGGGAGGACTGAGAAAAGACCCTTCAAGGGCATGTGTTTCAAGTGCAAAGAAGGATACAGAGCATTTGAATGTTTTCAAGGTCAAGGAAAGCAACGAGAAGGTAGCAGCAAAGCTGTGTTGGAAATTGGTGCAGGAGCACCTACCTGACAGCTGGCCTTCATGAGGCAGTTAGTTGTTTTAGGTCTTGTTTATGTTTTCAAGAAGGTCTGATAAGACCAAATGCATGTAATAAGGTCATGCTAATCATGATAAGATCATGCTGACCAGGCTTTACTATTTTTAGTTAGTTTGTTAGGACAGCTGTATGCTGTAGGTCCGGTTGGATCTCCCAACCGCTTGGAGAGAGTTCCCAGCCGCTTGGAGTCGGGTCAGTAGTACTCGCAGGAAAATCTATTTAAGCATGAGGATCGGTTGATATTGCATATATCATCGATCAGACTTTGCGAGAGTGAGGCAGAGAGAGAGAGAAATTGATCATTGTATTTGCATCTTTTGAAATCAAATAAAGTGTTCCTGTTTGTGTTCATCCTCTGTTGAATTCCATTGCTTGATCGATTTGCTGGTTTGGTGGCTGTATGGATTCACTGATCCATTCCACCGGTTGATTCGTCTGATCGGTGGAATGGTTATGTACAGTAGGTTAGGTTTTAGTTTGTTTGTTTGCATGCAGGTGTGCAGGATCGCGGCTGAAAGGTGTTGAAGACCCTAGCATGGGCATGTGCTAGGTTGAGCTGATAAAGTGTGGAAGATCACCCTGGAAGTGGATCGAGTCATCCCAGGAGGTTCCGCGGATCAGAACAGTGAAAATCCGCTAAGGTTGAAAGTCGTTAAAACGGCATCATCAGGATATTTCTGCTTATATCCTGCAGTCGCTTTGGATATACGTCATCAGGATATTTCGGAGCAGCAGGATATTGAGGAACTGCGGGTGACGTCATCGTCATCAGGATATACGTCATCAGGATATCGAGTGACGTCAGCATCAAAGGGAAGGTGTGAGGAGTTAAGGTTCGTCATCATCAGGATAAATGGAGGGAACCGGATGTTCTTTATCCTGTTGATTATCATGATGTTGAATATCATGATGCTGAAGGTAGTGAAGGCGGAAGTTGTCGCTGAAGTAAACATTGGACGTCAGGAGGATGTTCGCGCTGGTCGAACATGATGATGCTGTCGATAATCGAACAAGGTGATGCTGTTGACATGCGAAAGAGTGAAGGCTTGTCATCAGGAGGATATCGGTCGGCTCAGGAAATATGATGATGCTGACAGTGTTAAGCAAAATATGATGATGATGATGATGATGATGATGGGCTGCAGACATCCATGCTGTAGTGTAAGGTTATAGTGTGGGTGCCTCTGCATCATAGTGGTATCAGAGCTCAGCAAAACATCTGGGCTGTTGTGTGTTGATTCTGTCACCGAAAGGGCAGAGGTAGAGTTGAATTGTGTGTTGTGTGTTGATTGAGAGGTTGATAAAATGCCTCCGAAAGGTAGTGGTACTGCAAGGGAATTGCAGGAAATGAAGGAAAAACATGCTAGAGAGATGAGGAAGATGAAGGAGCTTGCTGAAGCACTTCAAGCCAGGCTTGTAGCCCTGGAAAAGAACAAAAAGAGGGAAGTGGAAGACAATGAGTCTGAAGAAGATGAAGATACTATTGAAGAGTATGAAGAGGTAGCTGAAGGTCTGGATGCTGAAGACCAGAGACTTGCAAAACTGTTAAAGGCAGTGCAGAGTGATAAACCTAAGGTAAAGGTTGATGTTTCCAAGTATACTGGAAGTTTGAATGAAGATGAGTTGCTGGATTGGATTGCTGCACTTGATAATCACTTTGAATATGAAGATATTGTTGAGGATCAGAAGGTAAAGATTGCAAAGACCAAGTTAGGAGGTCATGCTTTGGTATGGTGTGGATACCTCTGCATCAGAAATGTTGTCATTGATGTCAAGGAGATTGTTGGGGATGTTGTCATTGACGTCAAGTTAAAGTGCTCATGTCAACTAATTAATTGTTTGACGGAGGTTGTTTTAAGTGTATGCACTATTGCAAAATGTTAATGTTATCATTTGTTGCATAAGCAACATAAGAGAAAGGACTCCTACTGGAATCAGTTGTTTCTGAATGATTACTATGTTTGTGGAAGTTTAGTAGTGTTTGCGATGGAGTTATGAGGTTTGTTGCTCTCAAGTTGTATTATATCTGTCGTCATTTTTGTACCACATTTGCATGTATGTTCTTGTGGTTTGAAAGAAATTTCATTGGCCATTATGTTGGTTTGGTTCAAGTTTCAAGTGATTTGAGTTACCACAAAGGTATTTGGAAGTATTAGTGTGAAGACAGTGTTACTATGTTACAAGAAGATCAAGTGTATGTATGTTTGAGAGCTTGCGCCAGATAAAGTAAACGTGTGCCAACAAGAGGAAGTGTGTGAAGGTAGCATGGGACCAGGAGAGCTCATGGAATGAAGTGCATAACGTGAATTCACTCCTATGTTACTACATAGGGTCGAGCTAACTACACGTTACATGAATTAAGGGTTGATGGCTGACATGAGTTGTCTTGGAGAGATATGTTAAGTGGTTATAAGCCGACACATATGATATGGAAGAGCTTTTTGATGTGAAGCGTGTAACGATATTTCATTCCTACATTACCGCATTTGATTTGGGATAAAAGTGTATATGCAAGGTCGACTAGATGTCTCATGTGGCGTAGAGTTATGCACCACCTTGTAGTTGACACAGATTATCTGGAAAGAGCTGTATATGGTATATATATAAGTGACTTGAAGCTATTTGGGGTAGAAGAGGAAGTGCGGTAAAAGGTAAGTAGTACATTATGTAAGTAATGTTCGAAGGGCATGAATAGAAGATGATCAGGTGTTTGCATAGTGTAGACACCTAAAAATGTCTTAACCATCTAACCATCCTCCGACATCGCCCATATCACTAATTTCACTTCTAATTAATTAATTAATTTTTTATTTAATTAATTACCTCATCCAACACCTGAATTATCCACCTTTTCTTCATCATTTAATCATAAATTTGAATTAATTTAATTCATTCAATAGTTTTTTTTTTTTTTTTTAAATGCGCCTGGTAAACTTTTTAACGTGACCGGCGACGCTGGTGCGACACGCCCTCCGGGTCCACGCGAATGCTTTTGCCCGGAGCAATGAACCGGTGAGGCCACAACTGGGGGACCTCATCCCCTAGGAAGAACACTTCAAACCCGCGAACTCATTGGCCCAGCGAAGGCAAAGCCTTGCGAGCTCGTTGGCCCAGCGGGGGTTTGAACTCTGGTGGCCGCCACTACAACCGAGCGACTTAACCACCGAACCATGCCATCATCGGCAATTCATTCAATAGTTACACTTATTAACATTAGCCCAATTAATTAAATAAATATGACAAATATTTATTTGGTTAGATTCTCCACTTCCTTAAACCTAATTAATTAGATGAAATATGTTTATCTAATTAATCAAGCCTACTAATTAGCCTACCCCTAACCTAGTTAATTAAATACATATTGTTTAATTAGCTACCCTAGCCTACATGACCCCTAGACCTAAATTAATTAAATAAACCATTATTTAATTAATTTTAACCCCTAATTAATCGCTCTACTAATTTTCTCTAGCCATATTAATTAAGATAATCCCCTTGATTAGCTTGGTCAAACCTCACTTAACACTCATTCCCACACCTCCCAAATAAAAAATTACCTTTTATTCCACATAAGGTAATTTTTTATTCTAACTTGTCCTAAACTCCATTAAATGAGTTCTTACACACCTAACTTGTCCTAGTCTCTATTTATTGGGACTCTTCCCCGTGTGAATTAAAAAATTACTCCCCTTCATCTAACTTCATTAATGCAAACCCCTTCCCAATGTGAATTAAAAATTCACTTTTATTCTCATCCATCCAATCTTTTTGATCAAATCCAAGCCCTCCTGTTTGCAATCAACTTCATCCATTGATATCTACATTTAATCTCCACCATTGTATCAAATCTCCCTCCATTTTGCCTATAAATACAAGCTCTTCCAAGCCATTTTATCATCTAATCTCTGAGTATTGTTATTATGCTAAAATTTCTTTCATTTCTCTCAATCTTGAGCTAGGCTAGTAGTGATTTGCATTTGAGTTTTGATGGCATTTCACATTGGAAGCCATGGGTAAAGCTAGATATTTTAGGTACCAAGCTCTCAACCTTATCAAGGAGGAGGAGGACTTCAAGGTATAAATGCATTTTGTTTGTGTTTCTAACCCTTGTAAGTTTTCCTTATCTTCATTTGGCATGCCTGGTGGGACCGTCGAGACAAAACAACGACCCTAAGAGAAAGTTCACACACTTAGGAGACCCCATTGAAAATGTTTTAAATAACCTCGAGAAGGCGGACTTAATCACATTACACCCTATTAGACCTTATGATGAAAATCAATTTAAACCCTCTTGGTTCAATGAGAATGCCTATTGTGAATACCATCGCATAAAAGGGCACAAGACATCTAACTTCATGAGGTTGAAACATTGTATACAAGACCTTATTGATAAGGGTGACATAACCATTGATGAACCGCCGAGACAATCATCGAACGCTAACTTGGGAGCATACAAGGATCCCCTCCTCGACCATAACAAAGGAAAAATGAGTCCACAAATAATAATGTCAATGTTCCTTAGGGACCACCGAGACAAAACAATAACCCTAAGAGAAAGTTCACACCCTTAGGAGAGCCCATTTAAAATGTTTTGAATAACCTTGAGAAGGCGAACTTAATCACATTACCTCCTATTAGACCTTATGATGAAAATCAATTTAAACCCTCTTAGTTCGATGAGAATGCCTATTGTGAATACCATCACGTAAAAGGGCACAAGACATCTAACTACATGAGGTTGAAACATTGTATACAAGACCTTATTGATAAGGGTGACATAACCATTGACAAACTGCCGAGACAATCACCGAACACTAACTTAGGAGCATACAAGGATCCCCTCCCCAACTATAACAAAGGAAAAGCATCCTCTTCCAACCAAACATACAATGTTGTACCACATCCCTCTTCTTTCGACTCTATCATGGGATGAATAGAAGATTCTTCACACCACATCAACACCATCACCATTAGAGTTAAGACACCAAATTGCACCGTTACTACTCGTTGCGGTTGCGTTTCCATCTACGGAACCCCTACCAACAATCAACCCTCTACATCCACACCTACCAATCCACTAGCCGCTCACAAGTATAACCTCTTAGATCACCTTGGAAAACCCCCCGCATAGATCTCCATTCTTGAGCTACTCCGCATGTCTTCCCTCCACAAGGAAGTCCTCGACAAAGCCTTAATGGAAACCCAAGTCCCTACTAATTTGAATGTCGACCAATTCCAAGCCATGGTAGGCCATATCGCCTCACCTCACCACCTCACATTTTCAAAAAAAGATCTACCTGCATCTAACTCTGCTCATAATGAGGCCTTAAACATCAAATTCCTAATCCATAAGCATCCTCTTCCAACCAAACATACAATGTCATACCACCTCCCTCTTCTTTCGACTCTATTTTGGGACGAATACAAGATTCTTCACACCACGTCAACACCATCACCATTAGAGCTAAGACACCAAATTACACTGTTACTACTTGTCACAGTCGTGTTTCCATCCGTAGAGCCCTTACCAACGATCAGCCCTCTACATTCACACCTACCAATCCACCATCCGCTCACAAGTATAACCTCTTAGATCACCTCAGAAAAAACCCTCGCACAGATCTCCATTCTTGAGCTACTCTGCACGTCTCCCCTCCATAAGGAAGTCCTTGACAAAGCCTTAATGGAAACCCAAGTCCCTACCAATTTGAATGTCAACCAATTCCAAGCCATGGTAGGCCATATCACCTCATCTCACTGCCTTACATTTTCAGAAAAAGATCTACCTGCATCTAATACCGCTCATAATGAAGCCTTACACATCGAAGTCCTAATCCACAAGCATACCATTAAATGAGTCTTAATAGATGGTGGCTCTAGCCTAAACCTTTGCACTCTAAATTTATTAAAACATTTGGGATACTCCGATGTGGTTGTGGATGCTAATGAATGTCTAACCATCAAAGGATATGATGCCACCGAAAGATTGTCTAAAGGCACCATCAAGCTTCCTATTCAAGTAGGACAAAAGATCTTGGAGACCAAATGTCAAGTACTTGATCTTGATCTCCCATATAATATTCTTCTCAGCCAACCATGGATTCATGCCATGCAAGCCGTCCCATCCACCTTCCATCAATGCTTAAAATTCCCCCATAACGGCACAGAAATTACCATCTATGCCGATCCCCATCCTTTCCAATATTGTAGTTTCTTGGAAGGACACGATTGCACTTTCTGCCCCTACAACAATGCCACCAAAAAATCCACTTCACAAGCCAATCTAGCATCATCCACATCATACATTGATCCCTCCAACATCACAACCACATCATACATTGATCCCTCCAACATCACAACCACATCACAGACACCCCCTCCTCCCAAAGTCAAGATCAAGATAAGTGACATGGGATGTGGTGAATATGACCTACACAACATAGATTGTATCGATGTTTAATGGTATGCTTGTGGATTAGGACTTTGATGTTTAAGGCTTCATTATGAGTGGCATTGGATGTAGGTGGATCTTTTTCTGAAAATGTGAGGCGATGAGGTGAGGTGATATGGCCTACCATGGCTTGGAATTGGTCGACATTCAAATTGGTAGGGACTTCTTTTGTTTGCATTTTGTGTGAAGAAGCAGGGTTTTCAGAGGATCGGCGCCAAAACCTCTCGATTCAGCACCTTATTCTTGCGGATTGGCGCCATCTCTCTGATTTTTGGTGCCATTACCCTCTGTTTTGGCGCCATCTCTCTCTGCGACATCTTGTTAACTCTTTAGGCTTAGGACTTTTTCTTATGGCCTTTTAGAGGTTTTTAGTGGATTTTTGTGGTTTTTCCTCTCTATTTTTAGCAAGATAACACAGAAACAAGGGATTATAATGTCAAAATTTCTCTAGGGAGGCATGTAATAGTCTTTTCATCTAACCCTAGCGTATTTGGCTTTGTTTTAACATATTTCATACCTCTAATATGGTCTTTTGAGTGTTGCTTGGTAGGGAGAAGAGTTTTAACTTGTTTTGAGTTGATGTTTTTAAGACTAATGAGTTTTTTAGTAGGTTTTTGAAGCATTGTCACAGTTTGCCACCATCCATACACAGTTTGATGCTATCGAGTTCAGCAGCAGGGTAAGCACAAGTATAAACTTATTTTAATGCCATTTTTTGAGATTTTGAAGCCATTTGAACACATTTTAGCGCTATTTGAAGCATTGATGCCATTTTACTTATCTATAGCACTATTTTATTTGTGTTCCCTGTTATCTGCCTGTATCCTATTTACTGATCTGTTAACACCATTTTGCTTGATTTTAACACCATCCCTGTGATTTGTGGCGCCATTGGTCTCTGTTTTGGCGCCATTTCCATAACAACTTATTGGGACCTGTATAGGTTGTTAACACATTTTTCAGGAAAAAAGAATGCTTGTGAAAGACCAAACATCAAACTACTAACAAGTTTCTTTGTAGGATTTCCCTTTTTATGTGTGTGTGCATTGTTATCATAGGAACATTTTGATTTGGTGCACTTAAAATAAATTTGTGTGCTCAAACTTAGGAACATTTCATTTGGTGCTTAAAAAGAACTTAGATTGTTTGGCGTGTTTGGTGCACTTGCACATTTTGTCAAGTAGATCCCAAAGGATAGAACATAATTATTCTCTCCCCTTGCCTTTCAAAGGATCTTGGGTGTAAGAGAAATTGTTCTATCTTTTTCTTTTGTCTTTTAGAAAGAGCCAACCTTGGTGGGAAAAGAGGTTCTCACTTTAAGGGACGACTCTAAGCGGTACTTTTGATTCGGTCCACCATATAAAAGGCTTATGCGAAAGCCAAAGCTTCTTGGTGAAGTATTCTCATTCTAACATTTCCCCAGTATCCACACACTTGTGTGTGTGATATGTCAATGCCATTCTCTCCTTGCAAAAGGATTGATGTAAGTGGCTGGGATAGTCTCTTAAGTGAGTCACTATCACATGGATGAGTGTCAAGTCCTTGAATTTCCCCCACTAAACACCTTAGGTTAGAAGCCTACCCCTTTTTTGACCCCTCGACGTCTTGTTCAGTGCAAGGGCATAGAAGGCTTTTCCCCCAAGATTACTCACCATAAGGCTCCCTTGAGATGAGATAGAAATCCCCAGCTTAGCATAAGCTACTTGTAGCTTTCTGGGGAGAGGGTGATTAAGTCATCCTTCCAGTCTTGAAGGCCCCTACTTGTCCTCTATCGCAAAGATAAAAGAATGTACACACCCACTCTAGGTGTGATGACATTTGAGTCGACGAAGATTCCAAGTGTGGGTTGAACAAGTTGCCATTCGCCTTGACCTTAGGTAGATTAAGCATTGTTTTCAAGTGTATTCGATTGTGTCTAGACCCATGGAAATTTGGCCTTGAGGGGCTATTGAACATACACATAATGCTTGTACTTCCTGTCAAACATTTGGCCACTATGTTCTCTTGTTTGGAGTGTGTGTATGCTTGCCAAGAAATCTCATTGACAAACTGAACCATTAAACATTTGAGCCTTCCAAATCAATCATTTGACCTTCAAAATCCAAAGTTTGAGACCAAAATCCAAAATTTTGCCAAAAACCTAGACAAAATCCAAGACACTGTCTCATTTTGATGCCATAACTTTTCTGTTTGGCACCTAAAATTCCCCTGTGGCACCATTATCTCTGGCGCCATAATCCACTGCTTTAATGCCATATTCCTGATTTCTAGCGTCATTTCACTCTATTTTGATGCCTTATCACCATAATTTGACGCCATCCGGAAACTAAATTACACACATGTCTAGTAAATTATTCTAGAATCCTTGAGTCCTACCCAGTCATAATCCGTGGTCACCTTGTTAAAATCTGCCAAAATCTTGATTCACCTTTAACCATCATCCACCACCATTTTGCTCAAAATTCATCCATATACTTCCAGTTTGATCTTAAAGATAATTGTTGACCTATTTTTCCTCTGTGCAGAGTTAAATAGTTCACCTTGTATTTTCCTTGAAAATCCTTTAGAAATGACCCTACAGGCTTAAAATCCTTCAAATATATATGCTATGCCTTGTCAAAAATCTCAAAAATCTCACCTTGAGAATCTTTGCTGAAAACCCAGAAAAACCCAGAAACTCTTTGTCTTCAAGTGCTTTCCATCGCAGATAAATCTCAATTTCATACTTAGTGTTTATATATGCATTTTTGAATGTATGTTCGCATGTACATTCATCTTTGTATGTTCACATATGCAAAAGAAGATACATCGGCGGGATACAAGAAAAATATACAAAGGGGCACATACAAAAAAGTTTTGTATATCGGCGACATACAAAGGCGAATGTATGTCTGATATACAAGAGGAAATATACAAGTAAACAAGTACAAGGTGGATGCGGTGAAGATAGTTAATTGCATTGGTAAGGCAGTTGGAGTCCGCGCATTGTATGTTGGGTTTGTATGTTCCCAACATACAATCAAAACATGCAAAGGAAAAATGTACAGGGCCGACATACATTTGGTGGGGCCCGTGGACATACAAAGCATAATGCACATCGGGCGCATGCAAGGAAAATGTGCAAGGGAAAAGGATACAAAGCCTGGGGCTCACCAAGCGCACATACAACGGACTAGGTACAAGTTCAAATGCAAGGTTTGTTTGTATGTTTTCCTTTTTATATTTTGCGTTGTATGTTGCGATATACAAAGCCTACATACAAGTCGTGTTGTATGTAAGAAACATGCAAAGGGTTCATCGGCAAAGGAATGTATATCGGCGGCTCAATGTTTTTGTCTCCCTGATGGTCGATCATGCAAAGGATCTGTGCAGAGGGATATACATTCACCGTTGTATGTTCAAACATACAAAGGAAATATGCAATCGCACATGCAAGGGGTCAGATACAAGGGACATACAAATGCCAGTTACAAAGTCAAGATATAAAGGGTAGGGCCCATAGATGCAAAGGTGAATGTATATGCAATTGTATGATTGCATATACAATCTGACATACAAGGAGTTACATACAAGGCCCGGACCCGATAGCGATTCCAATCCGCTCCATAATCATTTGAGGTCCGCACTATGCATATTGCATTTGTATGTGCAAATGTACAAAGCGATACGCAAAAGGAGGAGATGCAAGCCGGACCCGACCCAGAAGTCAATTTTGGCAAATTCAGTGTTGAAGTCCGCGACTTGCATGTATGCTGCGATTGTATATGTCATATACAAGGGAAATATGCAATGGGAAAGCATACAAGGCGGATCCGACTGGGGAATCAAATACAGCGGATAGTCATTTTGGGGTCCGCGACTTGTATGTATGTTTTTCTTGTATGTGCCGATATGTAAAAGAAAAGATACAAAGGCTGGACCTGATGTCAAATTTGAATTTGCTTCATAGTCTTTTGAGTTCCATATGGTTTGTATATTTTCAATTATATGTTTGTATATACAATGCGATATGCAAAGAAAAGATACATGGAAGAAGATGCAGTTTTTCAGCGATGCTTCTCAGTTTCAGCTCGGTGGCGAATTAGGCGGTGCCATGTGGTAGGGGATGAACATGTAAAGGCTAATTCAAAAGATAAAGACCCGTATTTGTATGCAGGTGCATGTATATTCAAATGCATATACAAGGGCACTTCAAAGGCTGATTTAGGTAGTAGATGCAAAGCGATATACACAGGCAGTTGACCGCAACTTTGACCACCTGTATCTCTCTCGTCCTGACAAATTTCAACATGCTTCAAAAGGCAAAGATGCTTATTTTTGCCTCCTCTTTCATTTGGTGGGCTTTTCAGGGGAATATTCTCACTTTTCAATTTTAGATCTGATGTTGCATATTTTGGGCGACTGGACGTTTCAGCGACCATTTTTGGGTGAGACGCAAATATTTGTTGCATTCATTACTGCACAAAGATGATCAGTAGCTCATCTTCAATGCTCAAAATATCTTCCACCGATTCATTGTTGAAGATCGATGATGCAGCAGCTTGCATTGAAGGTTCAAAATATCTTCCATCTACCCCTGTTCCAGATATGTTTATGCCATGAATTCTTGTAGATGGACGTCCCTTCAGATAGATATTTTCTATTACAGCTCATGGACCAAATTTTTGTAACCGACTTAGGTCGGATTGAAATGCTATTTATACGTAGAATGAGTTGTAAAAAAGGTTGGAAATTTTTGGCTTTCAAGCTTTCTGTTTTCAAACAGAGCTTTATGCTACTGTAACTGTGCCTTATTATTGAATATATGCAAGTTATTTTACCTCTTTTTACTGATTTTCTAGTTTAGTGTGAACTTGCATATGGTTGTCTATGAACATTTTGTTCCTCTCAATCATTCTGCTTCTTACCTATGCTAAAATTATTTGAATCTGTGTATGTCTACTTGTTGTATCTGGTTATTTTGTGCATTTTCTCAATTCTATGAAAGTTTCTTTTAATCAGTCTGGTGCATCACCCTTACTTTCAGTTTTCCTATTTTCATCTTTCATTCAAAAAGCATTCCTTCTCCCTTTTCCTCTAAAGATTTAGTAGTTTTAGGTGATATCCAGTCATGGAAGCCGGCCTTCTCTAGAGGTCTGATCTCATTTCGCAAGGTCCCACACATCGAGATCATTCCCATGTTACTCCAGATTGCTAAAGTTTCACAACTACAGTAAGGGTGCAAATCTGGGTGATAACAATAATCACTTTGACTATTGGATCCTTCATCTCATATCATCAATCAACCACTAAGCCTAACCATAATCTATCCTTTTCATTTCCACATAATCCAACCTAACCCTACATTTTGATTTTCACCTTTGGACCTTAAATTCACCATTCCAAAATTCATTTTCAAATCCAACATTCACCCAACTTTATTCAAACCCTATCCATCAAATCAAAAAATCAAAATCATCCATCTAATCTAAAATCCAAAACCATCCAAAAATTCAAACATCAATCAACATCTAAAACCATACCCCAAATCAATTTTGTGCAAGAATTAAATCTAGATCTTAGCATCCGCAAGAATAAGGCACCGAACTGAGAGGTTTTGGCATTGATCCTCTGAAAACCCTGCTTCTTCACACAAAACTCAAACAAAAGAAGTCCCTACCAATTTGAATGTCGACCAATTCCAAGCCATGGTAGGCCATATCGCCTCACCTCACCACTCACATTTTTGAAAAAAGATCTACCTGCATCCAATGCCGCTCATAATGAAGACTTAAACATCAAAGTCCTAATCCACAAGTATAACATTAAACATCGATACAATCTTTGCCGTGTAGGTCATATTCACCACATCCCATGTCACTTATCTTGATCTTGACTTCAGAAGGAGGGGGTGTCTGTGATGTGGTTGCGATGTTGGAGGGATCAATGTATGATGCGGATAATGTTGGATTGGCCTGTGAAGTGGATTTTTTGGTGGCATTGTTGTAGGGGCAAAAAGTGTGGTCGTGTCCTTCCAAGAAACTACAATATTGGAAAGGACAGGGATCGGCATAGATGGTAATTTTCGTGCCATTATGGGGGAATTTTAAGCAATGGAAGGTGGATGGGACGGCTTGCATGGCATGAATCCATGGTCGGCCGAGAAGAATATTATATAGGAGATCAAGATCAAGTACTTGACATTTGGTCTCCAAGATCTTTTGTCCTACTTGAATAGGAAGCTTGATGGTGCCTTTAGACAATCTTTCGGTCTCATTGTATCCTTTGATGGTTATACATTCACTAGCATTGACAACCACATCGGAGTATCCCAAATATTTTAATAATTTTAGACCTTAATCACATTACCCCCTATTAGACCTTATGATGAAAATCAATTTAAACCCTCTTGGTTTGATGATAATGCCTATTGTGAACACCATCACATAAAAGGGCACAAGACATCTAACTGCATGAGGTTGAAACATTGTATACAAGACCTTATTGATAAGAGTGACATAACCATTGACGAACTGCTGAGACAATCACCCAACGCTAACTTAGGAGTATACAAGGATCCCCTCCTCGACCATAACAAAGGAAAAGCATCCTCTTCCAACCAAACATACAATGTCATACCATCTCCCTCTTCTTTCGACTCTACTGTGGGACGAATAGAAGATTCTTCACACCACATCAACACCACCATCATTAGAGATAAGACACCAAATTGTGCCATTACTACTCGTCGCGGTTGTGTTTCCAATCGCCGAGACAATCACCAAACGCTAACTTAGGAGCATACAAGGATCTCCTCCCTGACCATAACAAAGGAAAAATGAGTCAACAAATAATAATGTCAATGTTCTTAAGGGACCGCTGAGACAAAACAACAACCCTAAGAGAAAGTTCACACCCTTAGAGGAGCCCATTTGAAAATGTTTTGAATAACCTTGAGAAGGCGGACTTAATCACATTACCCCTATTAGACCTTATGATGAAAATCAATTTAAACCCTCTTGGTTTGATGAGAATGTCTATTGTTAATACCATTGCATAAAAATGGAATAAGACATCTAACTGCATGATGTTGAAACATTGTATACGAGACCTTATTGATAAGGGTGACATAACCATTGACGAACCACCCAGAAAATCACCAAACACTAACTTAGGAGCATACAAGGATCCCCTCCTCGACCATAACAAAGGAAAAGCATCCTCTTCCAACCAAACATACAATGTTGTACCACCTCCCTCTTCTTTCAACTCTATTTTGGGACGAATAGGAGATTCTTCACACCACATCAACACCATCACCATTAGAGCTAAGGCACCAAATTATGCTGTTACTACTCGTTGCAGTTGCATTTCCATCCATGAAGCCCCTACCAATGATCAACCCTCTACATCCACACCTACCAATTCACCATCTGCTCCAAGTATAACCTCTTAGGGGTATGTGCAGGATCATCGTGGGCCAAATAGTGGCAATGGAAAAAAAAATTGCTTCTTTACTTAGCTAAATTCATGAATTGGCTAACTTTGAATTTCATAGGCATGTTAAAAATATCCATTTTGTGGTTTAAAAACCATTTTTATAGTTTCAAGAAACAAATATCCGTTTCTAGAATATTCCCAAAACGGATATCCGTTTCTAGAATATTCCCAAAACGGATATCCGTTTCTTGAAACTCTAAAAATGATTTTTTTAAATTCTTTTCATTGGTTTTTTAATTGTTTTGATTGGCGTGTGTCATGGTATGATGTCTCAAGGAATGGGAAGAAAGGATGGTGATTCATAAGATAATATGAAGAATGATGGTAGAGTGAATTGGCATTGTGGTAACTGTAGCATGTCATGGGGTGAATCGTGCATTAATACAAGTTGTGGAGTGAGAAA